>BSBK01001217.1:0-1200000 GCA_027943335.1 Chamaecyparis obtusa
GTATATATATATATGTATATATATATATATATATATATATATATATATATGTATGTATATACATATATATATATATATCTATATATACATATATATATATCTATATATATATATATATTATAGATATATACATATACACACACACACACACACACACACACATATATATATATATATACATACACTCACACACACACACACACACATATATATATATATGAATTCTATTTTTCGTCATGTTGTCATTGCCGTCATGTTTCTCATTTCTAGTAACATAGATTTGAACATTGAATTCCAATGTTAGACCATGGTCAGGGGACTATATCCTAAAAGTGCCAAAAGGAAGAAAAAATTATTTGAATTTAGTACTAAGAAAATTGTGCACATGGATTAGACTAGGAGTTTGAAGGACAAAAGTAGGTAGTGAGATGAACATTTAGGTTGACAAAGAAAAAGAAGTAAAAGTCATTGACTAAGAGGTGAACCCTACTATTATGTGCATCACAAAATAAAAGCAAAGTAAGGCTCTAGTCTTTCCAAAATTTTAGTAGTTGAAAAAGTCAAGTACAAAGAGAAGAGAAAAGGACCTCACCACAAATTGAGCTTTGAAGACCCTAGAGAATAGATTGAGAACATAAATATATTCAAATTATTCCAAAATTAATAGAAATATAATTTTTATAAATTATAATTATGTATCTAATTAGTTAAATAGCATCCAAATAATTTTTAATGGTGTATAAATTAACTTCCATATTATTCATATGATCCCTCTTACTACCCCTATTTCTATTGATTGTGCTTGTTAATTTTTAACATTTTGTGAACAATTAACTATTCATATTTGAAAGGTTTAAGCAATTGACATAAAGAAATAATATAACAATGGTAATTATAAACTTAAAAAATAATATACATCAAAGCCTTATCTTCCTTCTTTTAATTGTAAAATTTTAATATAGAATAGAGATCTTGCTTGTTACCTTGATACATGCTTTCTCAAAGGTTTCAAATGGGGACCTTGGAACTTGTAGTCATCTAATGACCTGATTTATGAAAACTAGATTACAATACCTGGTGTGATACCTGCAGTATTGTAGAATTCAACAACAAAATGGAGAACAACAAAATTGCAAACCAAAAAATTGATCCATTCTATTCGAATATTTGAGTTTATACAAGTCTGATGGATCCCAAGGGTCATCAAAATCCCTTGGAAATGAAATGAAGATCCATCATAATATTTATTACAAATAAACTATTCAAACTATCAAAAAATTATCAAAAAACTATATATAAAAATTAGGTCCACTTGGAAAAGGCATAACTTTCTAGTCCTAGCTCCGATTTGTGAGCCGTTTGATGTGTTGGAAAGGTATTCAAATTATCTAGAACCAAATTTCGGAAGTAGGAACATTCTGTTACTACTTCCGCGCATCATCCAAGCCCATCCAAGCCCAAAAATGCACTGAAGACCCTCAAAAATGTAGTTTAATAAAACATAGTAAAATTTGAAAAATTAGATTTCAATTTTTTTTCCAAATTTAATCCTGAGCATCTAAAGAGGGAAGAACATGTGGTCTCAAATGAAAATCTATAAATTGTGAATTTTTTAGGGAAGGGAGAGTATACAACCTCAAAAGAGATTTAATTTGAATAATACACTCAAACTGTCTAAATACGCATCTCAACTTGTAATAGTTATTATGTTTTGATAACTAAACTATCAAAAACAATCCAATTTTGATCACTTGGAATACCTTTTTCTCTTTTATGGAAAAATATGTAGCCCAACAATACTTTGATGTCCTTGAGTGAGCATCGTTAATCTTAATTCAATATAGATAGTGTTTTAGGAATTGATGGATGGAGATTTCCAATGCTGACAACTGACAAATATGGAATTGTGATTTCTCTATTCAAGTACGTGGGTGGATCTCAAACACGTAAGAGGTTACACAATAATGATATATATTTGAAAATTTCAATCTCAATCTTAATGATGGATATAGATTCACGTCATTTCCTCTCAACTGACTACAATGGTGTTTTCTCAATGGTTGAAGGGAATACAAGTGATAGATTGAGATATTTATATTTATGATTGTTATTCTTTCTCAAACTTCTTTATGTTTGGGAAAATATAATCTCTCTTTGCTCCTTTTAAAGCTACTTTAGAATTCGTACTAAACTAAAAATAGGGGAAAAAAAGGTTTAAAGCCGTAAGTTCTTAGAATATATCTCCTTCAAACATATCTCTGCAACAACTACTTATGAAGACACAAAAAAATTACAACTATTCTACGATGTTAAGTTTACCAGCATATAGTTAAGGAGGTATTATTCATGAGGTTGTATGAATGGAAGTTCTTTTCAATAAACATATTCAATATTCTCCTCACAATGACGTTTGATCTTCTTCCCTGACCATATTATATTGAAGTACTTTCTTCATTTCATCCTAATTTGAACTTTAGAGATGATTTGAAATTTAAAAAATCCTTTGCAAACACTTATCAAATGATTGTAATGCGAGAGATGACGAAAGAGTTGTTCATGCCTAATTGATTTCACAATTTTCCTGATTTCAACAGCTCCTAAAGAATCCATAGGTGCATGGGAAAGGCTAAAAGTGGTTGATTTCTACATACAATTTTAAGGTGTAGAAAAAATTATGTTATATTAAGTAGTGTTGTAAACAATCATTTATTTTTAAAATTATCTATTAAACATGTTTATGTAATATATAATTTAAAATCACTTATTCATCATGTGTTGTCAACTAATCATGTATAATTTATGATGCTAAAAAAATTTAAATCGATGATAGATTTAACAATAGTAGCAAAGTTCAGCATATTCTAGCGCAAGAGGGGCAGAGCTTTGAATTGGGAGGCAACACCCTCCTTATTGAACCTGATAAAATCAATGAGGCTTTCACCTCTGATACGTTGGTGACTCATTACTGCAAAGAGAGTGACATATGGGGTTTTATGGAGAGAATGAAAGGTAGGCATGAAGAGCGAATTTCCAAACAATTCATCTTGTCCTAGAATAATAGGAGTGTCTCGATTGGGGGCATCCACTTCCAGATTAACAAAGAGGTCATAGAAAAGGCGACGAGGCTCTCTATGGTGGGGAAGAAATACAAAAAGACCAGTCGGACCCCTGACCCCACAAGCATCAACCAATTTTTCAAGGATGGGGAGAAGTTGGTGAAGAAACAAGGGGGTTTCAACAGGGAGGTGCTACCGGACTTCTCGCCAAAAATTTGCCTCATTGTGATGAAATATTTCATGCTGGAAGGTAAGTTCACTGTGTTTTACTACTACCACTTACCGTTCCTGAATCATATTAGAAACAAGGATTTAATTTCCATACCCTTCTATCTTTTGCACTCCATAGAGAGTAATATCCTGGACATAAAGGAAAACCCTGATAAATCAATCCCTTTCCTCCATCAGGGCCTCCTCTACATTTACCACTTTCACAAAGCTATCTACCCAGTGCCCCAACCCCCCCCCCCCCCCCCCGATTATCCAGGAGATAACCCAGGAGGAGTCCCCAGCCAAAACTGAAAATCCCACTCATTCCACCTCCCAGTCCATCCAAGTTATCTAGGAACATGAGCTGGGTGCTAAAGAGGGTAGAACCTACAAAAAATGAGTTAAAAACCCTTTCAATAGAAAAGAGGGTCAGGAGGAGTCACGTGTCTCTGAGTCTGTGGAGAACAAAGATAGGAAGGAGTCTGACAGTACTCTTGAGACTGAACGTAGGTCCAAAAAATAGAGAATGATGGAGAGCCAAGTTAATCTGGAGGTGGACTTAAGTGGCTCAGGTCGTCGGAGGTCCAATAGAATTGCCAAGGAATAGTGTAAAACTAGGTTGATGGAAACGACCTCTAGAGAGCAATCTGGAAATGACTCTCACACCACTGAGTCCATGAAAGGTTCCTTGGATGATCATATGAGTCTCCTTAGGACTGGTAACACACCCCTGCCCAACCTCCAGCAAGCCATGGAAACCCCCAATAACCCTACCCCACCCCTGAGTCCTTTTCATGATCCTCAGGATAAGCCCCCCACCTCTGATTATAATACCAAGGTTTTGGCTGACAAAAACAAATTTAAAGGCACCCTCAAGAGGAGGTTCTCTGATATGGACAAGGATATTGCAAAGATTAAAAAGAATATGCAGGAACTGAAACACCAATGCATGATGACCAACAAATTTTCCTTGAAGGTCATGCATGCTTCAGGATATGGACAAGGATATTGCAAAGATTTAAAATAATATGCAGGAATTGAAACACCAATGCATGATGACCAACAAATTTTCCTTGAAGGTCATGCATGCTTCAGCTACGACCCTCTGTTTTGTGCAGGAAAAGTTGGTGGGTGGCAGTCTAGAAGTAGATGAGGATAACAAGGATCTTTTCCTATTCCTATAGGAGGAGTGGGCTAGGACCCTATTGTCTAAGCATCTGGGTGGGAAGAACTAACTTCTGGTGTCCATGAGTTGGTTAATTTTGACTGGGCATGGCCCTCGGATCCCCTATTTTGTGTTTGGGATTAATGTTAGTTTTTATAGCTTTTGGTTCAGCCCTGTGTGGCTTATGACTATTACTTCAGCTACTACTCTTCATTTTCAGTACTCTGGTTTAATCTTCTTGATCAGTACTGTGGTTTATGTTTTTGATAGGGGTAGATTTAGACTTGGTGATTATGTTGTTAACTATTTTATCTGCTTTGACTAGTTCCATTAATATGCTATTAATGTGCTCCTAGTCCCTTTGTTCCACGGGCCAGCACCCTCTTGCTGCTTTAATCTATCAAAACAATAGTAGAAAAGTTTAATTTGTAGATTTATAGTCATGAAAATAACATACGTCAAGCTAGATAGCTTCCCACAACAAGAAACATATTACCTACTTTGCATTGACAATGAAAATAAATCGCCATGGCTAGAGAAGTGATTACAAGTATATCAATCAAAAACTACAAGCATGTTGTGACTTGTACCATATCGCAAAACTTAATTCAATGGGTATGAGATGCTCTCCAAATGGTTAAGAAAAAATCTTGCAAGTGCTCCAATTCCCATACTACCTTCTCAACATGAGCTTGAATAAAAAATTAAAAAAAGGAAACCACATTGAATGTTTTAGTTAAAGAAATACCACAATTAATATTTTTTGTGAGAACTTGTAACATGCTTTCTAGATTACCTAAATTATAAAGGAATAACTAATCTGATAAAAGTTCCAAAGTTTTTAATTGTACCTTGGCAAGGGGATTATATCCTAAAAATACCAAAGAAGCGAAAAAATGATTTCAGTCTAGCTCTAAGAAAAGAGTGCGCATGGATAAGAACGAGAGTTTGAAGGATAATTTAATAGGTAGGAAGATGGACATTTGTGTTGAGAAAGCCAAAGAATAAAATGCTTTGTCCAAGAGATGAACCCCAACCACTATGACCATCAAAAAAATAAATCATTCTAAGGCTCTAGTCTTTCTGAAATTTTAGTAGTTGAAAAAGCTAGGTTCAAAAGGACAACCAAAGACCTCACCACAAAATGAGCTTTGAAGACAGGTTAGAGAATAGATTAATAAATGATAGAGAAATGTAGGTGTATAATTATTAGCATATTCGTTATGATTCCAATGGAAATCTACTTATTATGATTCCAATGTCAATCTTTCCATCAAATGTGTTTGGTAGTGACCTTTGTCTCAATTAAATATACCACATAAAAATATGTACCCTTATAATTTCATATAACCTATTTTTTGTCCTAGCAAAAAGCTCAGCCTATCTCCCCATGACCAAGGATTCCACTTGATAATATTATTCTTTCATCAATTCAAAGAAACCATAGCAACTGAAAGATGATTTCTCCAAAACATTAGCATAACATGTAGATATTCATGTCATGCTTAAATTTCCAAATATATTTTATTTTAAACCATTAGTGTCCTACTTAGTTGGATTTTAACCATTTGTTAAAATACTTACCCATCAAAGTAATACCCTTTTTATGTGAATGTGAATGTGATAAACATATTTCAGATATATCCAATTTTCATAATCTCTTTAGTAGTATTTTTCACTTGAAAACTTGAGGACAAGACTAAAGAACTATTTTTGTTAGAGAAATATCTCTTTCATAGCCTTAGTTTAAAACACGTTATTGCACTTTGATTGAATATTTTTAAAATTTCTCACCATATATCTCTTACATCAAGTGATTCGTATTACTTTTCTTCTTACATTTGGATGGTATTTCTACAATTTTAATATTCATATTATATTATCTCTTCATGTAAATCATAACTTTTTTTTATTAATAGACACACTATGGTATTCTTCCCATAGTCTAGAATTGATATTCATAGATTTATTTTCTTATCACTAAATTAATTACTTGATTTGCATAAGGTAGGAGAATACTAGATAATTTTATATTCTCTTTATGATTGGCTAAATTTATGGAAATTGGAAGACCAATATAAGGGCTTGAACACTCTTGGAAAGATCCTAATATTAATTAATCATTTTCTCCATTTCTTCTATCTTCAAGTATTGGAAAGTTTTCAATTGCATCTAGAGTCTTTGCAAGTATTTCCATATGTATTTTTCATTACTATTCTTCATTTAAAGAAATGTAAATCTTACTATTCTATTAGACTATAGTACAATAGAAGATACTATTTATGTGGTTACTAGATGTGAAATCCTTAATGATCCATAGTATGTCCTCCATTACTCTAACATCGCTTCCTTATTTCTCTTCAATTCTATGGTCATTTGGACACTTTCCACATATTACATCCAAGACTACCTTCTATGGAGCTATTCTCATAGAGGGTCTGTTGACATTCAAGGAAATTAGAACATAGCTTGTGATTATCTATATCTTTAACACTTCTCAATATTGCTTACAAAATGATAACCCAATGATCGTGGAAGAGGTAGTCAATAATAACCTTTTAGAGTCAGATCCTATATTCATACTCAAGCTTTGCATGGCCTCTATGTTCTACACTTTTTCTTGGACCACATTCCTTAGTAAATACCACCCTCTCCTATGGCTACACCATCCACCACCTAGGTGATTACAAGTCACATAGCTCTTCTTCTAGTTCATTAGATTTTGGTTAGTTTTATGTTCTATCTTATTAGATGTTTTTGTCTTTTTGGCCTACTTTTAATGTATAGACATTCATCCTATTGCTTCTCAAATATCTTATCTCAAATGTACTTTTATTTTTGTATTTAAATAAAATGTTCAAGTGTTACCATCTTATATATAAAAATATCATTTTCATTTCTCACTTTTTCATATTTTTGTCATGTAGATTACTATCAATATGTTCCCATTTCTAGTTTTATATAATAGGTTAGAATCAATACCAAAATAAAGTAATTTTTATAGTTTTATTATAATTTTAGTAAGCCAGACATAGGAAACCTCCTATATGCTTTCTATTTAGAAATTACAAGAAATCGGTTTATGTTGAATCTATTTCTACAAATATTTAGTTCTTTTAATGAAACACATTCTAAATAATATGTTCATGTTTTAGATGATGGTCTTTATGATTTCATACATCTTAATTCCTCCTCACATTAATCACAAATTATTCTTAAAAATGATGAGGAAAATTTAGATTTATTATCTCTATAGAAGAGATTTGAAAATACAAAAATATTGTTCATCTTCATCAAGCTTACCAAAATTTTAGGCCAGTAATAATTATCCAAACTATTTATAATGCACCTCAGGATTTAGATTATTCACACAAATTATTAAATCAATAGCATATAATATTGTTACATTATTCATTCCATAGAGTAACCCACATGTACAATACTCAAAGAAACAAATATTCCAATCCTATTCTAATTCCTTTTCTTACTTCTTCTACTTTGTTGGAAGCGTTAAATTACTTGTATTACTCAAAATATTATTGGAGATTGTGAACTTTCAAAGTAGCTCTATGGAGCTCAATCTAAAATCTTTCCGTAAGAGATTTTATAATTTCTTACTTCTTCTACTTTGTTGGAAGCGTTAAATTACTTGTATTACTCAAAAAATTATTCGAGACTGTGAAATTTCAAAGTAGCTCTATGGAGCTCAATCTAAAATCTTTCCTTAACAGATTTTACAATTATTTCCAAATTATCATGTAATACTCTAATAATCTTATTCATGTATACATAGATACATAGATACACACATGCACATGTACACTCACATATATACAGTAAACTTATATATTATTCTTGGTGATTCACTACTTTCAATTTGGCACATTAAACACACAAAAAAACATATTGGCATGAATTTAAACAGGAAATTATAATAAATGGTGCAAAAACATTGATTAAAGAAGAGGAAATCAAATTTTCCTACTTATCTAATGAACCTTTTCTCTTGTATGGCATCACTAGAAACTCCATTTCTCTACTTCAAATTGACCTATACATGATGTATACATTGTTCTTGTTGCTTTAAAAAAAATCTAGAAATGAAACCTTTGTGTACCTACTATGATTTGAATCCAGCCTTTTAAATCATTCCTACCCCCATGCATATTCTATTTTAAGACACTTGATTTCTATAAGCACATAGAAAGGTATGGTTCACTTTAGTTAATGAATTTGGGTATTTATTAGTTTGCATGACAATAACATAATTTTTATGCCTAGTTTGTTCCATGCTTGGAGCTATAATTATCAATTCATTTATAGTTGAAATTTTAGTTTTATATATTAAAAGAATATTCTCCTTAAAACACACACACACACCATGCATGCATGTATGTATGTACATATGTATGCATGCATGTGTGTGTGTGTGTGTGTGTGTGTGTGTGTGTGTGTGTGTGTGTGTATTAAATGGCATATAACGCAGCTTCATATAGTCAAGAAAAAGATCAATTGACTTGAAGCTCTAGTGGAAGCTAAGGCCAAACTAAGGGATTGGTCTTAGATTGTGGTGAATTCTCAAGTTTTGGAAGTAGTAGACAAACTTTCAATGAGATTAGACAATTGGGATACCATTACGTATCGAATTCATGAATTGAGGTGTTTGATTCCCTTAGAGGAGAGACATGAAATTATGTTGGCCTTAGCCTATGCTAAGTCAAATTAGGATTAGGCAAAAAAAACTTGAAGAAATCATCAATTTCAAAAAGGACATGATGGGAAAAACTATGAGCTTAATTCATACCCTTCAAGAGGCTAAAAGAAGAACGAAGGAGGCAACTACATTTCTAGAGAAGGATGGTCCCTCTACTTCGACCCTAGCTCAATGCTCTCACAAGGACTCTTTCTTGGGAACTTTGAAGGAGTTGAATCAGGAATGGAAGGAGGTCAAAACCCCTTCCCTTTAGATACTAACTCTATTTCTACTCTAGCCTTTTGTTTCATGTCTTTTGTTGGTACTTATTTTAGTTTTATGAATGGTTATTTTTTGGTTGAATTCACTTCTTGTGAATTCTTTTTGTTCTACCTATGTGCTTCTTGTTATAGGCTTGGTCCCTTTTCCAATTGACTTAATCAAAACTTTTTATTTAATTCATGTATTGCATTTGCTCAAATTAATTGCATTGATTAAAATGGTTTAGGTCAATGAAATGTAAATATAGACCCATAATATTTTAAGATTGCATCACATTAAAAGATGTGCTCTTGTATCTATAAATGTAATCCATGTTACACATTTGTATGGCTCTATTATTTATTAATTGATAGTACAATACTCAAAAAGAAGGAAGGTGGTGTAGTGTCATACCCACAAAGCCTATTTACAAACCATGTCTAAAATAAAAACTCAATTCTATTTTTTCTGTAATTCTCATTTAATCATATAATTCTTCATTAGAAAACCCATTATATTGTGAAATTGCATCTCATTACAAAAAGTCTTCTTATAGCTATAAATATCATTATGAGACACTTTTTTAATATTTCCTATTTAAAAACACACCAACAAATATGCCCAAAGAACAAATCCAAAAAAATCAAGTGCTTCTTTGAACTACCCTTGCCGCCAACACTACAACCCACCTGCTGTTTAAAGTTTGTATAAAACTACTAAACCTAAAACTTACTTTTCTATCTTCTTGGCTTTAAAAGTCCTTTCAGCGCTTACAAAAAATCCTCTTGCCACATACCATATCCAGTATCCAAACTGCTCCATGCCATACTATCCTTTATCATAACACCGTCTGCACCAAAACGCTCGAGGAAATCTTCTTGTGGATAGAAATCTCCTACAATTTTATCTGCTGCCCTCTTTCCAAAATCCATTTCTGAACATTTCGATGAACAGTTGGTCGACGACAGTGCAGAGTCGCCGGAAATATGGGCAACTTCAGCTGAACATTGAATTGGAAGAGTGAGTGGACATGCACGAGGAAGAAGAGGATCGGCTACAAGCCCTATTTCTTCCATCAGTTCTCTCATCAAACTGTGTACACAACCCTCATCTATATTATCAATATTATCTTCCTCAAAGTATAGACATTCAATTTCTGATAAATCAGCTCGAGACTTTTTCTGCAGCTCAGGCTTCTTATCCTCATGATTATCTTCCCTACCTCGTTTGCAACCACAAATAGCCTCGTCATTGCCCTCTTTCATAATAAAAACAGTTCATTCTAACAAGGAAAAGAATAAAGGATAACACATTTTAAGTTTTGATTTGTTTAGGTGATTTATCTGAATACATAGTGTTGAATAAGAATTTATGAATTTATAATCATTTGAAAAAAGAAAATGAACCTATAGATTTAAAATTGTCATTTAAGTAATGAGAATACACTAAATAAAATTTGACAAAATAACACACTCTACGTTTTGATTTCATCTGAATACACGTCTCAACTTATAAACGTCAACATATTAAGGAACTATCAAACACAATCAAATTTTGATTTTTTGGCATATCGTCTTCTCTTCTATGGCGAAATATGCAGCCCAACAAAACTTCGCTGTCTTTGAGTGGGCATTGTAAGACTTAATGGACGATAGACAGCCCCTGTCCTTCTCTGTTAATTGATGGATTGAGATTCACAAGGCAGACAACTGACATAATATGGAACAATAATTGCTTTATTCAAGTACGTGGGCGTATCTATAAACACATAAAAGAGTTAACACAATATCAGTCTCATAATGATATATATTTCAAAATTCCAATCTCAATCTTACTAATACTGGATATATACGGATTTCGGTTTCTCTCAATTAATTACAATGGTTCAAAGCAACGCAACCCAAGAGATAAACTAGGATATTTGCTATTGACAATGACTGAGATATTGTTATTAATAATGGTTGTCAATTAGGGAAAGAGTCTTTTTATAATTGTTTTTTGTTTTTAGGGGTGGGGGTGGTTAAAACGGTAAAAGATTTGGAGTTTGAATCTTAATAAGATGTTCATTATAATTGTTATTCGAACACTTAAATTACTACGCTGGGTCTTGTTTTAGATTTAGTAGTCAACTAAAAATAGAAAAAGAATGCTCCAAGTTCTTAGAATATATTTCCTTCAAACACATCTCATCAACAGCTACTTATGAAGACGGGCAAAATCAACAGCTATTGTATGATGGTAAGTGTACAGTTAGAAGGTATTATTCATGAAAGTTGTATGAATGGAAGTCCTTTTTAACAAACGTATTCAATACTCTCCTCATAACGACGTTTTATCTTTATCTTTATTCATAGCGACGTCTGATTATTATTCATGAAAGTTGTATGATTTGAAATTTAGAGATATGATTTGGAATTAGTGAGATTTGCAAAATCAGCGTGGAGTTCATCTTCTGGAGCTTGGTAAGCACGGGACTTTCTATAGTATTGTTGTATGGAAAAAGTCATTGAGTGTATTGTTGTTTACTAACACTCTTACGAGACTTAACCTGCAGTTTTATTATCTTATTGAAAAATCCTTTGATATCACTTGCCAAACGCTTGCAATTTGAGAGATGAGTACGGGAGAGTTGTTCACGCCTGATTAAATTTTATATAAACACCCTTTCAAGATTTCAACGCCTACAAAAGCGTCCATAGGTGCATGTGAAAGGCCTATAGGTGCAGGTGTTTATATAGCAAGATACTAATGAATGATAGAGGAGCATGCAAAATGGATTATTCCATTAAAGGTGATCATTCTTTAAAAATTTAAGAGGGATTGTAGTAAAAAGTAGTTGATTTTCATTTAAATTTTAAAGTGTGTATTACGAAGTTTATATTAGTAGAGATTTAAAAATTAAGAATTACATTGTAGTAAGTTGTATTGCAAATTATCATTAATCTTGAAGTTATTTATTTATCATGAGATGTCAATTAGTTATGGATAATAAATGATACTAAAATATTCTAACTTGGTGATAGATTTAATAATAGTTGTGAATTCCAATTTATCTCAAGCTAGTTACCTTCCCACAACAAGAAACATACCATCTACATTGCATTGATAATTGAAAGAAATGACCATGGCTAGAGAAGTGATTACAACTATGTTTGTGAACAACTAGACACATGATGTGACTTGTGCCATCTAGTAAAAATTGACTCATTATGGATGAGGTGCTCTTCAAAAGGTTGAGAAAATTTGTAGGTGCACAAATTTCCATACCACCTTCTCAACATGAGCTTGAATCTAAAATCAAATAAAGGAAACCACATTACATCTTTTAGTTAAAGAAATACTACAACTAATATTTATGGTAGAACATGTAACACACATTCTAGATTAATAACTTCAAAAATGAATAACTAATCTGAAATAATTCCAAAGTCTATTGGTGTATATAGACAAGGGGATTGCATCCAAAAAATACCAAAAGGGAGAAATGCTTATTTGAACTTTGTGCTAAGAAACTTGTGCACATCAATAAGACCATGAGTTTGAAGGACTAAAGTACATAGCAAGATGAAAATTTGGGTTGAGAAAAATCCAAAGAAGTCAAAATCATTAGCCAAGAGGTGAACCCTACTAATAATAGCATCAAAAAATAAATTGATGCAAGGCTCTAGTCTTCCCAAAATTTTAGTAATACAAAAGGAAGAGCAAAGACCTCATCGCAGCTTTGAAGACACTAGAGAATAGATTGAAATTATGATAGATAAATATAGACCATATTTCAATCTAGTTTCTAAAACTTCTCGACAAGTGGTCAAGATCACTAGCCTATTACTGCTAAAATGTCCAAGAATAACTAGAAGCAACTGATAGACAAATAATAGAAAAGTAACTCCAATCTCAAACAATACACATACACAATATGATTATTATTTCAATATGAAATAGAGTACTATGCTAGGAGTTCTAAGATATTTTTGTAACCTTGCTAATGATGGTTTTACATTTGGATTCGTAGAATGAATTGCTCAATGAAGGGAGCTCTGATATGAAAAGTGTGAATCATCTAGCAATTTGCCTCTAAGAAGAGCCTCAAATTAGGTGTTACATGATGGAAATATGGAAGAAGACAACTGGGAGAGGAGGAGGGTGGGGGAGAATCAGTTGTCTCCAAAACTCAACAAACTTAAACAACTTAAACCATAAACTTCAGATCTTATATTTAATATGTAATCAAAGATCCACAACACATCAGGAACATATATAACACTAATTTTTTTGCATGGAAACCCTGTTACGTAAAAATCACCGTGGGGATGGAACCCACAAGATGATGTACTTTGTTAAAAGAACTATACCCTATTAGGAGCATTACAATGAGAATGCACATGCATTTAGGCACACTGCCTAGATCTCACTTCTCAAATACAATAAGGAAGGATTACTACCTTATAGAAATCATGGACTACAATCAACAATGGATAAAAATCCATAATTTATGAACTAGATAATAGCATCTTTAACATGCCTGGATTAGTTCCATTGAAGTACATGTAGAACTTTCTTTTCCACACTTAATCTTTGCCTTCAAAAGATATAACCTTCAACACATTCACATCCACTCAAACAACATATACACACATAATCCACAAAGGGAGACAATTGCATTTATACAAATCATCAACCTTTAAAGAATAAATAAGGTAGGATAAACTCTCACCACCTCACCATTTAAAATATAACCATACATGATACATTTTTAATGAGAACCAATAAATTTCAGCTAAGACATAACACAGATCAAAATTAACATCCTCGAACACACTAAGTACCTAAAAATAACACCTTGAATATCTGCAACAGGCTACATAGATCCACATATGAAAATATTGTAATACTGAACCATACTAAACCAAATACTAAAACATCACCACCTCTAATCATCCAAAAATACTAGTCTCAACACATAAATCAATAACTTACTGAAATCGCCATGTGAACCTCTATAAATTGACATGAATCAACTATAGAAATCCCTTAATACAACTATACCATTCACATATTTTGATCTTCATCACAGTAGCTACACCAAACCAAACATCTCACTGAACATCATAGGAACATTATCTCAAACAATAAAAATATATTGACATCAATGACAACACATATATGCATATAATTAAAACAATCTCCAAAGTTCTTCCCATTTGGCATTGATGGAAACATATGATGTGAAAAAAAATCAATGCACAAAGAAATCAAATCAACAGTACTAGGAACAATATCTAACATATATTTTAGAGTCTCTATAAAATTCCTCTCATACTAAATCTCTCATCCTTAGTTGATTCACTCCCCAATACTATTTTCACATTAATAACTCTCCCCCTTTGACATCAATGGAAAAGGAACACATATGCACTTAACCATATAAGCCGACAATATCTACAAATTTGAAAATCTAACTCACAAAACTTCAAGACTAGCTACTCCCCCTAAGTAGTGGCCACCAAAACATCAATCTAAGACATAAGATATATTTTGTGAAATGCATTGGACTAATATAAACCAATACACCTTAGTTCCAATCAGGAAGGGAAATTACCCCTAATTTACCTCTAAGATACTTGAAAGTATCCTCAGGCAATGGGTTTGTAAAAATATCTGTAATTTATTCCTTAGTAGGCACATACTCTAATTTGACATCATTCTCATTGACCTTCTCTCTCAAAAAGTGAAACTTAATATATATATATATATATATATATATATATATATATATATATATATATATATATATATATATATATATATATATATATATATATATATATATATATATATATATATATATATATATATATATATATATATATATATATATATATATGCTTTATTTTTTAATACAACACTGGGTTCTTAGAAATTTTTATAGCACTTGAATTGTCATAGTAAATAGTAACAGGCTCATCATACATAGTATTTAATTCCTAACATACTCATTGTGATTCCAATGCCAATATTTCCACTAAGTGCGTTTAAGGAATGAACTCTATCTTGTGTAACTATAACACAAAAAATTATATGCCATCATAATTCCATGTCATATTTTAAATCTATTTTTTCTCTATTCTTGTAGCTCATGTTTAATTTTTTTTATCATAAATCTTGACCTACCTTTCATTGACTAAGGCTTGCTAGGATTTTGTAATTTATCATATTATTATTACTTAATTCTATGAAAACGTGCCAAATGGAAGAGCACATATTTCATCTTTACTTATGGTTTTTCTTTTCACCTCATCATATGACAACCCATCAGCATAAAATGTACGACATATATCCCTATATGTACCCCATTTCGTAACCTATCTAGATATCTCCCTGGCACTATTGGCCATTGATTCTAGAGTTTTGGCATGGGATGAGTACTGCTCATGAGCAGAGGACCTCAACCTATTCACTATCATATAAATTTGAGTAGTATTCTATTATAGGCAATTTATAATATCCTATTGTGTGTCCTATACAGGTTCTACTAGAGGAGGTGGAGGGTTTCGAGGTGGCAATTGTTGTTGAGGAGTGGCTTTTTGAGGGTTTTATTAATCTTCAGGTGCAACATTTTGAGGTTTGGTTGTGGTGGTATGCTAGGAATAGGTTGTTGTTTTCTATTTTTTGTTAGGCATTGTTTTGAGAATATGGCATAGAATTTATTAAAAAAAACTTAAATCAATTTAAAAAACCCTATTTCAATTAAATTTCAAACAAAAATAACAAAAAAAATTAAATCCTTACCTCTTCGATGATGTGGCATTGTTAGAAATTGGTGTAAGCATTGGAAAAATATAAAATATAGCGGAACATGTTGGGGTTATGTCAAATTTGGAAAAATAGAAGCCACTCTCATGCCATTTTTGTCATTGGAAATGAGTTGGACATAGGAAAAACTCAAACTACTAGTTTCTCAAAACCCATACAAGTTCTGAAGAAAAAAAAATGTAACTTTAGATCTTCAAAACCTGATTAGGTTTTGAAGAGCTAGAAAAGTTACTTTTTTAGTTCTTCAAAACTTGATCATGTTTTGAAGAACTTAGGCTTGATTTTTCCACCCCGTAACCCAATCGAGTTATGAAATCCTCATATTACGAATTTGGGATGGTGAATACTATGTGCTAAAATATTGTCACACTTCTATGAATCCTTAATGCAAGAAAACTCAAGAATGAGCCCTCACAAATCGATCCATAGCTCTCTATGCATGGAGTTGCAAGATTTGTAAAATTGCTCTCAGCTAGAGCTATAAACTCATGACCTTGCTAGTCAACCACACAATGAGATATTCCAAATGAATGCAATGCTATGAAAATCTATATGAGAATGCAAATTAATCTTATGAGAATGAAGATGCAATTAAGCTTTGAAAATAAAAATGAAAGAGTTACAAACCCTCTAATTAAACTATGTGAGATTAATCTAAAACATGAAAGGAAATGATACCATGATGATGCAACTACGATGCAAGCTAGGATGTGATGTAGATGCAAGATGAATGCCAATGATGCTCCAAATCTTCAAAACTTGATGCAAGAATATCTCCAAAAGCTTCAATGACTTAGAAAACCTGTAGCATAATAATTCAAGTATGTATGGTGTGTGCAAATGAAGAAAAGAGCTCTTCTTTTATAGGAAGTGAAAAATAATGGACCATAGAGATTAAGAGGCAAAAGACTTAATCAACGATGGAGAAAAAAAGAAGCTTGATCCTTGTGCACAAATATCCTCCAATAAGAAAATTAGAAGCATTTACTTTATGTTGAGCATTTACTTTATGTCCATGTGAGGCAAAAGTACTTTTATTTTATTTTTCTTTATAAATAAGAATTAAATGCTTTATTTGTGCAATAAGGATGAGAAGAAAAGGGGGGATTTTTTATTTAAATAAAAAGGGAGGAAATTCTTTTTAATTAAATAAAGGCTTAGAATAAAGTGATTTTATTATTTAATTAAAAGAGATTTTTAATTAATTAAAAGGGAGCATGTTCTCTTAATTAAATAAGATTTTTATTTTTATTTCTTTTAAATTAAATAAAACTCAAACCTTAGGAAATATCGAATTGATTATGATTTGATCAAAGAAATTGATATATTTGAAAAATGTTGATTTTTGAAAATATTGATTCAAGGATTTGATAAATTGCAGAAATAGGGCCCCAAAGTCTAGGCAACCATTTTAGGGTGCATACATTTGCCCCTCTTTGACTAATGTGAGATCGATTTGGGATCACATGCAGTCAAAGAAGAATTGAAATGTGAGATCGATTTGGGATCACAAAACAACCCAGATGTGTGTTCAACGGATGGGAACACATCGGGAGAAGCATAAACAATAGTTGAAAGACAAGACCAACACCGTCGCTGCTAGGTGCAAATCAAGCTTTAGACAAAACTATCACCATCGCTGCTAGGCAATAATCAAGTCTAAAAAAATAGGAGATAAAAATTGAAAGACAAAATCACCACCGTTGCTGCTAGGTGATAATCAAGTCTAAGAATAAGAATCTCAAGCTGAGCTAAAAGATAAAGCTGAATCAAAGATTAAAGCTAATAGGTACTGCCCCCTCGGAGTCTGAAATGGATAGAAAATGATGTGACATGAAAGACCATAAATGAAAGATATGATCAAGAAGAATCATAAAATGAGCACAGTTGACCAACTAGTCCGTAGATGATAAAAAGGAGAGCTCTCTCCATATGCAAGATGCAAAAACTAAACTATGATGAACCTAAAAATGCAAGCTACTATGAAAGTGGTTGACTTGCAGGGTCACAATGCTTATAGACATCTAATTATCATCATCGAGCATTATTGGTAGCATTGTAAGATCATACAATGCACACTAGCATAACTATGTGGATATGAATATGATCTTTATTAGATAGAAATGTGGAAATCTCACCTAGGCATCAAAGACATGTAGGTCAAGATGACTAATGCAGTGAGATCACCTAAGTTTGATATGGCGAGATTATGCTTGTATCAAGATGCATGAAAGCCAAGATAGCTAGAAGCATGCACTCGCAAAACAGTCAAGGATAATACCTTGTCAATCCATAGTGTCAAGTAAGACCAGCATAAATGCTCATGACAGTTAGGATCAACGAAATATACCCACAAGAAGATAAAGAAATAAAACATGTTCTCATACCCTTAGTCTTCTAGCTATGCATCATTGAAAACTTCTCAGGGAGAGACCACTCATCAAAGAAATTCTCATAGACAGCACACAAAGAAAAATAAAGTCATCATATCTCAACAAGTTGATTGTTTAAGTGCGTGTGTGTTGGTCATAGAGTCAGACTCTGGTTATCACATCTGTAAATGAGAAATATCACATCAAACTTAGACTGGTGGGTAAGACATTTGATAAGTGTTAAGAAACACTCGACGCAAAGGTAGTGTTGAAAAACACTATTTGGGGTGGTGTTGAAAAACACCTGTTGTGAAATGCCCCAAGAGACAAACGCACCTAAAGGACCAATGCTAACAGGCATGCCCCCTAGACAAAGATAAAGACCAATTCCAGACCAAGGCAAATAAGGTCAAGGCATGATGGAAAGTGGCTAAGTGTCGAGGACGCATGCTAACAAATAGGGGTGCAAAGGCCTCAAGTAGCACCTGTTTCCAGGTTTGCACCACTTGGATTTTATTGCCATTTTTTCTTTTTTTCTTTTTTTTTTAATTTTTTTTGTATTTTTGCTACCAAGGCGCCTGTTTCCAGGTTTTCACCAAGGTACTTTTTCTTCTTTTTTTTGAATTTTTTGAATTTTTGAATTTTATTTTTTATTTTTTTCAAGATTTTTTATGCTTTTTTGGATGTTTTTAGCATCATATATGAATTCTTTTGGTATTTTTTCAGGATCATAAAATATGTACAAAGGATGCCCCCAGACAGACAGAACGGGCATCAAACTCTTTTAGAAAGATCACATCGTGTAGTCCCAATGTCTAGGAAGATGGAGGACAAGAGGGATGAGCAAGCTGGCGAAAGAGATGGAGGAAAATAGAATGAAGGCGAATGGAGGGAAGAAATCCTCAAAGGAAAACTACTCAAGAGTACCCAAGCTAGGGAAAAATTATCATGCAAAGCACATTTGGATAAGCAATGAAAGGATGGCATAGGATAAGTCACAAAAGTGCACTACAAAAGAAGGGAGGATGCAGTCCAAAGGAGTAGACATGTCAAGAGGCTTCATAGCATCGTGTTTACTCTTTTTTTTTAGGATCAAGACCAAGGGAGAAAAGGATAGTGAAAGACTAGAATGAATGGAGGAAAATGAAAATGAAGGCTAAACATGAAAGGAATGAAAGCAAGATCATCATAAGATAGCTTACAAGATAGCCAAATATTCATGTATAGGTCAATATTGTCAAGATCAAAGATGGAAGATGAAATGGATGAAACATGTAGAAGAACTACGCATGATGCCTGATTGCCAGGTTTTCATCATGGTACATATCCAAGGTGCCACAAGGGAGTGGTTTTCACCATAGGATGAATTTATTTCTCTTTACTTTTGCTACCAAGGTGCCTGTTTTCAGGTTTTCACCATGACACATTTTCAATTTTTTTCATTTTTTTCTTTCTTTTTGAATTTTTATTTTTTTGAATTTTCTTTTTTTTGGAAGAAGGAAAGCTTTTCAGATAATGCTCCTTGAAAGGATAAATCATTGATATACCAAGGATTCAAAATGATATGCTCAAAGATGCTGACAGGGAAAGGAAAATGGAAGAGAAAAATAGAGGATAAGGTTTTATGTAAAGCGAGTGAGGTTGGAAGATATGAGGAATAGGCAAATGAGGAAAAATGATAGAAGGTAGAAGGATAATGAATGGAAGGATTGTGAAAGGGTGGCTGGAGAGGAAGGCAAGATCAACGTCGACACACACCTTGAAGGGTGGTGAGAGGATGGAGGAATCGTGAATGAATATGGAATACGTGAAGAATATGGTGAATGTTTAGCAGAGGTTGCAGTTTAGGCACATGAAATTGAAGAATATTTTTGGAAGAAAATGAAGTGGAAGCCTTTGGAAGCTTGAATGTCAACTTTACTTTTTGTTCAACATGAGACTCTTTCAAGAGAGACTTTGGAATCCATATAGCCTTAGGCTTTTTTTTTTTTTTTGATGATTTAGAGAGAATATCTTAAATGATAGATTTTGGAACCCATACTTGTCTTGTAGTTTTCTTTTTAGATATCTCTTTTGACTTTATGCCTCCATGTCGATTAGAATAGACATGGTGATCTTCTTGTTTTGATGGATTCTTGTATTTCTTTTTTTTCTTGTATTGAACATTTAAGTTACTTCCAAAAGACTTGGGATTTGTGGAAGAAGAAAAATAATATGACTGGTTTAGATGGGTGGATGGATGAAAAAGATTCAAAGGTATGCATCTATGTTGATCTTGAGGAAAGATAGGAGATGGAGGGACATAAGGACCCAAGATGGATGATGAATTAGGAGAGTTAGGAGGGGAAAGTGAAGGGATATAAGGACCCAAGATGGAAGGAAGACATGAAGCCTTTAGTATTGGTGGAGGAGGTCCAAGGATAGATGTGGAAGATGTAAAAGGATAATCAATAAGTTCATCAACATCTATATGACAACCAAGGACATCAACATCTTTAGAGTGAGCATTAGAGTTTTCAACAGGATCATGTACATCTTGAATAGGAGCACCTTCTTTGATA
The DNA here is from genome assembly GCA_027943335.1 of Chamaecyparis obtusa. Lineage (NCBI taxonomy): Eukaryota > Viridiplantae > Streptophyta > Pinopsida > Cupressales > Cupressaceae > Chamaecyparis > Chamaecyparis obtusa. The sequence goes on from BSBK01001217.1 coordinate 21,132, forward strand.
GGATCATTCAAAGCTTGCGAAGACTTAGGAAAAGTAGAAAGCGAAAGTGAACATGGAGTGGTAGAATAAGAAGATGGAAGACTTTGATCTTGACAAGGATCTTTGGATAGCATAAGCACATCATTTTGCTTTGGATTTTCAATAGGCTTTACATCAGAAGTAACAACACCATTTTTAATAACCTTAATGGAAGTATCATCTTTGGAAAGCGCAAGTGTGGTAAGGTTATTTTGATTATCAATAAGCTCAATAGTGTAAGTAGTAGCTTGATCTTGCTTAGGAGATGGTGGAATGAATGCAGAAGAGCATAGAGGATCAAAAGAACTATGCAATAGAGAAGATACATCATAAAGAGAATTGGATGATATGGAGGGTTCCTGATCTTGATCTTTTTTTATATTTTTTTCTTTATCATTTTTAGAGTCCTCTTGACATGGAGCCACTTCTAAGGACAAGGAAGTAGGTTGGATTTGTATGGAAGACTTTGGAAGAGATGGTGAAGGACCAGCTAAAGTAGGCATTATAGCGCATAAAGGCTTAGGCTCTTTAGGTTTAGCATTATTGAAAGTATTTTCAGCCAAATGAAGGTTAGCTTGAGTTTCTTTAAGAGGTAGCCCTTGAGGATAACTATAGGGAACTGCATGGAAAGCCTTAGGATCTTTTTTGGATGAAGGATTTGTGATAGATTTGGAAGACTTGGAAGCTTTAGGAAATGTATGGGCATTGGAGGAAGTAGAGGATGGAAGGGAACCATCACAAGACAAAGGTTTAACATTAACATGATCTTTCTTGAGAGTGTCACCTTTATTTTCAGCATGAATGCTCTTAGAGGAAGGATTCTTTTGATGTTTAAAATTAGCGTGGTAGATTTTCTCTTCCTCAGTAGGAATATTGTATTTTTCACAAAAATCATCAAAGAATTCTTCAAATTTAGAGTCATATGGATCACCATCATAGTCTACCCAATATGACTCCCCCTTAGAAATCACAAGTGTACCACGAGGATGATGCTTAGGAATAGAAGTTTCATGGGCATCACTACATTGTCCATCATCATAGTCATCATAGTCATCATAGGTGGGTGTATCACTCTTTGTGGAAGAGACATCACAAGGACTATCACGTTACTCTTTATGGTATGTCTTCTGAAGAGAAGTAAGACTCTTTGAAGAAGTAGAAGAAGAATGAGATTGTGAAGAAGAGGAAGGTGAAGACCTAGTGGAAGAATAATACTTGGATGATGAAGAATTTGAATGATGTTTAGAAGAGTCATGATAAGATTTGGAAGATGAAGAATGTAAATAGTGTTTAGAAGAATCATGATAAGACTTAGAAGATGAAGAATGAGAATGATGTCTGGAAGAGTCATGATAAGACTTGGAAGGTGAAGAAGAATGAAAATATTTAGATGATGAAGAATGTTTGGAAGAAGAAGATCATGATATGATCATGTTTATGATTCTAGCAAAGGCATCTGATTTAATCATCTTTTCTTTTATTTTTGCTATAAATTCATCACTCATGAGAATTTTGGAGGAACAACACTTTTCAAATATGTCAATGAGCTCAAGATCATCTATTCCTAATAAAGGTTCCAAAACTAGATTGTCAAGATTCATGGTTATAGAAGAGGAGGAATCGAGCATGGAAGAAATGAATAGATGAATAGAAGAAGGTAGACTAGATAGTAAGAGGAAAATAATCAAGAAGAAGAAGAAGAAGAATTTCTCATGGGAATAGAAGACTTTAGAAGAACATGGGAAAATGGAGAAGAAAGAAGAAGACTAAGAGTCATCTTGTGCAATTGATACCATAACGTTCATTGAGATGTTGAGCAACATGACAACACTTAGGATCTGACCTGGACTGACCAAGGAAGACCAAGCTTCTAAGGAGAACTCACTACAGCAGGACGGAACTCAGTTTCAATATTCCAAATAGATCTTTCAAAGGATTTCACAATGATGATCAAGTACATAGAATAGCAACCAGGGAGTTCAAGCAAATAGTCTTCAAGCAATGAGCAAGGGACAAAGCAACCTTGCGCATGAATAGAGATAGTGACTTAGTATGCTACTCCTTAAAGATTCTACTTATGTATGTTCTTGAAAATATTTTAGCGGGCACATAGAACACAACAACACCTTAACAAGTTGTCTACAAGGATATACATGGCTTTTCTAAGGAGTCCTCGATATATGCAAGGTACATGAGACCCAAATCCATAGATGAGAAGAATCCAAAATCACACAGCCGGGGGGAGATGGTAACCCAAATCTCCTCCTTCACTTCTCAAAGGTATAAAGTTCTTTGAGGCTTAGCCAAGAGTGATATCAAACTCAATTCCCAAGAGAGGTGTCTTTGGATTCACCTCCTGATATTTATACTCCGCCGAAACACAGGAGTTAAGTTCGTCCCTTGAGGTGGTGTGACCCCAAGAAGGCCTTCTAGAAATAAAAACTAAGTAATTCACTATCAAAAGTATTTAGAGCACTAAAGGTGGAACACTTAACTCTTCAAGTAAATGCGAAGTGAGTCCAAAAGTGGAACATTTAACCCTTTAAGATAATGTGAAGTGAGTCCAAAAGTGGAACATTTAACCCTTCAAGATAATGTGAAGTGAGTCCAAAAAAGTGAAACACTTAACCCTTCACACAAACTCAAAGTGAGTCCAAAAGTGGAACATTTAACTCTTCACACCAACTCAAAGTGAGTCCAAAAGTGGAACATTTAACCCCTCACATCAACTCAAAGTGAGTCCACACCTTAGAAAATAAGTGAGTTCCAAAAAGCACAAAAGGGTTGCCTAGTGGAGCAATTAACGCTTCTTTCCTGTAGACCTCTCCCCTTTAATGTGGTGCTGATCTTGCAACTATGGGGTAGAAATGAGGGGCCGGCAGATTAGCGAGTCCAATAACCCAAGATATCAATCTAGATCAATCACAAGTAATCTAAAGTTGCTTATCAATACTACTCACAATGACAAAGGGTTGAATCAATGGAATATTTAACTTTCCAAGTAAACATGGAGTGAGTCCACAAAGTGGTGCATTTAACTCCCTATGTAAACAAGGAATGAATCCATGCCCTCAATCACTCAATGAAATATTTGATATTGAAACCAAGAATTACTTAAGATTTAAAAACAAGCATTCACTTACACAAACTTGGAAAAACAAATCTATGTTCATTCATTTCCCATTAAGAGCATCAATTGAAATGTGTTCTATGAAAGCATGTAAACACTCAAGCCAAACACATGAGAGGTTCAATTTTAATCCCAAAATCCAAATTTTGTAGAGATGGAACAAAGTACCTCAAGTCCAATGCTTTGTTTTAAACATTTTTCATGAAAGCAAGAGCACCTTCAAATGAACAAGACAAGAAAACAAGCAAACAAGATATGCAATGTATATCCAACTTATGCAAACCCTAGGGTTAGATCTAAAAATCAATTATTAGGAGCAATGATAACTAGCAAATAATCCAAATGATAACTCATATCATGCAATGAACAATGAAAAATAAGTGCATACCCATCACAATTTTTATTTTTTTTGCATTTGACCTAGTCAACAAGATCTGATTTTTACCACATGAATTCGGACCTTAAACTCAAAATTCAAAAAAGAGACCTCTATCAAAAAATAGAGAGCTTTCCAAAAATGTAAAAATTTTAAAAAAATCTCTTCATTTGTGCCCTAGAGACCCATTTTATCAAAATATATCAATTTTTATAAATTAACCAAATGAGTTATGATATGATTTCTAAATTAAAAACATAGTGAATAGACCCCCTATAGAATTCCAAGACCTTTCCAGAAATGTAAAAATTTCCAAAAAATTACGCTGATTTGTGCCAAAAATCAATTTTTTATGAAAAATAAAGAAAAAATCATAAAAAATACAAATCAACTCTGAAAATTCTAAATTTTTTTTTGGAGCTTCTTTGATATGTCACCAACCTAAAAAAAACTTTTCAAACTAAAATACCAAGTCGTTTGGGAGATATGATCAAATCTTTCAAAGCTAGGGTTTTTCATCTCCAAACAAATCTGCACAAGGGTTAGCTCCAAAAATAATCAAAACTAGCATGTAAAAAGTGGGTTGCCCCACGGTGGGTGTCAAAAATGTATAGTAAAAATGTGACCACACTTCTATGAATCCTTACATGCAAGAAAACTCAAGAATAAGCCCTCACAAATCGATCCATAGCTCTCTATGCATGGAGTTGCAAGATTTGTAAAATTGCTCTCAGCTAGAGCTATAAACTCATGACCTTGCTAGTCAACCACACAATGAGAGATTCTAAATGAATGCAATGCTATGAAAATCTATATGAGAATGAAAATTAATCTTATGAGAATGAAGATGCAATTAAGCTTTGAAAATAAAAATGAAAGAGTTACAAACCCTCTAATTAAACTATGTGAGATTAATCTAAAACATGAAAGAAAATGATACCATGATAATGCAACTATGATGCAAGCTAGGATGTGATGTAGATGCAAGATGAATGCCAATGATGCTCCAAATATTCAAAACTTGATGCAAGAATATCTCCAAAAGCTTCAATGACTTAGAAAACTTGTAGCATAATAATTCAAGTATGTATGGTGTGTGCAAATGAGGAAGAGAGCTCTTCTTTTATAGGAAGTGAAAAACAATGGACCATGAAGATTAAGAGGCAAAAGACTTAATCAACAATGGAGAAAAAAAGAAGCTTAATCCTTGTGCACAAATATCCTCCAATAAGAAAATTAGAAGCATTTATTTTATGTTGAGCATTTAATTTATGTCCATGTAAGGCAAAAGTACTTTTCTTTTATTTTTTATTTTATTTTTCTTTATAAATAAGAATTAAATACTTTATTTATCCAACAAGGATGAGAAGAAAAGTGGGGATTTTTTATTTAAATAAAAAGAGAGGAAATTCCTTTTAATTAAATAAAGGCTTAGGATAAAGTGATTTTATTATTTAATTAAAAGAGATTTTTAATTAATTAAAAGGGAGCATGTTCTCTTAATTAAATAAGATTTTTATTTTTATTTCTTTTAAATTAAATAAGACTCAAACCTTAGGAAATATCGAATTGATTATGATTTGATCAAGGAAATTGATATATTTGAAAAATGTTGATTTTTGAAAATATTGATTCAGGGATTTGATAAATTGCAGAAATAGGGGCCCAAAGTCTAGGCAACCATTTTAGGGTGCATACAAATACTTAATGCTAAAGAAGAGGAAGCATGGAAAATAGTAAGTGGAAAATAATCAAGATTTATGGATTACCCTTATAGTTTAAGAAATACGTGACTATATTCAAGTCTAAAATCCTAGTGCCAAAGGCAATGATAGAGTGGGGAGTGTAAGCATGGGGAAAGCCATGATAAAGTACCTTGGTAATGAGATGTCTAAAAGAATAAAATAGTCAAAGGTATCAAATAGGTGAATGCACAAAGATTCTAGTTAGAAAAGTGGCCACATGTAAAAAACCCCCAATATTCTTACTAACTCGATCGGGTTATTGGGTAAGTGCACAAAGATGGGAGACCAAAAAGGGGGTATAAGATGCCACTTTTTTTTTTTTGAAATCAGCAAACTCTAAACTTCAATGAGAAATTGAAGATAGTTAGACTCAAAATTTTAAGATGCGACAAGAACAAGAGTTGTAATACTCTGAATCTAGTTTCTAAAAGTTACTAATTTATTTTTAAAATGGTGCAGATTAAGGCCCTCAAAAAGAGGGAGCACAAAACATGGTCCTATTTTTTGTGAAAAACATAACATAGCATTTGGTGTGCTCCTCCTTTAAAATGTTTTAAAAAAATTAAATTTTTTTAATCACCATGGTGAGAAGTTAGCTAACACCATGTAGTTTATCCCAAATTTTTCTGCTGATTTTTTGATGAATGTATTTTTTTTTATGAATTTTTGAAGTGCACACATCTTGAAAATGTAAAATTTCTATGTGCTCCCCCTAGAAATCATTGAAAACTAATCAAAAATCAGATTTTTATTTTTAAAGTGTGTATAATGTAGTCTAGTTTTTAAAAAAGTAACTTGTTGCAAAATTTGACGAACGAGCCAAAATATATCCCCAAAATACTACACGTTGGTTTTCGACAAAAATCGGCAATACATAAAAAATAAATTAAAGATGAAAAGCTTAACATAATCATAACTCAAAATAAATTATATGGTTAGATAGCTAATAAAGAGATCCACAATATCATGTTGTCTAATTTTAGCATTATGAAACCACAACTAAACCTGACGAGGAGCACACAAAAAAAGATGTGAATTTTTTCTATGTCTACTGGAAAACACGTCTCAGGATTATTTGAATCCTCCAAGTCTTTGGGTTGGATCTCCCAGGAAAATCCAAGCCTTAGGCTTGGTATATTCCAATGTATTACAAAGCACGCACACGCTATTCAAATTTATGACTTAAATAGCATGCATGCGCAATTCAAATTTATGACTTGATTAGTGAGCACACGCTATAGCATGCATGCACTATATCACATACGCGCTATGTAACATCCAAAAAAGGCTTGAGTGAGAGAGAAAGAGTGAGGAAGGGGTCCTAGGACCATCTACGACTCATTAGGCAATGTAACAGGTGTATTAGGCATGGACTAGATGGAAATCAATCTTCTATATTCTATGAATTCCCAAGGTTTATGAATTATGTAAGGGTCGTGAAATGTGTTTGACACAATAATATGATTATCAAAGGTGTAAAAAACTCCTACACTTTTTAATACAAACCATTTGCAGACACGTATTACAAACTCTCTCTCTCTCTCTCTCCCTCCCTTCACCACTTTTATAGCATTTACATAGCGCGTGTGAGATATAGTGCGCATGCGCTATATTTTAAATTCAAACCATAGCGCGTGCACGCTATGTTTTGAATTGCCCAAGCCTAAGGCTTGGGAAACCCAAGCCATAGTGTGTGTGCGCTATAGCGCGCACACAGCTTAATGCATACGCAGTATGGTCATTGGGGGGCCAAAAAGGAATGTGGCACCTTTTTGGTTCCCCATATTTGTGCATATACCCACAACTCCTTCATTCATTTTTTTTTCTGAAAACCCATTTAGTTCCTATTACATTTTTGTTCTTAGGTCTAGGAACCAATTCCCAAGTGTTATTCTTCTTTATCTGATCTAACTCTTCCTTCATAGTATTTATCCAAGATTCATCTCTACAAGCTTTATCTATAGTCTTTGGTTCAACTTGAGAAATCAAACAAATTTCTTCTCTAGCCTTTGATCTAGCCATTACTCCTTGATTAGGGTTACCAATAATTTGATTATCAGGATGATTCATCTTTACATACCTCAGAGTCTTAGAAACCTCAGTAGCCTCATTTGTATCATCTCATTTTTGCATTCAGTCTCAACAAGTTCTTATTCTGAAGCAGCGGCCTCTTTGATCTTTATATTCTGATTATAGTCATACATTCTCTCTTGTATCTGAAACCTTTCATCTATCTTCACATTGTTACTTTCAATCATATTCCTTAATCTCAGATTGAAACATTTGTAGGTCTTTCTCTTAGTAGAATAACCAATGAAAATTTCTTCATCACTTCTAGCATCAAATTTCTCTATCTCATCATCTCTCTTAATATAGCACTTAAAACCAAATATTTGAAAATATTTTATAGTAGGATTATGATCAAACCATAATTCTCTGATTTGTAGGAGTCTTACTTGTACCTTCTCTAATTTGAACTCTGTTCAATGTGTACACCATTGTCCCAATAGCCTCTCTCCAATGCATATGAGATACATTTTCTTCAAGCAACATTGTCCTAGCAGCATCAAATATAGTCGTGTTTCTTCTCTCTGCTATCTCATTATGTTGTGGAGTCCTAGGAGTAGATATTTGTCTTTTTATTCCATGCTCTTCGCAGTATGAATTGAATAAGTCTAAAGTAAACTCTTCACCTCTATCTGATCTCAAACATTTTATCTTTAAACCTGATTCATTCTCTACTTTTGCCTTGAATATCTTGAATTTATCAAATGCTTCTAATTTTTCTTTTAAGTAAGTAACCCACATCATTCTAGAAAATTCATCAACAAAATGTATAAAATACCTTTCACCATAGTATGATCTTGTCCTTGTAGGTCCACATAGGTCTATATGTACCAAATCCAACTTTCCTTTTGATGTATATGCTTTTCTTTTGTAACTACTTCTAGTTTTTTTCCCCATAACACATTCTCTCCATACAGTGTTAGATGGTTTCACAATCTTCGATAGATCTCTTACAGCATTATTCAAACTTGCCTTCATAATGTTATCAAAATTAACATGACAAAATATTTTGTGCCATAACCAACTATCATCTACCTTCACAACAAAACAAGAGGCTCTAGATGTTATTAATTTAAATACATTACCTATAGATTTAGTACCAGTTGCAATCAACTTTCCTGCCTTACTTCTGATAAAACATTTACCATCATTAAATTGTAGTTGAAACTCTTTGTCCATTAAATGTCCAACACTCAACAAGTTATGCTTAAGTCCATCAACAAGTAGTACATTATCAGTATTAGTTTTTCCATCAAGAGTAATAGATCCTGCTCCTATGATAGGTTTGGGAAAATTGTCTCCAAATCTTACAACACCACCATCATACTTCACTAAATTAAAAAACTTGTTTTTGTCTCCAGTCATATGATGTGAACAACCACTGTCTATAATCCTTTCAGATTTCTTATCAACATGTTATACTAAATCTTTTTCCTCATATACTGGTTCATCTTTAATAGCAAAAAATCCAATCTCCTCATAATCTAAATCATCATCATCATCAGAAATACCTTCACTAGCATAATAACATTCCTTATCTTTTGAATACTTAGACTTGAAAAACTTAGGCTTGTACTTAGGAACTCTTGTAGGACATCTAGATGCAAAATGACCTACCTTATTACATGAAGAACATTTCAAAGGTAACTTTCCTTCAAATTTACCCTTTCCTCTTTTTTCTCCTCTAGCAATTAGTGCAACAAGTTCATCCTTCTTTCCTCTACTTGTAGATGTTTCCATTCCTCAGCATATTCACCAAGCTCTTCTTTTAGGTCCTCACTGCTGGTGCTCGGAAGTGCAGACATTATCTTCTTATGTGCAGATGCTTTTGTTAGGAATGAATGCTAGATTTTGGTAGTCATTCTGTAGCAATTGTTGTTGCATTCATGACTATGATTGTCATTGATGTCAACACAGTGATCTTTTGGAGACTAGCAGAGAAGCAAATAGTGTTTTGATTAGCTCATGTGGGATATTGCAGTTGGAGCTATGCGATGTTGAAGTTATATTCTTTGATATGTTATTTGTCTATGGTTAAGAGCGTAGATAGTAATTCATTTATTCATAGAAGTTATGAGCATTTTGGTGGAAGCAGTATTAAGGCAGTGTTCCTGAGTAGCGGTTTGTGGAAATCGGATGATATCTCCTAATCGGGATGGAATTTGGTTTTGTGCAGTTAAAGGGAAGGTTGAGACACATTGATAGTGATGTGGTTCATAGTGAAAACTTCGAGGTCACACGAGTGAAGAGTTATTATATCTGGAAGTCGACAGTTTTGTGTAATTTTGATGTAGCATGTGGAAACTTTTATTTTGTATTTGTGTGCCGACTCATTTGTAATTATTTGAGTGTGGTATAAAAGAAGGAATGTTTTTCTTTATTGAAGTAGTGGTAGTAATGTGAAAGAAGTGTGAGCATGGTATGGTTGAATGCGAATGTAAGCATGAAGTAAAGAAAAGAGCTAATGAAGTTGTGAAAGCGAAATTGTGAAGGAAGACATGCGAAGTATAGAGATCTGGAATTGAGATCTGGTGTAGTAGTGAGTATGGTTTGGCATAGTGAGGAGGTAACATATTTCATATTATTCTACTGAATAATATTAAGGCCATTTGGACAGTGTGTTCAGTGATCTTACCCTGAAGTTATTTGGGCAGTGGGTCTTTCTGTCTTCCATAACTCCTAACAAGATTAGAATCTTTTAACAAGGATTCAAAATCTCCTAAAAGGGATTCATATGTATTGAATGTATTTCATAAGGCTCCTAACAGAGTCCATCCTTTCACAAGGAATATTTATATTAGTGCATCTTTTGCGGGCATCATTCCCACCGGGGTTTACTCTTTGATCAAGAGGTTCCCTAGTCAACATATCTTGTGTTATTGTGTCATTGTGTATGAATATCTTTCTATGGTTGGTAATTACATTACTTACATGGTTAAATATTGTTGAAGTTGATAAAGGTTATAATTATCTGATAACTGATTCACCCCCCCCCCCTCCCCTCTCAGTTATCTTGGTGGATTTTACTTTCTAACAATTGGTATCAGAGTAGCAGGTCCTTGAAAGAAAAATTTAACAGCTTAAGGAGATCCATGGTGAATTTTAGGAAAGAAAGCCCTAAGTTTGATGGAGTAAATTTTGACAGTTAGAAAGAGAAGATGAAGACATGTCTACTGTGTTTAGGGCCAGGTTATTGGTTGATTACAAAGAATGAGAAGACTATCATTAGAGAAGATAATCTTGAGACAGGAACTAAAGATGAGCTAGATCTATTCATGTGTAACATACTTGCAAGAGAAGCACTTTTGACAACACTTCTGGAGAATGAATACAGTTAGGTAAAATGTTTAACAAAAGCCCATGAAATTTGGAAAACTTTACACTCTACTTTTGAAGGTGATGAACATGCAAAGAGAGCTAGATTACATAATTGGATGTGTGCATTTGAAGATATAAGAATGATGGAAGATGAATCTGTTAGAAGCTATATTGGTAGAATGTCAAAAATTATTGCAGGAATAAAAGCTCGTGGAGGAAAAAAGATAGAGAATGAAGTGATATAGAAAATTATGAGGACATTGACTCCTGTATTTAAGCAGACAACATAGATGATTGAACAAGTTATACCTTGTACTACAAACTTTACAAGAGAGACTCTTCTTGAAAGATTGGAAGTAGCAGAAATGAACCTGAGGGTATCATGAGACTTACCTAGAATGGAGACAGCATTTAGTGCTCTTAGTATTCATCCTACTTTGTCAAGAAGTACCAGTGTGATTGGAGATTATGCCAGCAGCATCAGATCTAGAAATGAAGAAGATAAGAAGATTGAAGAAGGTATTGCCTTGCTTGTGAAAAGAGAACCAGACGGTAAGAAAAATTTTAAATGTTGGACTTGTCAAGAATATGGTCATTTTGCATCTAAGTGTCCTAAGAGAGTTAAGAAGTACAGAAATAATTTCAAGCCTAGAAGATCTAAAGAATGTTATTATGCTAATGGTGAAGATCTTGAAGCTAGTATAGAAAGAACTTTGAGTGAAAGTGATATTGAGAATAATGATGAAATAGGATTTGTAGCAATTAAAGAAGAGAATTTTCAATCTGATGTTAAGGAAGAAAAAGCATTTGTTTCCCAAGTTGAAAAGAAAGCTGATTGGACTATAGATAATGGTTGTTCACATCATATGACTGGTGACATGAAGAAGTTCATAAAGTTTAACAATTATGATGGAGGAATTGTTAGAGTTGGTAACAATGCACCTTGTTTGATTAAAGGTATAGGATCTATTACTCTTGATGGAAAGACTAATACTAATGATATTTACTTTGTTGATGGATTGAAACATAATCTTTTGAGTGTTGGACAGTTAGTGGATAAGGGATATCAAATTTGGTTTACTGAGAAAACTTGTGTGATAAAGGATAAAGATTGAAATCTGATTGGAACTGGATCTAGAACCAGAGGTAATGTATTTCAGTTGAATCCTACTGAGATGACATGTTTGATTACAAAAATTGATGACAGTTGGTTATGGCATAGAAGTTTTTTTCATATAAACTTTGATAACATTGTGAAAGTGAGTACTACAATTGCAGTAAGGGATTTGCCTAAAATTATGAAGCCTACTAACATGATTTGCAAAGAATGTGTGATGGCTAAGCAAAAGAGAAGTTCATTTCCTAGTAAGAAGTTCACATCGGCAGAGAAGTTGGAGATTGTTCATACAGACTTGAGTGGTCCTACCAGGACTAGAGGATTCTATGGAGAAAGATATTTTATGATTCTTGTTAATGATTTTACAAGAATAATGTGGATTGCATTTCTGAAAGAAAAATCTAAAGCATTTGATAAGTTTAAGATCATTAAGAATAAAGTTGAGAATGAATTTGGAATGAAGATTAAATGTTTGAGATCTGATAGAGGTGGAGAATTTACTTCTAGAGAGTTTAACACTTTTTGTGAAGTGAATGGTATTAAGAGATAGTTTTCAGCCCCTAGAACACCTGAACAAAATGGTATTGCAGAAAGAAGAAACAGGTCAGTGACTAAAGCAGCAAGAGCTATGTTATTTGAGAATGATTTGGCGAAGACATTTTGGAGAGAAGCAGTGAATACAGCAGTATATACAATGAATAGAGTACAAATCAGAGTAGACATAGACAAGACACCTTATGATTTATGGTTTGGACATGCACCCTCAGTTAAGTATTTTAGAATTTTTGGAAGCAAATGTTCTATAAAGAGAGATGATGATATTGGAAAGTTTGATCCTAGAAGTGATGAAGGTATTTTTCATGGACATTCTTTGAAGAGCAAAGCATATAGATGTTACAATAAGAGAACTAAAACTATTGTTGAAAGCGCAAATGTTAAAGTTGATGAGAAGTTTAAAATTTAGGAAAGAATGCTTGACTATGAATATGATGAAGAAGCTCATCCTCAGACTAACATTGAAACTACTGAATTATTCTATGAGACTAATAGTGAATTATTGAATGAGAATCCTACAGAAGAAACCAGAGAGGAATCTAGAGAAGAATCTACATTTGAAGCAAGATCTGTAACTATGACACTGAACAGGTATATATCAAGACATCATCCTATTGAACACGTTATTGGAAGTTTGGACAGTGGAGTTTTGACTTGAAATAAGGTACATTTATGTTTGATTTCTCAAATTGAACCTAAATCTACTAGTGAAGCTTGTGAAGATGAACATTGGATTAATGCTATGAAAGAAGAACTAGATCAAATTGAAAAGAACAAGACATGGGAATTGGTCCCTAGACCTAAAGACAAGAATGTGATTGGAACTAAATGGGTATTCAGAAACAAGATGAATGAACAAGGAGAAGTAGTAAGAAACAAAGCAAGATTAGTTTGTAAAGGATATTCACAGCAAGAAGGAATTAACTATGAAGAAACTTTTGCACCTGTGGCAAGAATTGAAGTAGTAAGAATGTTCTTGGCCTATGCATCTTTTAAGAAATTCAAAGTGTATCAGATGGATGTGAAGTCAGCATTTTTGAATGGAGAATTGGAAGAAGTCTACATTGAGCAGCCTGAAGGTTTTCCTTTGACTCAAGAAGGAGATATGGTATTTAAACTGAAAAAAGCATTATATGGACTAAAGCAAGCACCTAGAACTTGGTATGCTAGACTGGATAAGTATTTGTTGAAATTGGGACTTACTAAAGGAACAGATGATAGCAATCTGCACACAAAAGAAATTGAAAATGGTGTGTTGATTATAGTTATTTTTGTTGATGACATTATCTTTGGAGGAGAAGATGAAGCTAGTGACAAATTTGCTGATGAAATGAAGACTGAATTTGTAATGAGTATGATTGGTGAGATGAAATACTTTTTGGGATTATAGATAACACAGAATAGTGATGGTATCTTTGTATGTCAGACAAAGTACTTGAATGATTTGCTAAAAAGATTTGGAATGGAGAACTGTAAACCAGTTGGAACACCTATGGTTATAGGACATAAACTATCTAGCAAAGATGAAATACCAGCAATTGAGCAGAAGAAATATAGATCAATGATTGGAGGATTACAATACTTAACACATACTAGACCGGATATACAACATTCAGTTGGAATGGTAGCAAGATTTCAAGCTAAACCTAGAGAGTCACATTATGCAGCAGTAAAGAGGATACTGAGATATTTAAGAGGTACAATGGACTATGGATTGTGGTATGAAAAATTTGATGATTTTACCCTATGTGCATATACAGATGTTGATTGGGGAGGTAGTGTTGATGACAAGAAAAGCACCAGTGGTGGAGCCTTTTTTCTTGGAGGAAGATTAGTTTCTTGGCTAAGCAAGAAGTAGAATTGTATTTCACAAAGCATAGCAGAAGTAGAGTATGTAGCAGCAACAAACAATTGTAACTAGATATTTTGGATGAAGCAGATGCTGAATGATATTGGAATTAGGTTTGTTGAGCCTATTGTCATACAATGCGACAACACCAGTACAGTTAGTATGTCTAAGAATCTTGTTTTACATTCTAAGACTAAGCATATAGAGATCAAGTATCATGTTGTAAGAGAGAAAGTTGTTGAAAAAGAAGTCAGACTGGAGTACAGAAGCACAAAGGAACAGATAGCAAACCTATTTACAAAGCCTTTGCCTAAGGATACATTTGAGTATCTGAGAGGTAATACATTTGATTATCTGAGAGGTATGCTTGGGGTTATGCCCCAGCCTACTTTTGAGTAATGATGCAGTTGGTTGCATCCGTCCAGTGGTATATGAGCCCTATCTTTCTTCTGGATTGGATGTTGGTACTTCCTCTATGGGGGAGTATGTGAGTTGAGTCATGAGGACTCTTGTGAATGTATTTTCTAAACAATGTCTATTGACATTGAGTTGTTGTTGACATAGTGATGAAATTTATGTCATTGATGTCAATGGGGGAGAAGTGTACATGAAAAACCATTTGTACCATCTGTTGGAGAGAACTGAATGGGATAACGAAGCAAGATTTGAAATGTTATTTGAAATGTTTGTCAGAGCAGCAGTGTTGCAGTATTGGATTTTTGGAACATTGGATATTTTTCATCTGTGTTGCCATCAATGCCAATGGGGGAGATTGTTAGGAATGAATGTTGGATGTTGGCAGTCATTCTGTAGCCGTTGTTGTTGCATTCATAACTATGATTATCATTGATGTCAATACAATGATCTTCTGGAGACTAGTAGAGAAGCAGACGGGTGAACCCACAATAGTGGGTTACACTTTTTTGCCTAAACGGACACTGTACTCTAAATTTTGAATAATACTTTTAGATTTGAATGCATATTGTCGTTAAACTGTTAAGAATCGGAAGATGAAGTAAATTAGAGTCTTTTAAGATTTTCTATCTAGATTCTAAATATATTTTTTATTTTTATTTTTGAATTGATTTGATTGATTTTTTCTTTCTCCTACAAAAATTGGTATGTTGCTAAAAATGTCATTTTTAAAGAGTTACATTATTTTCGTAGAGCATTATTTTTTTTTAAAAATAGATATCAATGTGATTCTTTCAAATTTAGTTTTTTAACATCCATATGGAGGGCATGAAATTGCTTTTATGACATTATCATGATTATTTCATAATTTATTAACATTTGAAGTTGACTAAGCCGTAATTTTGACATACCTTGACTACACAGCTTATAACTTTTTGTGTATTTGTCCAATTTTATTTTTATTCTTTTTGATAGAAAGATAACTTCAATACCTAGGGCATAGATATTTTTTAGAATTTTTTTCTGTCATTTACTATTTTTCCATAAGCATCGAACATAGAGGTGGAGATACGGTGAAATATCCATGTGTTTAGTAAAACTAAAAATACAAAGTCATAATAAACTTAATATATATTAACATTATAATAATTGGAAAGAGTTTTCTCAGTAGTACCTTACTACATAGATAGGTTTTTCAAATGGATTCATTTGATCTACCAAAAGATAAAGTCGAAGTGATTTTTTATGAGCATTTTAATAGGTGCAAAGGAGACTCCATTGTAGGTATGAATGAGCAGTATATATGTTATATCAATGATTTTTTTAGCTAAGAGGATTTGAGCTAACCATTTCTAATTAATTCCTTCAAATTGAACCTCTCAGGGCTTAAATAACCATATTTTATTAAAAATGTGTCATTTCGGCAAAAATTAGCATGTCTAAAAAAGTGTAACCCACTATTGTGGGGTCACCCAGACAGTGTTTTGATTAGCGCACGCGGGATATTGTAGTTGGAGCTATGCGATGTTGAGGTTATATTCTTTGATATGTTATTTGTCTATGGTTAAGAATGCAAATAGTAATTCATTTATTCATAGAAGTTATGAGCATTTTGGTAGAAGTAGTATTCAGGCAGTGTTCCTGAGTAGCGGTTTGTAGAAATCAGATTCAATATCTCCTAATCGGGATGGAATCTAGTTTTGCACAATTAAAGGGAAGGTTGAGACACATTGATAGTGACATGGTTCACAATGCAAACTTCAAGGTCACACGAGTGAAAAGTTATTATATCTAAAAGCTGACAATTTTGTGTAATTTTGATGTAGCATGTGGAAACTTTTATTTTGTATTTGTGTGCCGACTCATTTGTAATTATTTGAGTGTGGTATAAAGGAAGGAATGTTTTTATTTATTGAAGTAGTGGTTGTAATGGGAAAGAAGTGTGAGCATGGTATGGTTGAATGCGAATGTAAGCATGAAGTGAAGAAAAGAGCTAATGAAGTTGTGAAAGCGAAATTGTGAAGGAAGACATGCGAAGTACAGAGATCTGGAATTGAGATCTGGTGTAGCAGTGAGTGTGGTTTGGCACAATGCGGAGGTAACATATTTCATATTATTCTGCTGAATAATATTAAGGTCATTTGGACAGTGTGTTCAGTGATCTTACCCTGAAGCTGTTTGGGCAGTGGGTCCTTCTGTCTTCCATAACTCCTAACAGGGTTAGAATCTTTTAACAGGGATTCAAAATCTCCTAAAAGGGATTCATATGTACTAAATGTATTTCATAAGACTCCTAACAGAGTCCATCCTTTCACAAGGAATAGTTATATTAGTGCATCTTTTGTGGGCATCATTCCCACCAGGGTTTACTCTTTGATCAAGAGGTTCCCTAGTCAACATATCTTGCGTTATTGTGTCATTGTGTATGAATATCTTTCTATGGTTGGTGATTACATTACTTACATGGTTAAATGTTGTTGAAGTTGATAAAGGTTATAATTATCTGATAACTGATTCACCCCCCCCCCCCCCCCCCCCTCTTAGTTATCTTGGTGGACTTTACTTTTTAATAGCTTTGAATGTAGATTCAACTTTAGGTATAGAATCTCCCATTTCAATAACTTCAAAGGTAGTTAGCTTTGAAATCAACATCTATTTTCTAAAGTTCAGAGTCAAAGGTATAGTTTCTTGTATAGATATAGCCTTAGTCTTGTAAATAGGTGTTAATGATCTAAGGATCTTCGCAATGACTTCTTCTTCATCATAAGTGCCTCCATAGTTTCTGATTCCAGCCACAACCTTTGTAACCATTTGAACATAAGCCCTAATACTTTCATCATCCTTCATTTGTAGCTTCTCCATTTTATTTTTTAGTTCTTTAACTTCACTTGCTTGGTATACTTGTCTCCTTCATATAGTGCTTCTAATCTTTTCCAAATTTGGTGTGTCGAATCCAAGTCTTTAACTTCAGTATATTCTCCTTCAAAGAGTGTGCTGATCAGTTATTCCCTTGCGACCATGTTGGATGAGAATACTTTATTTTCGTCATCACTAGTTAATGGAAATTCATTCTCAATCTTCATAGCTACCTTATTCTTTGTAATCAACCACTAGTTGATGCCCAAACATAGAAAATGAGTTCGCATCTTGTTCTTCCAACTATCAAAGTTTTCAAGATCAAATTTTGGACTATCCTTCCTATAGAACACCATCTCCAAGATCACCTCAATCTATTAAGATTTATCTCTAAGGACTAGTAGCTCTAAAACAAATTATTAGGAATAACAGTCCACAATACAACTAAGAGAGGGGGTGAATCGGTTGTATAAAGAATATTAAACTTTAAACTTTGAATAACAGCAATATCTGGTTGAATGAACACAATGAATGCCAACACAATAACACAATATTTTGGTGTCGGGGAAACCCTATTAAAGGTAACAACCCCGATGGGAATTAGCACCCACAAATGATGTACTAAGAGTATAGTATCATTTTTAGAAGATCTAGCCCCATTAGGAGCTTATTGAAACATTATAGTACACAATCCTTGTTAGAGGACATATCCTATTAGGAGTCAAGAAGGAAGGGTGGTCTCATAGCCCAAAGAAGGTTAAATCCACCTTCAAAACTCACTATTCACAACACAAGTGTATGTGAAGAAATACACAATCTTTTGAGTTGTCTGATAACAACTATCTTTTCTTGATCAGTTCCAATGAAGTACACCAGTAATTCTCTGCTCTACATCCAATAGACACAAGCTCATAGCTTTCACAATCTCCTTTACATCACATACATTCTCACCATATCTTTTCCAAAGAAAAGATGTTACATAATTACCCTATTACATTTTACATGATCAGGTCGACCGATTAGGCTTTCCTAATATACAAACAATTACATAAACCCTTGCTAAGATACACATGGTATCTAAAACAAGTATACAATGATTGCATTACAACAATTAAGAACCGACATCCTTAATTTGAATTCCCCAACCAAAATGCACGCTATATCCCTCAAGTTGGCTTCCAAATAAGTCATCTCCAGAACACATGCCACAGTTGAAGGCATCCATTATTCTGTACCTTGCGCTAACCAATGAACATTCTTTAGTACCTTGTATGTCATCCCTTAAGCTTGCATACAGTGAATCCATACCTTATGTAAGATATGCTAGAAACATAGAGACTTGCTCTATAAACTTCCACTATCATAGTCCAGTAACCAAACTTTATGAAAACATCTGTAACTCATCCAATATGAAATATTACATGATGCGATCTTGGATATAGAATCACAACATCTTCTTGTACTCTCATCTAACTTAGCACGATCTGAAACATTCATACAGGGTATGTACACTGTAGTAACCAGCTTGTTCTCTTCACAAAAACATATGTTGACATCAGTGACAAAACACTAATGACAACAGTAGCAGCTCCAGCATCACTCAACTTAGTGATTAAACATATTAAATGTATCAACCATTTCCCCAATGCATTAGCAATATCCAACAAAATTATCTAAAATATTCATTCAATAGACACTTCCAATCAAAAAAGTTAAGATACATATCTAACTTAGCTAGACTGAATCTAGCTAGACCATATGAAATGACCAAAACTAATTTTTAGTTAGAAATACTTGAATTCAATTGTGTTGATAAGTTGGCCTAAAGTGTGACAAAAATCAAATGCACTCTAAATAATATTAAATAATGTATAGCTAATAGAAACTAATATCTAATAAAGTATTATGCTAGGTACCTCAAAAAATCCTTAATCCTAAACCAATAGATAGATTAGGATTTCCCTTTAGAGAAGAGAACATTAGCTTGTAAGCATGTAATTAAACATTCCATAGACAAGAATTTATAAATATAGATTATAGTTAGAAAAGAATAAATATTAATGAATTCTAAAAAGGTTGATAACCAATATAAGATTACTCTCCTAACCAAGCTAAGAAGTATTAGTGGATTTTTGGGAGGGTTTTGGTTCTACTTGTAATGTAGTTTTTCTCTTTGGAAAAGAGATAAATATATATTAATTAATGAATTTTAGAAAATTGTTCACCATTTGTTACTAAAGTCCAAAGAATAAAAATCCTAGAAGGCTTTTCACAGACCCCATCGTCCAAAGAGTAAAAATCCTAGAAGGCTTTTTATAGACCCCATCGTCCAAAAACAAAGCATAACCATAAAACCAATAAAACATAACAAATCAAGAAAAAATAAACAGACTAGATGAAACTAAATCATTCTTAAGGAGTAGAAGGAATTGCAAATATTGAGTAGAAGATGGAGATATTCAATTTTGTGACCTTCCAAGTGCAATTAACATGAGAGGCCCATTTCATCAAATAGTTTCCAATAACATTTTATTCTCTAGGGATATTGTAATGTCATTTTTGGGGGGGACATTAGAAGTTAAATGACAACTTTGTAAAGTATTAAAATGACTTATTTGGAGCTTAGTGAAAATTAATAAAACTCATTTTCATTTTAAAAGGGGTGTTTAAAAGGGACAAAAGAAAGAAGATGAAAAGATAGGCAGAGGGAAAATGAAGAGTCATGACATTAGGCTTTAAAAGAAGAATGTTATATTCATTTTAGCATGCTAGGTTTACTCATTTTCTTTTGGCAGAGCTCTGAGAGCTTCTTCTTTCAATCGAGTTTCCTAAGGATGGAAACACTTGGGATTGTTTTAGCAGATTGGACGGAAACCCAATTTGTTTCAGGAGGGTGGATTCACAATGGAGTTCATAGCTGAGCGCAATTGTTAGAGGTATTTCATGATTGTTTGGAAAAATCATGGTTATAATTGTTTATCTATTTTGAGGGAAAAATACATATACATTTTTAGATATTATGTGTTTCCAGAATTAACTATTGATGAATAGAAATCAGTCTTTGCATGAAAATGGTATGTTTAGAATTTTATGTGGAAAATCTGGAAAATATACCCCAAGGGGATTTTACGGATATGAAACCAACAAAAAGATAAAAAATTTCACAAAAGGTAAAAAAAAATTGAACATAACAAGTGAAACTCAAGAAAACACTTGAAATATTTCATTATTCATAAGAACATAGTCAAGATCATGTAGAATCTATCTCACAAATTATCTTCTTCCAATCTATCTCACGAGCTTTCTCAAGATCCATAAGATGAGGTCAACCCTCAAACTAATTATTAATGTCAATCTTTGTACTAGTAGAAGGAAAATAAAATGGACCAAACTGACACTATCTCGTCTAAATCCATCCACCAAGCTGCACCACCTAGATTATCACAAGAAGAACCATTAATGTTAATTTAAAAAAACTCAATGAGTGAGTAGAGGTCATCTACTTGTTCTATTTATCTTATTAAAGAAATTATTATAATACTTTAGTTAATACGATTACGAGTCAATCTCTCCAAACATAAATGATATTTATGTTAATTAAATTGTTTGTTTGTATAATAAATATCATTTGTATTAAATTTATTTATTTATTTTATAAAGAATAAATAGTTTTGATTCAAAGCTAGGAACCGATAAGATCACAAAAAATGATTTTGAATGATGCCAACGAATGAAATCACAAATTTGCAGGACTTTACATACGAATCAAACAATAAGATAACTCACAGCAATTAAATTCTCAAAGCATGCATTTAATGGCGTTCTAAACTCAACAATTTTCCTTAGTCGACAAAAGCAAAAGCTAAGCTGCAGATTCTCCACTTTTGGACAAAGGACTTCTTCTCGAACTTTGAAAACTAATTTCGAGGGATTCGACTTTAATCAAGCACGGTTTTTTGACTAATATCCAAAATTTAAGCCACATTTTTCTTCATCATTCTAGAAAATCATTCAATTCATCACAAGACCAGAAAATTAGAAATCCCAAGAAAAAAACAAAATCAAAGAAGTGTCAGATATATTCGGAATCGGTTGGCGGGATTGAAAAACGAGAAAATTGAGAAAAAGAAAGAGATAAGACGTGTTTCCATAAACACCCAGACATATATAATATCTCAATTAACTTAGAATAAATAAAAAATAAACACATAAATATCTCTCCAACTTGTGTTCTACTTTCGGCTGCAGGTCTTGTTTGGAGAAAACGACGGGTACGCGCATTGTATTTACTTTGACACCTAAATTTTGTCGGGGCCATATTTTGCCGTAGACGCCAACCTGATATCGATTGATTGATTTTTTTGTTTTGATTTGATAGATTAATTAGACTTTCGAAATCCTTTCGTTTTCGACCACACAACACACGTCGACAATTATTGTACTTCGTTGATCTTCATGAAAGGTCGAGATTCATTAGCCCACCTTTATATTAAGTTCATTAACAGGAGAAATTTCATCAAGTTGTTTAACACCATTGCCAATACCAGTTGCAAAGTTGTTTGCTTTGATTTTGTGGGTTCTTTCATAGCAATTTGTTTTGTTTTTGTGGGTTCTTTCATAGCTATTTGATTGTGTTTTTTTGTGGGTTCTTTCATGATGAAAGAAGGGAATGAGGATGTGGATTGTGGTAGAAAAAGAAGCAGAGATGAAACCCAAACCCAAACACATGAGGATTGCAAGGCAGAGCAGCAGAAAAAGTGTAGGGCTGATTGTTTTAACTCTTGCTTATTGGCACTTGAGTCTCCTGATTTGGAAGAGGATTTTGTGGATGAAGAGAATGTGTATAACTTGATGAAAGAGCTCATGGAAGTGATTGGCATGGAAGCCAATCCTCCCCTAGTTTCTCCACCACGAGAGACAAGTCTTCCTCTTGCATGTTTGGGTGATACGACGTACTCTTCATGCAACTTGGCGGCTTCATCGTCAACAATCTACTCCTCCAAAGTTGCAGATTCCATGAAAATGGAGGCGGCAAAGAGTGTGGCGAAGAAGAAGGATTATGAGCGTACAAGGGGTGCTGTGGGAGATTTTTATGGGAAAGAGGATTTTGTTGAGGTCACAAGTAAAAGGGGTGTTTTGGTATGAACCCCTAACTTGAATATGGCGTTTGCAGGGACGAATGTACTCTGGAATGTGTCTGTGAAGCTCCTGGAGTAGTTTTCAATGGCGTTCTCTGTGAAATGCAAAATTGGGTTTCTCATGATTTGTAGGATTAATGTCAAGGGTTATGTGAATATCATGTTGTACAGTGCAGAGTTGACGGGGAAAACATCCTCCCGGTGGTTTCCTTTCTATGGGCGACAAAATTAGGTTTTGTATAGAATGTCATAGGGTTTCCGTGGCAATTTTATGTTATATATTCCTACTTAAATCTATTTGACTTGTAGCAGTTGAGGAGATAATCTAAGGATGTGATTCTACTGTAGAAAGGTTATAGTTCAAATCTTCACAGTTACTAATGATGATGGTATGAGAGATATAGAAACCTATCAACTAAAGTTCAAATTTTTTATAAGGGCATGTGGGCTAGTTCAATCTTTCGGTAAATTTGGAGTGGATCTTCCTAGACATTTGGCTACTTAGCTAAACGAGACTTGTAGTTTAGATGTATGCTTACTCAAATAATTGTAATCCTCTATATAAAAGTAGAGATACAGTCATCTATGTATGATAACATATTTCTATTGAAAAAATATATATATTTAAATTAAAATTATACATATTTATTTTTAATCTAAAAGCTTTCACAGCAGTTGTAATTTTTTAAAATATTAGTTCAATTTTCATATCCATAGAAGGCATCAACAACACTTTAGTATATGAAGTATAGTTATTAAGTATTGATATTTTAGTTTAATGATATTATACATAATTATAAAGAATAATAAAATCTTTTGAATAGATTAATATAGTTTAATCAAACAAGCAAATATGATTAATTTAGGTTAATCAAATATAGTAAAGGGTCATATATTAGATAAGCAAATTGAATGTAAATGTCAAAGAAAAGAGAGTTTTTTTTAGAAAAGAAAACAAACGAACATTTTAGATTGTTAGAATAAAAAATAACAATCTAGAATCTTTTAATTTAAGGCTAGAAGTTTCTACATTTCAAAGGTGCTCAATATAAATGTAAGGTTGTTTATTAGCAAGCTAATTGCACATTGAGTTGTTAGATTGAATGTAATACAAGTTAGTTTAACAAAGTTATTTTCTCTAATCAAATAACTATATTTTGCACTCTATTTTGTATTTTTTTTTTTTCAAATTTATTATATTTTTTATCTATGTTTACTTTATATCAAAGCTAGAACTTTTCTAATAAGGGCTGCGATGATGCTGGATTAACATGTCTAGCTAGAAAAAAAATTGATGTGATTCATTCTATTTATTTGAGGGATTTTTTTCCCTCGCATGGATTCTTCAAATGAATTGTTGCCAATCTTTGAGGGAAGAGGTTTTGCATTCAGGAAAATCACAAATTATAATGATTGAAGAGAAAAGTATCTCTAGAACATAATGAATAAAGAGATTGGAGAACCTCACAGAAAAGCAAAAACAAAATGAGTTATAAATACACAATTTTTAGCAAGATAGAGATATTGTAGTAAATTTGTAGGTTCCAATCTTAATAGAAGATTTATAGAGATGTTGATAATTCCAAAGAACTATAATGTTTTCTTAAAACCTATTATAAAGATGTATATTTTTCTCTCATGTTTAGAATAGAAGAAAATATATGGAAACTTTTTTTTTATGCAGTACCTATTGTATTGGCACCTAAGAAGAATGGAGAATGGTGAATGTGTACCGATTCCAGAGCAATCAACAAGATAACAGTGAAATATTGGTTTCCTATACCGAGAATGGATGATATAATGGATAGTTTGACTAGAGCAAAGTATTTTACCAAAATTGATTTGAAAAGTGGGTATCATCTTATTAGGATTAGAGAAGGTGATGAGTGGAAGACTGCTTTCAAGATAAAAGAAGGTTTGTATGAGTGGTTGGTTATGCCTTTTGGTTTAACTAATGCATCGAGTACTTTTACGAGGTTGATGAATGAAGATTTGAAGAAATTCTTGGGTAAGTTTGTGATTGTGTACCTTAATTTCTTTAATGCAAGAAATTAAGGGTTGAATATGTTGGCATAAAACCTTGTATTGTTTTTGCTGCAATCACTATGTAACTATTTGATGGTTTGGTTGTTTTTCAAATGTCATGTTTTTGTATAAAACTATGTCCTCACCATCTAATGAGCATTAAGGTTTCACCATTCTCCTTGGGAAACTAGTGGTCAAG
The DNA here is from genome assembly GCA_027943335.1 of Chamaecyparis obtusa. NCBI lineage: Eukaryota > Viridiplantae > Streptophyta > Pinopsida > Cupressales > Cupressaceae > Chamaecyparis > Chamaecyparis obtusa. The sequence continues at coordinate 45,939 of BSBK01001217.1, forward strand.
ATGATGTTGTGTTCCAATTTTCTTGTGGCATCAAAGTGTGAGGCACACTTTTCTATCTACTCTGGGCATCTGATGCAAGAGAATCTTGGGTTCCTAGAGGTCTTACATCATCTTGGAGGAATTTCCCTATGGTCTGATGAAGTTCCTTATTTTGGGCATTTTTTAGAGATTCTATGTGCATATGATCTATGGAGATCTTTGGCATGTGTGATGAAAAGGAAATGTTCCTTTCTATTTATGGAGGATATGTCTATGATTGCGCCTCTTCAGGTGGTATAAATTATGAGATCTGGTGATCAAAGTATAGTTGGGAAAATACTAAAATCCAAATTTTCATAATTATCTATATTTTAGTAAAGTTCATTTTTTAAGGTCTTTGGGACATTTTAGTCGGGGAGGTCTTATTAGAGTAATAAAGTGTTTACTTATTAATTAAATCATATTGATTTAATTACTAAGTCACTTATTATCTCTTTCTACTTAAGCTAAAATTTAGCCATATAATAATTAATTTCTTTATTAATTATTATCATGCAACCTAGGTTTGGTCACCCTTTTATGGTTTTGATCTCCTTTTATAAGGATTGAGCTCCTTTGTATTCTTCACATCATTTAACACAATAATATTTCATTATGATTGCTCCAACTCTTTTTTTTTGCAAATCAAGGATGTCTCCTCTCTCATGGATCCATGCATTCAGGCCTCTCTAGCTTCTTCCTTCTCTCTCTTTTTGTGATAGGTATTTTCATGTAGGTGTTCTTGGGAGTTGTAGGTTATTTACTCATCAACTCTAACATGGTATCAGAGCTTCAGATTTTTTTTCCCATGTCCTCTTCCTAAGAGATTTGGTTGTGTTCGTCAGATCTACATTTCAGAGCATTTTCTATTAAATCTGGGGTAACCTCTCTTTTTGGTCCTGTTAGCTTCAAACAGACCTTACAATTGCATTAAGAGAATCCAAGAACCCCTAGATCCATATAAAATTTGTCCAATTTGGACAAAGGTGGAATTTGTGGCAAACAAAATTTGCAACCAGCCCTTACAAGATCCCAAGGTGGGCACTGGTATTTTGGAGCATTTTTTTGTTCAAACAGACCTCACCGTTGAGCTCACAACGGCCAAGAACCCCTAGATCCATATAAGGTACGTCTGATTCAGACATCGTTGCATTCTGTAATAATTTTTTTGCATACCATGGTTGTACAGCCCTAGCATGCATCCCAATGCAAGTACGATGATTTTAAAAAAAAATTAAGTTGTGACGGCCATTTGGCTATCAAATTTAACCCCCTAGCAGATGCAGCCTCAACCCCTGGTCATATGGCGACTAGGGGCCCAAGGGCCTTTTTGCAGCGACGGCCATACGACCATCAATTTTAATGTCATGAAGTGCTGAGATCAACACATGTCAGCACCCCTGGACACCATTTTTGGGCCCTTCAGCATACCTATGGTTTTTTGCTCATAACATAAGCATGTGGTGTTGAAATTGGGCAAACAAGATATCGTCGAAAAGCTAGTTCTGAGATCTATCCAGATCTGAAGGTTTGAATTTCTAATTTTTTTTTTTTGATAGTATTTTTTACTGTCAAAGCTAGATGTTCATTTTTGCACTCTGGGAGATCTATCTTGTGCACCCAGACTCCATTTTAGGAAAATAATATATCATTGGAAAGCTTGTTTTGAGACCTTTCCAGTGTTGTGAGTCATTTTTCCTGATTCTTCTACGGGTATATTTTATTCAGATTCTTACATTTTTGCAATCTAGTGGATATCTTGGATGTTACAGGTCCTGGAATCTTTTCCTTTTATGGAATGGCTCATCTTAGGCTGTTCTTTTCTTTCAGCAGTCTTTGTTCTTTTTTGAGAAGTGTATACTTCACTTTTGTAGCATTTTTTTTTATGCACACGCACTAAGATAAAGTGTTTTTCTATTGCATGTATGGGATCTTGCACATGTTCATGCTCTATGTACTCGCACTCCATTATAAAGTGTCAGATGGGTTTGATGTTTGCCTTTGTTTTCCATCTACTTTTTTCATGTGAGTGTTCCTCCAACAAAATTAGTCTCAGGTATCTCTATATGTGTTTGTACTCTCTCTGCACCTTTGATGTTTTAGATTCTTTTTCATCATGCAGTTCATATTGGATGATCTTTTTAGTGTACCTGTCATTACTCCCTTGTCAACATTATGGGGGGTTCTACTGTTGGTTCTACTACTTCCTTGGTTCGATAGTGTGAGCTATGTATTCAGTATTTGATTCTATGTACTAGCGGATGCAGTGGCTGGGTACCTATGCATTCCGGTGAGATGGATCATTTACCATATGGACACTCTTCTCTTTCCTATTTTTGGATGCACTCTTCCAGCTTTGATTGATCAGCTCTTTAGACTTTCGATGTTTTTATGCCATCTGTATCTTCAAGTTTAGGTGTTTTCCTTTGTTTCCTTCCTGATTCGAGTAGTGTCATTTGAGGGCACTCGTGTAGATTACAGTATTCTATATCTTTGACTTCATTTGTTTTCCTTTGTTTTCCTCCTAATTTGAGTAGTGTCATTTGAGGGCACTCGTGTAGATTACAGTCTTCTCTACCTGGTCATATTTTAGTGGAGGATCTTATGATCAACAGTTACTTCTTGACAAAGTTTGTAGCTTCTTTCTTTAGTGATGTTCTACATGTTCATGTCCTTGTTCCTATTTTCTAGAACATTCCTAGTTTTGGAGGCTTCTTCAGTCCTTCAGACTAGTCTTTGTCTATTATTAGAGTAGAGGTTTTCCCATGTGGTTTTCTCTATTTCTTCACTTTTTAGAGACTCTCTTGTACTTGGGTACCTAATCAGGCCTTTGGCTTTCATGACCCATTTGCTTTCAGTAGTTCTTTCTAGATTTTTAGCTTCTCCCAAAGTTCATCTTCAAGGGGGGTGTTAGAGTAATAAAGTATTTACTTATTAATTAAATCATATTGATTTAATTACTAAGTCACTTATTATCTCTTTCTACTTAAGATAAACTTTAGGCATATAATAATTAATTACTTTATTCATTATTATCATGCAACCTAGGTTTGTTCACCCTTTTAGGGTTTTGATCTGCTTTTATAAGGATTGATCTCATTTTTATTCTTCACATCATTCAACACAATAATATTTCATTTTGATTGTTTCAACTTTTTTTTTTTCACATCAAGGATGTCTCATCTCTTGTGGATCCATGCGTTCAGGCCTCTCTAGCTTCTTGCTTCTCTCTTTGTCTGTGATAGGTGTTTGCGTTCAGGTGTTCTTGGGAGTTGTGGGTTGTTTACTCATGAACTCTAATAGGTCTCACCTTGGTGCGACCTCTCCATTTTTGTTCGAGATTTATTGAATACCTTTCTAACGAAGTAAACAGTTCATAATTTGGAGCTAGGACTAGAAAGTTATGCCTTCTCCAAGTGGACCTATTTTTATATATATAGTTTTTCGATAAGTTTTGATAGTTTTAATATTTTATTTGTAATAAATATTATGAGGACTCTTCATTTCAATTCCTAGGGATTCTAATTGCCCTTTGGATCCATCATATTTGTATAAACTCTAATTTCGAATAGAAGAAGGGAGGAACCCCCCTTGAGAGGCAATGGACCCCATTACACTAATATGCTACAACATATGAGGAAATTGTTCTTTAATTTATTCCTTAGTCAACCACTTGCCTTGATGAGAATATTGACCAGCACGAACCACCCGATAAAGAGGAATGTTTTGATTTCTCAAAGTCTTTAAAATGACTTCAGTAACATGGTCGCACTAGACTGGAGAAGTAGTAGATGGATTTAACTCTACAACTTGAATATGTTCAGTAGCTTGGGAAATGTCCACTAAAGGAGGAAAATTAGGTCTCAACAAATTCCACATTGAAAACTGGATGCAGTCCCAAAAAAGGATGGAAAATTAAGTTCAAAATCATTCTTACCAACTTGTTTCATAATAGTATATGGGCCATAACAAAGAGGACAAAGCTTCCTATTTGGTCTGTGAAGCAACTCTTTCTGAAGTTGTAACCATACCTTGTCACCAATCTGAAAGCGATGAGGAGTTCTATGTTTATCATGTTGTAGACACCTAAAATTGTCCTAACAATTACCCTTATCCTAGCCAATTAAATAGATATTTATTATTTATTTAATTTTAGCCTTATTTTACATTAATTAAATAAATTCACATTTATTTAATTACACTCTTATTTATCCCTTATCCTTGATTAAATAAATTTACATTTATTTAATTTTAGCCTTTTACCCTATCCTTTATTAAAAAAAATTACATTTATTTAATCTCATTTCCCCCTCATCCTAATCCTCCACTTAATTAAGTGAATGACCTTGTTTATTTAATTAATCCCCTCTTATCCCACTTGGAATTAAATATTGCATTTAATTCTATTTGAGCACATGGCTCCTAACTTTAACCCTCACCTAACCTCACTTCCCTAACCTAACCCATCCTTCTAACCTAAGTCAACACACTTTCCCAATAATTAATCTTAATCTCCTACCTAATCATTTGCACAACCTTAATCTAATGATTAAGAAATCCTAATCCAAACCCAAGTCACATGTGACTCTTACACACCCTTACACACTTATCTCCCACATGTCAATGACATGTCATTTTCCAAACATTGGTTCTCTCTTTCTCTTCCACCTTTTGACCAATGTCATTGACATGTCATTTTCCAAAGTTTCTCACACATGTGTGAGCAACCTTGGTTCTCCCATCTTCTTACATCTCTTGACCTTTGTCATTAAGTCATCACTTTCTCAAGTTTCTCACACGTGTGAGAAACTTTGGCTCTCTTACACCCTCTTACACCTTCTTACACGTTGTCATGGATATTTTATTTTCAAAGATTTCTCACACATGTGTGAGAATCTTTCCCCCTTTGAATGGTCAAACCCTAATCCACATGTCATCTACATGACATCTACTTGGCCTCCACCTCATGGCCACCTCATTGATCCTAAATAATCCTAGCCCTTCATCCAAATGTGAATCCAAACTGTCCATTTCCCTAAAAATCCTATAAATTGAGAGTTTTTCTCCTCCTTTCATAAGCCTTTTTCATGCATTATCATGCTGGAGGATTTGTGAGCAACCACATACCCTCAATAACAACATCAAACATCTTTTCTTCATCTTATATTGGGAGTTTTGTATTTTGTTTATGTTAAGTAGATTAAACTAGTTGTTTAGTTTTATTCATCATATTTACATGTTTATTTCTCCCTATTTTATGAGGTTTGCATAAATATGTAGGAATGAACTTAGTTTAAGTTTATTTATTTATGTCATTTTTATGCAATACATTTTGGCACGCCCGGTGGGACCCACTTCACGGGTTCAAACTAACATCTAATATGTTTTTGAGTTTTTTTGTTGAGTGTTTGAAGCTTTTAGGTTGAAGGTTTTCATTAGGAGATCAAGTTTCGCAAAGGGCCTCAAATTAAGCCAACAAGCTCACCAATGTGCTTGGAGCACACAAGAGAAGTCTTTTGATATATAACACTCTAGATTTTGCTCATTTTGCTATTTTCAAATGTTAGGAAGTATATTCATTGTATATGTCTTAGATTTCCTCTTTTACAACACTTCTTAATTTATGATAAAAAAAAAATATCTTGTTTCCATCCCTCCCTTCCTAGCTTCCTATTTTTACAGAACCCATATGGGTTATGGAAAAGTAGAGGAAATGAAATATGTTCCTCATAACTCGTATGGGTTATGAGGAAATTTTAGTTTTTCACAACCCGCACGGGTTACGATGATCCCAAATATTTTAATATTTAAATGAGGCTTGGTAAAGGGTCATTTTTCTCAAGCCTACGAATTTTGAATTTCAAACAGCCCTAGCGGATTATGAAAAAAATTGGTTTTCTTTTATGTTGCCACTTTTTTGGACACCATCTTGGTGCACTTACCGAATAATGGATTGAGATGATACAAATTGTACAAATCCCTTGTATAAATAGTAGAGAGGTAAAAGTACAAAGTTGTGTCACACTTTTATAATGGAAATGGCCAACACTTATTCAAGCTTTTAAATTGAATCACTAAGAAGTGGGATATATGTTGAGAATTCTTAAATGATGTATACTAATGAAATGATTAATTTTTAATGTATTTTATGTTTGTAATTTTTGTAAAAAATTAAAAAAATATAGAAATATATTCAAATGTTAGGAAGTATATTCATTGTATATGTCTTAGATTTCCTCTTTTACAACATTTATTAATTTATGATAAAAAAATCTCTTATTTATATCAATCTTTCATTTATAGGTTCCTATTTTACAGAACTCCTAACTTGAATATGGCATTTGTAGGGACAAGTGTACTCTGGAATGTGTCTGTGAAGCTCCTGGAGTAGTTTTTAATGGCATTCTTTGTCAAATGCAAAATTGGGTTTCTGATGATTTCTCGGATTATGTAAATATCATGTTGTACAGTGCAGAGTTGATGGGGAAAACATCTTCCTGGTGGTTTCCATTCTATGGTGACAAAATTAGGTTTTGTATAGAATGTCATAGGGTTTCTATGGCAATTTTATGTTTTATATTAGAATGGTCCTACTTAAATCTATTTGACTTGAATGCTACAATTAGTGTTGAGGAGATAATCTAAGGATGTGATTCTATTGTAGAAAGGTTATAGTTCAAATTTTCATACTTAGTAACGATGATGGTATGAGATATAGAAAGTTGTCGACTAAAGTTCAAATTCTTCAAAGGGTCGTGTGGGCTAGTTCAATCCCTGGGTAAATTTGACGGAGTGGATCCTCCTAGACATTTGGCTACTTAGCCAAATGAGACTTGTAGTTTAGATGTATGCTTACTCAAATAGTTGTAACACTCTATATAAAAGTAGAGATACGGATATCTATGTATGATAACATATCTTTATTGAAAAATATATATTTATTTGACTAAAAATTATATATGTTTATTTTTAATCTAAAAGCTTTCAAGGCCATTGTAATTTTTTTTTTTTTTGTTCACTTTTCTTATATTCATAGAATTTATCAACAACACTTTAGCATATGAAGTATAGTTAATAAGAATTGATATTTTAGTTTAATGATATTATAAATAATTATAAAGAATAATAAAGTCTTTTGATTAGGTTAATTTAATTTAATCAAAGAAGTAAATATGATTACTTTAGGTTAATCAAATTTAGTAAAGGGTGATATATTAGATAAGCAAATTGAATGTGAATGTCAAAGAAAAGTGAGTTTGTTTAGAAAAGAGAGTTCAAACGAACATTTTAGATTGTTAGAATAAAAAATAACAATCTAAAATCTTTTAAAAGGCTAGAAGTTTCTACATTTCAAAGGCTCTCAATATAAATGTAAGGTTGTTTATTAACGAGCTAATTCCACACTGAGTTGTTAGATTGAATGTAATATAAGTTAGTTTTAAAAAGTTGTTTTCTCTAATCAAATAACTATATATTACACTCTATTTTGTACAGTTTTTTTCAAATTTATTATTATTTTTTTTAATCTATTTTTACTTTATATCAAATTTGGAACTTTTCTAATAAGGGTTGCAATGATGATGGATTAATATGTCTAGCTAGAAAAAAAAATTATGTGATTTATTCTATTTATAATTTGAAGGATTTTTTTTCCTTCCATAGACTCTACGAATGAAATGTTGCCAATCTTTGAGGGAAGTGGTATTGTATTCAAAAAAATCATAGATAATAATGATTGAAGAGAAAAGTCTCCCTGGAAGATAATGAATAAAGAGATTGGAGAGCCTCACAGAAAAAGAAAAAACAAAATGAGTTATAAATACACAATTTTTAGTGAGATAGAGATATTGTAATAAATTGGTAGGTTCCAATCTTAATAGAAGATTTATAGAGATGTTGATAATTCCATAGAGCTATAATTTTTTCTTAAAATCTATTATGAAGATGTATACTTTTCTCTCATGTTTAGAATAAAAGAAAATATATGCAAAATTATATCTAGCTAATATTCAAAATTTATGAATTTCTTTAATGAAGTGACAAATTTAAAAGTCTAACTAAAGAAATTAAGGGTTGAATATGTTGACATAAAACCTTGTATCGTTGTCACTGCAATCACAATGTAACTATTTTATGGTTCGGTTGTTTTTCAACTGTCATGATTTTGTATAAAACTATGCCCTTGCCATGTAATGAACATTAAGGTTTCACCATTCTCCTTCATATAATATCAAAGGTTATCAATTCCTCTGGCAAAATAAATTTTCTGATTGTGATAGTGACAATGGATGAGGCAATTATGAAGGTTGCAATGGTTGTATAAGTGGCTTTAAAGTTGCATTGTAGAGGAGGCAAACAATGTGATTTGAAGCAGAAATGAAGATGTCTTGCAGTGGTTGTTTGAATAAGCTATATGAACATAATCCACAATGATGCTAGAATTGTGATCAAATGATTGTGAGGAATGGAAGGGGAATAATATTATTGTTCACTCCTTCCACACATGCCTTTGACTTGTTAGAAGCTTTTTTTTTCTTTCTCCATCACTACTTCAGTAATTTTTTTTATTTTTTATTTTTTTTTCTATTGAATATGGAATGTATTATTCATTGTTGAATGTGGGAGCATAACAAAGAGGAAAATAAAGTATTCTAGAGACATTTTCAATAGCTAATTTTGATCTCCTGTATAAGTAATGTAATAAGAATCCAAAAATCAAAAAGCTTAACAACACTTTCTTGACCAAAAAATATTTAAATGTGACGCTCTGAAATCTTATAGAAAAAAAATGTGAGAATGAAGAAGAGATGTACTATCACTAATACAAGGAGGGATGGAGATATTGGTGAAGATAATCCTAAGTGTCAAGGGTGCTTTAATTTTTTAATTCTTAGTGGTGCTAGTCTCAACATTTTCCTTTTATTATTTCATTTCTACCTTTTTTTCTCAATTCTTTTGCAAAGGATGTGAAGTAGATTGTGTTTGATTGATATTTGGAGAGATAAGATTGGTAATTGTTTTTTGTTTCTAAATGGAGATTCTATTAGGAAAATATTTTTGATTCAATTTCCATACTTTATGAATGAATAAAAAAAACTAGGAATAGTGAAAGGAAAGGAAAAACCATCTACAAAAGAAAATAAATTATAGGGCTGGAGTAGTAGAGATGATAAGCCAAGGCTATTATTGGTCTTTCTTTTTATAACTCTAAACTTGATTGTATGGATTAAGATAAATCATTTGCAATTTTTTTGCGATAATCTAAATAAATTGCTTGGAACAAAATTGAAAAGTTTTCACTAAAACTTCAATTATCTTGGTTGTAAATGGAAGATGGAATCACAATGTTAAACCATATAAATAATTTAAGATCTTTCATTAGACAACTAACAAAGTTTAAGGCTCTAGTAGATGATATTTCTACTAAGGAAAACATATTAAATAACTTGCATTCAAAGTACAATAATTTTATTTTTACACAATCGAATAATTTCACAAACTCTAGAAGATATGATTTTAGCCTTTATAGAAAAAGAAAAGATGACAAAGGAAGATATAGAAGGTGTTCTTCAATGGGATAAAGAACTATATCCATGTAGCAATAATAAATGGTCAGTTAAAAACCAAAGAGAAAGTTCATGTTTTTATTGTAATAAAAAAGGAAAATAGAAAAAGAAAATTATAGAATTCAAGCCAAATATCTCCTTAAATGGAATCTCAAAGATGAATTAGATGCAGATAATTTTGCTTGCATTGAGGGTGAGGATTCACTAGATGATGAACTTTTTATTAATGACTCTTCTTTTGGAGGTACTAATGCATTAGTAAGTTACAAGACTCACATTTTTGAGTCTAGTTATATACCAAAGAATGTAAGAATTATGATCATGTCAGGTTAGCTTCTCACTTTAAGATAATGTTCTTCATGCAAAGTTTTTTTTTACATTTTTAGTTTATGCTTTTCTTTTTTCCTCCTTTGTTGATGGTAATAGATTTAAAGAATGCATGTAGTATCAAGGTTATGTTTTGGAGATGTGCTTGGGGTTTAGTGAAGAGCTCAAGTATGGATAGTTGTTCAAGGATCTCACAAGAGTGTGATTGAGAATTATCACCATTATGAGGGTCTAGATACAACTTGGAGGATTTCTTGTAAGAATAATTCATTGTATTTGATTTCAAAGTTTGGGACTGGGAGCTTAAGGATTCAACTCAGAGCTACACCTTTACAAGGGTCACAAGGCAGCTTCAAAGAGTTCCACTTGATTAAAAATTTGGTTCTCAAAAGAAATATATTCTTAAATATTTGTATTTATTTTATATAATCAACAAGAATTGTTGTGTAAGCCTTAAGGAGGGGTTGCTAGGGCAAGGTGAATTTGATATTTTAGGGCCAATGTATTAAGAGGGATAATATTTGTAAGAATTTGCAAATAGCAAAGATTGAACCAAGGATCTAGAAGTTAAAGAAAAGAACAACTACAAGAGAGATGATATGAATTCAATGATTGATGATTGAATTGATCTAATGAATTCCTCTTATTCAATGTACATAATAGTGTTATGATTAGGTAATATTGTGAGGGGGGTGAATTAGTATTACTGCACTTTAATTTAAACTTCAACCAATTGAAAATAAACCATAATAATGCTGAAATGAAAAGAACATAAAATCACAACACATAACTCATGAAACAATGATTTTTTCTCGAGGAAACCCTGGCCAAGGGAAAACCCCGGTGGGGATGGTACCCACAACTATGCACTAAAATATTATATCCCTGCTAGGAGATCTATCCATGTTAGGAGTTGATTAATACATAGTACACTTCCTTGTTAGAGGAATACAAAACCCTATTAGGGGATACAAACACCTGGTTAAAGGTAGTGAGCATACAGCTCTTACAATCAAAATACTATCTCAAAGAGTTCTCCAAAAATGAACAATACAAACACTTTCTTTGCTTAGATAGTTCCAATTATAGCTCTGTCAAACACTGATCTCGCATCTTCTCTCTAATCTCAGATTCACATCCATCGCATGATTATCACATTCACACATATCGCTTTCATAAAGAACTCTATACTTATACAAAATATGCCATCGAGTCGGCTCTCAAAATAGTTCACAAAACACAATAAAAACTTATGCAAATGCTAAACATAGAGTCGGCGATCATTTATTACCAAAGTGTCAGCAATATACAACTACTATCTGACTTAGCACATTTCCATAGCAATTAACCTTGCCCCAATCATCGCAACTGCTTATGTGCCCTATTACATTGATTCTCTATCTTCGCGTAGCTTCACAACACTATAACTCACTGATCTGATCACCAAAACACATGGGATCTTAAATGAAGCATATGCATATCCAAAAATGCCTTCTAAAAACTTTGCAAGCCATAATAAATCACACATTGTCATCGCTAACCAGAACTGTAACACAATATAATGTTATCTTGATTATGTACTTAGCCATTTTCATGACTGTGACTCTAGTACCAAAACTCTCTACATGCGATCACTCCAGCATAAGTGTTTCCATAAATGACAACCCTGAAGTGATCCCTAGTACTCCAAAACATTACTTGCCAACAATCTCTCCCTTTGGCATTGATGGCAACACTTAGTAAAAAATTACTAAGTGTCTAAGCACTATCTCCCTTCTACTTATATACATTTTTTTCTTGTTCTTTTTCTCTCTTTTTTTATTCTTTTATTTTCTCCTTATTTACTCTTCTCTTTTCTTCCTCTCTTCATTTTTCTCTTCTCTTCCTCTCCCTTTGACATCAATGGAAAATGTACTTACAAAATTTTAAAACTTTCTAAGAACAAAAAGATTTAGTGCTTACTCACTAGATTTAAGATATCTTGGAAAGAGTTTTCCAAGGTCTTCACTTCCTCATCCCATGACTTGATCAAAAGCTCACTAACATGGATCAGTCCGTTCAGTGCATATGATGTTGTCTCCATTTCCTTAAGCTCAGTGGGTATATCTTTAGACATTGATCCTTCTACCTTTTCCATCTCTGTTAGATGAGTTTCAAGCATTGAAAGCTTAGGAGTTATTAGGCTCTTCAACAAGCCATTTTTTTCTACCGCTCTCCCTTTCTCCGTTTCCAGAGCAATAATTTTATCCAAAACCTTGGATGTTTTCTTATCCATTTCAATCACAGTTTGTGAAGATGTTTCATGACTATCAAGGGTAGCCCTATCCTTGGCTATAAAATCTTCAATATTCCTCATATGTCTACAAGGATTTATGCAATAACTGTATACTTCTCTACCTTGTGCTACACAACTCTTAGCCTTAAGTCTAGTTTCCTTAAGATTTTCCAAGTCCCATGAGATGGACTGACAAACTTCTTTCAACTTTTTCTCCAAGAAATTATTCTTTTCCTTGTTCTCTAGAGTCTTCAGCAGTGACTCAAAGTGACTATCAAAGATGTCTAATGCCATGCCTAGGTTTTATGCCTCATCCTTACCTTGAAAAGTAATAGGTGTAGGGAGTAATATGTTTATTGTCTCTACTACCCTAGTCATTACCTTTACTCTTTTGTCTCCTTTTTGCACTGACCTTTCCTTTGTCTTAGTGAAAGCCATGAAAGATAGAATCATGAGCTCATCCTCATCCATGCTCTCTACATCTATGCTTACTAGCTTGGCCATACTTGCCAATAATAGAGTAGAAGAGGTGTCAAGTTCTTGCTTTTTCTCCATTCTAACCTCAACTACATTTTCTATTCTAGTCTCTTCTTCCTTCCTTTCTTCTTGTTGTATATCCTTCTCTTGTATCTTCTCTTCCTATTTATCCTCTATTTTCTCCTCCTCTATATGTTCTTCTGCTTCAACTTCCATTGCATTGTCTAAGTTATCCAGAAAGGGATCATTTACATCATGTGAAGTGTCAAGGGTCACAAGCACACCAGAGACAAAGAAGTCTGGTTGCATCCTAGCTTGTTCACTTTCTTTTTCTACCTTGGAGCTTTCTCCTAATCCCAAAAATGTAGGCTTGGTAACCTTGGGAGGTGAGGTCTTCTTCAGCATATCAATCATAAGGATTTGATCCAATGCATTTTGAGTGTCCTAAATTACGTCATCATATTTCCTTGCCCTTATTTTTACCAATCTAGCCTTGGTCCTCAACAAGGGTTTCAATTCATTAATCATCTTCTCCCTTTCTTGTATTGAGACAATAGGTAACATGTCCTCAATAGCTTTGTTCCTTATGTTCTCATCTTTTGATTGTGCCAACTGCTTTCTAATCTCCAGCTTGTTATACAGTTCCTTATCGATACTCCCTTCTATCTCTAACATATTTTTCTTAAAAACCAATAGATACTCAATTATAGTGTCTTCAATGATTTCTTGGTTCTCAGAATCATATCTTTCATAATATATGTCTATTGTCTTTAAATTTCCATCTTTCATTACTCTTTTCTGCAACATTTTAAGGTCTTGTTACCATAGAGTTTTTGGATCCCTCTATGCTACTTTGTCTTCTTCTTTCTCAATTAATTTTTCTTCTTTCTTCTTCATTTTCACGTCTACCTCTTTTTCCTTAGGACTTCTCTACTTGGTAGATCTTGTAGATCTTCTAGGAGTGTCCGCAGGTGCAATTTCTTCTGCAGTCTTCTCATGTGTAGGAGATAAATTAATTATGTCTGGTGTAGGGCTTAGTGTCTTCTCAGCTTCAAAGGGAGTAGGTGCATCAATTTCCATGCTATAAGACGCTTCTATCTTTTTTCTTATGTTCTTCAGTTGATCCCTAGTAATTCCTACCTTCGTAGTTATATCCCCAATAAATTTACTAATCTTTCTTTTCCTTGTAACTTTTTCTTATTCTTCTTTGACCTTTTCTGACTTTTCCCTATATGTTCCCCATCTCTCTTCAGTAGGGTCTATTTCTGCTACCAGTACATGCTCTACTTTCATAATCAAAATATCATAACTAACTTCATACCCCATAGGGTAACACCATTTCTTCCTAGGTTCCACTGCCTCAAAGCACACACAATCAGTTTCAACCATGAAATAGATATGTCCTTATGATTTTCAACTAGATCTTCAAGTATCATATACCTTTCCTTCATCTGCCTTTGTAAGATTTTAGTCATAGAAAATAACTCTCCATCTACCAAATTCTTATCCTATCTTCGGTAGCTCTCAAAGATTTGAATTCCAGTAGGTACATTATCCTTCCATTCTCTAGGGTGCATGCTAGGGAAATCCTGATTAATATGAATGTACATATGGACCAATTATGATCCAAACATGAATGCCTTAGTCTTATCCTTCTTAATAACCTTTACATTCTCTAGAAACTGATGTGCAAGAACTTCGTAAAGATTGTACTTCTTGTTTTCCTTGACCATTCTATATGCCATCATGATAACTCCAGCTGATACTAAGTTAGGTCTTCTTCTATAGAAAAATGTGTAGCCTAATATAATTGCTACTAGCCTCACATCTTGCTGATAGATGTCATTGACTGTCATTTCTCTCTTATCCCATTTTGAATGTGTTAGGGTTTTCACTTGTTTCCTTATATTCTTCTCTACTACTAGAAGGGCTCCATCATTATCTAAACCTGTTATTTCATGAATCATCTATGCACATATTTTTACTGGTTGTTCTCCAATTCATATAAACTAATCGTGGATTCTACTAAGAATTATCTTAAACCATTTTGTTTCAATTAATTCTTCTAGTAGGGTTAGCTTGATGATAGATTGATCCTCTAGGTGCTTAAACTCTTCTACCATTGATCCATCTACTTCTATAATTGTATCCAATTCACTATATATGTTTACATCTCCTATGATTTCATACTTGCAATGTATATATACCCTAATGTCCTCTATGTGCAACACGCCAACAAGGGTTTATGAAAACACTCCTTCTGGATCATCCTCACAAGACGTAAATGGATGTCTCTTAAACTTATACCTAGGTCTATTCACAACATCAAAGATTACTAATGCATCCATAAATTTCTCAATGAGTATAAGTCTAAATACCTTTAACACACTAAACTCTAGAACTTTTCTTCATGCGATCACACAATATCTTTGCTAGATGACTGAAATGCTTCACAACTCTGCTCTCCTTAGTCACTGGTCAAAAAATGGTGCAAAAATGAGATGTTTCAAGCCTTTTTATCCTTCACAAGTTGAGTAAGTACATTAATCATGAGTAGCTCAACTTTGCATGTTGTCCAATCAATACAAATCTTCCAGACATGGAAAATGAATCTCCAAGTGTTGCGCTCTCAACCACACACTCCATAGTATCTGTACATACTATACCTAAGTCACATGAGCTTACTCCACATAATCAGAGGCTGGATATATTATTTTATCTACATCCAATGCTCCCCCTAAGGCCATGCGGCCTTCTAGGTCAATGTCTCAAAGAATTCATCATGCGAAGACACAATATCATCTATTGTCTCTCCCTAAACTAATGCCTTATTGAACTCTTTCACCTTCCATATCTTGTCATCATCTTTAATTTCTAATTTATTGAAATGATTCTCAAACTCATTCATATACTCATTAAGAATCTTACCACTGTCACCAATATTGTTCTTTATAACCATAGGAGGTGGTCCTCTTGGTCCTCTTCTATTGTCCTCTCCATTGTATCTACAAAAAATTTCTATGTGTCCAAGGTTGTTGCATTTGTAACATGTAGGAGGTCTCCTTCTATCCCAATTTACTTGAAGCTTACAATACCTTGCAGTATGCCCAAAATTATTGCATTTGTGGCATGTGATCTTGGTTGTTGACTCTTCTCTAACATAATCTTGTTTATACCTAGACTGATCTAGTTTTCTATAATCTCTTTCTTGTGTCCATAATCATAATAGTTATAATAGTAGTTGGTAAAGGGTTTAGAGGTACCTTTACTACTGCAATCAATTTTCATGTGTCCAACTTTGTTGCATCCAAAGCATCTAGCTCTAAAAGGTTTGATCTATTCTTTAGGTTCTTCATGAGTAGGTCTTTCTTTAGACTTTTCTTCATTTTCTTCTTCATTGGTTTTAGAACATTTTGCTTCATTGAATCCAACTCCTGTCATATCTCCTTTAGGTTTTTGTCTCGCTCTTTTCTCATCAATTTTATCATTGCTCATGTGCAACTTCTCAATATGAAATTTGGATTGAGTGAGTTCTCCTTTTATGATCTGATTGTACTTCTCTAATTCGTGACACTTATCCTTGTAGTGATCAAGTTCAGTCTTCATTTTTCCTATCTACTCATTTGCTTCTTTTAGTCACTCTTCAACTTTGTGTCTTGCATCATTTTCATGTTGAATCTCTTTAATCATCAGAAGATTGATTTACTATTTTACCTACTCCAGCTTCTTTACTTGATTTGATGTATCATTGTCTGAATCTTCATTAATCTTGTCCATAAGGTCTTATTTCTAACTTCTTGAAGTTTCAAGTTGTTCCTTTAGTTTCCTGATGAAACCTTCTTCTCTTCTCAATTTGAATTTCAATATGACGTTCTCAGCCTTCTCTTTGTCTAGGTCATCAAGTGTTGCTTCAAAGTTTTATTGCAAACTTTATGAATCCATTCTGATCTCCCTTAAGATGTTAGGCTTTCTCTCCAAGGGCCAATAGCTTTGATACCAATTTTTTGATGAACTACAACTGATTGAATACTTGAATGACTTGAAGATCAGTGATTAAAGATCATCAAGTACTAAAATTATATGTAAGATAATTAAATTAGTCATTATGTTGTCATTGATGTCAACTAGTTTTGACAATACTTATCATGTTGGTTACAAACATCTAAACATCTGTAAAAGGGAGAAGAGATGAAGAACTAAGATATCTACATGGAGAAAGATGGATATGATAGATGAGGATAAGGAATACTTTGGGTAACTTATTGATGAGTCTATGACTTTGTATTGTTGACTTGATTATGTTGCATTAATCTATTATGAAGGAGGAAGAAAAACATACAAGGCAGTGTGGTTGCTAAATGAAGCACTTCAGTATGCACTGACCTAGTGTAGTGTATACCAAGTGACAGTATTAACCGATCTTGTGTTCGCAGATGTATTTCTTTGTTAACCGAGTATGGATGAAAGTATTAAATGCTTAAGATTAGCCGATAGAAAATGATGAGCAGGAAATTGTTATGATTTCAAGATTGAGGATAAAGTTTGTTATAAGATCCACAATTGACAAAATTCAGAGAAGACCTAAAGGATGGAATTGAAACTTATTATTGACACATCTTCTGAGGAAGGTTTAAGAGGCAAAATCAATGAAGAAGATTAAGTGGCAAAATCTGATGGCTGATATGAAAATGGTTTATCTGTCTATATTAGAGATATGAGTTTCACTGTTGAAACATGCCAGAAGAAAGAAGTCTGCAGAGATTTCATGTGAATACAGTTTCATGCATGCTTGATCAAACTGGTTGAAGGAGAACCGAACTGCAGAATAGTACCTAGCATCAAAGAGCTATTACCGAGTGAAAGTAAGTTGAGGAAGTGAATTGATATATTGATCATAGGATTTGTATGGGCTTAGAATAGATCTGAACATCTACAAACTGAGTTGTATTGTAATCAGATCAACTACTGTTTTAGTTTAACCATTGATATAGAAAAATCTCTTAACCGAGTGGACTTAACCATCTTATGTTATACCCCTATGTCATTTAAGGAATGTACATTGTTATCCTATCAAACCCATAGTGAATGCTGGTTGAAAAATAACTGTTAGTCTTAAATCCTCTAACAAGGTCACACCTAACAGTGTCTTTGTAACCTTTAACGGGGTTGGCTCTTCACTGAGCTCACTTTAGAAGAGTGAAAATTATTTTGGGTTACCAGTCCCAGGTGGTTTTTCCCTTAATAGGGTTTCCATGTTAAAGCATTGTGTTATGTCTTTATGTGATGATTTCTTTATTGTCATAATTTACATACTCCATATTTGATTTGGTCAGTAATCACTGTGAGTTAGTTAACTAGTAATCGATAAAAGGCACAGACAGTTTAATAGTTTATGTTACTGAGTTGCAGAATTTGTTGAAATTTTTTAAAGTGTTACATATTTGTATTTGGGACTATAGGATAACTGATCTAACTGATTCACCCCCCTCTCAGTTATTCTAACATTGTTAGGATTAGGTAATACTGAGGGGGGGGTGAATCAGTATTACTGCACTTTAATTTAAACTTCAACCAATTGAACATAAACCATAATAATGCTGAAATGAAAAGAACATAAAAGCACAACACATAACTCATGACACCATGGATTGTTCTAGAGGAAACCCTGGCCAAGGAAAAACCCTGGTGGGGATGGTACCCACAACTATGCACTAAAATATTATATCCCTACTAGGAGATCTAGCCCTATTAGGAGTTGATTAATACATAGTGCACTTCCTTGTTAGAGGAATACAAAACCCTGTTAAGGGATAAAAACACCTGGTTAAAGGTGGTGAGCATACAACTCTTACAATCAAAATACTGTCTCAAAGAGTTTTCCAAAAATGAACAATACAAGTAGTTCCTTTGCTTAGATAGTTCCAATTATAGCTCTATCAATTACTGATCTCACATCTATTCTCTGATCTCATATTTGCATCCATCACTTCATTATCACATTCACACATATCACTTTCATAAAGTACTCTATACTTATACAAAATCTGACATCCAGTCGACTCTCAAAATACTTCACAAAACATAATAAAAACTTATGCAAATGCTAAACATAGAGTCGTCGATCATGTATTACCAAAGTGTCAGCAATATACAACTACTATCTGACTTAGCACATTTCCATATCAATTAACCTTACCCCAATCATCGCGACTTCTTATGTGCCCTATTACACCGATTCTTTGTCTTTGTATAGCTTCACAACACTATATCTCACTGATCTGATCACCAAAACACATGCGATCTTAACTGAAACATATACATATCCAAAAATTCCTTCCACTAACTTTGCAAGGCATTATACATCATACATTGTCATCGTTAACTAGAACTGTAACACAGTATATTGTTATCCTAATTCTGTACTTGGTCATTTTCATGACTGTGACTCTAGTACCAAAACTCTCTGCATGCGATCACTCCAGCATACATTTTGTCATAAATGACAACCCTCAAGTGATCCCTATTTCTCCAAAACATTACTTGTCAACAAATAGGCCTCCTTATATAGGAAAGGCAATAAGAGAGAATGATAAGGAGTTGATAAACTATCACCTATGCTAGGTGTAATCACATGTCCACCAAATGTGGATCATCCTCCATTATGCAATGAAGTATGTTCAATAGTATTAGGATGATAATGTGATATGAGCACTAAAGGTGGATCTCACACCTAAAGTGGAATTTCTCCTACACCATGTGCTTAATTGAGGTGCAAACTCCTAGGTGTTTCAATGACAAACTACTATGCAATGCATTATCCTAAGTAAGATTAAGTTAAGTGTAATTAGGAATATTTAATTACACCAACAATATTGGTGTAATAAGTTGTCTAATTTTCATTGCAATTACTATGTAACCATTGGATGGTTCAGTTGTCTATCAAATTTCATTCTTTTGTATGAAACAATGCCCTTACCACATAATAAACATCAAGGTTTCACCATTCCCTCTTCTAGAATATATAAAATAATATTTTAAATTTATTGGAATAGTTGAATGGAAGCTTCCCTGATCATATAAGGTACTTGAAGAATATAGATAAAGAGCTATAAAATTATATCTCAATACCCCTAGGAAATTTTTGATGAACTTTATAAGTTTCAGATGTAGAATCTCAAATTACCAAATAAAGATATATATTAAAAATGATCATACATATATGTATCTTAGTGTAAATACTTCTCTAAATATATTATATTGAATATTCAAGACAACTGTGAAGCGGGGGGAGTGAATCAATTATCCAGAGAACTTATAAAATTTTAAACCTTTAATCAATTACATTGAACTTACTTTAGTCAGTGAAATATGTAAACATGAAAAATAAAAAAAACCGTCAAACATGTGGAACACCATATTTATGTGGAAAACTCCTATTGAGGGAGAGATTACAAAGAATATTAATTCTTGTGTGTGTGTTTGTGTGTGTGAACACTAGTCAAGGTTATTTTACAAAGAAAGGATCACTACAAAAGTCTCACTGTTTGAAGAAATAAGTCTCTCTATTGAGGGGCTTACCCAGATGAAGAAGGATAAAAGAGAATATATCCACCATTGATGTACAGCCAAAATACAACTAAAATATCTATAGATACCTTTATCTCATTTCTTCTAGTAGCTAACCTATGAAATTTCACATTACTCTGCACCACACTTCACATTGTCTCATACATATAAGGAGATATATCCTCTTTCATACAACCTCATCACACACGCACATACTTGCACATTACTCACACAAGTATAACATATGCCACACACATTCTTGAATGATTCAACCTTTATTTATACCATTCTTCCAATATTAGAATCTTCCATTGTCGAATAGGCAACTAGTTGAACATAATTTTCAATTAGATTGGCACTAAGAATTCCCATGATGGAAAAGAATGATAAGTGGACCACAACATACCTTATCTAGGACCAAAAATATTATCATCCATGTTTCATACCATCTTTCATTCACCAAGAATTATTTTTACCTTTGTACTTTCTAGTTCATTTCTTCAATATTCTTGCAAAAATTGTCCCCTTCATTTGATTCTTCTTCTTTTTCTAGTTTAGTGGCCTTAAATGAAATTTTTGTTCTTGTACCAGTATTACCAAATTTTCTCATATCAAAAGAAAGAAAATATGATACATTTTTTTTGGTATATTGATTCAAATTTTGAGCTTCCTCTATATAATATACTTTAGAAATATATGGTTTAGTAAGGGTTCTGAGTACCTTTTGCACTACATCATTCTCTTCTAGATTTCCACCAAGTCCTCTAATGTCATTCACCACATCATATATCTTATACAAGTATCTTTTTATATTGTCATCTTCTTCCATCTACGAACTTTCATATCTATCCTTGGCATTTTACAAATTATCTTGTTTGGCAATATCATTTTCTTCATAAGTACTTCTTAACTTCTCCCAAACATCATGGGTAGTTTTCAAAGATACAACTTTAGTTAATTCAGCTTTAGATAGAGCACTAAAAATTTCATACCTTGCCCTTTCATTTTCTTCATATTCTTCAGTTTCATCTGAAGTATTCAATCCATTTGTCAATTTCACATATTGATTCTCTGTGGCCTTTGGATCTTATAACTAAGTAAGACCAATTATCTTCACATATGCACCTTACAATAAGCATAGTCAGATCTATCAAATGTAGGGAGTGTTGGTTTATGCACCATTAAGATCTCCTTAAGCGGTTAAGATCTTCTCCAAGAAACAAAATCTTTGATACTAGCTATTGAATGTGAAGAGAAAATGAGAGGAGAGTGAATCATCTATCCATAAAAAATTATCAAATTCTAAACCTTTAATCAGTTCCACCAAATATACTTTAATTAGTAAAAGACGTAAACATGAAAAAAATAGAAACCATCAAACACATGGAACACCTAATTTACATGAAAATATTTGTTAATGGAAAAACCATATAGAAGATTAATTCTCAAATATATGAACATTCCAGTTAAGGTGATTTTACAAAGAAAGGCTCATTACCAGAGGCTCACTGCCAAAGGGCTCACTATCTAAATGAAGAAGGATAAAGGAGAATAGGTCCACCACTGATGTACAAACACAACACAACTAAATGATCTATAGATACCTTCAAGGCTCACTACTTTTGATGTTTAGCACATAAAATTCCACACTTCTCTACATCACACTTTACATTATCGCATACATACAAAGAGATAAATCCTCTTTCATACAACCTCATCACACAAACACACATTACTCACACAAGTATACATATATTCCACACATATTCTTGAATGATTCATCCTTTATTTATACCATTCTTACAATTTTAGACTCTCCCATTGTCGGCTAGGCAACTAACCAAACACAATTTTGAATTAGGTTGGTACTAAGCATTCTTGCAGTGGAAAATAATGATAAGTGGGCCAAAACATGCCTTATCTAGGACCAACATTATCATCATACACATTTCATATCATCTTCTATTTACCAAGGCAATTAATTGAAGTGTAAACACCTGAGGTCGGTAAAACCTAGAATAGGAACACCATCGAACATTAAACTATGTCTCCAAAACTCAAGCTCACGTGCCAACTAAAATGAAAGAAGTTAAGGACATTAAGACCTTAGCTAAAAAAAAATTCCCTCAGATACTAGTATGCAGAGAAATATGGGGCATGAATTTCACACATAACATATTGTTAGTTGTAGTCTTACTCAGATAAATAGTAATTCCATTTTTCTTCTATCTAAGGCACCAAAACTTGAATTCATTGAATTCAAGCACTTTCCAACAATATTTCAAAACCTCATCATTATACATGGAATATTAAGAATATGCAAAGCAATATTCTTAGCACCAATAGTAGCAATATCATGTTGACATCAATGAAAAGCATATTGAAATAACCATACTAACTCATTGTAACACCCTGTCAGGGAACTTAAGAGGAACACTATTTTAATCCAAAATAGGTGTATCATCTTAAAATGGAAGCACTTCCATGTTAAGAATGTTTATCCCTTTGATTAAGTGGCTTGGGGTCATGTCAAGTGCCTTTAATAGGTCTTTGCATGGATTTGGATTTTTTCCCCTTGTTTCGCTTCTCTCTCCACCTATTTCTAGCTTTTTCTGGCACCTAGTCCTAAGAATTTGTGATCTAAGACCTCAGGGTCAAAGTTGACCTTGACCCTGACCTAGGGAAAATTCAACCTTGACTCTGACCTAGGGTAGAGTTGACCTTAACTCTGACCTAGGGCAGAATCGACCTCGACCCTGACCCTAGGTTCAATTTTCAAGTTCTGGAGGTTTCAGGATATCAGGCTTCATAAAGTTTTATTTTCCTTCTTTCAAGTCAACTGTTTCAGATTTCAGAATGGTAAACTCTTAAATTGCATTTAATATAGGTCCATTTCTAGGGGTTAAGGTTAATTGGGATTTAATTCTCTAATGTCAGCCTCTCTAGAAGTTTGTTCCCTAGATCACTATAAAAGGAAGCCTTCCTCTCTCATTTCCACATCTTATCTCATCTCATCTCATAATCTCTTAATCTCTCAAGCAAGGAGATCAAGAAATTATTTTCAATCAAGGAAACATTCAAGCCATCATCCTACTCAAGCATTCAAGTTATCCATTGAAGATCAAGGATTCAAGCATTCAAGATTCATCATTCAAACCCTAGATCTATCCATCATGGTGGCGTGATCTTCCTTCAAGATCCTTTGTTTATCTTCAAGATCCATTCATTCTTCCCTCGAGGAGGATTCCAAGCATACAATCATGGAGGTTTTGATTTACATTTGTTAATATTATGTTCATGCTTTCATATCAACATACTTGTTTACATTTGAAATAAAATTGAATATCTATTGAATATCATATCTTCATTATTAGATCTACTTCTACTACTTGCTAGCATTCCCTATTTCAATTTCATTATTAAGGTTGATTCCAAACAAGGGTTTGACTAAGGAAAACCCCTCTTACAAATAACAAAACCATTTTTCTTCCAGGTACAGGTACAGGACAACGAAGTGCAATTCAGATCTAGATACCCTTTTCGGCGAACTTCCAAGATCCGCGAACAAAATTTTTGTCAGAGTTGTTTCAGGTCAAGGTCGACCTTTAGTGAGGGGTAAGATTAAGCCCTCCTATCTGGGTCAAGGTTGACCTCCCTCATAATTGAAAAATTTTTCTGGGTTTTCTCTGTCTCGACATTTACAGTCTAGAGCAGGTTGTAGAATCTCCTGAAATTGAACACAGAGATCAGAAAATAGTGATTTCCACATCAGCCTCCTTTCAAGATAAGTATTCCTATTTTATTTAGTTTGTATATCCATAACATTTTCCATCACATATATTTCACACCCTATCTATTCATTCACACTATTCCACTTTTTACCCTATTCAATAGGTGCAATATTTTTTTTAAAATATTAATTCAAATTCCTTAAACACAATTGCATCATGTACTTAAAATTTTAATTATCTTAATCATTTACAAAGTACATAGTTTGAAACTGGAAGAAACAATGCATTACTTCTTTCCCTAATGCATATATTCATGAATACATTATTAAAATTACTTAACATAAGTTCTCCTAGGAGTCCCTAATGTCACTACTATAAGAAACACAACTAAATCATAGCCAATCATTCATCATACAAAAATGAAATGAAATATGAGAACACATTGTCCATTTAAGTTAGGTTTGTTTATACTTCCAAACACAAATGCTCCTAAATTATTTATTTCTTCAACATCTATAGAATAAAATAGTTTAATACAACCACTCTATCTACCACTAACATAATCATTTCTTTTTTATTAATCAAATGGGCAGAAAATCCATTTGTCATCTTTGATTCCCTTACTAAGAGTACATTCAAAAGTAACATTTCATATCATTTTTCTTATACAAAGTAACCCATTGAGTTTCATGTTTGACTAAAAGTATATTAAATTGTAATCTAACAAATCCAATAATTTTCTATCTCATCATATCCTATCCCATATTAGATAATCAAGTTTACATTGAGTTACATACATACTAGTATTCCTCTATCATTTTCTTAAAGAATATTCTAGAACATAACATAAATCCATTCTAACAAACATATGTTCATATTAACATAACCATTTCGATTAAGACTCTACGCAACATTAATTCATCTTTGTGTACGCCTTCCATAACTACAACCAACTAACGATGTTGTTAGTTCCATCCTACTAAAGTGTTGATTACAAATGTATACATACATCCTTAAACATTTTTTCTGTTGGTTCTCAAAACTATAGTTTGGAAAGAGCACCAATTTACAACATTAACGAAACCAAAGATACAACTCTAGCTAATGAATAGGTATAACCCTAAAGGGTTAATTCCTCTACTTTTTTGATCTTATTAAGATCAAGGTAGGTGTACCATCAAGTTCTCATGTCTTTTAATATGTTAGCATTTTTTATACTCTACCACCAAAACATTTATTCCACTAACACTCAAAACCCCTTCTTAGTCTAAAACTACCACTATTTTCTAAAATAAAAGAACCTCCAAAATTATGAATAATTATCAAAAGATCCAATCCTTTCACCATTGGGTTACAGAGTCTCCATTCATCAAATTCTCATGTGCAACTCTATGAGACAATTTATACTATCATCAACCATCCAATTCTATTAATGTAATATCATTTTGATAATCACACATAACTAGTTCAATCGAATTTAATTCCCACGGAAGGAAACCAGTTGAACAAGAAGAAACAAGACAACACATTCATTGTGACTTCTTGATTGTCAAGTTTATGTGTAGAACAAGTAATGATTTCAACACAAGTCTTAAAAATAGTCATTGAATTCATGCATCGAAGATCACAAAGGACCTAATTTAAGAAGTAAAGAAACATACACATAACATTGTTTGAGAAAAACATATGTTTATATATATGTGTGTGTATTTCTTCACAAAATATTTTATGTACATATATCCACACTTCACAACCCACTTTTCTATATCTCTCTTTCCAATTTATAACACAGTTGTGGTTTCCCCTATGTAAGCAAGGAAAGTGAAAAGCTTCCTACAGTTTACATTTCATAACCCTTCAAAACCTACTCGTAATTACAAAGGTTAATATTTCAGAGAAAAAAGAAATACTATGTATCCTAACCATTACAATAGCCAAAAAGAAGTCGTTATTCAATGATTTTCAAAAAAGGGAGAAAAAGCCTATGTGCATGTGGTCGAACATTTGTTGGATGTCATCATGAAACTGTTCAAGATCAAAACCCAATTCTTCAAACATACCCTGCAACTCAGCCTTATCCTGCTCCTTCTCCAACTCAAACATATCACTTTGATACCCAACATAGCTAGTAGAATGATCCCATGCTATAGACATGAGACTATTCAGAACGTCATATTGGTCCTCTTCATTGTAATCCAAGTTTGGTTGAAGAATAGACCAAAGATTCGCATTCGATGACCCCTCAACTACTAGAAGACCCATTTTGTTATCAGGATTTAGAAAGTGCTCTATATTGTATGTGATGGCTTCCAAAATTTCCTTTATAAAATAATTCTTAGTTACTGATTTGTAATGAATTAATGTGAAAAGGATATTTCACACAAGGTGATTGGGCCTTGAAAATGAAAATAATAAATGGCATAACATCACAACTCATACTTTGTAACATTTAAATCTTTTTGATATCCTTTCTTAAATTTCCCCTCTATATTTATGTGTTGTCAGACCATTAATAATCTTTATTAACCCCTTTGATCTCAAAAAGTATGCCTACAATAATCCAAATGGCATTATTATAGTCACATCACCTCAATTCCTTCCTAACAGATGGCTCACCATTTCACATCACCTTACCGCCCCTGATGTGATATAGCAAGTATGGCGCCATGTCGCTAAGGCTTCAAACCAAAGCTTTATGAAATAGCGGTGTTGTCTCTATTTCGCAAGTCACTAATTTATACAGTCTGCAATATAGAGACATTGCTATTTTTCTATCCTCGTAATAGCCTTTCTACGAAACAGCAACAAGAGAACCTCCCAGATTATGCAGACATATCCTTAAAAATTTCAAAAATGGTTCCACCAAGTTCCTCACTATAAGATCATTACATGGAATCATTTCCTTAATGCTCATTTACAAATTGGATTAATAATTAATCTTTCACTAGGTATCTAACTATATGAACAATCATTAAGAATATTTTTATAACAAGTACACTTCAACCATAAGATAATTAACTCTTAACTAATTCTTTCATATCCTTGTCATTCAATCATGAGCAATTAAACATTATTATGCTTCATTCTTCCTAGGTATGTTTGTTCATTTACACATACTTTACTAAACATTCATTTTAATGAACTATATATAAATTTATAACATAACATTGTCATCTATGTAATTAAGTAAATCTTTCTTTCACTTAATCAAATTTCAAGTATCACATTAACCATGTAATACATTTCCCTTTTCTTTCACCTAGAACTACCCATTACACTATTCCCAATATAATTACATCGATGTGTCCATGATTACATCAACCTCCTGATGAAGGGTGCTCCCCTTAATACCACAAACACATAACAGAAACAGAGAAACAACAACAATTTGTAAGAACAACAAATGGGCTTCTTATTATCTCCACAAATGTGGAATTACAAATTTTTAGAATTACAATATGCAAAGCCACATGGGCATTCCCCTTACAATATTTTGTAGGACAAAGCCTTGAATTATTACCCAGAACTGCCCTAGACAACACTACGAGCCTTCTTTATATAGGCAATTTCCACTGCCCGAGAAGGTTCCAGAATTTTAGCCCTTAAGGCCGACCAAACTTAGAATTATTTTATTTTTCAATTTGTTACACAAAGTCAGCTCAAAATAACTTTTGAAACCCAAACAGAAATTTTGAAGGAAATTTATTTTCCGCCATTTCAGGTGACCCAACTTCCTTAGACCATAATTTATCACCCGTTGACCTGATTGACTATTATGACCCAATTTCAGAAAGGGCGTAAAGTGCTCTAAAATTAGCTGAAGTTTTGACCTCATTCGGGGTCTCTAAAGCCTTCAAATCTGAGTTTGAAGTTTTTGTACCCTATTTCCAATACCAAAAATTTTCAATATCTTCAAAACTAGACTTGATTCGGCAATGAAACTTTACTGGTAGGCTGATACGACCAAAATGAACCTCCACCTGTGAAATCAAAACATTCTGAGATCGTATGACCAACTTAATAAAAATAGTAAGTTTCCATAAATAGAAGCTCAACACAAGATATCCCTTATTGAAAAACAAACAAAAATATTTTTGGGTGATGCAAGATTGCTCTTACACCTAGGATGCTCCTGCATCACCTCCATATAGGAACATACAAATAAATAAATACATATACATGAGTATAATACACCATATAAAGGTAAACACAAGATGAAGTCTCTAATGTAATAATCTAAAAAGTACAAGTGCAAGATCCATCAATGCAATCATGAGATGAACCTTGGTAAGAAAAATATCAACCACCCACCCACATGGAACCCATAGTCCCACTCCCCCGAGCTAGGAGACAGACACAAAGGCCCATGCAAGAATTAAAAACCAAGAACAGATAATAAGGTGGTAACTGTGTAAGAGATTTTGTACCTTCATAGAATTAGTATTGAACAATAAATGAAATAGAAACTAAATAAACTACACTATAGCATCTATTTAGCAAATGAATGAACAATTAAGCATCCTATGGCTCTCTATCTAAGAGTTTTAATGTGAAGCTCTCAACAAGCTACCATTAATGACAGTCCTAGAATGAGAAAATATGATAAGATAAGCTAATTAACTCAATTCCAAATAGAAATGCTCAAATTAACTCTAAATTTCCTTTCTGGCTATAATTCTCAAGAGGTTAGATGCAATTCTTAGATTTGTGGTTATGAATTATGATGGATTTAGGCCTTCCTTTTATAGATTTAGGCAAGGGTAGGGGGTGTAGTAGAGTTGATCATGATTAAGCTTGAGTTGAGTCTTTGGTTCCACCCTTTGAAGACAATTTAAATATTGTGTCCTCAAAGCTTGGGACAAGAAGACAAGATGAGTGGACAAGATGCTCTTTCAATTTGAGTGATTGAGATTGAATTTGGCTTGATCCATGTGAATGCATTTCCTTAAATCTCATTGGTTGATTGATTTTCCTCCTTTTTGGTTGTTGAGAGAAATTAGGATTTAATCAATTGATTTTAATTCATTTATTTAGCCAAGTATACCCCTTGAATGGGTTGATTTTATTTAAATCAAACTATACAATTAATTGAATTAATTGCACATTGATTTAATTTCACTTGATTTTAATGCTTTTAATTGATCCTTTGCCTTTAGATTTTGAATCGCATTGAATTAAGACTTGATTTTAATTTTGATTGGCCAAATGCTTAATTCAATTTAATTGCTTGGATTTTGCCTTGATTTGCCTTGATTTGTCCATAAATTGATCTTGTCCAATTTTTAGTGATTACAAATGCCCCTCTTTGAGTTGACATGCAAAGCATGTTAATTCAAATAATGTCTTGATTCAGCTTGATGAAAGTTCTGATTTAACTGATAAAGGTCTTGATTCTGTCAATGGTCAATCTTGATGCTTTCGATGGTCGATCTTAATGTTTGATGTAAGATGTTGATATTGATGATATCTGATATAATTCTGATTGATTTGATATTCTTGATGATCGATCTGATGTTAGATTACTGATGTGATACCCGATTTGATCTGATTCGATGCTTGATGCCCCGCTTGATTGATTAGCGAAAAATTTCCTGATAAAAGATTACGCTTTGATTTGATGGTCGTTCTCCTAATTTGATGATGTTGCCACTGATGCTGATTATCCGATGGTATGCCCCCTTGAAAATGAAATGAAACTGATACATGTTTGAAAATTTTGACGATTTAGGTCAATTTATAATGGATTTTGATTTCATTTCTGATAATGTTTTTATGTCTGTTTGATTACAAATGCCCCTGATTTTGCAAGTTTGTTGAAAAATTTTGGAGTTCTCGGACCCCTCTACTGAAAGATTCCCTTTTTAGGTCAAAGAAACCCTTTTTAGGTCAAAAGGGCCTATATAAAGGGGTAAAAAGGTTTTTTACTATTCATTTTGACTTTTACTTTTCGCTTTTTGAGCTCTGACCCCTTTTGACTTTCTGACGATCTTTGTCCCTATTCACGAGCATAGATTCAAGCGTGGTCAACGGTTCCAGCAGCCACATAACTACGAACCTTCGGTGAGTACCTGAACTTCTTGATTTTTCTATTTTACGCATTTAATTTCTAGAAATTTGAATTTTTCATGCTAGAAGTCTATTTTTTTCATTTTTAATTTCCAAATAGCTCTTTTGCCCATTTAAATAGCACTTTTACCTGTCAAGTAGCGCTTCTGTGACTTTAAGTTGCACTTTCAAACTCTGAAACTGCACGTTTACACGCCTATTTTTTGCACTAAACTGCTTTTGCCTTGTCAAATAGCGTGTTTAATCCTGATTTCTTTTTTGCATATTAGAATAGCACTTCCGAATTTTAAAGAAGCAATTTCAAATTATTTTAGCGTGTTTTCCTGAAATGGCATGTTTGATCTGTCAAATAGCACTTTTACAAATTTAAACAACGCGTTTGAGTTTTAGCACTTTTAGAGCCTGAAATAGCGCTTTCACCTCTTTAGGAAAGTTTTTAAATTGACTTAGTCAACTTTCAACCTGTTCAACATCATCGATCAACTGATTGGTTAAGGTAATGAACTTAATGTTATAGCGAGTCTTAAGATGTCAGTGTGAGTCAGTCATAATTTGAATGTTGGGTCGTCAATCTAGATTTAGATGATGGGTGATGATGAATTTTCCGTTCTATCTAAGTAGAAGCATGAAAATTGATTGTGGTTTGATGTTTGCAAATGTTTGATTGACTTAGGATAATTCAAGTGATAAATGATTTTAAAACTGATGTGATTGAACTTTCTTTTTGCAGGCAGTGCTTAAGTCACTGGGAGTTCGCGGTTCTTATCCTTTATCATTAAGTATGATCCAAGACTTGAGTCTGGGTGATCGCAGAAATATTAGTCTATATGGCTTATCTTTCCTTTTTCATTTACCTCAATTCTGACTGAATCGGGGTATGATTACAGCTATGGCTGAGCGTTGGTAGTCAGACCATGACACCTTCCATCTTCCTATGGGAGAAATGACTATTACTCCTGAGGATGTGTATCCCATCCTGCGCTTGCCTACTCATGGAGAGTTAGTTTATTACGACTCAATATATGATGGATCTACATGTCGATGATTTTCCTTGATCCTACCATCAGTGATGATCACATCCAATGGGCGCAGTTCATTTCCTTTCCAATGCTTCCTATAGTTCTGGGTACTCTGATTGGTTGATTTCTTCTGCCAAACAGGTGTGGTCATGGTTTCGCATGTGGATGGGGTCCTATCCTTGAGGACTTGTTGGCACATCCTCATAGATTTGATTGGAGTTCATGCATATTATCTCAGTTGTATCATGAGCTTCATACAGTGGTTTACAGACAATCATCTACGCTTACTACAGGGGCGATCTTATTACATCTTTGGACTTAGGAGCACATCCATGTGACATGTTTGTTCACAATGTGACAGTGAGATCCAAGTTGGCTCTTCACCTGGATGTACAAGAGTATTGTGCTACAGACCCATATGGGTAAGCTTGATTATTGGCGTCATGTCACTGATGACATGGATACTATTGTATGGAGGCCATATATTGGTTGTGAGGCTTGGCCCAAGGATGATTTTGAGTTGCCTTACATGTTTTCCCTCGATGAATGATTGGGCATTCCACTTACATTATTGAGAGATTCTGCTTCAGATGAGTATTACGTCAATATGGGTGCAGACAGGGTATGTCGCAGGGAGTAGCTATGTATGCTTGAGTGCGGGTAGAGAGATCATTATGGGGTCCCTGTGTTGATTATGGCATAGTAGTTAGAGAGATTCAAGACCTTGGATATCTACCTTGGTCCTTGAGAGATTACATTATGGATTCTGGGATCACAGATGATTATGCTGAGTGGTTGCATTGGTAGCCCTTTCCTAGATTCACAGATCCTACTGAGAGGGTTCCCAAGATTGACGAGCTATCAGATGTAGACGTCAATGCTGCAAGTGATGGTGGAGATGATGATGGAGATGATGATGATGGAGATGGTGGTAGAGGTAGGATTCAAGCATGGTGTAGATGATATCATCGAGCAGCCAGATTAGGTAGAGTACATATCCTAGTGACTATTGTTGCTCCTATTCCTCCTGCAGGTGGTGGTCAGGGTAGAGGTGGTGCAGATAGAGTGCTACATCAAGTTGCTAGGGATCCTGCTATGAGACATGGTCAACACAGGGTTAGATGTCATAGGGAGGTTGAAGCATAGGTGGCTTAGGTTTTATTAGATCAGGCACAGGGTCCTCTTGCTTAGTAGGGTATTCACGAGTTATTCCACAGGATCCACCTTCTCATGGACCTGTTTCTACTTCTACTTTGATGCCATCTTCTTCATCACATCCTTCTTCTTCTGATTTTGTTCCATCTTTGTCAATGCCTTCTTCATCTGTACCTCCACCACAGACTTCTACAGCACCGACTCCTACCCCAGCTTTAGCATCAAATTTTGTATCTCTTCATACTCAGATATCAGCGCTGCAGTAGCAGGTTTCTCAGTTGAGTTTGATGATGCAGACCTTTATGGAAGCGATAAGTCAGCTGGGATTATAGGTGAGCTTGAGTCATCCTCCAGATAGTGCTCCTAGTCCTTATGGTACCAATGGTGCTGGTGATTCAACCAATTGAGATATTTATGTTGCTTTGATGATATATGTTATCTCATTCTTTTTTTTGTTATCGACATTGGACTCTTATTGTATCATTTGATTTGATCTATATTGTTGATGTCAGTACTGATACTTTGATAGACATTGATTATCTGGATATTACTTTTATGATCACTTTGATGGACTTTGATATGATGTTTAGTTCATGATGATGTTATAGACTTTGATACTCAATTTGATAGCTTTCACTATATATGATGTCATGATGTGTTGGATTTCCTTTTCAAGTGTTTTAACATGATATGAAGATCTATATGTTTCTATCTCCTATATGCTTTGTTTTGTGTTTTTCAGATGCAGGTTTTGAAATGTATGCATATGTCCTATTAATGCTTTAAATGGTTGTCTTATGTATGACATAGAATAGATGGATAAATGTAATGAATATATAGATGTGTTCTAATGTTTAATGCTTTGATGTCTTATGAGGTAACTAATTATGCAATGCAATGCTTTGGTGGAATGGATCTATATGTATGATGCCATGCTTCTAAGATGACTTAAATGATATGCACCTAATGGTTTATGATGTATTTGGGATGCAATGATGTAATGATTAATGAATGCAATGGTGTATGCAACCTAATGTAAATAACATATCAATGATTCTAATAATGAAGATTAATGCAACTTAATACAATGAACGTAATGCAAATGATGGTACATGACTTATGCAACTTAATGTAATGAACTTAATGGTTTAAATGATGAAATACTCAAAATTAATGCAAGATAAAATGAATCTAATGCAATGTTTTCAATGATTTAATGCAAATTAATGTCGTGTTCTTGAATGAACCTAATTGATGCAAGTGAACTAATGAAATGCACTTTGTTTTTTATTTTTTATTTCCAACACACTCGATCATAAATAGTGTTTGATGATTCTTTGATTTTTTATTTGACTACACCCCCTTTCTTTTCGTTCATTTTCTCTTTTGCAATTATAAACTAAGAAAGGAAAAATACATTAAATGCATTTAATCTAAGATGTATGCAACTAACTGTCATTATTCAAAAATTTGGAGCTTATGATCATCATTGAGCATTTTTGGAATCCCATTTTAGTACAACCATCACTAGTTCAACTATGATGATATGAATACTTTTTGCACCTCTTGTTTTTCTTTCCCATCTCTTATCTGGTACGACTATCACTGATTGAAAGCAACCATGAGAGTGCAAATACCAATTTTGTTGGATTCTATGTTGCAAGTGGATTTTGGTATTATGATATTGAAGATCAAAATAGCCAAGGTATCCTTTTGCGTAAACAAACAAAGATATCAGTTTTATCCTATATACAAGTCCTCGATGATTCTTTGATGATCACAACCTTAGACAAATAATACATGATTTAAAACTTTGATCTTAAGATAGTCATTCAAAAATCAATAAAAATATCATCCTTTAATCAGAGCTTGTCTAGTTAAAACTTTCATCGATTTGCTAGAAAGACATGATTTCATTAATCAAGTCAACACTTAGAAAAAATTTTGCAATGTTTTTTTTCAAATCCATATTTCAAGTATAGTTCCATCCATTTCATATTTTTAATCTTGATAAAGATAAGGCTATGTAAGATCTCAAATCAATTTTGTGTTTGGTTCAAATTGGATTGGGATTGAAGATTTGATGAAGTGTTTTACTTGCTTTTTTTATGACTTGATTCACTGATTGATAGAATTTTGCTTTGATGAATCCTTCCTCCTTTCGAGTAGATTGCCCCCAGTTTGATATGATTTTGATTGTTGGACTTAGGACAATTTGCAGATCATGTGACCAAAATCTTTAGGTTCTTGCAAATGCAACTATGGGGTTTTATTATGCAATATATACAAATGTTGGCAAATGTAGTAGTTACAAGGTGACCTTCTAGGCATGCGACTGACTTGGACTTTCAATGGTGCCTGTTTACCAGGTTTTCACCAATTGAATGGATCTTGCTTTCTTTTTCTATTTTTAAAGTTTTTTCTCTTTTTTCTCTTTTTTTGTATTTTTCTCTTTTTTCTATTTTTTTCATATCATCAAGGCACCTATTTGCTAGGTTTTCACCAAGACAATATCTTTTGAGGATCATATATGAAATTTTTTTGGCTTTCTTCATGCTCAATTTTCTGCTATTTTTTTATCTTTTCTACTTTTCAAATTTGTTTGTTCTTTTTTGCTTTTCAAATGTTTTTTTCTTTTTTCAAGATCTCTTTTGGCTATGTACAATAAATATGATGCTTGCCATATGATTTCTAATACTCTTTATACTCTTTCATCTACCTCATGTATAAAACCTCTTTAGATGAATTCTATTGATAGGTTCTTGTAGTTCTTCTCCATCACAATCTACTAATTTGTAGGTACCTGTCCCAAAAGATGAAGTGATCACAAATGGTCCTAACCAGTTTGCTTCCCATTGTCCTTTCTTTTCCCTTTCTGCTTGGTTCTTGGGATTTTTTGGCAAAACTAGGTCACCTATTTGAAATGTTCTTGACTTGATATGCTTGTTATAAGTCCTTGAAATTCTATTTTGATATACCTTCAAGTGATCAAATTCTTGTTGTTGTTTCTCATCTAGGAGTTCTAGTTCATGCAACCTAGCCACTCTATAATATTCCTCACTTATCAAACCATGAAGAGATACCCTTAAAGATGGAAGTTCTACCTCTAAAGGTAAAACTGCTTATGTTCCAAAGACTAACGAAAAGGGTGTAGCTCCTATTGGCATTCTGATGCTCATTCTATAAGCCCACAAGGTCGGGTTTATTTTTAGGTTCAAATCTCTACCTGAATTGTCCACCGTTCTCTTCAATATCTTCAAGCTATTTTTATTCATTGCTTCTGCTTGTCCATTACCTTGGCGATAATATATTGATGAAGAATGATGGATCATGTGGAACTTTGTGCATAATTCCTTTAGGTCCTTGTTTTTTAAGTTCTTTGCATTATCTGTTATGATGGCATGAGGTACTAATGCAGAAGCATCCTGGGTGTAAGAGAAATCTTGCATCACCCAAAAATATTTCTAGTTTTATTTTCAATAAGGGCTATCTTGTGCAGAGCTGCTATTTATGGAAACTTACTATTTTTAGTAAGTTGGTCATACAATCTTAGAATGTTCTAATTTCACAAGCGGAAGTTCATCTTAGTCATTTCAGCCTACCAGTTGAAATTCATAGCCACATCATCTGTACTGGTGAAGTTATTGAGGTTTTTGGGTACAAAATCTTTGAGCTCAATTTTGAAGGCCTTAGAGGCTTTGGGTCATGATCAACCCCCAGCTGACTGGCACTTGCACGTGTCAAGCACTGCAGATCTTGTCATGGTGTTTCCAAAAAGTGGTTACAATAGAAAAATAAAGCTATGATTAAAAAGTTATGGCCTCCGAAAGTTGGGTTACCTAAAAACATATTTTGTATTTTCTTTGAGCCAACCCTATTGTAATAATTGTAAAAATAAAATAATTTCATGTTTAGTTAGCCTAAAAGGCTAAATTTCTGAAACCTTCTCAGGTGGTGGAAATTGCCTATATAAGGAAGGCCCATAGTGTTGTCTTAGGCAGTTCGGAGCAATTCTGGGTAGTATATTTGGGTATTGATTCGAGGCTTTGTCCTACAGAATATTGGAAGGGAATGACCATGTGGCTTTGCATATTGTAATTCTAAAAGTTGGTAATTCCACATATGTGGAGATAATAAGAAGCCCATTTTTTGTTCTAGCATATTGTTGTTGTTTGTCTATTTATGTTATGTGTTTGTGGTATTAAGGGGAGCATTCTTCATCAAGTGGTATCAGAGTGGGAGTTCTTGAGTGTGTAAATAGATCACCGACTACGAGGTACTTTGCACCAAGACCGTGGTTAAGGTTTTAGCGTGCATCACAAAAATGCCTCCACAAAAGGAACGTGGCGGAAGAGCTAGTGTTGTAACACCTGAGGTTAGAACGCTCCACAGAAAAGTGCAAGCATTGCAAGAAGAGATTCATAGAGGAATGGATCTTAATGTCAAAGACAAAAGCAAGGATGAAGCCGAAGAAGAAGATCAAGAAGGAAAAGTCAAAATTGTGAACCAGGAGGAAGGAAGACTTTTTTGAGCCATCTCGAAGATCGAGAAGAGACCTAAGATTAAGGTTTCAACATTTTCTAGAAATCTTAACCCAGAGGAATTGATCGACTGGATCAATGAATGTGAAGAATATTTTGAGTATGAAGATATCAAGGATCTTGATTAGGTCAAGTTTGCAAAGGCTGGACTGAAGGGTCATGCGAAGATCTCGTGGCAAGAGATTCAATTGGAGGGAAATCGAAGAGGAAAGGATAAAATCACAAGATGGGAGTGGATGGTGGATAAATTGAAGTGACAGTTTATCCCTGTTGATTATGAGCTTGACCTACTCAAGAAAATGCAAAGTTTGAAGCAAGTGGGATGATCTGTTCGGGAGTATACAGAGGAGTTCTATCGAATCCTCATCAGAACAGACCATGCAGAAGCTGATAAGGAGAAATTTTCCCATTACCTTAATGTGTTGAGGCCGAGCATTCAAGAGGAGTTGAATTTGGTTTGACTAAACAGTATTGAAGAGGCATACCAGTTTGCCCTAAAAGTAGAGGAAAAATTGAACAAGAAGTTTGAGAGCAGACAAAATGGAAGAGGTCATGGTGGAAGATCTGGTGGATGGTCATATGGAGCCCGAAATGAAGATCCAAAAAAGAAGGATGACGCCAGTAGCAGTCAAAATCTAAGAGGAAACAATTCCAATCATTTCTAGGATTAGAATAATATAGATCAGAGGGGAAGAGGAAAAGGACAAGGATCTAGAAGAGGAGGCTTCCGTGGAACATGTTTTCATTGTGGAGAAGAAGGTCATAGGGAATTTGAATGTCCTCAATGCCAAGGAAGGACATATAGGAGGAATGAAGGCCAGGCCAAAGTTGCACATGTAGATGAAGATGCCAGATCATCAAATTTTGAAGATGCTGAAAGAGGAGAAATGCTGATTAACAAAAGAGTCCTACTAAGTAGTGAGAATGAACCTAAGAAAAGGAGGAGCTTGTTACGCACTAGGTGTAAGTGTGAGGGTAAATGTTGTGATGTGATTATTGATAGTGGAAGCACTAACAATTTGGTGTCAGAAGAGATGGTAAAAAATTTGAAGCTCAAGAGACATAAATACCCACATCCATATCGGATTACCTGGGTACAAGATGATCACAAGGTCATGGTCAGTGAACAGTGCCTAGTAAAGTTCAAGACTGGCGGGTACCATGATGAGGTACTATGTGATATCATACCTATGGATGCATGTCACCTATTGTTGGGTAGGCCATGGCAATTTGATAGATGTGTTGTACACAATGGTCATGCGAATACCTATTCCTTGACAAAGGATGGAATGTGACATAAGCTAAAGCCATTGAAGGAGATCGAAGAAAAGGTATGTGGTAATGCAAAAATAACTTTTGTTGATGGAAGAAAATTCTTGGATGGTATGAGGCAAGAGCATGTGTGTTTTTCTTTAATTCCAAAAGTTGGTAAAGAGGAAGTAAAGGATGTACCTATAGAAGTTGCAGATTTGTTGAATGAGTTTCAACATATTGTATCTGATAATGTACCTGATGGATTACCACTGGTAAGGAAGATCAATCATCAGATGGATTTGATTCCAAGAGCCATTTTTCCAAACAAGGTAGCACACAGAATGACACCAGCAGAAAGTGAAGAGTTGAACAGACAAGTACATGAGGTGTTATAGAAGGGATTGATTCGAGAGAGCTTGAGTCCATGTGTTGTACCAGCCATATTAGCACTGAAGAAGAATGGAGAATGGAGGATGTGTACAGGTTCTAGAGCAATAAACAAGATCACAATCAAGTATAGGTTTCCATTGCCGTGAATGGATGATATTATGGACTGTTTGAGTGGAGCCGTGTATTTTTCAAAGATAGATCTGAAGAGTGGATATCACCAGATTTGGATCAGAGAAGGAGATGAATGGAAGATTGCCTTGAAGAAAAAGGAAGGACTGTATGAGTGGTTAGTCATGCCTTTTGGGCTAACCAATGCATTGAGCACTTTCATGTGGCTCATGAATGAGGTTCTGAAAGAATTTCTTGGTAAGTTTGTCATTGTTTACCTAGATGATATTTTGATCTTTAGTAAGACATTGGAGGAGCATATGATGCATATTCATATGGTTTTTGAGAAGTTAAGAGATGAGAAATTGTTGATTAATTTGAAGAAGTGCAGTTTTGTGAAGGAGTTAGTGTATTTGGGATTTGTAGTTTTAGCAGAAGGTCTGAAAATGGACCCAGAGAAAGTACAAGCTATCCTTGAATGGCCTACTCCAAGGAGTGCTACTGAGGTAAGATCTTTTCATGGTTTGGCTAGCTTTTATAGAAATTTTATCAAAAAAATTAGCAGTATTTGTGGACCCTTGACTGAAATAATGAGAGGGGATAGAAAAGAGTTCAAGTGGACTAATGGGGTAGATAAGAGTTTTAAATTGTTGAAATAGAAAGTTACAGAACAACTTGTTTTAGCACTTCTAGATTTTAATAAGATGTTTCAAGTAGATTGTGATGCTAGTGGTTCTGCAATAGGAACTATTATGAGCCAAGAAGGTAAACCTATTGCTTATTTCAATGAGAAGTTAAATGATGCCAAGAGGAAATATTCTATTTATGATCAGAAATTTTATGCTATAGTTTAGGCATTGAAGAAGTGGAGACACTATCTGCTTTCTAAGGAGTTTGTTTTGTAAACTGATCATCAAGCTTTGCAATATTTGAATAGTCAAGAAAAATTGAATCAAAGGCATTTGAAATGGTTGAGTTTTTGTAGAGTTATACATTTGTTTTGAAACACAGAAGTGGAAAGTCTAACAAGGTTGTAGATGCTATTAACAGAAGGAAAATATTGCTGATAGAGATGCAGATTGAGGTGGTTGGGTTCAAGGAACTCAAGAATTTTTATCTAGAGGATCTTGATTTTGGTGAAGCTTGGAAAGCTTGTAAAGAACCTGTTACTCTAGACAAAACAAAGTGGTTGGATTTCATCATCCAGGATGAAATGCTATTCAGAGGGAGTCAATTGTGCATTCCAATAAGCTCTATGAGGGAGAATCTCATCAAGGAGAAGCATAGCAGAGGATTGGATGGACATTTTGGTTGTGATAAAACCCTTGCTTTGGTTAGTGAGAATTATTATTGGCCACAGTTGTAGCAAGATGTCAAGAATTTTGTACAGAGTTGTAGAGTATGTCAGATGGCGAAAGGAGTGAAGTAGAATATGGGGTTATATCAGCCATTACCTGTACCAAAGAAGCCATGGAAGGATATCAACATGGATTTTGTTCTTGGTTTACCCAGGACACAGTGGGGACATGATTCAATTTTTGTGGTGGTTGACAGATTTTTAAAGATGGCACATTTTATTCCATGCAAGAAGACTAATGATGTTATTCATGTAGCAGAATTATTTTTCAGAGAAGTAGTGAGACTACATGGTTTGCCAAAGACCATAGTTTCAGATCAGGACACTAAGTTTGTTGGATATTTCTGGCATACATTATGGAAGAAGTTGAAGATAGATTTGAATTTTAGTTCATCACATCATCCACAGACTGATGGACAGACAAAGGTGGTGAATAGGAGTTTGGGGAATTTGCTAAGATGTTTGGTTGGAGACAAGCCAACAGGATGGGATTTGATTTTACCACAGGTAGAATTTGCATACAATAACTATATCAACAGGAGCACTGGTAAATCACCATTCTAGATTGTATATGGGAGTAGTCCAAGAAATGCATCTAATTTGAGAAAGATAGATAAAGGAGAAATAAGTAGTGCTGAAGCTAAGGATTTTGTAGAACACTTGAAGAAAATCCATGAGGAGGTGAGGAAGCATATTACCAAGATGAATGCATAGTATAAGGCTAAGGCAGATGAGAAAAGGAGGCATAAGGAGTTTCAGGTTGGAGATGAAGTCATGGTTCATTTGCAAAAGGAGCAATTTTTAGTTGGTACATATAACAAGCTAAAAATGAAGAAGTTTGAGCCATGTAAGATACTGAAGAAGCATGATTCAGAAAATGCATATGAAGTTGTTGAGCTGAATATTTCACCAATATTTAATATTTTAGATCTAATAGAGTATCATGAATGAGGTGTTGAAGATGAGGTTACAGCAGTACAGTGGAGTATTCCAACAACTAGTTCAGATATCAAGGAGATTGAAGACATACTGGATAGTCATGTTGGCAGAAGCACAAGAAACAAGACATATAAAGAGTATTTGGTCAAATGGAAAGGATGACCTATTGAAGATTCATCATGGCTGACAAGGGAGGAGGTTAACCATCTTGGTTTTCCTCTTCACACCTGAGTCATGACAAGGTCACTTCTCAAATTACCCTGGGTGTCTGATGCAGGAGCATCCTAGGTGTAAGAGCAATCTTGCATCACCCAAAAATATTTCTGGTTTTGTTTTCAATAAGGGCTATCTTATGCAGAGTTGTTATTTATGGAAACTTACTATTTTTAGTAAGTTGGTCATACAATCTCAAAATGTTCTGATTTCACAGGCGGAGGTTCATCTTATTCATTTCAACCTACTAGTTGAGTTTCATAGCCACATCATCTGTATTGGTGAAGTTATTTAGGTTTTTGGGTACAGAATCTTTGAGCTCAATTTTGAAGGCCTTAGAGGCTTTAGATCGTGATTGACCCCTGGCTGATTGGTGCTTGTGCATGTCAGGCACTGTAGATCTTGTCATGGCATTTCTAAAAAGTGCTTACAATAGAAAAATGGAGCTACAGCTAAAAAGTTATGGCCTCCGAAAGTTGGGTTACCTTAAAACATATTTTGTATTTTCTTTGAGCTGACCCTATTGTAATAATTGTAAAAATAAAATAATTCCATGTTTAGTCGGCCTAAAAGGCTAAATTTTTGGAACCTTCTCGGGTGGTGGAAATTGCCTATATAAGGAAGGCCCGTAGTGTTGTCTTAGGCAGTTTGGGGTAGTTCTAGGTAGTATATCTGGGTATTGATTTGAGGCTTTGTCCTACAGAATATTAGAAGGGAATGCCCATGTGGCTTTGCATATTTTAATTCTGAAAGTTTGTAATTCCACATTTGTGGAGATAATAAGAAGTCCATTTTCTGCTCTACCATATTGTAGTTGTTTCTTTGTTTCTATTATGTGTTTGTGGTATTAAGGGGAGCATCCTTCATTAGGTACACCATATATATAAATGATGTGGTTTAGGATAAACAAAGATATATGTTTGCTTATTGTTTTTGACAAGGGTACAACTTCCACCCATTTAGTGAAATACTTTGTTTCTATGATGATGAATTTATGACCATTCGAGGATGGTGGATAAATCATTCCTATTAAGTCTAGGCCCCATTGATAAAATGGCCAAGGTGTTGTCATTAGATGAAGCTCTTATGTGGGCACATGTATCAAGTTTCCATGAAATTGACACTTTCTACAAGTTTTGGCAAAGTGACAAGCGTCTTTCTCCATCATAGGCCAAAAATATCCTATCCTAAGAAGTTTCTTAACTAGGGTTAATCCATTCAAATGTGACCCATAGATTCCCTCATGGATTTCTCACAAGGATACATTCAATTCCTCTTTCTCTAGACATCTAAGGAGCATTCCGTTGAGACTCTTACGATACAATGTTTCTGATATTAAGGTATATCGAGAGGCTTGGTGAATGAAGCTTTTCTTTTGATTTCTAGTTTGGTCCATTGGTAGGATTTGGTCTTTTTAAGTAGGTGTAAATAGGTCCATACAAAGGGGATTCATGTATAGTTAGCAAGCAAATGGTATAAGGATGGGTGGGGTCAAATCCGGGTTGTTCCACTTCTACCAAGAATTC
The DNA here is from genome assembly GCA_027943335.1 of Chamaecyparis obtusa. NCBI lineage: Eukaryota > Viridiplantae > Streptophyta > Pinopsida > Cupressales > Cupressaceae > Chamaecyparis > Chamaecyparis obtusa. The sequence goes on from BSBK01001217.1 coordinate 88,467, forward strand.
ATATTTGGTGCTTTGATCTAGCATTTGTAGAAGTGATGCCAAAGTTGCCATTGCATCTGTTGCTCTATTTTTCTCTTGTGGTACTTGCTCAAATGTAATAAGAGTAAAGTACTTAAGATTTTCCACCATATTTTTGTAAGGTGCCAACTTGTCATCTTTCGTCTGATATTCATCATTAATTTGATTAATGACTAATTGTGAGTCCCCATAAACCTTTAGTTATGTCACCTTCCATTCTAATGCCAACTTGATCCCAATTACCAATGCTTCATATTCTGCTATGTTATTAGTGCATGGAAATAGCAATTTATAAGACTTTGGAATTGTAGATCCTTGAGGGGTAATCAAGAGTATGCTTGCTCCTGATCCATGTTGAGTATATGAACCATCAAAATATAGTTGCCATGTCTTTGCCTTAATGTTCACAATCTCAGAATCTGGAAATTCTACTTGAATTGGATAATCATCTTGGAGTGGTGATTCTGCTAATTTTTCAACAATGAATTTCCCTTTGATAGATTTGCGGTCTACATACTCAATGTCAAATTCACTCAACACCATCACCCATTTGGCTAGCCTTCCATTTAGTGTTGTTTTGCTAAGTAAATACTTTAAAGGATCAATCTTGGAAATGAATCTTATCTTATGAGCTAACATATAGCGGCATAGTTTTTGGGAAGCGAAAACCACAGCCAAACATGCCCTTTCAATGAATATATAATTCAACTCGTATTTGACCAAAGTTCTACTTATATAGTATATTTCTTTTTCTTTGCCTGATTCATCTTCTTGTGCCAAAAGTGCCCCTAATGAATCCTCTGTTGCTGAAATATATAGGATCAAAGGTTTGCCTCTGATAGGTGGCATCAAAATTGGAGGGTCCATGAGGTATTTCTTCAACATGTTAAAGGCTTCTTCACACTTTTCATCCCATTTGAAAACTGTATCTTTATGCAAGAGCTGGGTGAAGTTATGACATTTTTCTGCTAGTTGGGATATAAACCTCCTGATGGATTGAATTCTTCCTTGTAGTGACCTCATCTGACTTATGTTTTTAGGTGCTTCCATCTCCATGATGGATTTTACTTTAGCAGGATCTACTTCTATTCCCTTTGCTAATACAATGTAGCCTAGTAACTTGCCTGATTGGACTCCAAATGCACTTTTTTTTGGATTAAGCCTCACTTTGAATTGTTCTAGCCTTGTAAAAAATTTCTCTAGAATTGGTAAGTGCTCTTCTCTTGAATGAGACTTTTCTAATATGTCATCAACATAGTCCTCCATGAACTTATGCATCATATCATGGAATATAGTGGTCATTGCTCGTTGATAGGTCGCTCCAACATTCTTCAAACCAAAAGGCATGACATTCCAACAAAAAGTACCCCATGAAAATGTGAATGCTATTTTATCTTGGTTGTCTGGTGCTATCTTTATTTGGTTATATCTACTAAATCCATCCATGAGTGAAAACATAGAATGTCCCGCTGTTAGGTCCACAATGATGTCTATACTTAGGAGAGGAAAATCATCCTTAGGACATGCCAAGTTTAGGTCTCTGAAATCTATGCAAATCCTGATGGACTTATCTTCTTTTGATACTGGCACTATGTTTTAAATCCATTGGGCATAGTCAATGGCCCTAATAAATCCCACCTTTAGCAATTTCTCCAACTCTATTTTAACAAGTAATGATATATGTGGATGCATCTTCCTTAACTTTTGTTTGACTAGCTCGACTTCTTCTTTGATAGTCAAGTGATGCATAATCAAGTTTGAATCCAATCCCAGCATATCATCATATGACCAAGAAAAATTAATTTTCTTTTCCTTGAAATTTTTTATGAATTCTTTTCTCTCTTCACTACATAAAGATGACGCTACATGTATGATCTTTGGCTCGGTTTATGACCCAATGTTTATCTTTTCAGTAGGCTCAATCAAAATTGGAGATCTCTCTTCATAATGTTTAGGTAAAGCATCCAAAATTCCTTCCTTAGGTGCCTCAGTTGGGTTTTCACCTTCAGAAACATCCTTTATTTCTTCTTCTTTTTTATCCAATGCTGCCACTATGTGGTTTTCAACATTAGATTCTTTTCCTTTTTTACTTTTTTTGTTTTTTTCATTTTTACATGGATTGAAAGTTTGGATACTCCCCTTTATCATTTCCTCCTGATATTCCATAGTAGAAGAAGGTTCAACCACATTGAGGTATTGGGACACCATGTTGTCATTCAAAAAGGTTGGGAGGATGGTTGGTTCAATGGAATCCCATTCAATTAATTCCGGGTATATGAGAGTTAAAGGATCAACGCTTTGGATTGGTTCAACGGGATTTAGGGATAAGACCTTGTTTGATGGTTCATACATTATATCATTCAAGTCTATGACATGTGCCTCTTCTAAATGTTCTAAAGAAGTAGGGTCAAAGTCTTCCTCGCTAGACTCCTCTAAGGTTTTCATTGGATAAAATTTGTGTGAATTAAACCTAACATTTGATTCCTCCATAGTAGGTCTCCATGAAGGTATGTAGGGTTCACCTACTCATTGATTTATTGCAATCTCCTAAATTTGAAGGTTCTCTAAAACCACTTGATTCAAACTAGATGCTTGATTTGGATTTGATTCTTCTATTTGTCCTTTGTTTTTGCTAGAAGTGTATGTATGGATCGCATCTATCTCTTTATCATGGCATGACTCACTTGACAATGAATCCCATTCCCATTTATCAGAATCTTCATCACTATGGGATTCTAATTGCAATATCTGATCATAGAGTTTAGGATAGTGTTTTTGAGTGTACCCTTGTTCAAGATATCCTAATCCTATTTTCTCCTTGCTATCTCATCATGTCATTCATATAGGTTCAATGAGTCATTCATTCTTCATGCCCAAAGGTCCTTGGCCTTTGTACCCCATCATTTTCATGATTTGGAAGACTTTCCCATATTGATGTGTGGGAATGTTAGGATTCTGGATGTGTTTGACATGGGTTCTTGTTTCTTCATCCTTGTAAATCCAATTTAGGATCTCGTTATCATCCTCATCCATGGATGATGAAGTGCTAGCCCTCACAAAATGATCATTATATTTATGGGGTATATTAGGTGGTCTTCCATAGGACTTAGGTGATAAGGGAAAGTCCGTCATGGATAGGGAGTATTTGCCTACTCCTTTTTGCTTGATTTTGCATTACTCATCAAAATTATTCATCATTTGGTCCATTTTGTAATAGTGGGCCTCCTTGGTGTATACTTGGATAGCTTTAGTTAGATCTTCTTTTGGTTTAACAATAATATTATCCTCACTAACCTTCTCTTTTCCTTTAGTTGATCTAGCTAGGTTAGTGGGTTTTGGTATGTCTTCAACAACAACTTCCTTTTCTATCTTTTCTTTTTCCTTCAGTAATGGGATATCTTTAGAACTTTTCCCTTGCTCCATTTGATTAGGTATAGATCCCTCTGGATTGTATGGAACTAGAGATTCATTGATAGGCTTGATGTTGTTACAATATTCGAAGGGGTTTGAGTCTCCACTTACCATTATTTCCTGCCCTAGATAAGGAAACTTTAAACATTGGTGGTAAGTAGAAGGAACTGCCTGCATTTCATGGATCCACGACTTTCCTAACAAGATATTTTAGGTCAACTTTAAATCTAACACTTGGCAAAAAAAATTCTTTTGCATAGGGCCAACTCTTATGGGAAGTATTATGACTCCTTTTGATGCTCATTCTTCATCATCGTAAGCTTTGATCGTTATTTTTTTCTTTGAATCAATGGCTTCCTCAGAAAATCCTAAAGCTTTGATGAAGTTTAGGGTACATATGTTTAAACAAGCACTCTTTTCACTCGATGTTTGTGAATAAGAACCTTTATGTGTCAAGGTAGATTATGCAGATGATTCAACAACATGTCATCTTGTTCTGAAAATGATAAGCAATGAGGAGCAATGATATGTCCCACCATATTTTGGAACTTGTCCGCATCTAGGTTTAGTGGAACATTGGTTTCCACTAAGGCTTTTTCTAAAATTTCCTTGTGCATAGGTGATAGCTTGAGCAACTCTAAGATTGAGATTTGAGCGGGAGTCCTTTGTAATTGATCAACCAAGTTATATTCTTTTGATGATGAAGGTACATTTTGGTTCAGTAAAACAATTCTTGGAACATTGTCTGGTAGAGTGATTTTGGAAGCTTGCCCCTAAGTGACAACATTAGATGATTCTTCTCTTGATTTATCCTTTATCATGATAACATTTATGGTATTATTTTCTTCGCTTATAGCATTGATTATGTTATCATAAGTGTGATCAAAGTTCACTTTCTCATTACCTTTCTTTTTTATCATAAGTGTGAGCAAAGTTCACTTTCTCATTACCTTTTTTTTTTTTTTGGGTTATTATTAGATGATTCATGCTTTTCATGGTTTAGAAATGGGTTCTTGAAGGCCGTATGATCCTCATTGTTTTGAGGCCCTTCAATTTTTTTGGTTCCATCATCTATTAGGTCTTACACTAAGTGTTTTAACCTCATGCATTCGTTGGTTTTATGACCCCTGTTTTGATGATACTCACACTAGTGAGAATCATTCCACCAATTAGGTTTAATTTGAGGTTCATAATCTCTTAAATCAGGTAATGTAATGATCTTATTAGCAACCAAGGTCCTTAATGTGTTATCCAAGGGTTCACCTAGATAGGTGAATTTTCTTTTGTTATAAGTAGAGAAAAAGGGTTTGGGCTTATTCCCATTAGCATTATTATAAGTATTATTATTAGCATTGTTGTTCAGATTGTTGTAATTGTTGTTGGAATTATTGGAATTGTTGGAATTAAATGGAGCCTTGTTTGATTGATTAACATTATATGAAGAACTGGCTCCACTTGATAAGTTGAAAGGGGTGGCCTTCAAATTGTTGGCCTCTATGACTCCATCATTCACAAGATTCTTATTGTTATTTTTCAACCATAACTTAGGCTTATCATTGCGATTGTTGGTTCCCTTATTATTAGTATAATTAGATTGATAATGATTGTTTTTTTTATTGGTATTGGTATTAGACTTATTATCTTTGAATAATTTTATTTCTCCTCGTTTTACTGATACATCTTCAATTTTAATCCCATTTTCAATAAGATTTTCAAAGGTTAGGGGACGTTGAAGTTGGAGGTGATAATTAATCTCCATGGTCAAATTGTTTGTGAATATTTCCATCTTCTCCTTTTCAGGGATACTTCATGGATACCATGCAAATACGGTCCTCCACCTTTGTAGGAATCCTAAGAAGGATTCACCATCTTTCTATTTGGTATCACACAATTTGAGCATCGTGATTTCATGCTCAATATTATAAGAGTAGTGGGTCACAAATTTGGAGGCTAATTCCTCAAAATTCTTAATTCCTAGTGGGAGTTTAGAGAACCATTCCATGGAAAAACCTCCCAAACTCCTAGGAAAAAGTCTCATTAGATACGTAGTGTTATGCATGAACTCAATACTTAAGGCACAAAATTCATGAAGATGATCCTGTTGGTCTATTTTACTCATATACTTATCATATTTAGGAAAGATGGTATTGAATGGAAAAGGTACCATGGTTAAGATTTTATCAAATGGAAATGGGCACAAGGCTTCAATAGAAAAAGGCTTAGGTTCAGCCACCTTTTTTATTAAGTCAATTTGTTCTTGGAACACTTTTAATTTCTTATTCATAACACTCATCGGGTCCTCTTCTTCTTGAGTCTTCTTTAGTTGGTCTATATCATAGTCATGGGGGAGCTTTACTCCCACGTGAGCTAGGTTTAAGAAAAATCTCTCTCTATCCTTCTCTATCAGTTTATCCATGACTTCTAGGAATTCCATGTCTTGGGCTTCTCTCTCAACTTTTTCTTCATGGGTTTCCTAAGGAGGTGGATTTGCATTGGCATTATTAGTGTTATCATTGTTTCCTCCATGTTGATGATCATAAAATGCAGAATTTTGATCCATATTGTTAAGTCTTTCTTCAAAAAGGTTTGGGAGACTATCCCCTTGATTATGATCTTTAAAAAGACTTTGGTATTCAAATTCAAGAACTCCTCTAGCTATGCAAGTGCTATCTCCTTGTGAAGACCCTTTGAATTTATGGGAGCATGTGGAAACTGGCATCCAACGAGGTTTGCTTTGGAATTGATCTTTTGATTTGACAATTGTTGTTTTTAAATGAAGAGATTAAAAATATAAGAGTGATATTTGTATGGAAATCTCTCACTTGTCTTATGTTTTTTCCAAACACACAATCACACATACACTTGTCTCTTTTTAACCCTTAATACAAAAAAGGTTTGATTTTGAAAGAACGTTATCATGGGTTTTGCACGAAAAGACACTTCAAGCAATCTACCTAGCTCAATATTGGTTCGTAAACATGGCTTTATTAGGTAGTCTTTGCTAAGTTAACAAGGTTTTAATCAATATTCCATTCAAAATGGATATTAAACTTTCATCCTCCAAGTATATTAAGAGGCTTCCAACCACCGGTATATTAGAGTTTTGCGCAATCCGTGAGGACTCGAGGAAGTTCAAAAATTTAGTATCCTTTTGTCACACACCCCATTAAGGATGTATGCATTTTGTTTTATAGTGGGTTGGATTCTCACAGCAAAAGAAAGTGTATCCCACTTTGGGTTGTCCCTCTCACCGGCCCTTGTAAGGAAAATCTTGGGAGGCGAGCCCAACTAAAGATCTAGCATATTCATGGAAAGCAAGGAAATGGACTTAAGAAATAGTTTTTGGGAATTTGATTCACCAAAAGGTGAAGACCATATCCCTAACCTTTTCTTAATTTCCCAAACACAATAAAAAATGTCCAATTACCAACCCACTAACTAGAGAGAATTGAGTATTGCTACTCGCTTTTATAAACAAGGGGTTTTTTAATTTTATGTGCTTGATTTCCTCAACCTTTCTTCTTAATTAAAAAGTTTAACACTTTTGGCATTCTGATTCACTAAAAGAAGTGAAGAGCATAGGCCTAATGCTAAACTTTCCAAACAAAGATAGGCTATTTTTAATTACTAGATTTTTGAAAGCACCAAAGCCACAATTTAAGCACGAAATTGACAAAGTTTTAAGGCTTACCTTTTGCTTGTAGCTAGCAAAGGCTAGGGGCATTTTTGAGTTATTTTCATCTTCTTTATGCTTACCTTAGCAATCATTCCTTTCCAATGTGGTTTTCCCCCAACAAGTTAGTCAACAAAGCCAGCCAAAGTGAAGGAAACAAAAATAAACTTGAAGAAACAAAGACAAAATTGAATTTTAAGCCTTATTTGCAAATTTTAAGAAAAACTTGATTTAAGGTGAAAATATCCAATTTAATGAAACAAATTTAGTATTTTATGCTTCTACAACTTTGATGTAATGCTTATGTACCTAATTTTATTACTGTGAATCCTCAAGGACCAGCTTGATATGAGCAATATTCTCCTTTTTAATCTTCCTTGCTAAAGCCTTGCCTTCTTGATTAAATCTTCTCTCTGGCTTTTTTTCTTTTTTATGATCCGTCATCCTATAGAGTCATGAAATTCATTTTCTGATGGTCAAAATATAAAAATTTGTAATTTATGTAAAAGTGCTACAGAAATGATTAAAAGCGTTGTAGATCAGCTCGGCAACGCTATTTAAACTTTCAAAAGTGCAGAAACAGATAGTAAAAGTGCTCAATAAATAAGAAAAGGCTTCTAAAAATGAGTAAAAGTGTTGGTGAAGTATGCAAAAGCGCTCAGTAGTCAGGGAATAAGTGTTGTTTGAATGTAAGATAGAAGTCAGAAGGATTTAAATGTGATGTTTGACTATGCAAAGACACAAATTTGTCATGGAAGCACTGAAACAATGCTCAAAAGTGTTGTTTAAATGATCAAAAGCATCGTTTGAAGTCTCAAAAGCATTGTTTTCTACAAAATCTGAGAGTTAAACATTGAAAATTTTTGACAAAAATGAAGATTACGAGATTTTTGAAAAGTGAAGCCTAAGGGCCCACAGTGGGCGCCATTTTGTGTATGAGATTTTGTACCTTCATAGAATTAGTATTGAACAATAAATGAAATATAAACTAAATAAACCACACTATAGCATCTATTTAGCAAATGAATGAACAATTAAGCATCCTATGGCTCTCTATCTAAGAGTTTTAATGTGAAGCTCTCAGCAAGCTACCATTAATGACAGTCCTAGAATGAGAAAATATGATAAGATAAGCTAATTAACTCAATTCCAAATATAAATGCTCAAATTAACTCTAAATTTCCTTTCTAGCTATAATTCTCAAGAGGTTAGATGCAATTCTTAGATTTGTGGTTATGAATTATGATGGATTTAGGCCTTCCTTTTATAGATTTAGGCAAGGGTAGGGGGTGTAGTAGATTTGATCATGATTAAGCTTGAGTTGAGTGGTTCCACCCTTTGAAGACAATTTAAATATTGTGTCCTCAAAGCTTGGGACAAGAAGATAAGATGAGTGGACAAGATGCTCTTTCAATTTGAGTGATTGAGATTGAATTTGGCTTGATCCATGTGAATGCATTTCCTTAAATCTCATTGGTTGATTGATTTTCCTCCTTTTTGGTTGTTGAGAGAAATTAGGATTTAATCAATTGATTTTAATTCATTTATTTAGCCAAGTGTACCCCTTGAATAGGTTGATTTTATTTAATTCAAACTATACAATTAATTGAATTAATTGCACATTGATGTAATTTCACTTGATTTAAATGCTTTTAATTGATCCTTTGGCTTTAGATTTTGAATCACATTGAATTAAGACTTGATTTTAATTTTGATTGGCCAAATGCTTGATTCGATTCAATTGCTTGAATTTTGCCTTGATTTTTCTTGATTTGTCCATAAATTGATCTTGTCCATTTTTCAGTGATTACAATAACCATTTCCCAAAACAAGCCTTACATAACAAGTAATCATCTAGTAATTAGGACCACTAGAGGCAAGAACAAAAAATAAAGGAGATAAAGAATCTAGGTCACAACTAGGGTGAGTTCCATCGCATAGCCCTAACCCCTTAGGTTATCCTAGAAATGTTTGTAGACCAAGACCCCCAAATAGTGATGCAAGAGCATCTTGGGTTTTTGGAAATTTTACACCATCTTGGAGGAATTTCCCTGTGGTTTGATGAAGTTCCTAGTTTTAGGAAGTTTCCAGAGAATTTTTGTCTAGAAGATCTATGGAGATCTTTGTCATGTACGATGAAAAGGGTTTGTTCCTTGTTGTTTGTGGAGGCAATGTTTATGATCACACCTCTTCAGGTGGTGTGGATTGTGAGATCTGGAATATTCTTTGCTGACATATTGTGTTCATCATGTGACCAGTCTAGTTGTGTTCACCAGTTGATTGTTGAGGATTGTGGTGGAGGTTTCTGATCAATGGAACCAAATGGCATGGATCTCAAGGTGGACCTATATGTGTGGCTAGCTTGGTTGTTGGATCTCATCTAGTGAATTAATTAATTATTGTAAATTATTTGGGATCCAAGCTGACCTAGTCTAATATGTTTATCTTGGGATATGTAATATCTTGAATGTCAACCTACGGTGGCTACTATGTATAAATTTAGGGCTTGAAATTGTAAGGAGTGTGGGAGAGATGAGAGATGATAGTTCAGAGGTTGGATAAATAAAAATTAGGATCTGATGTTCATTTCATTGTATATGGCCATAACTGGGAAGGCCTTATAGCCCAACATGTTTGAAGTCAATTTGATGTAAATCTTGTTGATGATAATAAAAGTTTTTATGTTCAATTTATATCTTTGTGATTCCTTTTTCTTTCTATTGTGTTGAATTGGGCTGCAAGATTGGACATCTCCTTTGGAGACTTCTCTAGTCTTAACTGCATCAAGTGGTATCAGAGCTATTTTAATCTTGTGGTTGTGTAAATCTTGGTGTCTAAACTTGAAAAAATATTTTGGGGTGTTATTTTTGAAGTGGCAAAGTGTAGATCTTACTTGCATTAGCGAAGGGCTTGTGCAAGGTGGTCAGAAGGGATTTTTTGTTGGAAGGTTAATTTGTTTTGATGATATGAGTGAATTGTAGATCTTGGAGTGATAGATGTTGTTCTTGAGCTTGTGAAATCCTAAATTGGTTTGTTGAGGGATGGAAGATTATGGATCTGACCCATGATTATAGATGATTTACACGATGATGTATCAAAAGAGGATATTTCTGGTTACAAAACTATGAAGGAGGTGAAACCCTTGAGAAATCATTTTGTTGGTGAAAAAATCACTAAATCAAGGTAGTTTACAAAGATGTTCAATATATCACTGATTGTGAAGCAACTGGATTCTTGCAATTAGATCATTGATTAGAGGTAGTTGTACCTTTGGAGAGAAGGGGAGAAGCCAATGAGAAAGTTTGACCAATTGGTTGAAGATAGGATCTCCAGGCAACTTGAGAGGAAGCTAGAGGAGATTAGGAGGTTGAATTTCAGTTGTCATTTACCGATCCAGAAGAAGAATATTTGGCTTGTGAAAATAAGGAAAAGGAAAGTTAAGGTTGTTGTTGAAGAGGTAAATACTGACCTTTATAAGGTTGAGATCATAGATTGAGTCAGTTTTCATGATCAAATGGCTGGGTCTTATGTGACAATTGTGGAGCATTTTGTTGTTGGTAATGATGTTTTTGATGATTTGGAGGAGTTACCTTTTCTGAGATTAATGTTGAGGATGTTGGTATTGATGAACTTGTTGATAAGATTTCCATTGGAGATGATAATCATGTTGTTGATGAGGAGTTACAGACTGTATTGCTCCAGTTGGATGTGTAATACCCAACAATGGGCTTCAGGACCATTGACCTCCTACATTGACAAATCAATCAAAATCAACATAAAAGTTCTAACCTAAGGCACATTTGCACATCAAATCATCAAAACCCTAATCGATCTAATTCTGCATCGGGGAATATTCCTAAATATTCCTAATCTATCCTAATTATTTCTAAATTAAATATTATTTGGTGATAAATGATATTATTTTATTTATCCTAAAGTTAATTAATTGAATATGTTGAATATTTAATTAATTGAATTTAATTCTGCCACTTAATTATTTGATTAGATTTAATTGAATTTATTCCTAATTAATATTGTTTTATTTGACAATAAATTAAATTTCTAAAAATAATTGATTAAATCAAGTTGTCAAATTTAATGATATAGTTTTTGGGATAAATTTTAATTAATAATTGGTTAACCCATAAATTAGTTATTTTTATTAAAAAATTAGTTAAGTTGAGAATAAAACATATGAAATATTAAATAAATTCATAAATATCCATGCACAATCAGAAAAGCAGTTAAACTTTAAATCAACTATTCAATTCAATTTGTTAACTTTTTGGACTCAACATGTGATTGTGAGTTAAAAAGTGATCTGAACTCCTGATTTGAGTTAAAAAGCTGATTTTGCATGATTTTGTGAGTTAACTATTTCTAATTTTCTGATAACTCAACAATCAATCTGAGTTGATTAGGGAGAGATTTTTGGTTTTTCATGAATTCTCGAAAACCCTAGATTTTTATATAAATGAGGCTTGAGCCTTGGTCCTTTACAAACGACCATGAATTTGGAGAATCTTGCTCATGTGATCTGGCGAATTGTGAGATTGTGTAATTTTGAGATTCTTGTTATCATTATTTCATTAATTTTCATAGTATTCATAGAATTGTTAGACTAGATTTCAATTCATATTTTCATCTAGTTTTACATCATCTTACATGTTTTTCACCCATATTGCATAGAAAAATTAAAAAATATAGCTTAATTTACATCCATTTTTCATAAGATTTCATCATTTAAATCCTTCGTTTAGGTGTTGCATCGTCACTAATCTCGGTTGTTTCTGAGAATATCATACTCACATCTACTAGAAGGCAGTAAATCGCCTAGTTAACGATACTTGTCCTTATTGTAGATTTTATGATTTGTTAACCAATAATGTTTTACTGAAGTGTTGTGTTCATAGGCAGGTACAATTTCACATGCACATTTCTGGCACCCACCGTGGGGCCCGACAGTGAGTTTACATTATCAAATTCTCATTTTTCTTACATTTGAAATTCAAGCTTTGATTTTTATTTTTTCTTTCGTACAATCTCGTACGACATTTGTAGATTATCATACTAGAAGTCTCTATATATCGTACACCAGATGATAATTTGCATTGTCGTATCAGTTGTTTGGTATTGTCGTATGAGCTTTCAATTGTTGTGTGTGCAGGAACCCGGAGTCGTATCATTTATGGATTTTTGTATGGGAACTGGTACATTGTCGTACGAGTTTTGACTCCAGTTTTCAATTGTCGTATCAAATTTTTGGGCAATTTTTGAGATTTGGATTTCAAATTTTGACTAACAGCTAACCCTAATGATTGATACTTGCTGGTGTTTTATCATTCTTACACCCTAACACATCTTTGTAGGATGAGAGACAAAGATTTGAGCATAAAAACTTGATCTTTAGCCTCTTCGTGTCTCGACTTCTAAACCCATCTTTTGCAGATAACCCCATTTTCAAAAATTGTTGCTCAAAGATGCTCATTCAACAAAATTTCTGACAGGTGGTTTTGCAGGTTGCCTAATCTTCTTCAAGAAAATATTTTTTTTTCTTAGATTTCATTTTTCATAGGCATCTAGATAATTAGGTACATGTGCTTATTTCCATTGAGGCAGATATTGAGGGGATTATGCTCTTATCCTTCTTAGGAGAATCAAAAACCCAGAAGGTATCTTCCCTAGTGCTAATTTGTGTATTGTCTCTGGATTAACTCTGCTTGACGCATTTTGGAAAGGGAAAAGGATAAGGTTATGGGATTATGCTCTTCTCTTTTAGAGATTTAGAAACCCATATCTTGTGGTCCCTAACCTCACATTTCAATTAATCCTTTAGAGGGCCTACCAGAGAGGTAAAAAGCCCCTAGGAATGACCCAAGTGGGGTCAAGTCTTATGCTGACTCTTCCACCCCAATATAAAATTTGATGCTTCCTTGAGGTTAAAGCCTTAGAAGACATAGAGACACTTTTTCCTTGGATTCATTCCATGAACACACTTTGAATTTGTGTAGAGGAGAACCGCTTAAATATTTCTTGTGAGACTACACTAGTCAGAGTGCTCGTAGGGTTAACAGCCTAAATCCTTCTTTCGGGACTATGGGAGACAATTGTGAATGGGTGCCTTGATTAAAAGCCTACACTATATTTTACACCGATCCAGCCCTGAAGGATTTTTAGTGCTTGTGAGAGGTGAATAGTAATCACCCCAAGAAACTTGTCATATCGTGCCCTCTTCGATGCTTGAACTTGGCTAATATGGGCTTCAACATCCATTGCATGTTATTGGACCTACATATTCTAAGGAGTCCATCAGTGTGTTCCTAAGCCAACGAGAAAGTAATACATCTCTTCTTCTATCTAGGGTAGAATAGGTGTGATTGATTCATTGAGTCAATTCCCTCTATTTTCTATGATTGTGAACCTATTGCTATGTTAAACAACTTAAGACAATCCAATAGATAGATCTTCAAAAACCTAGATAGAGAAATTTGCAAACAATTTGATACCAAAAACACCAAACAACTGAAAAAATTGCAAAATTTGAAACAAAATCCTTTTCTGGTGTACACTGTCATCCTGGTTTTTCAATTATCATACGATAATTGCTTTGATCTTCAATTGTCATGCCAAAACCCCCAAATTATTGTACAAATACCCATATTGTGTTGTACGAGTCCATTTATAAACCCTTAGCAAAAAGAAAATCTTGGAGTCATTTTTCGTATGAGCCTCTACAATTGTCATCCCAGACCCCATTCTATGTCGTACAAGCCTGGATACTATCGTATGACAGTTTACCAAAAATTGCCAAAAAGTCAAAATCTTGTCATAAATTTAGTCAACTAGTAATTATTATCCATAATCTATAAAAATTCTCACAATGTTAGGAATAGAGTAGAGCCAATAGCAAATTCATCCTATTTTCCTAAAGTGACCAATTGAGCTTGATTTTCCATCTGATTGATCTGTCTAAATCCCATATCATCTTGTGTCAAAATCTTGTCAAAACAAACTCTGATTCAATATCTTAAAATAGCTAAGTGTTTTGAATATTTGTTCACCATCTTTTGGACGTCTACCCATACATCTTAGATACTATATCCCTCATTTACGTCCAATCTATCTTTTCAAAAACCAATCTTGACAAGGTTGTGTCACCTGATATTTCCTAAATCAGACTATCTTTTAGTTGTCATATCTGGTTCTAAGTGTTCATCCAAGGTTAATGGTGGAAACTAGAGCTTCATCACATAGAAAACCTTGAGACAAACCAAAGGTCTCACCTTCATCATCTTTCATTGTTCATACCTTTCATCAACCCTACGATACAAATCTTTACAAAGAAGACGCCCTAGGAAATCTACATCTAAAAGAAGGTTACTCTAATCCTCCTCAATCAATTCTTGATGGTAATCAATCAATCCCAGGAGCTAATCAAAACACCACTATGACACAAGGTGGGGATAACCAAGGCTTACAAGCTCACCAATCCAATCATGGTGAAGATCAATAACCAACACTGTCAGAAGTTGAATGATTCTATAATGATGACCTCTTTCAGAAATTGATGAGACACTTCTTAAAAGAAGAGAAAGAGGCATATTTCTTACAACTGGCTCAACAAGGAGCCAAAATTCCTTGAGACTTTAATGTCAAAAACATCATCACACAAGAGGAAGAAACTCCCATCACGGCTATGATGAAACCAATGCATGCCATGCAAATCAAACTTAACAAGTTGGAAAAGGAGAAAGAACCCAAAGAATTCTTTGTGGAAGCCCTATGTCCATTTCCATTCGATCAAAGTTTGTACATGCCACCCTTCCCAAAAAGAGTGGAATTACCCAAATATGACAAATATGATGGAAATTGTGATCCTCAAGATCATTTCATAGAATTTTGTACTCTATCCATGGAGTTTATACATGTACCAACATACTTAATGCATCTCTTCCCACAATCTTTGGGAGGATCAGCTATCAACTAGATCTCTAAGATGCCTCCAACTATCAAGACCTTCAATGATTTAATCAAACTATTTTATCAACAATACTCCTACAATATCCAACATCCGGTCACCATGATCGACATCTGCAATCTGAAACAAAACTCAGGAGAACCCTTCCTGACCTTCCTCAAACGCTGGAGGAAGAATTTTTCACTCTATGCCCGACCAATTCTAGAGAATGAGAAGCTAGAAATCTTTATCAATAATCTGGTTCTAGAAATCAATTATCATCTACAAATGCAAAATCATACATCCTTTGATAAAATGGTAGAAAATGCCATAAAAATTGAAAATGTGCTTGTTCAAAAGGGAGACATATCACTTCATAAAGAAAACAAGTATGATTTAGGATCTAATTCCAACAAGGATAAGGGAAAAATATGAAACAAGAACAAAAACATTGTCACAAATGGTGTTGTTTATCATATCAGTGCTCCACCTAAAGCACCAGTATTTAATCTCACCATTGGCACCCAAGCCATAAAAGCATCAAAGATGAAAGCAACTAAAGTTGCTAAAAAGTTAACTGACTATAAACCTTGGGTTACAAAACCAAAGCACAAGTTCACTCCTTTGGGTGAGTCCTTGGAATCTGCCATGAAAATTCTCTTGGAAAATAATATCATCATGTTACCTGAGATCAAACCATATGACCCCGAAGTCAAACCTAAGTGGTGGAAAGAGACTAATTTTTGTGATTTCCATCGAAACAAGGGTCATAAAACCAATAATTGCATGCCTCTAAAACATCTCATTCAAGACAAAATTGATGTTGGATAAATTGTGAGTGACAACCATAAATCTAATAACGATCATACAACATTCACGAAACCTTTTCCAAAACATAATCAAGGAGATTCATCTTCTAAACCAAACATGGGTGCTAAATTCAAATATACTTACTCTGGTAACAATGATGTTATCAACATGGTAGAACAATGCTTATCTGAACACTGCAATGTCATCACTATTGTCAAAAAGGACAGAGATAACAAGACAACTAATGTAGCTACTCAATCTCACAGCTCAGGAAATTCTCCAAGGACAAAACTTGGGTTCATCAAACACCCCGAAGGTTCCATTTAATCTTGCATCTACATCTAAACAAAGGACTACTTCCAAATCTTCCAATTCTAAAGAGTCCAAAGAGATATCATATAGTATTATCCAGTAGCTACAACACACTAATGCCAAAATCTCTACATTTGAGTTGGTTCACATCTCTCCTCCTCATCGTACAATTATGAACAAAGCTCTTATTGGCTCTAATGTTCCTAAAGATCTTGATATTGACAGATTCCAAATAATGGTGGGTCACTTGATGTCCCCTCAGTACATATCCTTTTTAGAAGAAGATGACAACTCACTGAGTCACCCACATAAGTAGCCCTTTCATATTGAAGTCTTAATCCAAAACTGCCATGTCAAACGTGTGTTGATAGATGGAGGCACTGGTCTAAATATCTATTCCTACAAATAGGTTACACAATTGGGAATGTCAGAAGATTCTATTGATCCTAAAAAGAAGATAACCATAAAAGCATATGAAAAACAAGAAATAAATTCCAAAGGAATCATTGTGCTACCTATCAGAACAGGACCTTTTATTAGAGATATCACCTGTCAAGTGCTAGATCTCCCCTTGGCCTATAACATTCTTCTAGGAAGGCCTTGGATTCATGCGATGCAAGATATTCCATCAACGTACCACTAATGTCTAAAATTTCCCTATGATGGAGTAGAGGTCACTATACCTCTAGACACATCAGCATCTTGCAACGCTTTGAAGGAAAGTGCAGATAAACTTGTTCCACATAACAAAGAGTCTTCCACCAAACAAATAGACATAGCATCTACATCTAAAATGGAAGACCTATCAAAAGGAGTTAAGATCAAAGACACAGGCATGGGAGAATACATAATTGAACTAGTCATATCTCTCACATCTCTCCCACTTTCACCAAAGTCTTATGGACAACCTCAAGAGAAAGTACGATCTACAACCAAAGAACCTCAAGTTATCTTCGATGGGAGCTTCATCACAGAATAGGTTTCCAAACAAGAATCAAATGAGGAAGAGGTTATATTAGCCT
This sequence comes from Chamaecyparis obtusa, assembly GCA_027943335.1. NCBI lineage: Eukaryota > Viridiplantae > Streptophyta > Pinopsida > Cupressales > Cupressaceae > Chamaecyparis > Chamaecyparis obtusa. The sequence goes on from BSBK01001217.1 coordinate 105,670, forward strand.
GGCTATACAAAGATGAGTCTCAATCACAGATAGTTCAAAAATGTGACTCTAAAACACCTAACATTCCTACAAAGTCATATGGACTGGGTCACAAGATAATGTCTAAAATGGGATATACCGGAAAAGGACCTCTAGGAACAAGAGGCAAAGGCATCATTAGACCCATTGAACACTATGGGAGAACAACCAAGGATACTACACATATAGGTTATCTTACGCAAGGGGGGTACGGGAGAGGGGCCAAAGGCACACCCTAATGAGATTCACTTTGCAAAGATCACAAACGAAAGCAACAACACACAATAGCGAGAGAGAGAGAATGCAGATAGTTTCATATATTATCTTCAATTTGAATCATACATGTCAGGTTGTAAGGCCTTTCTGATTTAGGCCAGATATTACAATCAAGTAAAAAAGTCCTCCAACATGTGAGGATCTGTCAACAATCTCTAATTTTCTATCTTCTATCTTCTATCTCCAAAACTTACCCCTCTAAACTCTAACCAAACAACTACATTTATACAAGAGGATACTGAATCAAGTCAGCCTTCAAATCCACCATCAACAAAAGGAATGACCTAATCTAAGTCCACACGCTTCACAATGATAGATACCAACATTAAATCTATGACCCAAATTAAATGCACAAGTCGGCCTCAACAAAAATAAAAAACAAACAACTCGGTAAGCAAGGGAACTAGGCACTAGACAAGCATCACCGAGCACTAGGGAAATTCACCGAGCACTAAAGAGATAACTGACCAACATCGGTAAACAAAGGAAACTAAGCAACACCGAACCAACTCGGTCAAAGAAGGAACTGAGCAACGCAGAAAACTTCAAACATATTTTTGGTGACACGAGATTGCCAAGGACCCAAGATGCTCCTGTATCAGACACCTGGGGTTATTTGAAATGATTCTCTGAATCATGAAAAAGGTATGATCTGAGCTGCATCCAACTCAAATTTTGAAATCCATGCACTATCTTCAATCAGTCTATTCTTCCACTTTACTAGATATTTTGTATACTATTTTCCTCATGTACTTCTACCAATTCTTTGCTCCAAAATCTACTCAACTTCTTCCATCTATTTATTAGGATAATCCATCGGTACTGTCATGTCTTCATCAGGTTCATGATACTCAAACAAATCAGCAATGTTGAATATAGGTGATATATCCATGTCATCAAGTAACTCAATCTCATATGCATTTCCACTGTCAAATTTCCTCAGTATCATGCAAGGGCCAAACTTCTTCATTTTCAGCTTCCCATATGTTCTAATAGGAAATCAACCTTTCTTCAAATGGACCATTACTTCATCATCGACTGCAAAAGTCTTATGTCTTCTTGATCTATCAACTCTGTCTTTGTATTTCTGATTACTTACTTCCAGCTTATGTTTCACATTTTCATGCAATGTCTTCATGTACTCAAAAAAATTCACTCCTTCAGTACTTATCTTTCTTTCATCAGAAATATCCCTCAAATCAGATATACCTCTTGGTTGTATGCCATTTACAATCTCAAAAGGTGTTTTTCCAGTACTCCTATTCACTGAATTATTATATGCAAACTCTATTTCTGCCAACACAAAATCCTAATTACTTGGTGTGTCTCCAACTAAACATCTCAAAAGATTTCCCAAACTTCTATTCACAACTTATGTCTGTCCATCGATTTGTGGGTGAAATGTAGAACTATATTTCAACTTGGTGTGAAACTTTCTCCAAAGGGTCTTCCAAAAGTATCCAACAAATTTACTATCTCGGTCAGAGATAATACTCCTCAGTAATCCATGCAATCTAACAATTTCCTTAAAGAAAAGATCTACTATATGTACTACATCCGATGTCTTTCTACAAGGTATAAAATGTGTCATTTTAGAAAATCTATCAACAACAACAAATACAGAATCATTACCTCTTACTGTCTTTGGTAAGCCAAGAACAAAATCCATACTGATGTCAATCCAAGGTTTCTCAAGAACAAAAATCAGTGTATACAATCCAATATTATGATTTACTCCTTTTGCAACTTGACAAATTCCACAACTTTTCACAAATTTCTGAACATCTTTATACAACTGTGGCCAAAAGTATTTCTCCTTAAGAAAATTCAATGGCTTATCGACTCCAAAATGTCCAGCCAAACCACTACTATGTTTCTCCTTTATCAAATTAGTTCTCATTGCTCCTCTTGGTATACAAAACTAAATACTCTTAAAGAACATACCTCCTTGCATAAAATATTCATCCCATTTAGTACTCGATTGATCTTTAATAGGTGCTCTGCACTTTCTCCATGGCTCAGAAAAATCAGGATCAAATTCATAAGAATCTCTCATGTCATCAAAGCCAAGAACTTCAATTTTCATCTCGGTCATCAAAGATCTCCTTCTACTTAGTGCATCAGCAACTCAGTTAGTGACTCCACTCTTATCCTTTATCACAAATGTATAACTTTGGAAATACTCAACCCATTTCATGTCTCTGATTCAACTTATTCTGACTACCCAAATACTATAAAGCCTTATGATTGGTATACAACACAAATTCACTCAGTATCAAATAATGTCTCCATTTCTTCAGTGCTTGAAAAATGGCATATAATTCTTGATCATACACATAATATTTCCTTTTTGCATCATTCAACTTTTCACTAAAGAAAGCAACAGGTTTACCTTCTTGACTCAATACAGCTCCTATTGCACTACCACTTGCATCACATTCCACTTGAAATACCTTATTGAAATCAAGCAATACCAAAATAGGCAATTTAGCAACCTTCTACTTCAAAGTCTAAAAAATTTTATTAGCTCCATGTGTCCACTTGAATTCTCTTTTATCTCCTCTCATAGTCTCAATCATAGCATTACATATTGAACTAAAATTCCTAATGAACTTTCAGTAAAAACTTGCTAAACCATGAAATGATCTTACCTCACTAGAATTCTCAAGTGTAGACCAATTCAGAATAGCTTCAACCTTTTTAGGATCCATTTTCAAACCATTAGCTAAAATCACAAATCCCAAATACACAATCTCCTCTTTCATGAATGAACAATTTTTCAAATTTATCAGCAACTTTTCTTCTTTCAATCTCTGCAATACTTGTTTAACATGAAAAAAAATGTTCTTCTCTGGTCTTACTAAATATCATAATGTCGTCAAGATATATAATCACAAATTTACCCAAGAATTTCTTGAAAACTTCATTCATCAATCTGATAAAAGTACTTGGTGCGTTAGTTAAACCAAAAAGCATAACCAACCACTCATACAAACCTTCTTTTGTCTTGAAAGTAGTCTTCCACTCATCACCTTCTCTAATTCTAATATGATGATATCCACTTTTCAAATCAATTTTGGTAAAATACTTTGCTCCAATCAAACTGTCCATTATATCATCCATTCTCAGTATAAGAAATCTATATTTTACTGTTATCTTGTTAATTGCTCTTGAATTAGTACACATTCTCCATTCTCCATTCTTCTTAGGTTCCAATACAATAGGTACTACACAAGGACTCAAAATTTCTCTGATCAAACCTTTCTGTAACAATTCTTGAATATGTCAGTTCAATTCTTGATTCTTGGTAGGTGTCAACCGATGTCATGCCTTATTCATTAAACTAGCTCCAAGGATTAGATCCATGCAATGATCAATGCTTCTCTTTGATGGAAAACCATCAAGTACATTATCAAAAATGATTTCACTGTACTCGATGAGTAACTTATCATTCTCCTCAGGGATACTATCCTCTATTTTCTTACTCAATTCATTAGGAATCACAGCAAAACATACATCATTCTTCAACAAATCCTTAACAAACTTTCTTCCTTCCATCAAGCAAACTTTCACATATGTCCAAACATTACTAACAGGTTCTTCAATCAAAGGTAACAAGATTTGTCTTCTCCCATCAGCTAAAATAGTATATTTATGCAATCTTCCATCATATATAGCATGTCTATCATATTGCCAAGGTCTACCCAACAAAATATGACAACAATCCATAGGCATGGTATCACATAACACCTTATCATAGTACTTTCCAATTTTCAAATTCACATAACATTGTTCACTTACCAAGAGTGTATACTCATCTTTGATCCATGAAATTTGATAGCGCTTTAGATGTTCCAACCTTTTCAACTGAAACTTTTTGACCATTTTCGTAGATGCTAGATTCTTTGAGCTACCAATGTCAATGATTACCTTCCAAACTTCATCAGAAACTCTACATCTGGTCTTGAACAAACTTTTTCTTACCGGATCTTCCTTATTACTTTCACTCCAAAGTGCTCTCCTTACCATCAAGTTATTTTCCTTCTCAAGTTCATTTAGTGACTCTTCTTGCACCAAAGCATTTCTACTGTTACTGACCTTCTTACTTGCATGTGTACACTCATATGATCTATGTCCTTTTTCTCCACAATTGTAACAAGTTCCTCCTAAACTACCTTTGTTATATCCACCTCGGTAGTTACTGCCTCTGCCTCTAGATGAACTTTCACCTTTCCACTCAATCTTTCCTTTATCCAGAGTTGTCTTTTCAGGTTTAGATCTACTATTTTCACCATAAGATCTACCTCTTCCTCTAGGGAATCTACCACCTCTACCTCTTTGTCTTTGCTCATGTCTCTTGTTCAATTTTTCCTCAGCTTTCAATGCAAATTGATAAGCCTCTTCAATGTTCTCCAATTTGACCAAATTGATTTCTTCTTGGATGGAAACTCTCAAACCATTCAAGTATCTAGCAATTCTTTCCACCTCATCTTTATCATGTCCAGATGTGATATCTATTCTATAGAATTCCTCAATATATTCTTTTACCGAGCTATCTTTCTACTTCAAACTTTGCATTTACCTAACTAGCTTAATCTGATAATCACAAGGTAAGAACTTCCCTTTCAATTTATTCACCATTTTATTCCATACTTTGATTTTGTCTTTGCCTTTCCTCTTTCTGTCCAACTATAGATGTTCCCACCACAAGGATGCATTACTCTTCAACTTTGTGCTTTTAATTTTCACCTTCTTTTCCTCAGGTACATTTTCATATTCAAAATACTTTTCCATCTTAGTGATTCAATCCACCAATTCATTAGAACCCAATTTTCCACTATACTCAGGAGGATTAAAGTGTGGTTTAGACTTCAAATTTGTCAAAGCTTTCAATAATATTTCTTCACCTTGATCCATCACCGATGTAGGTTCTACACCACCTTGTTCTTCCTCAATTTCATCATCACTAACATCTTCAAAATTTCTTCCCCTTCTTTGGGTTGTTTCAACAGCTTTTAATCTAGCAGCAAGTTGTCTCAACATGTCTGCCAATCCTAGATCTGCATCTCACCTCCCACGAACCATCTTGAAACCCTCTACAATTGTAGGCCAGATCATAATTTGCTACCCCACAATAATTCAACTAGGGTGTGACAAGAAGGAACCCTCAAACCTAGATTCGCAAACCTAGATCCATATCTCACCTCACTCTGATACCACCTGACACAAGGGGGCACGAGAGAGGGGCCAAAGGCACACCCTAACCAGATCCACCTTGCAAAGATCACACATGGAAGCAACAACATACAATAGTGAGAGAGAGAATGTAGATAGTTTCATATATTATCTTCAATTTGATTCATACATGTTGGGCTATAAGGCCTTCCCGGTTTAGGCCAGATATTACAATCAAGTATAGAAGTCCTCCAACATGCGAGGATTTTCCAACAATTTCTAATTTTCTATCTTCTATCTTCTATCTCCAAAACTTACTCCCCTAAACTCTAACCAAACAACTACATTTATACAAGAGGCTACTGAATGAAGTCAGACTTTAGATTCACCATCAATGGAAGGAACAACCAAATCTAGGTCTACACGCTTCCCAATGATAGATACTAGCATTAAATCTACAACCCAAATTAAATGCACAAGTCAGCCTCAACAGAAATAAAAAATAAACAAATTGGTAAGCAAGGGAACCAAGCACCAAACAAGCATCACCGAGCACCAGGGAAATTCATTAAGTGCCAAAGACATAACCGACCAACACTAGTAAACAAAGGAAACTAAGCAACACCGAACCAACTCGGTCAAAGAAGGAATCGAGCAACACAGAAAACTTCAAACATCTTTTTGGTGAAATAGGATTGCCAAGGACCCGAGATGCTCATGCATCATTATCACAAGAAACCTTTCTATCTCAATGGAAGCTCTACACATGTCCTAGAACAAATAGAACCAAAGATAGATATTCAGCAAAAGGAAGAAACACACCACTCAGACAGTGATGATTTAGATTCAATTGATGTTTTTCCTTATGAACGTATACCTCAACATATAATAGATCTTCTTGAAAATGAAAAGGAACCTAAAAGAATCAACTTAGTAGACACGCAAGAACCTACTACTGAACAAGAGAAAATTGCCACACAAGAACCGACTAATCCTGAAAACAAGCGAGAAGGAGGTGAACCTACCACAATAGCTGAACATTTGGGACACAATAGTGATTCTAAGATAGACTCTCATGAATATGAATTCCACTCAAACTCTTAAGGTAATCCTGCTTGGAGAATCTATCCTGATTTCACACATATTCATGATTTTCCCAGAGATCCAGATGAAATAAAATGACTGTGAATGAGGAATTGTTCCAGAAGAAGATGAACTTATAATAGAAAAATACATAGATGTCATTCACCGATACGCACCTACATCCAAAATGAGTCTAGAATGAAATGACATACCTCATGAGTCAGATTCACTTATCACTAATGCAGGATCCAACGATGACATTGCGACGCTTAACAAACTGAATATTTTGAGTAGTAATATCATCCTTGAATTTGACAGTCAGATAAGAGCCAATGATGATAACACTATATGTGTAAACACCATTACTCAATCCTTTCCTATGCTTACTATCCAACATCCTGAGGTTATTGACCAAACATCCACTGATCCAAGCCAAGACATCCATACTTTCCAAACAGACTATTCTCTCGCATGCTACCTAAATGCAATAGAATCCATGACGACTTCCATCACCAAACTTAGTGCTAGCATGATAGATTCGGATGTCAAATATCTGAGTCAAAAGAATAAAAGAAAAAATAAAAAGATTTATGAAGGTGAAAACCATTGTGTGGTAGTCTAATAACCTAAAATAGTAAAAACAAAAGATGTATCCGAAGGTGAAAACCTCTCTGAGGTACCTAAGGATGAGATATTTGATGTCCTTTCAATTTATTTATAGGTTATATATCTAGTATTGATAGAACCAACTCAGTGTATCAATTTGGGCACAACAGAGGAACCACAGTTGATTCATGTAGCACAATCTCTATCAGAAGAAGAAAGACAAGCATTCACAAAATTCTTAACAAAGAAGAAAATCAAATTTGCATGGAAATATTCAGATATGCCTGGATTAGATCCTAATCTCATCATTCATCATCTCTCTATCACTCTAGGATTCAAACCGATCAAGAAAAAGTTGTGTAAAATGCATCCTCATGTGGCTCTCCTTGTCAAAGCAAAACTAGAGAAATTGCTAAAAGTTGGATTTATCAGAGTTATTGATTATGCAGAGTGGATCTCAAACATAGTTCCAGTTTTAAAACTAGATAAATCAATTAGAGTATGCACAGACTTTAGAGATGTAAACAAAGTGTGCCCTAAGGATGATTTTCCATTAACAAACATCGATATGATAGTGGACATGATTGCAAGCTTTGAAATATAGTCTTTAATGGATGGTTTCTCTGGATACAACCAAATCAAGATCACTCCAGAAGATCAAGAGAAGATAGATTTTACTTGTGCATGTGGTACTTTCTGTTGGAACGTCATGCCATTTGATCTTAAGAATGCTAGTGCTACATATCAACGAGCTATGACATCTATCTTCCACAATATGATGCATTGAACTATGGAGGACTATGTTGATGACACTTTAGCTAAATCAATGAAAATATCTAAACATCTAGCTGACTTAAGGAAAATACTAGATAGAATATAGAAGTTTAGTCTTAGAATGAACCCTAAGAAATGTTCTTTTGGTGTCACTTCAGGAAAACTTCTAGGGTACATTGTTTCAAAGAAAGGAATTGAAGTAGATCCAGAAAAGGTCAAAGAAATCATGGAGATGCAACCTCCTAAGAACATCAGTAAAATGAGGACCTTACAAGGAAGGGTAAAATCAATCAGACACTTCATCTCTCAATTAGTGGATATATCACAAACTTTCACAAAAACATTACATAAAGGTGTGACCTTCTCATGGAACAAGGAATGTGAAAAGAACTTCAATCATATCAAGCAATATTTGGCAAATCCCCCTATTTTGATGCCTTCTATACAAGGTAAGCCATTGATATTATATGTCACCACCACATATACATCACTAGGGGCATTACTAGCGCAACATGATGAGAATAAGAAGGAAAGAGCTATCTACTACATCAGCAAAACACTGGTAGCTTATGAAAAGAACTATTCAACAATAGAGAAAGCATGTCTAGTTGTCATCTTTGCATCATAGAAGCTAAGACATTACATGTTAGCTCATACTACACAATTAATATCAAAAATTGTTCCATTGAAGTACTTATTAAGCAAAGTTTCCCTCAGAGGTAGACTAGCGAAATGGCTAATGATACTGAGTGAATTTGACATCGAGTCTGTTGAAAGAAAAGATATCAAAGGAAAAGTCATTGTAGATCAGTTAGATGAAGCACCAATATTTGATGATCAACCAATGCAAATCGAATTTCCTGATTCATCTATCATGCACCTATCTTCTAGAACGTGGCAGTTATTCTTTGATGGATCCTACACACAAAATGGATCAAGAGCTGGCATTTTGTTCATAACACTGTAGGGTTACTCCATTCCAAAGGAATTCAGAATGAAATTCCCTTGTACCATGTAGTACCCCACCCCTAGCTCAATTTTATAAATGTTGTAATTAGTCTAGGATGATAGATTATATGTTAGGAATTTGTTGATGCTTATGATTTTACTGACCCCATACTTGCATGTGTATGGTTGATGTGCTTGTTTTATATTTCTGTTTGACGTGCTTGATGTGGTTGAGGGACGGAGTCGTAGTTACTTGCTTGCGAGATCCACACGATCGGCCGATCCCCGCCATTGTCTATTATATCTCTATATATATGTACATGCTTGTCTCTTATGCAGGTTTGCAGGTACCGAGCATCGACTTCCTTGAATTGTCAGGATGAGCGTGCCCTATCGCTAATCTCAATGGTAAAATAGGGGAGATAATATTCAGTTCCAAATCCTAACCTAAGCCAATTATTGTCCTAAAGTAGGGGACAAGATTATGTGTTTCCACCTTTCTAAACTCGTCCAATTGGCAAGAGTTTACACCTATGTCCTGAGTTTGAATGTGGTTTCTTAGGTCTTTCTGATTTGTTGGTTGTGGCGTTTGATGTGATTTCTATTTTTAGATTATTCTATTTTTAGCCGTGGTATGGTATTTAAATGATAATTAAATAAATGTATTTATTTAGTTTAATTATTATATAATTGATGCATAAATTAATTGGAAATTAATTATATGATATTTTGAGTGTGGTTGAAATATTTAATTAATATGAATTAATTAAATAACTTCACCTTTGCAATATTTAAATCATGAATTTAACCTTTGTTTAATTAAAATATATTTATTAAATTAAGGGTTATTTTGGCATGTGGTATTTATGTTAACTAAATGTTCTAATTATTAATTAATTGAATGCATTATGTTGCACATTCATAATTCATTGAAATTGAATTAATAATTCAAGTTGAAGTTTGGTTATGTGCTTTCAACTAAAGTCAAAGTGGAAAGGGGACTTCAGTTCAACTGAGACTGAACCATGAACTGAAGTTCATTTTCATGCAAAGCCCTTTTTTATGTTGAGTTTATATTTTTGCATGTGAAAGGAGATTCCTTTAAGTATTAGGGGTTTTGGCCATTATTCGATTACACAAGTTTTGGAGGAGGAATTTTGGAGACAAATTTGGGAGAGTTCTTCAAAAAGCTTGGATTCTGTTTTCTTCATTCTGGTCATCATCGAATCTGTATAATTGATTTGAGGTAGGTTTTGTCTTGTTATGATTATTCCTTTTTTGATCTCTATAGAAAAGAAAAAGTGTGTCTTCCTGGTGCCTGTTGGATCTAAATGCTTGAGAAGTTTCGAATGTTATTGCAATGTGATTTAAATAGTTTCGCCAATCTATTTTGCAATTTGATGGTTCTGAGGAATCTGTAGAAAAAGCTTTAGAAAGCCCAATTTGACTAAGGTTTCGATCTTTGTAAAAAAAAAAAAAGTAGAGTTAATATTTTATGTTTTGAGTATTTTTGTTATTTATGGTGTGTGTGTGTGTGTATATATATATATATATATACCAGTTTTGTTTTAAATTAAATTAATATGGGAGATTAATTTAAAGTTGCATTGGTTTCATATTAAAATAAAATAAAGTTAAAAGGGCTTTTATATTAAAAAATAATTTTTTGATGAAATATTAAATATATGATAAATTTAGCAAATTTGAAAAAAATGTTTTTGTTTAAGAAATTTCAGTCACCCATAAAGGGGTCGTCGTGTGCAGTACTGCTGGAGTACTGACACAGGATAGTTCCCCCAGGCGACTGTCGTGCACCAGTACCGCAGGGTACTGATGCACATTAGACCTTGCGGTGGGGGTCATGCGCCAATGTTGTGGTGTGGGGGCGGGTGCGCTCCCCACTCAGCATATTATTTATTATTGTATTTAATTATTTTTTAACATTGTTTAAAAATTATTTAATGTTATAAACTTTGTTTATTATTAATACTAAATTTCTGTTACTTTAATTAAATTTGTTTATTATCTAAATTTAATTCTTTTGATACTGTGGTTGATTTTATTTATAATTAGAGATTATTCCTTTTAATTATATTTAATGTTTTTAATATTTGATTTGTGTAATCATTTATTAAAAGAAATTAGTTTAACCTAATTTCTAATTTAATTCTTTTGTATTGCTAAAATGAATATTGTGAGGTGAATAATTATAGATCTTTGTTCGTACTTTAATTGATTTACAATTGGTTTGTATAAGTATAATCTCTATTGTATAAATTTTAATTTGATAAATTTTGTTGTCAGATTATTTACATATTAGATGTATTTGAAAGCTAGATTGATTTGTATTGCTTTTAATCAATTGAATCTGATTAAAGTATTATGTTGATATTAGATCTTTGGTCAAATTGGAATTGTATATCCTTGAGTATGTTAGTGATGCAATCTTTAGTGTACATGTTTTATATGACGACTTTTGATGCCCTTGGTCAATTTGACTTGTATTGATTTTAGGGGTTGTAGTTTTCTTTTTGCCATGTTGTTTGCCATCCATGCGTAGTTAGTTTGCATGGGATGTTCTAAACCCTAGGTGGGTTTGATCCTGGTGGTTATTGGTCTTGCATGTTGAATCTAGTTGTAGAGATTTAGGAGTTGTATTAGCTCAGAGTTCATATTGAGCTCGTGAAACCCTAGAGTAGGTCATCTAAGTGTATATCAAGAAGTGGCTTGTGAATGGGTGTCAGAGCCCGAAAGTGGCTACCAGGAGATCCCATTACAAGTAGTTTAATAAGTGATAATTAATAAACATTGGGAATTTAAAATGAACCTAAAAAGATATTTTGTGCCTTGCCCATGCCTGAGTTCCCGATTGAGTTTGACTAGGATGGGAGTTGAGATGATGCTTGCCGCCTTTATGGACTGGAGATGGCATAGGTAGTACCTTGTCTACATGAAAGGTTACTATAACCACATAGAGTCACTAAGGCTCCGGGGTCTGAAGAGACTACCAGGATAACCTTAGAGTTGGCTTGTGTGATGACACTTCTTGTATACATCTTAGGTTTCCTACATGTTTTGTTTACCTCTAGTAGAGTATGTTATACCTTGCTGTACTTTTGTACCTTTGAGTTAGAATCTTTCAGGACCTCTTCCTTGGTTGTTGTTGTTTTTTATCCAAGTGGGTTCTGATGTTAATTAACTCTTTCATAATCTACGTCAAGGAACCCTTGAGAGTTGTAACCTATGTTAGTTGTTTATTGCTTTGCTTCTGCAATGTGAAACTTGATGCTGTTGATTGTTAACTTTTTTTAAAAAAAATTATTCTGCAAACTTAGTCGCATGTTTAGGTTAAGTTCTTCTGGGTTCCCTGGCGGGGCATTACATACCAACTATTGGAATTAGGAGAGATAAGTACTGAGAGGGGAGGAATGAATCAATGCCTTCAAAAACTTTAATTGAAAAACCTTTCAGATCTATAACTGTGTACTATGATAACCGATCAAAATAACTTGAATATAATTGTATAAATCAATCATCTAGTTAACTTAAGAAAGTAAACAACATGAAATAAATATGACAATCACATAACACAAGTATTTTGGTAATGTAGAAACCCTTCTAAGAAGCTAAAAACTACGGTGGGGATGACACCCACAAATTCTTCACTACTGTAGATAGAAAAGGTTTGCCTATTAAGGCTACAAGTTTTGATCACTTTTGGTGATCTTACCCTATTAGGAGTAACATGTTAGATCAGTTAGATCTACCTAGTTATAGGATTTAAACAACACTAATGAAGTGTGTACTCGGTTAAGAGATTTACATAAGACTGTTAAGTCTACTTTGTCAAGAGATTTATCAAAAACTATATCACAATTGTCAGAAAGTAATAGGCAATTATCTGCTAGTTGACAACTCAATTGTTTGAAATAGATCTATAAGTGCTCATCAAAATATCACCTTATCTATGATGGTTCTCTACTTTGTTCTGCTCGGTAGCCTTCTCTGATTCTACTCAGTCTGATATCCTCTGTACTCTATTCTGCTCGGTAAACTAATTGTCTTGAAGTTAGGCAATGTCTTCAAGTGCTCCATGATTCATATATATTAGTTCACCAACCTCATAAAATGATGCAAATATACAAAATATATAGTGTTCTATTTTTGCTTCGTTAGAAAAAATTAGGTTACAAAAATAATCATAACCCTAAGATCTATGGTGCAAAATATCCTAGATCAACTATTACAATAAGATAAACATTACATTTAATGAGTATCTTTTACAATAAATGCTCCTTGATCTTGGTAAACTATTTTATGATCTATTGTAACCATTTGCATAGAAGAATGTGCCTCTTCAGATTACTATGCCATTTTTTCTATGATCATCGTAAACATTGTATAATCTACTTGGTGTATACTGTGATGCTCGGTGTTTATTGATTGTCAGTGTCGGTGTCGCTGGTGCTTGGTAAACTGTGTGATGTTCGATGTAAAGACTTTACCGATTGCTTTATCTTACTTCTGGTTACCAACCAAGTCAATATAAGTAACCAACTGACCTGTTTACTATCCTTTGATACTAATGACAACCTTAAATGCTCAATAGAGATTAACATTCTCCCCCTTTGGCATTAGTATCAAAACTTTGAATGTATATAGAAAAAATATTTCTATATATTCCTTATGTCTTCACCATATACATATCCACAACAACAACAAAAATTCTAAGTACAAATTACTCCCCCTCGATGCATGCTCTCGGTAGTATGTTATGTAATATACATATCAAAGTATACGTATTTGGCATATACATGTTTTCCCCCTTTTTGATAATAATGCCAAATGCAAAAAATATATATAATATATACTTACATCTTATCAAAAATGTTTTGATGGGTTTTCTTTACAGACTCCAAGAGGTTGTCCCATTCCTCTTTCAAGTTTGTAAGAGCAATATGCTCAAGACCAACTTGTGCATGCATGTCAAAGATATTATCCAACATTGAAATCTCTGGTGTTGTTACAAGTTGTTCAGCTTTGACAATATGTGCTTCAAAAATTTTCAGGTAAGGGGTGAGTTTTTTTTGTAACTTTGTAACCTGATTGGTGATGTGTGCTTCTTGTTTCCTTAAATCTACTATCAACCGCCAGTGTTCCTGAACTTGGTGAATATGCTTTAAGAAAGCAGTTGGCTAGGCAATAGCTTCTTGTGTACTCAACTTTATTTCTACTTCTGAACCTTTTTTCTTTTCACTAACTTCTACAGTGAAGGTGTCTGAAGTACAAAGCTTGATGAGAAATTGACAGATTATCTGGGTAATAGATTTTACCTCGGTAATGACCTTAGATAATTTTACCTTGTTTAGTGCCACTTCTGTGCTAATCCTTTTTACCAATTTGTTCTGAATCTTTGATTCTACCCTTTCTTCTATTCTTTTGTCTGCCTCTATATTAGGGGCATTGATTTTTTCGGTGAGTGTAGCAAGTTGATCTAATATGGGAGTATTCTCATCAATATTTGTCTTTGGTACTATCTATTGTAGAATATCCCTCACATCATTTAACACTTCTTTACGTTTGTGTTCTTGCCTTAACTTTTCTTGTGCCTCTTTCCTTGAACATAATTCCCTCTATCTACTTAGTTCCTCGTGGCTTAGGGTTCTCGGGTCACATTCTGGTATAATTATAACTTCATCAATGGTGACCGACCCTTTGGCTTTCTTCTTCTTCTTTTGTGCAAGAGGTGACTTCTTCTCACTTATAACAATAGCTTTTTCTCCACTTTTCAGAGTATCTTTCCCAATTGAAACTGTATCATCCTTCTTCTACTCCTCGATAGATGGTGTGGGAGTCTCGGTTGTAGTGTCAGGTGGGTTCACCTCAGTCGACTTTGTTTCTTCTGGTTCCTTTATTTCTATAGACTATGTCTCTATTTTTTTAGGCTCATTTGTATTTGCAGGTTGCTCAGGTGCTTATATCTTAGTTTTTTTATTATTTTTCTCAAGATGAGAAGCATCGGGTTGTACTTGTGAAATTATTTCAACTGCCTCTGCAAGTATAGGTAGTTCACCCGGTAGATATGTGAACACACTATCAGTGTCTAATGCTTCATCTTTGTTTGGTGCAATTGTCACATCTTCGTCATCCTCATCATCAGGATCACCGTTAGTGATGTCCTCAATGAGTGCAACATCATTGGTTTTCTTCTGCAAGTGGATCTTTACTTGATTTGGTGCATCCTGTGAAATTTTGATTTCTTCCTTTTGTTCGGTGATATCAATTACCTCAATAATTGATATACCTGTGTCCTCTATTTTCTTTCCTTTGTCATCATCGATGAAAATACCTTTACCTTTTGAACTATGTCTCTTCTTAGACAGTTTTAGGAATGCTTCTTGTTCAGCTTTCTCTTCTGCTTTCAAAATTGATGTCCACAAAGAATCACATGTGACATCCATATCACCCACATTCTCATCCATGATCTACATAGCTCTATTCTTGACTAGAAATCTAGCCTGATACTTTGTCATGTATTCACTTACAACAGCATAGCTAAAGTGTGAGGCTGCATGACTTAATGATTGTTCTCTTTTCCTTTTCTTTGTGTCTAGTGCAATAGCCCATCTCTCACTTATTTTTTCATCAAGTTCCTTTGGCAATTGACATGCGAATTTCATTAGTACTCTCTTGAATTTAATCATCATCTAGATGACAACATGTTCTAGCTTTGTCTTGTCCTCAATTGACATTTTGTCAAATTTGCCTATGCCTGGATCTGTAAGATTTCCATTCTCAATCATATCTTCAATTATTTCTTCTATTGTACTTTCCCTATTACGAACTAATTTGGATTGATCAGGATCATTTCCAGTGTCAGTCTCCTCTATATCTTCTTTACTTCTTATGTATTTCCTCTTTTTCTTCAGTGTCTCAGCTATTTTCTTGGTCTTTCTCTTAACATATTTCTGTGTCGGTGTAGTTGCTCTTCTTTTTGCTACTTTTACTGCTTCTACTTTCTCAGTAGATTGTGCTGCAGTTGATGAATGTGTCCTCATTCCTTCAGGTTCTGGTAGCTACATTTCCTATTCAACATTAATGGGAGGAATCAGTGTGTGATCCTTTTCTTTGTCTAACTCGGTCTCCTCGCTATCATAGGGCTTTTCAGCCAACTGTAACTGACCTTCAATTTTTTCTTTAACCGATGACTCCTTAGGTTACTAGATGCATTTCCATATTTGGCTATGAGATCTTTTCTCATTTTCTTCGCTCTTCTAGACATTTTTCCAATCTCTATGTCTATAGTGATTCATGACTTAGCTTCCTCATATACACCAAACCTCCTAGCACTGATGTCTATCGGTAATGCCAGCAATGCATTAATAGATTTCAAAGCAAAATCATGGTTCATTTCATATCCCATTAGTGCTAACCATTTTGTTCTCGGTTTTACTGCCTTTCTCATTGAGTGGTCTATGCTGACTACAAAACATATGTCATCTTCAAATTTACTCACTAATTCTCTTGGAATTCTACTCCTTTGTTGCATTTTTGTTTGAAATTCCTTGAAATATGCATTAAATTCCTTATTCAGATTATCTCCTAGACTTTTCATCATTTCACCAATTTTTGCAATTATCGGTTTGTCAAATTGCCAGTTTACTTTATCGATACTCGGTACATATTTTTGCAGATAGAAAAATGTACAGACAAGTAGTGATCCATACTTACATGTATTGGACTTCTTTGCTTTTATTGTCTTCATATTATCATGCAGTTGGTGTAGTAGTAGTTTGGCAAGATCTACCTGGTGATCTTTCTTCACAATTTTATATGTCATGTCCACGGTGCTGCAGGGTACACCATTCGGTTTGCTAGATTCAAATATCTTATACCCGATGACATCTGCTGTGAATTTTACCGTTGGGTCTTTGATGGTTGAGATTTTTAGTGCCCTACTATCCCATTGAGCTCCAGTGTTCTTTTCTACATCGGGACGAGACAAACTTTGAAAGGCTTTGGCTTTGTCGATTGTAGGGTACCCAGTAACCCTACTAATAATCTTCTTTGTGACCTCAATACGTTTATCTAACCAAAATTTTCCATCATGAAATCTACTTAGCAAGATTTTTATCCAGTCATTTTGGAAGGATTGCGGGAAGCATGTAAAACACAGTAACCCTAACTCCTCAATCTTCTTGAATTCAAATTTAATCTTTCCATCCAGTCCACAGACTTGTTGGTGAGTAGCAATGGTCTCAAAATCACATACTTCACCGATTTTGCAGTGAATATAGGCCCTAACATCTTTTGTTAACAAAACCCTATCTGGAATACTAAAAAATGTGCCCATATCATCTGTTTGTGTTGTGACCTTGGGATGAGGTTTGAATTTGTCCTCGGTGAAATGTGCCCTTACAATTAATTCTACTTCCTCCTCATTGTTTTGAGATTTACTTGCAGTCGTTGTTGATGCCATAAATTATTTCTAGGGTTTCGGTAAGCAATAGATAACCAGTGTTTGGTAGGCAGATGAACTTACTCGATATCATCAAAGAATTGTCATTAGTTCGATCTACAGTAGCTTTGAATCTTTTCTGAAAATCTTTAGCTCGAACTCTTCTCTGTAAAATCTCTATTCTTCGAAGTCGCAATGTAACAATGAACTCTGTTTCCACATATTTATAGATTTTTTGATATTCCCACTCAAACTTTAGTGCATTAAATGTGTGACCTAACTTCTGATACGAAACAGCTGTTAGCTCGGTAATGTCTACAATTTCCTTTGATCGGTTAACAAAGAATTTCTTCATTGGTTTTCACTGTTGTCGATTAATGTTGTATAGTGATTACCAATGGGTAACCAACTCACCTTTCTTCTTTTACTGACTATGTGACATTTGTAAACTTATAACACATAAACCATGGTGCATCTTTATTCATGCAAATTTGGTATTTGTACATCATATATAAGGAATTCTATGTAAAATATGATCATTTAAAATGTCAGTTCCATACATACCTTTGTCATCTTAAGTGGAGGTACCAATGTCACCCAATCTAGTGGACGAGGTTTCACCGACAATGTTACTTGACTCAACATTCTCATTAGATGCCTTCTTCCACATTGTGTTCCTTAACTCCATAATTTCTACAATGTTATATCCACTCTCAAATATATGGTTTTCATCAGGTGCTTGGTCTCTGCAGTTCTTGCTTACATGACCAACCTTGTGACAATTCATACATGTCATTCCTACATTTGTCTAGTTTCTTGATTGTCCAATCCGACTCTTTATGTAACAGTTTGCTGCAATATGTCCATACCGACCACATACAACACAATTAGTCCATGTATTATAATCCCAAACATATGAGTTACCTTGTCTCTTCGATTGATATGGATTTCATTGTAGTTTCTCTTTAGGTGTCCAGACTTGTTTCATTTTTCCCTTGCAGTGTGTCCATGCTTATTACAAGTATAAAATATTTTCTCCTTAGTAGTATTATTAGCAATGTCATTCTTCTTAGCTCTGCATTCATAAGCCGGATGTCCAAACTTACCACAATAATAACAATATACATTGAATTTAGGAATGACAGGAGGTTTACCTTGTGCTTTGCTTCTACACACACTAGATGTATGTCCTAGTTTTCCACAATGATAACATGTCAACACTTTAGGTTTCTGACTTTGATTGTTGTTGACTTTTTCAGCTTGTTGTGATGATTCTCCTTCACTGGTGTAGCCTATACTGCCTCTACTTTCGAATCTCCTTTGACTAGTTAGGAAATCATCAATCTTTTTAGAACTGTCCTCAGCTACCTTCATCATTTCATTGTGTTTCTTTTGTATCTTTATTTCATTTCTTAGTTTTTCATTATCTTCTCTGAGTATTGCAACATCTTCAAGTCTTCTTGATAATTCTCTATTTACTCAGTTAATTTCTTGATTAACTGTCATCATCTAATTTGATACTTGGAAGTGACAATTAGTGAGTCTCTATATTTCACTTTCTTTTCCATGAAGTTGTTCGGTCATCAGTCTTCGATCTTCAATAGCCAGATTTTGATCTTGTTCATCTTGTCTAGCATTGTTCATGATTTTCACCATTCTCACCATTTGAGATTCATGACCAATTTGAAGTGCTTTCACTTGCTCAGATAGTGAATTTTGTACCTATTCCGTAGACACAACACTTCAGTAAAACATTAGAGGTTAGCTGAAATCAAAATTGTGCAATAAATGAAAAACTAAACTAACCAGGTGATTTTCTGCCTTCTAGTAGATGCGGGTATATATTCTCAGATTATACCGAGATCAGTGACCTTGACGACACCTAAATGAAGGATTTTAATGCAAAACTAATATGAAATATGAATGCAATTAATCTATTTTTTTGGTTTTTCTATGCAATTTATGATAATGAAAACTTGATATGAATCTATGCTAATATGAAAATGAAATTCTAATATGATATGCTAAAATATGAATGATCTCACAAAGTTGTTGATTTGCAAAGAAGCTTTGATTCTCCAGATACCAATTCACCAACATAAGTTTGCACAATTATGAGATGATTTGTGAAGAGCTGAGGCCTTAATTTATAGAAATCCAGGGCTTTGGAGGTGCATGAATAAAAGCCATCAATCACTCAAATAACTCAGGTTGATTTTTGAGTTATTTTTAAATAAAAGATATTTAACTCACAAAAACATGTAAAAGCAGAGATCAACTCAAAATAGAGTTTAGCTTTAATTGATAATTGATAGTTGTCTGCTTTTCTTGATTGTGCATGTTTTATTTATGAATTAATTTAATAATAAAGTGATTTATTTCCAACTTAATTGATTTTGAAAAATAAAACAATTGATTTATGGGTTGATCAATTATTTTTTAAACTTTTATTCAAAAACAATATTATTAAAAATTGACAACTTGCTTTAATTAATTAAATAAGAATTTAATCAATTATTCATAGAATTTTGGATTTGTTGTCAAAATTAAATAATATAATTTAGGAATAAATAGAATTAACTTTAATTAAATAATTAAGTGGCAGAATTAAATCTAATTAATTAAATATTGAGAATATTCAATTAATCAAACTTTAGGATAAATTGGATTTATCGCCAAATAATCATTAAATCAAAGATAGTTATGATAATTAAGAATATTACTAGGAATATTCCCAGATGCAAAATTTAGGATAATCAATTAGGATTCGATGATGTGCAGATGTGCCTTAGGTTAGGACTTTGATGTCAATTTTGTTCGATATGTTGATATAGGAGATTAATGAACTTATAGCCCATTTTTGGGGTATTACATTTTGCCCCTCTTTGAATTGTTGTGCGAAGCGCAGTGGTTCAAAAATAGTTTGTGTATGATATTTGAAACTGATGTTTGATATTGAAATTGATGTTTGAAATTGAAATTGATATGAAAATAATAGGTCCTAAACGACCAAAGATAATGTTAATTATAACAGTAATGAACCGATGATTGCGAAAAAGTGTAAAAATGCCTGATTCTAAACCTTATGATTGTGAAGAAGTGAGTGACCAATTCCAGACCCGATTGTCCTTAGAAGAATCACATAGGTATCACATTTGAACCCTTCAGTTACCGAAGAATCAAGGAAATAACATGATTGAACCGATAGTTGCAAAAACTGATACAATTTACAAGATTAGGAGAGTACCAGATTGATATGGATCTTGATGAATCTGATATGCCTCGAGCGATGATCGATTTTCCCCAAGCGATGAGGCCTTTTGATGAATCAGCAATTAGATATGGTTTTTGTCTTGATTACTGAGGAAAGATATGATTTCATCTTTAGATTATAGACTTTGAATGATATGCAATACCAAGCCCCCTTTGAGATGAAAATTGAAATATGACAAGAAAAGCCAGTGTTTGATAGTTTAGAAGCATGCTAATTGATTGGAAAAATGGTTAAACATGTTTGAAAATGCATTCTGCATCATTTGGAGGTCCAGAAGACCAAGTTTGACTAGGTTTGACCATGAGTTGACCATGGTAAAAATTTTGATGGTTTGATGAAAGATAATCAGTTAATTTGAAAAATGGATTTCTACTATGATTGAAGGTTGATTATGCAAGTAGTTAATAATATGAATGATCTCAGATTTTGATTTTGATCTCGAAAAAGGATTCTACTTGTTGTTTCGTTGGAGGAACCTTCGTGTGAGATTCAGCTCTTGTTAGATTTGAAGAGACAAGTGGAGAATTGTTTAAGCATTGAAGTTCGTTTAGCCATTGTGAGATCATGAAAACATGCAAAAATGAAAAGAGACATGCAGTATGAAATGCAACCTAAGACCTAGGACGTAGTCACTGATCATGTGTTGATTTGTTATCATCATTGAACTTTTAGGTAACCAGATAAATCAATACAATGCCCACTAGCTATGAAACCATAGACATATGAATATCGATTTGTATGCACAAGAATCAATACAACACCCACTGATTATGAAACCATGGGCATATGAATATTGATTTTGTTTTTGGAATGTCGGATTAGATATAAGCACCAAGGCACAAATGCCAGGATGACCTGAATATCATGTCCATTTCGATATAGCAATTTGTATAAGCATCAAAACATAAACGTTGTGATGACCTAAATACGCCTTGTGGTACAAACACATCAAACAGTTAAGAGACCATTCTAAATCCAGTGTGAATTACCTGTAGTGACCCTTTATCATTCACATCCTTAGGTAAGATCGTGTTTCACAATAGAACTCACTCACTCAAAAAGAAAATAGTTAGATCAAACTTCCTTGAGTTTTCCAGGTATCTATGGTCGAGGTACGCATGGCCATCCAATTTGAGATAGAGGCTCTTACAGTTGGACACCATTTCAATCCAGAATTTCCAAAGTTGTTAGATTTTCACATACAAGAAGAAGACAAAGAAAAGATTATGTGCCCAGTCATCACTCTCTAAATCCTATAAAGGACATCATCAAAGAGCTCAAAGAGACACAATATGCAAAAATCTCAATGCAAATTAGTAAGCATACAAGGAGATAAAAGCATGTAAAAGCATAGATTGTTTTAAGTTTTGATTGCATTGTTGTAGATGCAAAATCCTTTCTGGAGATGAGACTGATTGACTGACTCAAATGAAGCTTCAAAGGACTCTGACTGGATATGACACATCTCAAATACATGGGAGACCATAGGATATGACATTGATTGCCCCCAAGTGTTAAGCATTGATAGGATACAGACACTTGAGCTGATTGGTGTACAAACTGACTTATTGAAAACAAGAATGCAGAAACAAACTGGGAGATATGTACAAACTGAAAGCTGGGAAAGACCAAGATTATGCTGATAGATGGAGTATTTTGAAACAAGTGGCACCCATTTGCCTAGTTTTTACCATCTTGGCAAAGATTCTATTTTTGCTACCAAGGCGCCTGTTTCCAGGTTTTCACCAAGGCACTTTTTTTCTTTTTCTCATTTTTTTGTATTTCTCATTTTTTCAATTTTTTTGTACTTTGATATTTTTTACTTTTTTTGTGAATCATCAAGGCACCTATTGCTAGGTTTCCACCAAGATGTTCATTTTTTTTAGGACTTTTTCCAATTTTTAAGATTTTTTCTAGGATATTTTACCATAGACTGAATGCTTTAGGCATAGAATTTCTTCAGATGGAGAACATTGATTGGTTCTCAGAGCTATTCTCCTTCAGTCGTTGAGAGTTAATAGGCACCAGAGCCAAAAGTAGCAGTGATTATAAAGGGACCCAGCTAGTTGGGTTCAAACTTCCCCTTGCATTCTCGATGTGATTGATTTTTAGAATTTTCTCTCAAGACTAGATCACCAACCTGAAATTCTCTGTCTGACTTTCTTGTTGTAGCCTCTAGACATTCTCTTTTGATATACTCTGAGATGATCATACACAGCTTGTCTACGCTCATCTAGTAATTCAAGTTCTTGCAACCTAGACACTCTGTAGTCTTCATCAGTTACTAGACCGTGCATTCTAATTCTTAGTGATGGGATTTCAACCTCAATAGGTAGTACCACTTCAGACCCATAACCTAAAGCAAAAGGTGTAGCCCTAGTGGGTGTGCTAATACTTGTTTTGATACTAGTTCTAATACTGGTTCTGATAATTGTTCTGATACTTGGTATACTTGATAGCATCTTTTTCCATTGCAAACTCCCAAGCAAGATCATATCGTGCAGTCCCAATGTCTAGCAAGGTGGAGAACAAGAGGGATTGGCAAGCTGGTGGAAGAGATGGAAGACAAGAGAATGAAGGAGAATGAAGGGAAGAAATCTCCAAGGTAAAACACCTCAAGAATACCCAAGCTAGGGAAAAATTGTCATGTAAAGTGCATTGGGACAAGCAATGAAAGGCTAGCATAGGAGAAGTCACAAAAGCGTAATGCCAAAGAAGGATGCAGTCCAAAAGAGTAGACATGTCAATAGGCTTCATAGCATTGTGTTTTACTCTTTCTTTCTTTTTTTTTGTTATTAGATCAAGACCAAAGGGGAAAAGGATGGTGAAAGGCTAGAATGAATGGAGGAAAATGGATATGAAGGCTAAATAGGAATGGAATGAAAGAAAGATCACTGTAAAATAGCTCACAAGATAGCCAAATGTTCATGTATAGATCAACATTGTCAAGATCAAAGAGAGAAGATGGAATGGATGAAATATGTAGAATAATTACGCATGATGCCTAATTGCCAGGTTTTCATCATGGTACTTATCCAAGACACCACAAGGAAGTGGTTTTCACCATAGGATGAATTTATTTCTCTTTACTTTTGTTACCAAGGTGCCTGTTTCCAGGTTTTCACCAAGGCACATTTTTAATTTTTTTAAATTTTTTTAAATTTTTTTCTCTTTTTTCTCTTTTTGGAAGAAGGCAAGCTTTTTAGATAATGCTCCTTGAAAGGATAAACCATGATATGCCAAGGATTCAAAATGATATGCTCAAAGATGCTGATAGGAAAAAAGAAGATGGAAGATGAAAATGGAGTATAAGGTTTTATCTAAAGTGAGTGAGGTTGGAAGATAGTAGGAATAGGCAAGTGAGGAAAAAGGATAGGAGGTAGAAGGATAATGAATGGAAGGACTATGAAAGGGTAGATGGAAAGGAAGGCAAGATCAACATCAACACACACCTTGAAGGGTGGTGAGAGGATGGAGGAAATGTGAATGAAGCAATACGTGAAGGAATATGGTGAATGGATAGTAGAGGTTGTGGTTTAGGCGCATGGAATGGAAGAATATTTTTGGAGGGAGATGAAGTGGAAGCCTTTGGAAGCTTGAATATCAATTTCACTTTTTGCTCAACACCAGACTCTTTCAAGAGAGACTTTGGAATCCATATAGCTGTAGGTTTTTTATTTCCTTTTGATGATCTAGAGAGAATATCTTTAATGATGGATTTTGGAACCCATACTTGTCTTGTAGTTTTTTTCTTAGATATCTCTTTTGACTTTATGCTTCCATGTCTATTAGAGGAGACATGGTGATCTTCTTTTTTTGATGGATTCTTGTATTGCTTCTTTTTCTTGTATTGGACATTCAAGCTACTTTCAAAAGACTTGGGACTTGTGGAAGAAGAAGGAGGATATGACTGATTTAGATGGGTGAGTGGATGAAAAGGATTCAAGGGTGTGCATCTATGTTGATCTTAAGGAAAGATGGGAGATGGAAGAATGTAAGGACCCAAGATGGATGCCAAATTAGGAGAGTTAGGAGGGGAAAGTGAAGGGACATAAAGGCCCAAGATGGAAGGAAGATGTGAAGCTCTTAGTATTGGTGGAGGAGGTCCAAGGATGGAAGTGGAAGACGCAAAAGAATAATCAACAAGTTCATCAACATTTATATGACAACCAAGGACATCAGCACCTTTAGAGTGAGCATTAGGATTTTCAATAAAATCATGGACATCTTGAATATGAGCACCTTCTTTGATAGGATTGTTCAAAGCTTGCAAAGACTTGGGAAGAGTAGAAAGTGGAAATGAACATGGAGTGGTAGAATAAGAAGATGGAAGACTTTGATCTTGACCAGGATCTTTGGATAGCATAAGCAAATAATTTTTCTCTTCATTTTCAATAGGCTTAACATTGGAAATAACAACACCATTTTTACCAACCTTAATGGAAGTATCATCTTTGGAAAGCGGAAGTGGGGTAAGGTTATTTTGATTGTCAATAAGCTCAACAGTGTAAGTAGTAGTGTGATCTTGCTTAGGAGAAGACTTAAGACATGATGGAATGCATGAGAAAGGGTGTGCAGGATCAAAAAAACCCTGAAGCGAATAAGAGACATCATGAAGGGGATTGGATGACATGGAGGTTTCATGATCTTGATCTTTCTTTATGTTCTTTTCTTCATCATTTTTAGAGTCCTCTTGACAAGGGGCCACTTCTAAGGATAAGGAAGCATGTTGGGATTGTATGGAAGACTTTGGAAGAGATGGTGAAGGACTAGCTGAAGTAGGCATTATAGTGCATAAAGGCTTAGACTCTTTAGGTTTAACATTATTGAAAGTATTTGCAGCCAAGTGAAGGTTAGCTTGAGTTTCTTTAAGAGGTAGCCATTGAGGATAACTGTAGGGAACCACATGAAAAGTATTAGGACCTTTGGTGGATGAAGGACTTGTGAAAGATTTGATAGGCTTGGAAGCTTTAGGAAATATATGGGTATTGGAGGAAGTAGGGGATGGAAAGGAACCATCACAAGACAAAGGTTCAACATTAACATGATCTTTCTTGAGAGTGTAATCTTTAATTTTAGCATGAGAGTTCTTAGAGGAGAGATCCTTGTAGTATGCATGTTTATAATCAGCATGGTACATTTTATATTCCTGAATAGA
The DNA here is from genome assembly GCA_027943335.1 of Chamaecyparis obtusa. NCBI lineage: Eukaryota > Viridiplantae > Streptophyta > Pinopsida > Cupressales > Cupressaceae > Chamaecyparis > Chamaecyparis obtusa. Next base: position 131,440 of record BSBK01001217.1, read on the forward strand.
AGTAGATGTATCATCTAGATATTGTTCACAAAAATCATCAAAGTCTCTTTCAAAATCAAAATCATATGGATCACCATCACAATCTATCCAATGTGATGGCCCATTTGTAGTAAGCAGGAACACACGATGAGGAGGATTCTTAGGAATAGAGGTGTCATAGGTATCATTACATTGTCTATCATCATAGTCATCATAGTCTTCAAAGATGGGCATGTCACTCTCTATGGAAGAGGTATTATAAAGGTTATCACATTGCTCAAATTCTATCTGGGGGCATGGTGACATGTACAAGTCTTTATCAAATGGAAAAAGGCATAGAGCTTCCATGGAGAACTTTTTAGGTTCCTTTTCTTTCTCAAGTTTGTTAAGTTTGACTTGCATAGCGTGTATCTGTTTCATCATAGATGTGATTAGAATTTCTTCCTCATGTGTATTGATTCTTTGAGACATGTTAGGAGTTTTAGGACTCCCTAGAATGGATTGATGCAAAGTTTGTTGATTGACTCCTTGAATTGATGGAGGGGGAATGTAACCAGATTTCAATCGAAGGTTGCTAGCACTGTCGTCTTCATAAAGACTAGAATCGTGGAGTTGCTCAAAAGTTGGACCTATGTTAGTCAAAGGTAAAATATGAGATATTTCCCTAGATTTCTTGTGAGAGGAAGCTCTAGTTTCCAACATTAACCTTGGGTGAAGCAAAAGAATAAGATGAAGACAACTGAAGAATGAATGAAATGAAGATGATCAGATGACGCAACCTTGTCAAGGTTTGATTGATTGAAGATTCGATTAGATGTGGGTGAAGGATACTATGCCCTAGATGTATGGGTAGGTTCCCAAAAGATAGCGGACAAGATATCACAATACTTAGTCATTTTGATGATTGATTGAAGATTGAAAGTTATGACAAGGTTTTGACACAAGATGATAAAGACTCAAATCGATTAAATAGAAGACTAGATCGGATTCAAAAGACCACTTTGGGATAATGATTGGATTCTTAGTAGTTGTTGCTCTGTTCTTGACACAGTGATTTGTTTGACAGATTCTGTAAATAGGCTGAAAAAGCTAAGTATCTGGCATGACAGTTGCAAAACTCGCACGATAGTTGCTAGCAGGATTTGACCTTTTGAATTTGACTAGCAAAAAGACTCGTACAACATTGGGTTCTTTACCATATGATAGATGGGCAGTAATGAAATGACACTTGATAGAAACTCGTATGACTTTCTGACCTCCTGAGATGACTTTTGACTCCATAAAAGAATTTTACTTCAGATTTTGCAAATTTTAATGTCCAGATTTGAGGATTGTAATAGATTTGTCCATTTTCAATAACTAGATAGATAAACAAGCACATAAAATAGCAAGCAAGAGATTTCAAGCATGTCTAAAAACAATGAACAAGGGCAAAAGCAACCTTACGCATGAACAATCAAGTGACTTATTCATTCTAATCCTCAGAAGCCCTAATTGTGTATGTTCCAAAAATGTTTTGCAATAACGCACATAGACCCTAGAAAATAAAAATTTAGCCTCGCTAGGGTTTTTAGTAATGGTTTGACTCTACAACTTTTATGATCCAAAGGGGTGAACTTCAATCTTGGTGCACCAGGGTTTTGACATAGTCCAAGAATTTAATCAATTAGGAGCTACTAGGGAGATTTGAAAACCCAACAATGAACCACACCTATGAAGATTTCTTCCACAAGGACATTTATATAGTGGCTGTCACTACCACGATGAAAATGGCTATTACCGCTTGAGGTTCCGTCAACATGGTTGACCCAATTAAGGGAATGTCCACTATGGTTAACCCTCTCAAAAGGTGTCTCACAAGATATACCACATGGAGACTGGTTCCAGATTCAAGGATTTGGGTTTATGGTACTATCCAAAAAGGAAGTAGAGCATAATCCCCTAGCCTTTTCACTTTTAACCCAAACAAAACAAATAGATTAATCCGACATGCTAAGAACAAGATTATCTCACAAAGACCTATGACATCAACCCCTTAGGATCTATCAACCTCTCTGGAGAGAGAATGCCTCGATCAAAAGTTGAAGACACATGGATCTAGTGGAACGTGAGACTCCCTCAGTATCCTCCCCACCTACAAGGTATCCTTTGTTGAGAAGAGTTTCACTAGAAACCCACTCTCTCAAGATCCACAAATAGTGTTCATGGGGCCTAATTAATATGTGTAACAAAGATGCTGAAAGAAAACTATGTTCATTTTTATAGCCCAAATGAAGTCTGTGATAGGAAAGCAATAAAAGTCACTCAAGCTAGACACATGAGATGTTTGTTTTAGATCCAAAATCAAAGTCTTATCAGCTGAGAAAATTACCTGAATTTCTCACAATGCACTTAGTAGATTTTTACCTATTTTTAGCAATTCTTGGGATTTTTCTCTTCTATCTTTTGTACCCACAAGATGTACCTGCACCTGCACCTGCAACCCACTGTTATGAAAAACTTACCTATTCTTGTACATGAAACCCAATGTTATAAAAATCCATCAAAAAAATAAACACAACTTGTCAACCCCATGTGATAGAAAATCAAGTTAGTCAAAGATAATATGTCATTTGATAATCGAAAAACCTGTTGTCATAAAAAATTAGATTCTAACCAGTCCGCACTAAATCAACAATAACTTTTGAAAATCAAAATGAAATTAATCCAAACCAATGGAAAATGAAAGCTAACTCAAATGCCTTTCCAGAAATATAATTTTTAGATCTGTATCATGTCATATGTGCATGTACCAATAAAAACATCAGTCAGATTTCATAAAATTAGGTTCAGACTAGTCTTCACTAAAATGATCATAACTTTTGAAAATCAAATTTAAATTAATCAAAACCAATGGAAAATTAAAGCTAACTCAAATACCTTTCCATAAATATAAATTTTGGATCTGTACCATATCATATGTGCATGTATGAATAAAAGCATCAATCAGATTGCCTAAAATCAAGTTCAGACCAGTCCACTAAAATGATCATAACTTTTGTAAATCAAAACAAAATTAATCCAAACCAATGGAAAATGAAAGCTAACTAAAATATCTTTCCAAAAATAAAATTTTTGGATTTTTATCATGTCATATGTGCATGTACCAATAAAAACATCAGTCAGATTTGTAGAAAAACAGCCCAGAAATTTATCACAAAAATTAACCTTGCCCCACGGTGGGCACCAGAAATGTGTGTGTGAATTTTGTACCTATTCTGTAGACACAACACTTTAGTAAAACATTAGAGGTTAGCTGAAATCAAAATCGTGCAATAAATGAAAAAATAAACTAACCAGGCAATTTACTTCCTTCTAGTAGATGCGAGTATGTATTCTCAGATTATACCGAGATCAGTGACCTTGACGACACCTAAATGAAGGATTTTAATGCAAAACTGATATGAAATATGAAGGCAATTAATCTATTTTTTTGGTTTTTCTATGCAATTTATGATAATGAAAACTTGATATGAATCTATGCTAATATGAAAATGAAATTCTAATATCATATGCTAAAATATGAATGATCTCACAAAGTTGTTGATTTGCAAAGAAGCTTTGATTCTCCAGATACCAATTCGCCAGCATAAGTTTGCACAATTATGAGATGATTTGTGAAGAGTTGAGACCTTAATTTATAGAAATCCAAGGCTTTGGAGGTGCATGAATAAAAGCCATAAATCACTCAAATAACTCAGGTTGATTTTGAGTTATTTTTAAATAAAGGATATTTAACTCATAAAAACATGCAAAAGCAGAGATCAACTCAAAATAGAGTTTAGCTTTAATTGATAATTGATAGTTGTTTGCTTTTCTTGATTGTGCATGTTTTATTTATGAATTAATTTAATAATAAAGTGATTTATTTCCAACTTAACTAATTTTGAAAAATAAAACAATTGATTTATGGGTTGATCAATTATTTTTCAAACTTTTATTCAAAAACAATATTATTAAAAATTGACAACTTGCTTTAATTAATTAAATAAGAATTTAATCAATTATTCATAGGATTTTGGATTTATTGTCAAAATTAAATAATACAATTTACGAATAAATAGAATTAACTTTAATTAAATAATTAAGTGGCAGAATTAAATCTAATTAATTAAATATTGAGAATAGTCAATTAATCAAACTTTAGGATAAATTGGATGTATCATCAAATAATCATTAAATCAAAGATAATTATGATAATTAAGAATATTACTAGGAATATTCCCCGATGCAGAATTTAGGATAATCAATTAGGATTCGATGATGTGCAGATGTGCCTTAGGTTAGGACTTTGATGTTGATTTCGTTTGATATGTTGATATAGGAGATTAATGAACTTATAGCCCATTTTTGGGGTATTACAGCCATTTTTTGTGGTCATCGATAAACATTGTATAATTTGATCAGTGTATACTGCGATGCTCGGTGTTTACTGACCATCGGTGTCGGTGTCACTGGTGCCCGGTAAACTGTGTGATGTTTAGTGTAAAGACTTTACTGACTGCTCTGTCTTACTTCTGGTTACCGACCAACTCAATATAAGTAACTGACCAACTTGTTTACTAGCCTTTGATACTAATGACAACCTTAAATGCTCAATAGAGATTAACACAAACAACATAGCTGAATATGAAGCTTTACTAAATGCTATGAAAATACCAATCAAATGGAGAGTAACAGAACTACGCATTCATGGAGACTCACAACTGGTCATACACCAATTCAGTGATGTGTATCGACAAACAAAGGATGAGAAACTTGTTCCATACAAGCACATGGTAGATGATTTAAAGAAATATTTCATATCTATCACATTTGAACAGATTCCTAGAATGTAGAACAAGGCTTCTGATGCTATGGAAATGCTATCATCTTTACTACAATAGCTTGAACATGATGATGGAATATGGATGAAGTGACTGAGAGGGGGGGGTTGAATCAGTCAACCATAAAAACACTTCACAATTAATTCTTTGCAGATCTTTTAAGATATCTTAACAATGTTGTCTGTTTTAGCACTCGGTAAATAGATTGCAGTAACTTTGAAGATGCAGAAAGTATTAGCAAAATTATCCTTAGATATTTATCAGCACATGTATATGATTGAGAAAGCAATTAAGAACACAAGAGACACAAGATTTAATGTGGAAACCCAATATGGGAAAAACCACCAATATATCTAGATACTGATTTTCACTTTTCTGAAGTGATGCCTAGTTAGAAGCCAACCCTGTAAAAGGTTACAAAACACACTGTTAGGTGTGACCTTGTTAGAGGATTTAAAAACACCCTGCTAGGAGTGGCCTGGTAAGAGGTCTTGAAAACAATTCAATGGAATTGTCACCTTGTTAGAGGATTTATATTATGGCTGTTAAACCAACTCGGTTAAGAGATTTAGAATTCACTATTACAATGATAAGAAGGTAACAATGAAAAAGTGACCTGTATAATAATGCAACTGTCTTGCTGATTACAGATCTCTATTCTGCATAAGTCTGATCCTCTCTGATCGAATAAATCTCTGCTGCACCTCAAGGATATCTGAACATCCTTCACAAATTCGCATATACCTTTCCTTCTTTTCTTCTGTAAATCTTCTGCTGTGTTATTTTTACTTTTCACATTTGACCTTTTATTTATATGATTTTGGATTAGTCAAATCGACATTATTTAGTATAACAGTCGGCTGAATTAAGTAAACTCTATTTGCAAAAATCCTTCAAGGGCCGACAGTGCTCGGTGACCATATCTTAATATAATTTTTCGGAGACCGAGGGAACTCGGTAAACACCAACAATCCTTTACCTTTGATAACCGACTGAACTCGGTAAACACTAACTTTTCTTCGATGACCGACTGAACTCGGTAAACACTAAACTTTCTTCGGCAACCGAGTGAACTCGGTAAACACTAAATTTTCTTCGATGACCGACTGAACTTGGTAAACACTAAACTTTCTTCGGCAACCGAGTGAACTCGGTAAATACTACTTTTCTTCGATAACCGAGTGGACTCGGTAAGCATTAATATTCCTGTCTGGCAGACCGACTGAGCTCGGTAGAAGCAGATTGCTGCAGACTATGACATTGTGTGACATCAAGGACAATACATAATTGAGTAGCAATTTCCTTCAGACAATTGTTTCCAACAATCTCCCTCTTTGGCATTGATGGCAACACAATATGTCATATCATAAGAAATTTGAAAGAGTTAGCTCGGTTTAGATTCAAATCTCCCTCTGTCAGCAAAATTCCTTCTGACTAATGAAAATTTCTTGAAGTAATAGCAAAGACATAGCAAACACTCCCTCTTTGACAACACATGCCAAAGATAATTCACATATTACCGGTGAAAATTAATGTACCTCAAGTACTGATTCATATGCAATGATTCCTTTAATATGCTGCATCAACAGGTTGATTTTCAATCATGTTCTGGTTGATGCATCACTAAAACTATATTTAGTGAGCCTCGGATAGGGGAATGACCCCTAACTTACCTCTTAGATACACAAATGCATCCTTAGGTAATGGTTTGGTTAAAATGTCTGCAATCTGTTCTTTTGTATGAATATATTCTAATTTGATTTCCTTGTCCTACACCAATTCTCTGACAAAGTGATATTTAATAGCAATGTGCTTGGTTTTGGAATGCATCACTGGATTCTTAGAAATGTTTATTGCACTGGTATTGTCACAAAATATAACAACTGGTTCTTTGATTTCAACCTTCATACCTTCTAATAGTTGTTTAAACCAAACAATATTTGAACAGTTTACTGCAGCAGCAACATATTCTGCTTCGGCTGTGGATTGAGATGTACAATTCTACTTTTTACTAGTCCAGGATACCAGTCTTTTTCCAAGAAAAAATGCTCCACCACTTGTGCTTTTTCTGTCATCAATGTTTCTTGCCCAATCAGCATCAGTAAACACTTTCAAGTCTAGATTGCCTCCAAATTTATACCACAAACCATACTCTTCAGTTCCTCTTAAGTATCTTAAGATTCTTTTGATTGCCATCATGTGATTTTCCTTAGGTTTTGCTGAGAATCTAGCTACTATACCGACTGCTAAGGCAATATCAGGTCTTGTATGTACCACATACTGCAATTTTCCAATCATAGATCGGTATAGGGTCTGATCAAATTCTTTTGAATCATCATTTTTGGTAAGTTTCAGTCCAGTACACATGAGTGTACCAACTGGTTTTGAATCTTCCATTCCAAACTTCTTAAGTATCTCCTTAATGTATTTGGATTGAGTAATGTATATACCATTCTTGCTTTGCTGAATTTGAAGACCAACAAAGAATTTTATTAAACCAAACATAGACATTTCAAATTCTCTGTTCATTTGTTCTGAAAATTCTTTGCACTGATCCTCATTCCCTGTAAATATAGTATCATCCACAAATATTTCTGCCAATACAATTTTGTCATCCGGTCCTTCTTTGATATACAGATTACTGTTATCATTAGCTCTTTTGAAATTAATCTGGATCAAATAGTTATGGAGTCTTTCATACCATGCTCTAGGAGCTTGTTTTAAACCATACAATGCTTTGTGTAACCTGCAGACCATGTCCCTTTTGTCTGGATCAACAAAACCTTCAGGTTGTTCAATGTAGACTTCTTCATCAAGAATTCCATTGAGAAATGCAGATTTTATATCCATCTGATATACCTTAAATCCTTTGTGTGCTGCATAAGCAAGTAGAGTTCTTACACCTTCTAATCTTGCAACAGGAGAAAAAGTTTCTCCATAATCTATACCTTCTTCTTGAGAATAACCTTTACATACCAGTCTAGCTTTGTTTCTAGATACTTGACCATCTTCATTCAGTTTATTTCTGAATACCCATTTTGTTCCAATTACATTCTTATCTTTAGGTCTAGGTACAAGAGTCCAAGTTTTGTTCTTTTGTATTTGTTCTAATTCTTCATTCATTGCTTCAATCCAACTTTCATTCTCTAATGCATCTTTGATATTTCTAGGTTCAAAATCAGTAAGTAGACATGTACCTTTTAGCTTGCTTCTTGTCATAGTACCATCTGATTTGTTTCCAATGATTTGATCTGGTGTATGATGTCTTCTGACATATTTGGCTAGTATAGGTTCCTTGCCTTTTGAATGATTCATGCTGTTGTCTTCTAGGATCTCTTCTTCAGGTTGCTCAGGCTCGGTAGATATTTGCTCGGTAACTTCAGGCTGAGACTCGGTCTGAATTTCTTCCTGTGACTCGGTTTGAACTTCTTCCTGTGACTCGGTAACTGTGGTCGGCTCGGTAGATATAGCTTCCTTATTGATAGTTGTGTCTGTCAATGTTTCAGGTTCAATGTAAACGAATCTTCTGTAGTTCTCAGGTTCCCTTTTGCTTTCTTCCTCAGTCTTTTCTGCAAACTCATCAAATTTTACATGTATACTTTCTATGACTTTGTGAGTAGATAAGTTCAGACATTTGTATGCCTTGCTTTTGCTAGAATATCCTAGGAATATTCCTTCATCACTTTTCACATCAAATTTATTTCTTCTGGATTCTTTTAAGATATAACACTTGCTACCAAATATTTTCATGTAACTTACATTAGGTTTATAGCCATACCATAATTCATAAGGAGTTTTGAATGTGTCTTTCTTCAGTTGTACTCGGTTCAAGGTATGAACTGCAGTGCTGATAGCTTCCTTCCAGTACTTTATAGCGATGTTCTTTTCTATCATTAGAGTCCTTGCACAATCCATAATAGATCTGTTTCTTCTTTCTGCTATTCCATTCTGCTCAGGAGTTCTAGGAGCTGATACCTGTCTTTTGATTCCTCTTTCTATGCAGAAGTTGTTAAAATCATGGGAGATGAATTCACCACCTCTGTCTGATCTTAAGCATTTCAATCTTTTCCCTGTTTCTTTTTCTACTCTTGCTAAGTACCATTTGAACTTTTCAAATGCCTCTGATTTTTCTCTTAAATACATAACAGTCATCATTCTAGAATAATCATCAACGAAAAGAATAAAGAATTTATCTCCAGTATAGCTTTGTATTCCAATAGGTCCACATAAATCAGTATGCACAATTTCCAAAATTTCTTTAGACTGATAGTTCTTACTTTTGAAACTAGTTTTACTCATTTTGCCAATCTGACAATTCTTACATAGACCAGTGTCAGGTTTCTTCAAAGTAGGAATGCCTCTAACCTTCTTGAATTTGCTTATTTTTATCATGTTATCAAAATTCACATGACATAACCTTTTGTTCCATAGCCAACTTTCTTCTATTTGAGAAATAAAGCATGAATATTCATTGAGATCAAGATAAAATAAGTTACCTTTTGTTTGTTTGCCTGATCCAATGAGTTTTCCTTTTCCATCCAGCAGTCTTGCTTGACCATTCATGAATTCAACCTTGAAACCAGTGTTGATTAGCTGTGCTACACTTAGAAGATTATGTTTTAGTCCTTCAACCCAGTAAGCATTATCACATATGAGTTCTTTGGTTAATGAGATTCTTCCTTTTCCTTTTATACAACAAGGTTCATTGTTTCCAAATCTTACATTACCATTGTCACAGTCTTCTAAATATTCAAATTTTGTCTTGTCACCAGTCATGTGGTGTGAACATCCGCTGTCTATTATCCATATATCATCTTTGCTTATATGAGAAATAAGTGCTATCTTATCTTCATCATCATCAGATTCATCTTTTATAGCAATAAAGACAATTTCTTCTTCACTATCATCAGAATCTTTAGCCATAAAACATGATTTCTTACCTTTATCCTTGTATGATTTGAAATTCTTTTTGCCATAGTACTTGTGACTTCTCTTTTCTTCCTTGACTTGCTTGTTTGGGCACTTAGCTGCAATATGTCCAATTTCTTCACATGAAAAACAGATTAAAGGAGTTTTACCTTTATACTTACCTTTCCCTCTAGAGTACTTCTTTGCAAGTAATGCTTCTACAATTTCAAGATCACTATCAGAACTTTCTTCTGATTCTTCTTCACTGTCTGTCTGAACTTCTTTAATTTTCTTGTTCTTCTTTAGTGAAACCTTGGCCTCAAATGCTGATTCAATATTTTTGGAACTAGGAACATAGTTGTCATAGTTGTCTAATTCAAAAGCTGTCAATGTTCCAACTAGAGCATCCAAGGTTATACTGTGGTTTGCTTCACATCTTCTTTCTTGAATAGCTGATACTCTTATTGCATAGATAGGGAGTAGTGTTCTGAGTACCTTACTTATAACAGTCTCATCTGAGATTGTTCCTCCAGAAGCTCTAATTGCACTTACACTTGCTTTGATTCTTTCAACATATTTTGCAATGTTTTCATCTTCCTTCATATTCATCTTGTCAAACTGTCCTCTTAGGCTTTCTGCTTTGGCTCTCTTCACATTTGCATCACCACCATATATTTTCTTCAGTGCCACCCACATTTCATATGTAGTAGTGCAGTCTTTAATATCATCAAATTCTTCATAGCTGAGAGCAGATGCAATGTCTATCATCATGGTGTTGTGAGTCTTTTTATCTGCAATGTCTTCAATAGTTAATGCGCCATTAGGAATTGTATACTCTTCATCAATGTATTTGCATCTTGAATCACCAATGGAAGCCAGATGAAGTCGCATGAGACCTTGCCATGCTGAAAAGTTATCTCTGTTAAGCTTTGGAATTTCCCTCTTGTAAGACATCCTGATCTTTAGCTTAGGTCTTTGAAACCCTTCCTGCAAGCACCAAAAGCTCTGATACCAATTGATGGAATATGGATGAAGTGACTGAGAGGGGGGGGGGTGAATCAGTCAACCATAAAAACACTTCACAATTAATTCTTTGCAGATCCTTTAAGATATCTTAACAATGTTGTCTGTTTTAGCACTCGGTAAATAGATTGCAGTAACTTTGAAGATGCAGAAAGTATTAGCAAAATTATCCTTAGATATTTATCAGCACATGTATATGATTGAGAAAGCAATTAAGAACACAAGAGACACAAGATTTAACGTGGAAACCCAATATGGGAAAAACCACCAATGTATCTAGATACTGATTTTCACTTTTCTGAAGTGATGCCCGGTTAGAAGCCAACCCGGTAAAAGGTTACAAAACACACTGTTAGGTGTGACCTTGTTAGAGGATTTAAAAACACCCTGCTAGGAGTGGCCTGGTAAGAGGTCTTGAAAACAATTCAATGGAATTGTCACCTTGTTAGAGGATTTATATTATGGCTGTTAAACCAACTCGGTTAAGAGATTTAGAATTCACTATTACAATGATAAGAAGGTAACAATGAAAAAGTGACCTGTATAATAATGCAACTGTCTTGCTGATTACAGATCTCTGTTCTGCATAAGTCTGATCCTCTCTGATCGAATAAATCTCTGCTGCACCTCAAGGATATCTGAACATCCTTCACAAATTCGCATATACCTTTCCTTCTTTTCTTTTGTAAATCTTCTGCTGTGTTATTTTTACTTTTCACATTTGACCTTTTATTTATATGATTTTGGATTAGTCAAATCGACATTATTTAGTATAACAGTCGGCTGAATTAAGTAAACTCTATTTGCAAAAATCCTTCAAGGGCCGACAGTGCTCGGTGACCATATCTTAATATAATTTTTTGGAGACCGAGGGAACTCGGTAAACACCAACAATCCTTTACCTTTGATAACCGACTGAACTCGGTAAACACTAACTTTTCTTCGATGACTGACTGAACTCGCTAAACACTAAACTTTCTTCGGCAACCGAGTGAACTCGGTAAACACTAAATTTTCTTCGATGATCGACTGAACTCGGTAAACACTAAACTTTCTTCGGCAACCAAGTGAACTCAGTAAATACTACTTTTCTTCGATAACCGAGTGGACTCGGTAAGCATTAATATTCCTGTCTGGCAGACCGACTGAGCTCGGTAGAAGCAGATTGCTGCAGACTATGACATTGTGTGACATCAAGGACAATACATAATTGAGTAGCAATTTCCTTCAGACAATTGTTTCCAACACATGAGCTATGCTACAAGTTTCTGGTGGAAGCACTATCATTCCCTTCCTATGATTATCCAAAAACATGCATAATCTCTAATTTTGTTCGTCATGATTCCTCCCGCTAAAAAAAAATATACTCCTACCTTCGAGACCAAATCATTCTCGATACCTTTAACCATCATGAAAAATGTTACCTTATCTGAAATGCATCATGATATGTCATCATTAGTAATGATTTATACAAACAAAGTCTTGTGGTACACTTCTTAGGTGTTTAGAATGTGAAGATTCACAATGCATATTAGAGGAAGTCCACGAAGGTATTTGTGGATCACATTTCCAACAATTTGACACTAGCTCAAAAAATCATTAGGGCAGGGTACTATTGGCCAGACATGGAAAAAGGGGTCATGAAATATGCTAAGAATTGTCAGAAATGCCAAGTCCATGGTAATTTGATTCCCTTTACAACACAATGGAATTTTCAACAATTATCATTTGATCTCATAGGGGATATCTATCCTGATTCTTCTAATGGTCACACCCATATAATCACATCTACATATTACTTCACAAAATGGGTAGAAGGAGTTCCTTTTACGCAAGCCACAAGAAAACAAATATCCATGTTCATACTTAATTACATCATTTGCAGATGTAGCATACCACACTCCATCATCATAGAAAATGGATGCCAATTCAAGAAGAAGGACCTAGATTCCTTATGCTCTAAATTCAAGATCACTCAACATTGGTCATCTATTTACTATCCACAAGGGAATGGACAAGTTGAAGCATCTAACAAGAACTTGTTAAAAATCCTATATCGTACAGTCAACAAGACAGGAAGAGACTGGCATCTGATGATAAATCCAGCTTTTTGGGCCTACAGAACAAGTATTGGAATGCCCACTAGAGCCACTTATTTTGCTTTAGTATATGGGGCTGAAGTGGTACTGCCTATTGAGGTTGAAATCCCATCGCTAAGAATCTGAATGCATGGTCTAGTAACTGATGATGATTACAGAGTGTCTAGGTTGCAAGAACTTAAACTACTAAATGAGCTTAGACAAGCTGCATACAATCATCTCATAGTATATCAAAAAAGAATGTCTAGAGGCTACAACAAGAAAGTTAGATATAGATAATTTCAGGTTGGTGATCTAGTCTTGAGAGAGAATACTAAAAATCAATCCCATCGAGAATGCAAGGGGAAGTTTGAACTCAACTGGCTGGGTCCCTTTTTTATCACTGCTACTTTTGGCTCTAGAGCCTATCAACTCTTAACGATTGAAGGAGAAAAGCTCTAAGAACCAATCAACATTCTCCATCTGAAGAAATTATATGCCTAAGACATTTAGTCTATGAAAATATCCTAAAAAAAGTATAAAAATTAGAAAAAATCCTCAAAAAAATGATTATCTTGGTGAAAACCTAGCAATAGGTGCCTTGGTGATTCACAAAAAATCAAAAAAAGGGAAAAATACAAAAAAAATTGAAAAGATGGAAAATACAAAAAAGAATAAACAGAAAAGGTGCCTTGGTGAAAACCTGGTAAACAAGTGTCGTGGTAGAAAAAATAGAATCTCTGCCAAGATGGTGAAAACCTAGCAAACAGGTGCCACTTGTGTCCAAACACTCCATCTATCAGCACAATCTTGGTATCTCCCAGCTTTTAGTACTATTTTAGTTTGTACATATCTCCTTGTTTTCTTTCACATCCTATTTTCAATAAAGTCAATCCGTGCACCAGACAACAAAAGCATCTATATCCTATCAATGTTTCAAACTTTGGGGCAAACAATGTCATATCTTACGGTCCTCAGTATACCTAAGATGAGTCATATCCAGTTAGAAATCCTTCAAATCAATATTCAAGTCAGTTTGTATATCTCCAGAAAAGGATTTTGCATCTAATGACAACACAACCAAACCGTAACAACAAACAAAACAATCTTTTCACAAACACTTTAATCTTTATGTATGCTAACTGATTCACATTAAGACTTTTGCATGATATGTCTCTCCGAGCTCCTCGATGATATCTTTCATAGGATTTAGAGAGTGATGACTGGGGACATAATATTTTCTTTGTCTTCTATTTGTAAGTGAAAATATAACAAACTTTGGAAATTCTAGATTGAATTAGTGTCCACTATAAGTGCCTCCATCACAATTGGATGGCCATGTGTAACTTGGCCATTGATACCCAGAAGCTTAATGGAAATTGGATCTAACTTTACCTTTTTGAGTGATTTACTACTCCTACTATGAAATAGGATACTACCCAAGGATGCGAACGATAAAGGGTCACTGCGGGTAATTCACATGGGAACAAGGACGATCTCTCCACGACTTGGTGTGTTTGTACACAAGGTGTATTCAGGTCATCACAATGTTTATATTCTGAAGCTTAAACAAATTTCTAAATCAAAATGGACATGATATTTAGGTCATCCTGGCTTTTGTGACTTGGTGCTTATATCTAAATCTAACATTGTAAATTAAAAATCAATATTCATATGTTCATAGTTTCCTAACTAGTGAACATTGTATCGATTATTTAGTGTTACCTAAAAATATTCAGTAATGATAAAAACTGACATATGATCAGTGACTAAGCCCTAGGTCTTGCATTAAATTTGCATTTTGCATTTTAAATCTTTCTCACGATCTGAATAAAACATGATGTTTGATATTCTCCAAAATTTGCACTAAAAACACATCTCAAGGACTGAGTGTCACGAGAAGGTCCCTCAAATGAATCAGCAAGTAGTCATCATTCTAGGTTACACATCCATTTTGACCATGACTGAGCACTTGACTTCTTCATTTACCTGCAAAAATATCATGTGTGTCACTGCATTTACATTCCATCTCATATCATAAATGTCACATACATCCATTTGCATACATACATGTCCATCCATCAAAAACATAAAATGAATCATACATTACATTTATTCATCTACCATCTATTGTTGCATTGCATATTCATACATTCAAAGTAATGACTCATTGCATTCAATAGTAAAAAGTAAACATTCATACAATTGCATCACATGATAAAACATCATAACTCAAAATGACAAGTCCAATAAATTCATAACCACAAAATCCGATCTCATATATATATCAAATCTCGCAATATTACAAGGGCTGCACTAATGGCACAATATACAAAAGAATAAGCTACAGTGAGTTATCAAGTATGATCAAAATGAAAAAAATAAGGAATATCAGGTATCAACTATCTGCCTGGTCCTCAGCATCGGGTGTTTCTCCTCCTCTTGCAGGTGCATCAGGTGGTGGCTCAGCACGTGGGGCCCTGGCTCCCTCAAAATCTATCATGTACTGAGAGTATGATGTGACTCTCTGCCTAGGTGGCACCAATGAGTAATATGCAGAGATGTAGTATGAAGCACGCCATGTTTGGTGTATAACCTCTACTTGTAATTGCCTAACATCAGCCTCTCGATCTCAGAGTTGTCTATCCCCCTCCCATAGTTGTACCTCCAAAGATAAACTATGTGATCTCTGATCCCTCAACTAATGTTGGAGCCACCTAATCATGTCTTGTGGAGTTGACTTCAATCTAGCCTTTGTCTCTGATGTTGCCTCACCCTCCTCCATAGCCTCATCACCTCCACCAGCACATGTATCTATCTGTGCCTTATGACGACAAACCTCCACTCCTAAGTCAAAACTTGGGGCATCTTGTACATCCTCCATGGCTGCATCCTGGTGTGCTCCAATTACCTCCTCAGCACCCACTGTGCTACCAATCCTACCTAATATCTCACCCTCATCTCTGGTATACCGACAGTGTAAAACTGTTGGTTGTAATACCCCAAAAATGGGCTATAGGTTCATTAACCTCCTACATCATCAAATCCTAATTGATTATCATAAATTCTGCATCAAGGAATATTCCTATCAATATTCCTAATTATCATAATTATCTTTGATTTAATGATTATGTGGTGATAAATCTTATTTATCCTAAAGTTTGATTAATTGAATATTCTCAATATTTAATTAATTAGATTTAATTCTGCCACTTAATTGTTTAATTGAATTTAATTATATTTATTCCTAAATTGTATTATTTAATTTTGACAATAAATCCAAAATCCTATGAATAATTGATTAAATTCTTATTTAATTAATTAAAGCAAGTTGTCAATTTTTAATAATATTGTTTTTGAATAAAAGTTTGAAAAATGATTGATTAACCCATAAATCAATTGTTTTATTTTTCAAAATCAATTAAGTTGGAAATAAATCACTTTATTATAAAATTAATTCATAAATAAAACATGCACAATCAAGAAAAGCATACAACTATCAATTATCAATTAAATCTAGACTCTATTTTGAGTTGATCTCTACTTTTACATGTTTTTGTGAGTTAAATATCCTTTATTTAAAAATAACTCAAAAATCAACCTGAGTTATTTGAGTGATTTATGGCTTTCTTTCATGCACCTCCAAAGCCCTAGATTTCTGTAAATTAAGGCTTCAACTCTTCATTATCAATCCATCCACGAATTGCACACTCACGCTGCTGAATTGGAGACTAAATAGTCGATCTTGAGAATTCGAGTTGTTGTGAGATTTTCATTTATTATTGCATAGTATCCATATCATTTAGAATATCATTGATAGATCATTTTAGCATATCAATTTTCATATTAGCATAGATTCATATCAAGTTTTCATTATCATAATTACATAGAAAAACCCAAAAAAATAGATTAATTGCATTCATTCCATATCTGGATTTTTCATTCAAATCCTTTGTTTAGGTGTCGTCAAGGTCACTAATCTCGGTATAATCTGAGAATACATACTCACATCTACTAGAAGGTAGTAAATCACTTGGTTAGTTTAGTTTTTCATTTATTGCATGATTTCAATTTCAACTAACCTCTAATGTTTTACTGAAGTGTTGTGTCTACAGATCAGGTACAAAATTCACACACATATTTTTGGCACCCACCATGGGGCCCTAAAATGGGTTTCCCTTCACAATTTTATCAATTTCTATCATTTTCTTGACTTTTTCTATTCCCAGCTACGATTTTTATTCTTTGTCTATACAATTTTCATATGAATTTTTCAGAAATTCATACTAGAAGACACCCACTATTGTACGACAGTTGATTTGATCAAGGATCATGCAAGCAGAAACCCACGGTCATTTGGAAGTTTAATTATCGTGTGATCTGGTACCCAGTGTCGTATGAGTTTTTGGACTATCATCTGGAAGGTAACCCACTATCGTATGAGTTTTAGTGCCAGGGTTCAATTGTCATTTCACTTTTTCAGGCAGTTTGTCAAATTTTGACTAACAACTAACCCTAACAATTGAAATTCTCTATTTTTTATTAATTTTCACTGGTTGTTGATTGGAAAAAGTGCAAGAATTACTAAAAGAAGGTAAGAATCTACTAGGCACATTGCGAGGAATTAAGGTAACCTTCTCAACTAATAACATTTCGATTTGGATTAAAACGAACGTCTTGCATGTCTAGCTTAAGTGTCTTTCTTTTCCATGTC
The DNA here is from genome assembly GCA_027943335.1 of Chamaecyparis obtusa. NCBI lineage: Eukaryota > Viridiplantae > Streptophyta > Pinopsida > Cupressales > Cupressaceae > Chamaecyparis > Chamaecyparis obtusa. The sequence continues at coordinate 149,007 of BSBK01001217.1, forward strand.
ACACATTTCATTTGGGCTCTAAAAATGAACATAGATTTTCTTTCAGCATCTTTGTTACACATAGTAAGTAGGCCCTATTAACACTATTCATGGCTCTTGAGAGAGTGAATTTCCAGTGAAATTCTTCTCAACGAAGGAACCCTTGTAGGTAGGGAGGATACTGAGGGAGTCTCATGTTCCACTAGATCCATGTGTCTTCAACTTTTGATCGATGCATTCTCTCTCCAAAGAGGTTGATAGATCATAAGTGTTTGACGTCATAGATCTTTGTGAGATAATCTTGGTCTTAGCGTGTCGGATTAATCTGTCTGCTTTGTTTGGGTTAAAAGTGAAAAGGCTAGAGGATTATGCTCTGCTCCCTTTTTGGGTAGTAACAGAAACTCAAATCCTTGAATCTGGAACCAGTCTCCATGTGGTATATTTTATGAGTCACCTTTAGAGAGGGTTAACCATAGTGGACATTCCCTTAATTGGGTCAACCATGTTGACGAAACCTCAAGCGATAATAGCCATTTTCACTGTGGTAGTGACAACTGCTATATAAATGTCATGTTGGAAGAAATCTCCACAGGTGTGGTCTCTTGTTGGGTTGTCAGATCTCCCTAGCAATTCCTAAAGATTAAGTTATCAGACTGTGTCAAAACCCCGGTGTGCTTGGATTGGAGTTCACCCTCTTGGATCATAAAAGTTGCAGAGTCAAACCATTACTAAAAACCCTAGTGAGGCCAAATTTTTATTTTCTAGGAATATGTACGTTATTGCAAAAACTTTTTGGAACATACACAATTAGCAATTCTAAGGATTAGCAAAAATAAGTCACTTGATTTTTCATGCGCAAGGTTTCTTTTTCCCTTGTTCATTGTTTTTAGACATGCTTGAAATCACTTGCTTGGTATTTTGCCTGCTTGCTCATCTATCTCGTTACTAAGAATGAACAAATCTGTCACAATCCTCAAATATGGACATTGAAATTTGCAAAAAATTTAAAATTGAAAACCTAAAATTTGCAAAAATTGAAGTAAAACACCTTTCTAGAGTCAACAGTCATTTTGTAAGTCAGAAAGTCGTATGACTTTTGGCTATTGTCATTTCAGAACCCTCAGGTTGTCATATGGTATCAGGTATATTGTCATACGAGTTTTGCTACCAGTCATTTTCAAAAGTCAATTTCCTTGTTGTCAACTGTCGTACAAGCTTGTCAATTATTGTTTCATGATATACCCACTATCGTATGAGCCTGTAGAGAGTCATTTGAGAAATTTCAAAAAGTTGTCAGAACTATCAGAGACCCGACTTTTCCAGCCCATTTCCAGAATCTGTCAAACAAATCAAAATGTTAGGAACAGAGCAGCAAATACAGAGAATCCAATCATTTTCCTAAAGTGGCCTTTTGAATCCAATTTAGCCTTCTATTTAATCGATTTGAGTCTTTATCATCTTGTTTCAAAACCTTGTCATAACTATCAACCTTCAATCAATCATCAAAATGACTAAGTGTTGTGATATCTTGTCCACTATCTTTTGGGCATCTACCCATACATCTAGGGCACAGTATCCCTCACCTAAGTCAAATCTATGCTTCAATCAATCAAATCTTGACAAGGTTGCATCATCTAATCATCTTGATTCAATTCATTCTTCAGTTGTCTTCATCTTATTCTTTTGCTTAACCCAAGGTTAATGGTGGAAACTAGAGCTTCCTCTCACAAGAAATCGGGAGAAGCACTTAACACCAGAACTTTGTCTACTCACATAGGTCCAACTTTTGAGCAACTCTATAATTTAGGTCTTTACGAAGATGATGGTGCTAGCAACCTTCGATTAGAAACTGGTTACATTCCTCCTTCATCAACTCATGGAGGTACCCAACAAAACCCACATCAATCTATCCTAGGTAGGACTCCTACCATGTCTCAAGCATGGACAAACTTTGGCTCTCAAAGAGCTCAATCTCAACATGGTGCAAATCAGGAACCCACACCTAAAGAAATTGCTCAATATCAAAATGATGATAACTTCAAATGAATGATGAAGCATTTCTTGAAAGAAGACATAGAGGCATACTTTTTACAATTGGCTCATCAAGGAGCTAAACTTCTTCCCAAATTTAATGTTGAAGATATCATTACACATGAGGAAGAAACTCCACTCACAACTATGATGAAACAGATGCATGCCATACAAGTCAAGCTTAGTAACCTTGAGAAAGAAAAGGAACCCAAGGAGTTCTCCATGGAGGCCCTATGTCCTTTTCCATTTGACAAAGACTTGTACATGCCACCATTCCCAAAAAGAGTGGAGATGCCTAAGTATGATAAGTATGATGGACACTTAAATCCCCAAGATCATGTTAGAGAATTTTGTACACAATCTATGGAGTTCATACATGAACCAACCTATCTGATGCGTCTCTTCCATCGATCTCTAGGGGGAGCAGCCATCCACAGGTTCTCTAGACTTCCTTCTACTATCAAAATTTTTGAGGAGTTGATCAAATTGTTCTATTAGTAATACTCCTACAAAATTCAACATCCAGTCACCATGATTGATATCTGTAATCTCAAGCAATATCCAGGTGAACCATTCCTAACATTTCTTAAGAGATGGAGGAAGAAATTCTCTCTATATGCTAGGCCTATTCCAAAAACTGAGAAACTGGAAATCTTCATCAATAATCTTGTCCCAGAGATCAACTATCATTTACAAATGCAAGATCATACATCTTTTGATAAGATGGTAGACAATACGATCAAAATTGAAAAAGTACTTGTGAAAAAGGAGAAAACACACTTCAAAAAGACAAGTACAAATCAGGATCCAGTTCTAAAGACAAGAATAAAAACTGGAACAAGAATAAAGGCATTGTCATAGATGGTGTTGTTGATACTATCTGTGCCCCGTCAAAGGCACTAGCTTTCAATCTAACTATTGGTACCCAAGTCATAAAAGCTTCAGAACAAAAGGTGCCTGAATCATCCCAAAAGAAGCTAGAGTATAAAAAGTGGTCCACTAATAATAAATGAATGTTCACTCCTCTTGGAGAATCTTTAGAATCAGCCATGAGAACTCTGCTGGCCAATAACATCATCTCTTTTCCTGAGATCTGACAATCTGATTCTGAACCTAAACCAAAATGGTGGAAAGAGAATGAATTCTGTGATTTCCATCGGGGAAAAGGTCACAAAACTAATAACTGCTTACGCTTGAAACATACTATTCAAGATTTAATTGATAAAGGTAACATCACGATTGACAACCATAAGAGAAATAAAAATCATACGGAATTCACAGAACCATTTCCGAAACATGGTCAAGAAGTTTCATCTTCTCAGCCTAATATGGGGGCAAAGGTCAATTATGCTTACCCTGGAAATAATGTTGTTATCAATATGGTTAAACCTTGTCTCTCTAAACATTGCAATGTCATCACAATTGTGTGAAGAGATAGAGATCATTCTTCAAATAATGTAGTTACTCGATCACAAGCTCAGGCACATCTGAACGGACAAATCCCAGATTCATCAAATGTCCCTAAGATGCCCTTCAATCTTTCTTCTACTTCCAAATAGAAGGCTACTTCTAAATCTTCCAATCCTAAAGATATGAGGCCAACATCTTATAGTATTGTTCAACAAATCTAACACACTAATGCAAAAATCTCCATGTTTGAGTTGCTTCGGATATCTCCAGCTCATAGAGCCATTTTAGACAAAGCTTTGCTCAGATCCAATATTCCTGATGACCTTGATTTAGATAGGTTCTAGACTATGGTTGGACATCTTACATCTCCACAATATATCTCCTTTTCAGAGGAAGATGACAACTCCTTGAGTCACCCACATAACCAGTCCTTGCATATAGAAGTCTTGATCTAGAACCGTAGAGTCAAACATGTGTTGATAGATGGAGGCGCTAGCCTAAACATTTGTTCTTATAGCTTGATCACACAATTGAGATTTTCAGAATTGGCTATTGATCCTAGAAAGAAAATAACTATCAAAGCCTGTGATGAACAAGAAAGATCTTCTAAAGGCACAATTATCTTACCTATCAGGGCTGGTCTAGTTATCAGAGATACTATATGTCAAGTTCTTGATCTACCTTTGGCTTACAACATTCTTCTAGGGAGACCATGGATACATGAGATGAAAGCTATTCCTTCTACATTTCACCAATGCTTGAAATTTCCTTATGAAGGAGTAGAGGTCTCTATTCCAGCAGACATATCCACCACTTGCAATACATTGAAGGAAAGAGTAGATAAGCTTGTGCCTAATAATAGAGAATCTTCCATTGAACCAACTAAAGAAGTGATGCAGGAGCATCCTGGGTGTAAGAGCAATCTTGCATCACCCAAAAATATTTCTATTTTTGTATTCAATAAGGGCTATTTTGTGCAGACCTGCTATTTATGGAAAGTTACTATTTTTGGTAATTTTTGTATGTTCTCAGAATGATCTGATTTCTTTCTTGGAGGTTCATGTTGGTCATATAAGTCTGCCAGTAAAGTTTCATTGCCAGATCAAGTGTATATTGGAAGATATCGAAGATTTTTGGTATTGGCAGCAGGGTACAGAAACTTTGAACTCAGTTTTGAAGGCTTTAGAGGCCCCGGATGAGGTCAAAAATTTGGGTGACGGGCGCTTGCGCAAGTCAAGCCTGTAGAGTGCTTCGTGGAATTTTTGAAATGGGGTTATAATAGCCGAGCGGGTCAACGAGTGATGACTTATGGTCTTCAGAAGTTGGGTCACCTGAAATGGCGAAAAATAATTTTCTTCAAAATTTCTGTTCGGGTTTCAAAGGTGCTATCTTGAGCTGACTATGATGTAATAAAATGTAAAATAAAATAATTCTAAGTTTGGTCGGCCTTATTGGCTAAAATTCTGGAACCTTCCCAGGCGGTGGAAAATTGCCTATATAAGGAAGGCTGTATTATTGTCTTAGGCAGTTCAGAATAGTTCTGGGTAGTAGATCTGGGTAATAGTTCGAGGCTTTGTCCTACAGAATATTGTAAGGAATGCCCATGTGGCTTTGCATATTGTAATTCTGAAAGTTTGTAATTCCACATTTGTGGAGATAATAAGAAGCCAATTTTCTGTTCTTGCATATTATTGTTGTTGTTTTTCTATTTCTGTTATGTGTTTGTGGTATTAAGGGGAGCACCCTTCATTAAGTGGTATCAGAGTAGGTTTTCTTGAGTGTGTAAACAGATCACCGACTGTGAGCCAGTTTGTACCAGGACTGTGGCTAGGGTTTCAGCGCGCATCGTGAAAATGCCTCCACGACGAGAACATGGCGGAAGAGTTGGTGCTGTGACACCTGAGGTTAGAGAGCTGCAGAGACAAGTGCGAGCATTGCAAGAAGAGATTCGCAGAGGAATGAATCTTAATGTCAGAGACGAAAGCGAGGATGAAGCCGAAGAAGAATATCAAGAAGGAGAAGTTGAAATTGTGAACCAGGAGGAAGAAAGACTTTTTCGGGCGATTTCCAAGATTGGGAAAAGACCTAAGATTGAGGTTCCTACATTTTCTGGAAATCTTAACCCAGAGGAATTGATCGACTGGATCAATGAATGTGAAGAATATTTTGAGTATGAAGATGTTGAGGATCCTGATAGGGTCAAATTTGCGAAGGCCAGATTGAAAGGTCATGCGAAGATATGGTGGCAAGAGATTCAGTTGGAGCGAAATAGAAGGGGAAAGGAGAAAATCATGAGATGGGATCGGATGGTGGATAAATTAAAGCGACAGTTCATTCCTGTTGATTATGAGCTTGACCTACTGAAGAAAATGCAAAGTTTGAAGCAAGCAGGAAGATCTATTCAGGAGTATACAGAGGAGTTCTATCGACTTCTCATCAGAACAGGCCATGCAAAAGATGATAAGGAGAAAGTTGCCCGATACCTTAATGGGTTAAGGCCAAGCATTCAGGAGGAGCTGAATCTGGTTCGAATGAACAGTATTGAAGAGGCATACCAGTTTGCCCTAAAAGTAGAGGAAAAGTTGAACAAGAAGTTTGAGAGCAGACAAAATGGAAGAGGTCGCGGTGGACGATCTGGTGGACGGTCATATGGTGGCCGAAATAAAGATCCGAAAAAGAAGGATGAGGCCAGTAGCAGTCAGAATCAGCGAGGAAATAATTCCAATCGCTTCCAGGATCAGAATAATCGAGATCAGAGAGGAAGAGGAAGAGGGCAAGGATCTGGAAGAGGTGGCTTCCGTGGAACATGTTTTCACTGTGGAGAAGAAGGTCATAGGGCATTTGAATGTCCTCAACGCCAAGGCAGAACAGATAGGAGAAATGACAGCCAGGCCAGAGTTGCACATATAGATGAAGATGCCAGATCATCAAATTCTGAAGATGCTGAGAGAGGAGAAACATTGATTAACAAAAGAGTCCTGTTCAGTGGTGAGAATGAACCTGAGCAAAGAAGGAGCCTGTTTCGCACCAGGTGCAAGTGTGAAGGTAAATGTTGTGATGTAATTATTGATAGTGGAAGCACTGATAATTTGGTGTCAGAAGAGATGGTGACAAAGTTGAAGCTCAAGAGACAGAAACACCCACATCCATATCGGATTGCCTGGGTACAGGATGACCACAAGGTCATGGTCAATGAACAATGCCTGGTGAAGTTCAAGATTGGCGGATACCAAGATGAGGTATTGTGTGATATCATATCTATGGATGCATGTCATATGTTGTTGGGTAGACCATGGCAGTTTGACAGATGTGCTGTACATGATGGTCGTGCGAATACCTATTTCCTGACAAAGGATGGAGTGCGACATAAGCTAAAACCATTGAAGGAGACTGAAGAAAAGGTATGTGGTAATGCAAGGATAACTTTTGTTGATGGAAGAAATTTAATAGATGGTATGAGGCATGAGCATGTATGTTTTGCTTTAATTCCAAAAGCTAGTAAAGAGAAAGTAGAAGATGTTCCTGTAGAAGTTGCAGATTTGTTGAATGAGTTTCAGGATATTGTATCCGATAACGTGTCTGATGGATTACCACCAGTTAGGAAGATCAGTCATCAGATGGACTTGATCCCAGGAGTGAGTTTTCTGAATAAGGTAGCACACAGAATGACACCTGCAGAAAGTGAAGAGTTGAACAGACAAGTACATGAGTTGTTACAGAAAGGATTGATCCGTGAGAGTCTGAGTCCCTGTGCTGTACCAGCGGTATTAGCACCAAAGAAGAATGGAGAATGGAGGATGTGTACAGATTCTAGGGCAATAAACAAGATCACAATCAAGTATAGGTTTCCATTGCCACGAATGGATGATATTATGGACTGTTTGAGTGGAGCTATGTATTTTTCAAAGATAGATCTAAAAAGTGGATATCATCAGATTCGGATCAGAGAAGGAGATGAATGGAAGACTGCCTTCAAGACAAAGGAAGGACTATATGAGTGGTTAGTCATGCCTTTTGGGCTAACCAATGCACCGAGCACTTTCATGCGGCTCATGAACGAGGTTCTGAAAATTTTTTTGGGTAAGTTTGTCATTGTTTACCTAGATGATATTTTGATCTTTAGTAAGACATTGGAGGAGCATATGATGCATATTTGTATGGTATTTGAGAAGTTGAGAGAAGAGAAATTGTTGATTAATTTGAAGAAGTGCAGTTTTGTGAAGAAAGAGTTAGTGTATTTGGGATTTGTAGTTTCAGCAGAAGGTCTAAAAATGGACCCAGAGAAGGTACAGGCTATCCTTGAATGGCCTACTCCAAGGAGTGCTACTGAGGTAAGATCTTTTCATGGTTTGGCTAGCTTTTACAGAAAGTTTATCCGAAATTTTAGCAATATTGGTGGACCCTTGACTGAAACAATGAGAGGGGATAGAAAAGAATTTAAGTGGACTAATGGGGCAGAAAAGAGTTTTCAATTGTTGAAACAAAAAGTTACAGAACAACTTGTTTTAGCATTTCTAGATTTCAATAAGGTGTTTCAAGTAGATTGTGATGCTAGTGGTACTGCAATAGGAGCTGTTATGAGCCAAGAAGGTAAACCTTTTGCGTATTTCAGTGAGAAGTTAAATGATGCCAAGAGAAAATATTCTATTTATGATCAGGAATTTTATGCTATAGTTCAGGCATTAAAGAAGTGGAGACATTATCTGCTTCCTAAGGAGTTTGTTTTGTATACTGATCATCAAGCTTTGCAATATTTGAATAGTCAAGGAAAGTTGAATCAAAGGCATTTGAAATGGGTTGAGTTTTTGCAGAGTTATACATTTGTTTTGAAACACAGGAGTGGAAAGTCTAACAGGGTTGCAGATGCTCTTAGCAGAAGGCAACTATTGCTGACACAGATGCAGATTGAGGTGGTTGGATTCAAGGAACTCAAGAATTTGTATCCAGAGGATCCTGATTTTGGTGAAGCTTGGAAAGCTTGTACAGAACCTGTTACTCTAGACAGGACGAAATGGTTGGATTTCATCATCTAGGATGATATGCTATTCAGAGGGAGTCAGTTGTGCATTCCACGAAGTTCTATGAGAGAGAATCTCATCAAGGAGAAGCATAGTAGAGGATTGGCTGGACATTTTGGTCGTGATAAAACCCTTGGTTTGGTTAGTGAGAATTATTATTGGCCACAGTTGCAGCAAGATGTGAAGAAGTTTGTACAGAGTTGCAGAGTATGTCAGATGGCGAAAGGAGTGAAGCAAAATACAGGGTTGTATCAGCCATTACCTGTACCAGAGAAGCCTTGGGAGGATATCAGCATGGACTTTGTTCTTGGTTTACCAAGGACTCAGCGGGGACATGATTCAATTTTTGTGGTGGTTGACCGATTTTCAAAGATGGCACACTTCATTCCCTGCAAGAAGACTAATGATGCTGTTCATGTAACAGAATTGTTTTTTAGAGAAGTAGTGAGACTTCATGGTTTGCCAAGGACCATAGTTTCAGATCGGGACACTAAGTTTGTTGGATATTTCTGGCGTACATTGTGGAAGAAGTTGAAGACAGATTTGAAGTTCAGTTCATCACATCATCCACAGACTGATGGACAGATAGAGGTGGTGAATAGGAGTTTGGAAAATTTGCTGAGATGTTTGGTTGGAGATAAGCCAACAGGATGGGATTTGATTTTACCACAGGTGGAATTTGCATACAATAATTCTGTCAACAGGAGCACTGGTAAATCACCATTCCAGATTGTATATGGAAGTAGTCCAAGAAATGCATCTGAATTGAGGAAGATAGATAAAGGAGAAATAAGTAGTGCTGAAGCTGAGGATTTTACAGAACACTTGAAGAACATCCATGAGGAGGTGAGGAAGCATATTACCAAGATGAATGCATAGTATAAGGCTAAGGCAGATGAGAAAAGGAGGTATAAAGAATTTCAAGTTGGTGACGAAGTCATAGTTCATTTGCGGAAGGAGCGGTTTCCAGTTGGTACATATAACAAGTTGAAAATGAAGAAGTTTGGACCATGCAGGATACTGAAGAAACATGATTCAAGAAATGCATATGAGGTAGAATTGCCTTCTGAGCTAAATATTTCACCAGTGTTTAACATTTCAGATCTGATAGAGTATCATGAGGGAGGTGTTGAAGATGAGATCACAGCAGCACAGTGGAGTATTCCAGCAACTAGTTCAGACACTAAGGAGATCGAAGATATACTGGACAGTTGTGTTGGTAGAAGCACAAGGAACATGACATATGAAGAATATCTGGTCAAGTGGAAAGGGCGACCTGTTGAAGATTCATCATGGTTGACAAAGGAGGAGGTTAGCCGTCTTGGTTTTCCTCTGCACACCTGAGTCGTGACAGGGTCACTTCTCAAATTACCTCGGGTGTCTGATGCAGGAGCATCCTGGGTGTAAGAGCAATCTTGCATCACCCAAAAATATTTCTATTTTTGTATTCAATAAGGGCTATTTTGTGCAGAGCTGCTATTTATGGAAAGTTACTATTTTTGGTAATTTTCGTATGTGCTCAGAATGATCTGATTTCTTTCTTGGAGGTTCATGTTGGTCATATAAGTCTGCCAGTAAAGTTTCATTGCCAGATCAAGTGTATATTGGAAGATATCAAAGATTTTCGGTATTGGCAGCAGGGTACAGAAACTTTGAACTCAGTTTTGAAGGCTTTAGAGGCCCCGGATGAGGTCAAAAATTTGGGTGACAGGCGCTTGCGCTGGTCAAGCTTGTAGAACGCTTCGTGGCATTTTTGAAATGGGGTTATAATAGCCGAGCGGGTCAACGGGTGATGACTTATGGTCTTCGGAAGTTGGGTCACCTGAAATGGCAAAAAATAATTTTCTTCAAAATTTCTGTTCGGGTTTCAAAGGTGTTATCTTGAGCCGACTATGATGTAATAAAATGTAAAATAAAATAATTCTAAGTTTGGTCGGCCTTATTGGCTAAAATTCTGGAACCTTCCCAGGCGGTGGAAAATTGCCTATATAAGGAAGGTTGTATTATTATCTTAGGCAGTTCAGAATAGTTCTGGGTAGTAGATCTGGGTAATAGTTCGAGGCTTTGTCCTACAGAATATTGTAAGGAATGCCCATGTCGCTTTGCATATTGTAATTCTGAAAGTTTGTAATTCCACATTTGTGGAGATAATAAGAAGCCAATTTTTTGTTCTTGCATATTATTGTTGTTGTTTCTCTATTTCTGTTATGTGTTTGTGGTATTAAGGGGAGCACCCTTCATCAAGAAGCATCCACATCTAAAATGGAAGATCTTGCAAAAGAGGTTAATATCAAAGAAAATAATATGGGAGAATATACTATGGAGGTAGTCTTATCTTTGACATCTCTCCCTATCTCACCTAAGTCTCATGGAAAATCTTTGAAACAATCCAAACTAGATTCTAAAGAACCTCTTGAGGCATATAAAAAGAATTTTGTGGTAGAACAAGTCTCCAAGCAAGAATTTGAAGAGGATGAAGTTGTGCTTGCATGACTATACAAGGATGAATATGAATCCCATGATATTCAAACTAGTAACTCAACAGTACCAAAAGATCCTTCTAAGTCATATGGCCCAGGAGATAAATTGATAGCTAAGATGGGATATCTAGGTAAAGGGCCTCTAGGAGTCAGAGGAAAAGGTCTTGAGGCACCTCTCCCACATACTGGTAGAGAAAATAAAGACAAAGGTGGCTTAGGATTTAAAAAGAAACCCTTTCACCTCAAAGGTAATTGTTCTCATGTCATAGAATAGATCACACCAGGCGAACATCTTCTTAAGAAGGAGGAAGTTGAACCATTAGATAGTGATTTAGACAGCTCAGAACTCATCCCATATGAAAAATTGCCTAAAGAGATCAAAGACCTTCTTGATGATAAAGATGATCCAATCAAAAGAATTAATGTAGTAGAAACACAAGAACCTACTATTAATCAAGAGATAGTTGCAACACAAGAACCAGCTAATCTCAAAAATAATCAAGAAGAGGAAGGTGGTAGTTGTTCTTAGATAGATTCTCATGAGTATGAATTCAATTTAAAATCTGAGGGTAACCCTTCTTGGGGTATTCATCCTGACTTTACTCATGTTCTAAGATTTCCTAGAGGCATAGATGAAGAATCTAATAACTATGAATGGGGAGCCATTCCAGAAGAAGATGAGCTTATTACAGAGAAACATGTTAATGTTATTCACCAATATGCACCTGAACCCAACGTAAGTCTAGAGCGAAATGATGAACCTATCGAGTCTGATCTACCTATGCCTGAATTGGACTCCCATAATGACATTGAGCCTATTCATGAATTGAATGTCTTAACTTGTAATATCACCTTTGAACTTGAGTGTCAGGTTAGGACCAATGGTGATAGATCCATATCCGTAAACACTATCTCCCAATCTTTCCCCACTTTGACTATCCAATATCCAGAACTTATTGATCAAACCTCCACAAATTTGAGCCATGGTATTTATACCTTCCTAAATGACTATGCCCTTGATTGCTACCTCAATGCAGTTGAGCCTATGATTACTTCCATCAGTGAACTGAGCATTAGCATGATGGAGTTGGACATCAAATATCTTAGTCAAAAAAATAAGAATAAAAAGAAAAAGAAAAAGATTTCTGAGGGTGAAAACCACTTTGTGGCAGTCGCAGAACCTACAAAAGTAAAAATACAAGATGTATCCAAAGGTGAAAACCTCTCTGAGGTACCTAAGGATGAGATATTTGATGTCCTTCTGAGTCATTTACAGGACAAATCTCTGGTTCTAATTGAGCCCACTCAATCTATCAATTTGGGAATAGCAGAGTAACCACAATTGATCCATGTAGCACAATCTTTATCAAAAGAAGAGAAGCAAAAATTTACAACATTCCTAATAGAGAAGAAGATCAACTTTGCATGGAAATATTTAGATATGCTAGGATTGGATCCTAATCTTATAATGCATCATTTATCTATAGCTCCAAATGTCAAACTTGTTAAACAAAAGTTAAGAAAGATGCATCCTCATGTTGCACTCTTGGTGAAAGCTGAAATAGAGAAGCTCCTGAAAGCTAGATTCATTTGCATTATTCACTATGCAGAGTGGATCTCAAATATTGTACCTATTTCAAAACCAGATAAATCAATCAGAGTTTTCATAGACTTTAGAGATGTCAATAGAGCATGTCGTAAGGATGATTTTCCACTCCCTAACATTGATATAATAGTGGACATGATTGCGGGCTTTGAGATGTATTCTTTAATGGATGGTTTTTCTGGATATAGCCAAATAAAGATTGCTCCATGGGATCAAGAGAAAACTACTTTTACATATGCATGGGGTACCTTCTGTTGGAATGTCATGCCATTTGGGCTTAAAAATGCTGGTGCTACATATCAAAGAGCCATGACATCTATTTTTCACGACATGATGCATAGGACTATGGAAGATTATGTCGATGATACTTTAGCAAAATCTATGATTAGAGCTGAACACCTAGATGAATTGAGCAAGATACTCAATAGAATGGAAAAATTTAGTCTTAGACTAAATCCTAAGAAGTGTGCTTTTGGTGTCATTTCTAGAAAGCTCTTAGGATACATAGTTTCAAAGAAGGGCATTGAAGTTGATCCAGCTAAAGTAAATGCTATCATGGAAATGCAACCTCCAAAGAATATTAGTCAAATGAGGACATTGCAAGGAAGAGTTCAATCTACCAGAAGATTCATATCACAGCTGGTAGATATCTCACAACCTTTTACAAAAACATTACATAAAGATGTGACCTTTGCATGGAATGAAGAATGTGAGAACAACTTTAACCATATCAAGAAGTATCTATCAAATCTGCCTATCTTGATGCCTCCTATTCATGGGAAGCCTTTGCTCTTATATGTCTCTGCTATAGATACATCACTGGGGGCATTGCTAGCACAACATGATGATGAGAACAAAAAGGAAAGAGCTATATACTATATCAGTAGAACATTGGTTGCATATGAGAAGAACTATTCAATGATTGCGAAAGCTTGTCTAGTTTTGATCTTTGCATCACATAAACTAAGACACTACATGTTAGCTCATACCACACATTTGTTAGCTAAGATTGATCCACTTAAGTACCTACTAAGAAAAGCTGCCCTCGCAGGTAGATTAGCTAAATGGGTCATGCTCTTAAGAGAATTTGACATTGAATATGTGGAAAGAAAGGCTATCAAAGGATAGGTTATTGCTGATCAATTAGCAAATGCACCTATGATTGATAATACACCAATGTAAATGGAATTTATAGATTCCTCTATCATGACTCTTTCTTCTAGAGAACGGTAGTTATTCTTTGATGGCTCCTATACACAGAATGGATCAGGAGCAGGCATATTGTTCATAACTCCTCAAGGATACTCAATCCCAAAAACATTCAGATTAAGGTTCCCTTCCATAAACAATATTGCAGAATATGAAGCCCTTTTGAATGGTATGAAAATAGCGATTGAATGGAGAGTAACAGAGCTACACATTCATGGAGACTCTCAACTTGTTATCCATCAAGTCAATGATGTGTACCAAACTAAAGATGAAAAGCTCATTCCTTACAAGAGAATGGTAGATGATCTAAAGAAGTATTTCCTATCTATCACATTTGAGCAAATTCCTAGAACAGAGAATAAGGTTGCCGATGCAATGGCAACACTATCTACTTTATTACAACAGCCTGAACATGAGCTATGCTATGAGCTCTTGGTGGAAGCACTATCTTATCCTACATATGATTCCCCTGAAACCCACATGATCTACACTATTGTTGGTCATGAGTCATCCAGATACAAAAACCTATTTTCCTATCTCCAAGACCAAATCATTCCCGATACCTTCAACCACCATGAAAAGAGATACCTTATCTGTAATGCCTCCTGATATGTCATCATTGGTCACGATCTATGCAAACAAGGTCTAGATGGTATGCTACTTAGATTTTTAGAACAGGAAAAGTCTCAATGTGCATTAGAGAAATTCCATGATGGTATTTGTGGGTCACACTTGAATGGTTTAACACTAGCACAAATACTTATTAGGGTTGGGTACTATTGGCCTGAGCTGGAGAAAGAGGCTATCAAATTTGCTAAGAATTGTCAAAAATGTCAAGTACATCGTAACCTAATTCATGCTCCAGGGAGAGATCTAATTCCCTTTACTACACAATGGCCTTTTCACCAATGGGCATTTGATCTTATAGAAGCTATACATCCTCATTCTTCTAATGGACATACCCATATAATCACAGCCATAGATTATTTTACAAAATGGGTAGAAGCAGTCCCTTTGACACAAGCAACTAGAAAACAAATATCTATGTTCATATTGAACTATATCATATGCAGGTATGGGATACCTCATTCCATAATCAAAGATAATGGGGGACAATTCAAAAATAAAGACCTAGATGATCTATGTCCCAAATTCAAGATCACACAAAATTGGTCTTCTATCTACTATCCTCAAGGGAATGGACAAGCAGAGGCTTCAAACAAGAATCTATTGAAAATCTTGCATCATACAATTAATAAAATAGGAAGAGACTGGCATCTCATGATCAATCTAGCTCTCTAGGCCTACAAAACAAGTATCAGAATGCCTACTGGGGCTACACCTTTCACTTTAGTTTATGGGTCTGAAGCAGTACTGCCTATTGAGGTTGAAATCCCATCACTCAGAATCAGAATGCATGGTCTAGTAACTGATGATGACTACAGAGTGTTTAGGTTGCAAGAACTTGAACTACTAGATGAGCGTAGATAAGCAGTGTATGATCATCTTAGAGTATATCATAAGAGAATGTGTAGAGGCTACAATAAGAAATTTAGACATAGAGAATTTCAGGTTGGTGATCTAGTCTTGAGAGAGAATCTTAAAAATCAATCACATCGAGAACGCAAGGGGAAGTTTGAACCCAACTGGCTAGGTCCCTTTGTAATCATTTCTACTTTTGGCTCTAGTGCCTATCAACTCTCAATGACTGAAGGAGAACAGCTCTGAGAACCAATCAACATTCTCCATCTAAAGAAATTATATGCCTAAGCCATTCAGTCTAAGGTAAAATGTCCTAAAAAAATCTTAAGAATTGGAAAAGTCCTGAAAAAATGAACATCTTGGTGAAAACCTAGCAATAGGCGCCTTGATGATTCACAAAAAAATTAAAAAATATCAAAAGTACAAAAAATAAAATTGAAAAAATGAAAAATGCAAAAAAATGAGAAAAAGAAAAAGTGCCTTGGTGAAAACCTGGAAATAGGTGCCTTGGTAGCAAAAATAGAATCTCTGCCAAGATGGTGAAAACCTGGCAAACGAGCACCACTTGTTTCAAAATGCTCCATCTATCAGCACAATCTTGGTCTTTCCCAGCTTTCAGTCTTGCTTTAGTTTGTACATATCTCCCGGTTTGTTTCTGCATTTCTAGTTTTCAATAAGTCGGTCTGTACACCAATTGGCTCAAGCATCTATATCCTATCAATGTCCAAACTTGGGGGCAATCAACATCATATCCTATGGCCTCTAATGTATCTTAGGCGTACCATATCCAGTTAGAGTCCTTTGAAGCTTCATTTGAGTCAGGCAGTTAGTCTCGTCTCCAGAAAGGATTTTGCATCAACATCAAACATCAAACAATCTATGCTTTTTACAAGCTTTTATCTCCTTGTATGCTTACTGATTCACATTGATATTTTTGCACATTATGTCCCTTCAACCTCTTCGATGATGTCCTTTACAAGATTTAGAGAGTGATGACTAGGAGCATAATCTTTTCTTTATCTTCTTCTTGTATGTGAAAATCTAACAACTTTGGAAATTTTGGATTGAAATGGTGTCCGACTGTAAGAACCTCTATCTTGAATTGGATGGCCATGCGTACCTCTACCATTGATACCTGAAAAACTCAAGGAAGTTTGATCTAACTATTGTCCTTTTTTTTTGAGTGAGTTCTTTCTCCTATTGTGAAATGCGATCTTACCTAAGGATGTGAATGATAAAGGGTCACTACGGGTAATTCACACTAGATTTAGAATAATCTCCTGACTATTTGATGTGTTTGAAATGCAAGGTGTATTCTGGTCATCACAATGTTTATTTTTTGATGCTTATACAAATTGCTATATCAAAATGAACATGATATTCAGGTCATCCTGGTGCTTGTGCCTTGATGCTTATATCTAATCTGACATTCCGAAAACAAAATCAATATTCATATATCCATGGTTTCCTAATCAGTGGGTGTTGTATTGATTCTTGCGCATACAAATTGATATTCATATGTCTATGGTTTCATAACTAGTGGGCATTGTATTGATTTATCCGGTTACCTAAAAATTCAATGATGAAAATGACCAACACATGATCAATGACTAGGTCCTAGGTCTTAGGTTGCATTTCATTTTGCATGTCTCTTTGCATTTTTCATGTTTGCATGATCTCACAATGGTTCGATAAACTTCAATGCTTAAATGATTCTTCAATCACCTATTCAAATTTAACAAGAGTTTAATCTTACATGAAGGTCCATCCAACAAAATAGCAAGTAGAATCCTTTCTCGGGATCAAAATCAAAATCTGAGATCATTCATATTATTAACTACTTGCATAATTGACCTTTAATCATCAAAGAAATCTAGTATCCAAGTTAACTGATTATCTTACATCAAACTATCCAAATTTCAACTTGGTCAACCATGGTCAAACCTAGTCAAACTTGGTCTCTAGGACCTCTAAACGATGTAGAATGCATTCTCGAACATGGTTAACCACTTCTCAAATCAATTAACATGCTTCTAAACTCTCAACGCTGACTTTTCTTGTCAAATTTCAATTTTTATCCCAAAGGGGGCATGGTATTGCACATCATTCAAAGTTTGTAATCTAAATCATATCTTTCCTCAGTAATTGAGACAAACAACCACGTCTAGTTGTTGATTCATCAAAAGACCTCATCGCTCGGGGAAAATCAATCATCACTCGGGGCATATCAAATTCATCAAAGATCCATATCAATCTGGTATTCTCTTAATCTTGTAAATTGTATTAGTTTTTGCAACTATCGGTTCAATTATGTTATTTCCTTGGTTATTTGAAAATTGAAGGGTTCAGATGTGATACCAATGTGATTCAATATAAGGACAATCAGGTATGGAATCGGTCACTCACTTCTTCGCAATCATAAGGTTCAGAATCAGGTGTTTTGACACTTTTTCGCAATCATCAATTCATTACTGTTATAGTTAACATTATCTTTGGTCATTCAGGACCTATTGTCTTCATATCAAATCTTTCAATCAGCTTCTGTCTCATATCAATATCAATTTCAAACATCAGTTTCAATATCATACACAAATTGTCTTTGAACCACTACAGTTCACACAACAATTCAAAGAGGGGCAAAATGTAATACCCCAAAAATGGGCTATAGGTTCATTAACCTCCTACATCATCAAATCCTAATTGATTAGCATAAATTTTGCATCAGGGAATATTCCTAGCAATATTCCTAATTATCATAATTATCTTTGATTTAATGATTATTTGGCGATAAATCCTATTTATCCTAAAGTTTGATTAATTGAATATTCTCAATATTTAATTAATTAGATTTAATTTTGCCACTTAATTATTTAATTGAATTTAATTTTGACAATAAATCCAAAATCCTATGAATAATTGATTAAATTCTTATTTAATTAATTAAAGCAAGTTGTCAATTTTTAATAATATTGTTTTTGAATAAAAGTTTGAAAAATGATTGATTAACCCATAAATCAATTGTTTTATTTTTCAAAATCAGTTAAGCTGGAAATAAATCACTTTATTATAAAATTAATTCATAAATAAAACATGCACAATCAAGAAAAGTAGACAACTATCAATTATCAATTAAATCTAAACTCTATTTTGAATTGATCTCTGCTTTTGCATGTTTTTGTGAGTTAAATATCCTTTATTTAAAAATAACTCAAAAATCAACCTGAGTTATTTGAGTGATTTATGGCTTTCTTTCATGCACCTCCAAAGCCCTAGATTTCTATAAATTAAGGCTTCAACTCTTCATTATCGATGCATCCACGAATTGCACACCCACGTTGCTAAATTGGAGACTGAAGAATCGATCTTGAGAATTTGAGTTGTTGTGAGATTTTCATTTATTATTGCATAGTATCCATATCATTTAGAATATCATTGATAGATCATTTTAGCATATCAATTTTCATATTAGCATAGATTCATATCAAGTTTTCATTATCATAATTGCATAGAAAAACCCAAAAAAATAGATTAATTGCATTCATTCCATATCTAGATTTTGCATTCAAATCCTTCTTTTAGGTGTCATCAAGGTCACTGATCTCAGTATAATCTGAGAATACATACTCGCATCTACTAGAAGGTAGTAAATCACCTGGTTAGTTTATTTTTTCATTTATTGCATGATTTCAATTTCAACTAACCTCTAATGTTTTACTAAAGTTTTGTGTCTATAGATTAGGTACAAAATTCACACACACATTGGTCTACCTATTGAAACCACCCGTGGTATAGTGGGTGGTCTTATCTGTCCAGTAGGTCTCAGAGGCGTTCCCATAGCTCTCAGCCTTAATGGTGTAGGGTGCACCATCGGGATTTGTACCTCATGTCTCCTCTCTCCTCTACCCATAGGGGCACCAGTTACATCCTCTGCCTCCTCCATGGTCAAGATCAGCTCTGTAGGATCAAAAAAATGCCTAATCGAATGCTCTGCTAGATATGCAATGTCTACATCTATGACCCCTCCATCGACTACCTATGGTCAGTAGTCCCAATCCTTAGCATGTAGCTCACTGTAATCTTGGCTACATAATGCATAAGATAATTGAGCTCCCCATCCTAAACATAGCTCTTGCACCTATCGTGCGTAGGTGGTGAACTCCTATGTCTCATCTTTAATCAGCCCATACTATCTCCAGACATGACTGATCAAAAATCTCTTTAGGATGGTGGTAGACCACACTATCAATATACAGTTCTGGAAAAAATACCCAAACTGGGCATGAGCTGTAGGCCAGGCCTCGATTCGCAAGTAGGGTCTCCATGTCACCACAATCATATCATCCAACACTTGGCACAAATACTCGGTACGCACCATCCTAGCTTGTGTGACGAATCTAGAATACCTATATATGAGTGGTTCTTGAGGCTGTCTCTCATCTCCACAAATCGGTCTACAAATGGGAATATGCTCCCATGCCTATATCTAAAGAATAATAGCACCTGATGCAAATGACTTTGCCTCATGATAGATGATCTCTTACATCTCGAAGAACATGTGAGCTAGCAAGCACTGACCCCACCCAAACTCTATAGGACTTGCCATCAGATGTTGAATCATCAGAGCCCATCCAATCAAGAGACCGTTCTGCTGACGATCAGACAAAATGATCCCCCCGATCATCCCTGCAATGATACACTCTAAACAATGGGTTTTCCCATATTGTTGTACCAGCATCTCCCATGAGATATGTTGTGAGATCTGCTCCTCGGCACCAAATATTGTACGAAAGGCCGCCAAACATGTGTTACCTACACTAATATAGTCCAGGTGAGGGCCATGAAAAGGAATGTGGATAATCTTGTATACATCCTCTGGAGTAACTGTAAGATCCCCTGTCATGAGGTGGAAGGTCTATGTCTTTGAGTGGAAATGCTCAATGAGCCCGGTGATCAATCCATGGTTCACCCGAATATCAAGAAAACTAAAGAGATACTCAAATCTGCATGCTGTAAGGTGCACTCTCATCGGATCAGGTAAGGCCAGGCAAAGTCTCTGTGTCACAAGATGTGATATACGGACATGGATATCTTGGTATAGGACCTACACAGCACAGAAATAGGATGACTCATAAATTTGTTCAAAAATTAAGCTATATGCACGCAAAACTAGAAAATAAGCTTATCAATAAGTACATTAAAGGCTATAAAATTCAGCTATGGAATCAAGAATTTTAAAAATTTGTCTTAAGGACCTCAAAAATGTTCTTTTTTTTTCCATACGATAATTCAAACTGGTGCCAATTGTCGTACAACAATATATAACTACCCATATGACACTATACAAGTTCTTGCACAACATTTGAGGGACCTGATGAAACGTCATATGACAGATGGGTGTCCCCCATATGACAATATACAAGAACAGGCACAACACTCTATTTGGACTTGGAATGTCGTACAAGTCCCCATAGGTTGTCGTACGACATTACGTGATTTAAAAATTCAAAACTCATCGTAAAGATCCTAAAAATCATAAAAACAAATAAATTTGAACTCACAAAGAGGCAAAGAGGTGTCCACTTACCCAATTACCATACTGCTGAGGTCTCTAGAATCAATGCGAATGCTCGAATCGATGAGAAGACATAGTAACTTGCATTTTGGCTCTCAGAGGACTCCACAAGTTTATAAAGTCAAAAGATTAAAATGAATTGAAAATGACCCTTTTGGGCCTTATATAGGTTTTGACCTAATTTTTCAAAGTGCTCTGCTTTGCATGAAAATTGTACGCCTAGCTACTTTTCATGTTCTGAACCCATTTTGGAGATCAAAATTGAAATCTGAGATCGTTTACTTTGTCAAAGTCATGATTTCAAATTTTTGGACCTAGGACGACTGACTGCTTGCATAATCAACCTTCGTAACATCACAAGAATCTAGTATTCAACTTAACTGATTATCTCACATCAAACTCTTCAAATTTCAACTTGGTCAACCATGGTCAACTCATGGTCAAACCTAGTCAAACTTGGTCAACGGGACCCCTATACGATGTAGAACATGTCCCCAGATGTGTATAACCACTTCTACAATTGATTACTTTGCTTCTAACCATTTCACACTAGCTTTCTTGTCAGATTTCAATTTTCATTTCGAAGGGGGCATGGTATTACACATCATTAATCAAATCTGTCAAATCAATTTTCCTTCAGTGATCAAGACAACAACCACGTCTAGTTGTTGACTCATCAAATTCATCAAAATTCATATCAATCTGATGTTCTCTTAATCTTGTAAACTATATCAGCTCTTCGTAACCATCAGTTCATTAGTGTTATTTCCTTGATTCCTCATAACTGAAGGGTTCAAATTTGACATCCTTTCGATTCCTTTGGACAATCAAGTCTGGAGTCAGGACAGTCACTCCCTTGTAATCATAGGTTCAAAATCAGGTGTTTTGACACTTTTTCATAATCATCGGTTCATTGTCGGTACCATAAACATCATCTCGATTCTTTGGCCAACCAGGACCTGAATCAACATCTTTAAATCTTTCAATCAGTTTTTGTCTCAGAATCGGTTAATCTCTCAGGATTAGTTTTTCCACCACATAACTGAGTCTAGATCTCATAAAAAATAGATTAATATTTGAACCACTGCACTTCTCATAGTAATTCAAAGAGGGGAAAAATGTAATACCCCAAAAATGGACTTCAAGACCATTGACCTCCTACATCGACAAATCGATCAAAATTGACATAAAAGTCCTAGCCCAAGGCACATCTACACATCAAATCATCGAAACCCTAATCGATCTTATCTTAATTATGCATCGAGGAATATTCCTAAATATTCCTAATCTATCCTAATTATTTCTAAATTAAATATTATTTGGCGATAAATGATATTATTTTATTTATCCTAAAGTTAATTAATTGAATATGTTGAATATTTAATTAATTGAATTTAATTCTGCCACTTAATTATTTAATTAGATTTAATTGAATTTATTCCTAATTAATATTGTTTTATTTGACAATAAATCAAATTTTTAAAAATAATTGATTAAATCAAGTTGTCAAATTTAATGATATAGTTTTTGGGATAAAGTTTGATTAAATAATCGATTAACCCATAAATTAGTTATTTTTATTCAAAAATCAATTAAGTTGAGAATAAAACACGTGAAATATTAAATAAATTCATAAATATTCATGCACAATCAGAAAAGCAGTTAAACTTTAAATCAACTATTCAATTCAATTTGTTAACTTTTTGGACTCAACATGTGATTGTGAGTTAAAAAGTGATCTGAACTTCTGATTTGAGTTAAAAAGATGATTTTGCATGATTTTGTGAGTTAACTATTTCTAATTTTCTAATAACTCAACAATCAATCTGAGTTGATCAGGGAGAGATTTTTGGTTTTTAATGAGTTCTCGAAAACCCTAGATTTCTATATAAACGAGGCTCAGTCATTTACAAATGACAATGAATTTGGAGAATCTTGCTTGTGCAATCTAGAGAATTGTGAGATTGTGCAATTTTGAGATTCTTGTTATCATTGTTTCATTCATTTTCATAGCATTCATAGCATTGTTAGACTAGATTGCAATTCATATTTTCATATAGTTTTACATTATCTTACATATTTTTCATCCATATTGCATAGAAAAATTCAAAAATATAGCCTAATTTGCATCCATTTTTCATTAGCTTTCATCATTCAAATCTTTCATTTAGGTGTTGCATCGTCACTGATCTCAGTTATTTTTCAGAATATCATACTGACATCTAGTAGAAGGCAGTAAATCACCTGGTTAACGATACTTGTCCTTATTGCAAATTTTCTGATTTGTTAACCAATAATGTTTTACTGAAGTTTTGTGTTCACAGGTAGGTAAAATTTCACATGCACAAGATGTTATTACTTGTGTTGTAAAATTGTAGATGGTTGCTAAAGATATAGAGGTGGCTGATGAAGATGGTGGAAATATTGAATTCCTTATTATTGATAAGTTGATGATGGAAGATGATGAATTGCATGATTTGTTTTTGAAGGAGAATGTAGATCTGATGCATTATGTTGAGGATGTTGATCATTTTTTTTTGTTTGTAGATGTGTTGACTGGTTAGTTGTAGTGCAGAGGATACAAAGGTTGCTTGTGTGTAGGTTTATCTTCTTTCCTTTGTGGAATGGGAAGCTGATGGTCAAGATGAGGTTATGTTCTGACTTTCTTGTGGCATCAAAGAGTAAGGCACACTTTTCTATCTACCTTTGATGTCTGATGCAAGAGCATCTTGGGTTCCTAGTGATCTTAAATCATCTTGGAGGAATTTCCCTGTGGTATGATGAAGTTCCTTGTTTTAGGCTTTTTTTTAGAGATTCTATGTGCAAATGATCTATGGAGATCTTTAGCATGTGTGATGAAAAGGGTTTGTTCCTTTCTTTTTATGAAGGCTATGTCTATGATTGCACCTCTTCAAGTGGTGTGGGTTCTAAGATTGGGCATGTTCTTATTTGATGGGTTGTGTTCATCATGTCACCAGTTCAATTCTATTCACTGGTTGATTGTTGAGGATTGTGGTGGAGGTTTTCGATCGATAGAACTAAATGGAATGTATCTTGAGGTGGACCTATATTTGTGGCTAAATTGGTGGTTGGATTGTACCTAGAGAATTAATTAATTATTGTAATTTATTTGGAATCTAGCTCGACCTGGTTAATATGTTTGTCTTGGGATATGTAATATCTTAGATGTTGACCTATGGTAGCTAGTATGTATAAATTTAGGGCTTGCGATTGTAAGGAGTGGTGTGAGAGAGTAGAGAGATGAGAGAGGATAGCTCAGATGTTGGAAAGATCAAAACTAGGATCTAAGGTTCATTTCATTGTATATGGTTATTACTAGGAGGGCCTTACAGCTTGGCATGTTTGAATTTAATTTGATGTAAATCTTGTTGATGATAATTAAAGTTGTTATGTTCAATTTATATCTTTGTATTTCCTTGTTCTTTTAGTTGTGTTGACTTGATTTGCAAGATTGGACATCCCATTTAGAGACTTCTACGGTCTTGACTAGATCAAATAGGCACATGTTGAATCAAACACCTATCATGATGAAAATGTCATATGATTGTGCCATCTAAATCAACACCTTCTCCCACTCCTAGTCCTAGCATGTACTAGTGTTATTTACATTGGTGAGATATCAATTATTCTCTTCAATGTATAATCCTCCCTTCCTAGTTCATTTCTTTAGGTTATCACTTGATTAATAAACTCGTAAATGATTTATCCTAGCATGGCCACTTACGGCCCCAACCCCTACTGAGAGGTACTCACTTATTATACCTAGGTTCCTTACCCATAAGATCAAAACATGTCAAAAATTCATGTATGAATTACAAATGATAATGTTTGCATCAATTGAATCTCATTAACAAATCAAAATAGCAAGTACAGGCTTAGGAATGCATTCATTGCCCCTCTTCCATTGGACAATCCTAAACCCTAATTATGTGTCCAATCTAAAATAATATCTCATAATGGAAATCAAAACACTCATAATCCACATCAAATCATCCAATAGTTTCCATACAAAACATTCATGACAAAGAAAACATCATAAAATGTAACAACAATGCCTCTGGTATAATGGTTGAGATACGGTTAGAACATATTTTGAAAATTCTTTCTGATGTAGAGGATTATGAGCATTATTATTTGTCTCTGAGTTGGTCATCATTATTTGATTTACTAGTGTTACATGATAGTTTGTCTACTTGAATGAGTTCTATTTTGGAGGCTTGGAAGAATATTCTTCCAATTATAAAAGAAATGTACAAGAAAAAAATTCTTGTACCGACTGTTCTTTTTAGTTGATTTCCTAAATGTTCTTATTTTTGCCCTTTTCCTTTGATGGAAAAAAGGGGGAGAAAATGGAAGAGATAAATTGAAAATGGAATTACTTAACTTAGGGGGATTTTTTAGAAGTTTTGGTGGTTGGAAGTTTTTGGGGTTTTTCTATTTTTGTTGTCTTGTTATTAATGACAAAGGGTGAGATTGTTGAAAAGTTGGCCTTGTTGTCACAGATGTCAAAACCTTTTCTCTAGATGGTTGTTCTATGTATGTTGTATATTATTGATCTATCCTATACATTATGTATTGAATGATTAATTGTATGGATATTATCTTTGTTTTGGATATGGTGGTATATCCTTTTTGGTACATCTATGAAAGAAAGTTATTATAGAATTATGAATATTGGATGGTTATCATTGGGTGCTCTATTCAAAGCTTATTCTGAGTATCATTTCTATTCAGACATTCATACAGTATATCATAAGATTTTGTTATGTTAGTTTTATTCAGATTTTGACAGATGCTATTAGGTACGATCCTTTGGTTGGTGTTGAATTTTATGAGAACAAGACTTCATCTTAGTTTTGGTATCCCCATTAGCTCAGGAACATATTTCACATGTTTATCCTTTAGTGATTGTACTATGTAATGTTCTTATCTTATGTATGGCCTATCTATGGGTCTTGTGGTAACATGGTATGAAGTTTCCAAACTATTCAACATTATTTATGTTCCTCTGCTTTCTTATTTTCATGTATATGGCCTTTTCATTGAATATGATATCTCTACTCCTAATAATTTTGTGATTCTCAAAATCCCACAAACAATAAACCAAAATCATTAACTCCATATGCAATGAAAGTGTAATTCTTGGATTTTGTCTCAATCTTTGATCAATTTTCTATATCAATATCGACAAGAGCTTCACAACCAAGAGTTTATAGAATTCGGGAGTTTAAATGTTTGCCTATCCATGTCTCCTCTAGAATACCACCATCAAAGAAACTACAAGGCCCTCTATTTATCATGTAAATGGTAGTATCTATAGCATCTACCCAAAATTGTAAAGGAATTACTTCATACAGTCTCATATTCCTTGCATGCACCATGATTGTTCAATTCTTCCTTTCGGACACCACATTTTCTTGTGGTGCTCTAGGAACTTTCTTTTGTCTACAAATCCCATGGTATGACTAATAATTATCAAATTATTTGGTGCAATATTCACCTCCATTATCTAATATGAGATAATTCAACGTGTTTCGTATCTCATTCCCAACCAAATATTTCCATTTCTTGAACATTTCAAATACATCATATTTTATGAGAATGAAATAAACCCAATCTTTCCTAGTTGCATCATCAAAAAAAGAAACATAATAATAAATTCCACCAAGAGATGATACCTGAGCTCTGAGAAATATGACTCTCGCTTGGTCTCCATAAACACAGTTCTCACAAAAATCCAAATCAACTTGTTTCAAACATGGCAATAGTTTTTTTGAATGGAGAATTTTCATCCCCTTCTCACTCATGTTCCCAAGTCTATTGTGCCATAGAGTTGTATATATTCCTATGGAAGCTAGGGAAATGTAATAATCAATATTATCAATACATAGATACAATGTAATTACCTTTTCCCCTTTTTCTATTATCAATAATCCTTTAGTAACCTTTCAAAAATTGTAATTTTCTCTTTGTTGGATAATAAAATAAGTGGAAGGGCCTCATTTCTTGTTGCTCCTTTTAGCTTGGATCGAGGGTCCTAACTCTAATAACTCTCTTTTGTGTGGGTACATCGTAAGGATTTATCTAATCTAATTAGGGATAATATCCCTAAGCACCAAACCTCTCTACTAGGGAACTCACTCTCAAGGAACTCACCAGAGGGGAAATTGGAGCCTTCAAGCACTCCTAGAATCGATTTATGTTGATGATACTTTTTGGCATGGGCCAACAAGGAGATAAGATGAGTTTTTCCAACCAACTCTTCCTAAAAGAGGGGAGGAAATGGGATCCCTAATCTCCAAAGCACCTAGATGTTGGGTCACAATGACGTTGGATAGATAAGTTAGACACATGACTATTTATTCAAGGGGCCTACTAGTTAGAAGCTCTAATCTTGTGGATCCTGAGAATGAGACTTGCAACAGATCATAAAGAAACATCAAAATATAGGTCAAGGTTATAAAATATCTAAAAATATACGGTTATCCCTTCATAAAAAAATAAACATCAACTAAACCCAAGAACAATGTAGTTCACATTTACCATTAACATAAATTTTCATCAATCAATATGTATTAAGGAAGTAATATTCATTCCATATTACATCCATTAACTATACGTAACACAAAGAACTTTAAACATAATTGGATAAAGGAAAATGTAAAATTAAATAGATACAAGCACGCATCACAAACTGGGACTTGTCCAAATCAATAAGTGTAGACACACACAACACACTATTGACTCTATCAAATTAACTAAAACTTTCTCCTCAAGATGAATTACATCATGTGCTCTTAATGAAAAATTATTAAATCTTCTCCAAACACTAATCCAAGGGTGCATACAATAATGATAGGCACAATTCCTATACCAACATAATCTCTGTCAGCTCTTCTGAATAAACATAGGAAACTACGATTTGTGAATAGTGACTATATAACTTCACTTCTATTGAATATCAGACTTTGGGTCCATGAATGTAACATCACTAGTATGTCTTCATCACATATTCAAAGGCACAAGGCTCCATAATAAATGTATGGATAATCACTCACAGAACATTGTCTATAACTCTGTAGGAACACTACTGACACAAGCTACTACATAACTATTTGTAATAACAATTAACCTCTGCGTCCATGATAGTATGCTAATAACATGTCCATGCTAGTTATAATCAAGGCTTACTACATAAGTCTTCAACACATTCTACTTACCATATGTTGTCATCAATGACAAACATACAGTCAGCACTGGCTTGCTGACAAATCTCCAACAATCTCCCCCTTTGGCATTGATGGAAACATATGTAATGAAAAACATGACCAATCCAAATGAGACATTCTTTTATAACATTCTCCATTTCCTCATCAAAACTCCCCCAAGGATGGATCCTCCATCAACTCCTGCAACTCCTCCTTTCTTCACATTCATTATTGAATATGCTCCCCCTTACTATATATCTTCTTTTCTGTCTTGTTTCTTTTCTTGTTTTTCATGAATTTATACTACTCCCCCTTTGACATCAATGGAAAAGGGTGAAAACTCATTTAAGCTTTGGTACTACTCCTAAGGTAGAGTAGTCAACCATCCACCAGTCCCTGAGGACTGATGCTCTTTCCACATTCTCTAAGCAGAATCAGGGAAGGGAATTACTCCTAGCTTCTCCCTGAGATACTCAAAAGTATCCTTTGGTAAAGGCTTTGTGAATATATCTGCTAGATGTTTTTCATGCTTACATAATCCAATTTGACTTCTTTCTCTACCACTTTATCTCTAAGGAAGTGATACTTAATCTCTATGTGTTTTGTCTTTGCATGCATCACCAGATTCTTTGACATGTTGATAGTGCTAGTGTTATCACAATGAATAGCAATAGGATAATCAATCTGAATTCCAAAATCCTTTATCATCTACTTGATCCAAACAATTGTGGAATAATTCAAGGCTGGTGCAACATACTCCACTTCTACTGTTGATTGAGAAATACAATTTTTCTTCTTGCTTGTCCAAGTGACAAGTTTGTCACCAAGAAACACTACTCCTCCTGATGTACTCTTTCTATCATCAACACATCCTACCCAATCTACATCTGTGAACACATGAAGCTCAACATTTTCTAAATTAGAATACCATAAACCATAGTCTATAGTACCTTGCAGATATCTGAATATTCTCTTTACTGCCATGAGGTGGCTTTGTTTAGGGTCTGCTGTAAATCTTCCAACTATGCCAATTGCATTAGAAATACTAGGTCTAGTTTGAGTAAGATATATGAGTTTACCAATCATATATTTGTATAATGTTGTATCTACTATTGGAGAATCATCTTCTTTTGTAAGCTTGCATCCTATTATCATAGGTGTACCCATTAGATTGCAATCATCCATCTTGAAAGTCTTCAAGATTTCTTTCACATATTTAGTTTGATTTATGAATATACCTTTGTCTGTTAGCTGCACATTCAATCCCAAAAAGCATTTGATAGGTCCAATCATTCTCATCTCAAACTCACTCTGCATCTCCTTAGAAAATTCTACACTAAGTTTGTCATTACCCCCAAAGATAATGTCATCAACAAATATAGCTACAAGTAGTAGACCTTCAGATGTCTCTCTTATGAATAGATTACAAAATGTTGCTCCTTTCTTGAATCCAATTTTTGTTAGATATGCATCAAGTCTCTCATACCAGGCTCTAGGGGCTTGCTTAAGTCCATAGAGGGATTTCTTCAATCTGTATGCCATATCGGGTTTGTTTGATAAGGTGAATCCTTCTGGCTGCTCAATGTATACTTCTTCTTTTAGCTCTCCATTCAAGAATGCTGACTTAACACCCATCTGATAAACTTTGAAGTTTTTGAATGTTGCAAAAGCTAAAAACAACTTAATAGCTTCTAATCTTCTCACTGGTGCAAAAGTGTTTGAATAATCAATACCTTCTCTTTGCGCATATCCCTTACATACTAACCTTGCTATGCTCCTTACTACTATACCATCTTCATTCATCTTGTTTCTGAATATCCACTTTGTTGCAATCACATTCTTTTCACTAGGTCTTGGGACCAGTTCCCAAGTATCATTCTTGACTATCTGATCTAGTTCTTCTTTCATAACATCATGCCAATCTGAATCATTACATGCATCTTCAATGCTTAAAGGTTCAATTTGAGATAGTAAACATACCACCTCATTGCTTGCTAAATTCTTTTCTTTTGATCTTGTTGTGACTTTGCTGCTCTGATCTCCAATGATTTCATCCTTAGAGTGATATCTAGATGTATACTTTGGAACTTTAGGTGATACTGAATCATATTCCTTCTAAGTTTCTTCTTCACTTGTTTCTGGGTCATTGAACAATACATCAATACTGTCAAACATCTATTCAATATCTATCTCACTAGTGGAAGGTCTAGGTTCTTCTTCAATCATAGGTGAGTAATCATGATATCTTTCTTGAACCATAAAATTTTCATCAATCTTGACATGAGCACTTTCAATGATATTCTTCAATCTCAAGTTAAAACATCTATAAGCTTTACTTTTAGTAGAGTAACCAAGAAAAATACCTTCATCACTTCTTGCATAAAAATTTCCTATTGCTTCATCCCTCTTGATGTAGCACTTTCTTCCAAAGCTTCTGAAGTATTTCACCATGGGAACATTACCAAACCATAGCTCATAAGGTGTCTTGTCTGTGCTAGGCCTTAATTATATTCTATTGATTGTATAGACTACTGTATTGACCACATCTCTTCAATAGGTGTGTGCAACTTTTCCTTCAATCATGATGGTGTGTGTTGTATCAAGGATGATCCTGTTCCTTCTCTCTACAATCCCATTCTACTGAGGGGTTCTAGGTGCACTCAACTATCTCTTTATGCCATGTTCTTTGTAGTACTCATAGAATCTGTCAGAGGTGAATTTTCCTCCTCTATCCAACCTTAAACATTTTATTTTTAGTCCAAATTCATTCTCAACCTTAGCTTTGAATATTTTGAACTTCTCAAATGCTTTTGACTTATCTTTCAATAATGCAACCCACATCATTCTAGAATAATCATCTACAAACAAAATGAAATACCTTTCACCATAGTATGATCTTGTTTGAGTTGGTCCACACAGGTCTGTATGAATCAAATCCAACTTGTTTTTTGTAGAATTGTACTTTCTTATGAATGAATTCCTCACATGTTTTCCCATCACACATTCCTTGCAAATAGTATCAACTGACTTTGCTATTCTATGAGGTCTCTTACTACCTTAACATTACTAATCTTTACCATGTTATCAAAATTGATATGACATAGTCTTTTATGCCATAGCCAACTGTCATCAACTTTAGCCACAAAACAACTTTCTTCTGGATTAAGATGAAAAAAATTACCTTTAGTCTTTGATCCTGATGCAATCATTTCTCCTTCCTTTTTATTAATGATGCACTTGTTTCCATTGAACTCCAACCAGTAACCTTTGTTAAGTAATTGCCCAACACTTAGTAGGTTATGTTTCAAACCATCAACATATAGAATATCATCAGTACTATTCTTTCCATCCAAGGTGATGGCTCCTCTACCAATGATGGGTTTAGGAGTGTTATCTACAAATATAACCATGCCTCCTTTGTATCTATCCAAATGAACAAATCTATCTTTGTCTCCTATCATGTGATGTGAACAACCACTATCAATGATCCAATCTGTCTTGATGTCAACTTGTGAAATCAGTGCTAACTCTTGTGAATTTTTTTCATCTTCAAGAGCAATGAATCCAATTTCCTCTTTTGTCGATTCTTCATCTGATACTCCATCTCCAACATAGTAGCATTCCTTTGTATACTTAGGCTTGTAGTTATTGTTGAAATTTTTAACTCTTGTATGACACTTAGATGCAAAGTGACCAATCTTATTACATGAAAAGCATTTGAATGGTAATTGACCTTCATATTTTCCTTTTCCTTTCTTTTCTCTTTTAGCAATCATAGCAATGAAATCATCTAGAGCTTTTTCTTCATCATCATCATCAAAATTACCAAAGGTGTTCAAGGATTTCTTACCATGGATGAAAGCTTTGAAGGCTGTCTCACTTTTAGGCTCTGTCTTCAAACTTGATATCTCAAATGCAACAATCTTGCTGCTTAAAGTTTCTCTTTTGAAGTTTTCTAAAAATTGCATAGTCTCATCAGGGATGTTTATCTTGCTCTCATATTCTAGTGTCAATGTAGTCATCAATTTATCGATGATGTCTTCTTCTGAAATTTCTCCACCATTATTTCTGATTCCAGCAACTGCTTCATTAATCCTTTGATTGTAGGTTCTTATGTTCTCTTTAGGTAGCATCTTCAATGTATTATACTTTTTCTTCCATGTCTTTCTGCACGCATTCTTTGCTTGTTTATCTCCTTCAAACATGTCTTCTAGGTGCTTCCATATCCTGTAGGCTGTGTCTACTTTCTTTATCTCTGAAAACTCACTATCAGATAGGGTGCTGATAAGGGATTCTTTTGCTATTACATTCTGATGGAACAAATCCTTCTTCTTTCCAGTAGCATAATCCTTTGCAAGATCTGCTAGAGAGGGGATCTGAAATTCTTTGATAGCCACTTCAAAAACTTCAAAAGAAATGCACTACAAATGTGTCATCATCTTGTTCTTCCAATCAAGATAATTCTCTCCATCAAACTTAGGACTGTCTTTTCTAAAGAATGCCATTTGATCAACCTCAAGTTGTTAAAATTTCTCTCTGAGGCACTTGACTCTAATACCAATTGTTAGGAATAGCCCCAAGAGATAACTGAGAGGGGGGGGGGGGGGTGAATAAGTTATCTACAAGTTTTAATTCTTTATCCAATTAATTATACTTAAACATAAATCATAAACACAATGAAAGAACACTTGAACACAACACCAATATTTTGGTTACGGGGAAGCCCAAATGGGTAAAAACCCTAGTGGGAATTGACACCCACTAATAATCTGCACTAGTGTATTATGATCCTTGTTAGAAGATCCTTAACCCTGTTAGTGTAAGGAAACTTAGGTGCGGAAACAGCTTCCTACGCTAATCTCTATAGGAGAGTATTGTGCAAATTCTTATAAATCCTTACAATTTCAGATTCGTTAACTAATTTAAAAAAGATATTGCAACCACATACCATGCATACAGAAGAATAGAGAATGACACAATGATATACCTTGGGGAAACCTTTTGATAAAAACCCCAGCACTCCAAAACCTGCACAATGTATTGATCAAAACTATTACAGCTTACAATACACTTGCAATGCAAGTTCTTTCAGAAGATTTCCAAAAACTTTGAAGACAAATCATGGCAGCATAAAAATGTTTCAACCATACACTCACATCACATCTCTTTGCAACCCTAAAAAAGCTTATATCATGCGCTTCACTTTTTAGGGCTACTCCCAAAGATAACCGTATTAGGGTTTTACCATTCCCCGAACCCCATGATTGGGGAAGAGTGTACAGTACTCAAATTTATGAGTTGCCACATGTCTTCACCTATCATTGAATCTTCCTGACATAGCTCTTACGTGTCATAGGAATCCGTCATAACTGTTTTAGCCATGATCTCTTTACACACAATTCAAGATGCCGACACATCAACATTATTTGCAAGAAATACATTTTACAAAACAAATAATAAGAATAGGAATTATCCAAGGTTGATTAACCTTATTCCTAACATTCTCCCACTTGTCAAACACCTTGTAAGAGTAATAGGAACATAACAAGAACTAACCGCTATAGGCCAAAAGGCCCATAGACTCCGAACACCATTTGAACTTCTCAGTGTCCACTGGTTTCATTAATGCATCTGCAACATTCTTCATAGTATCTACCTTCTCCAAATTTACCTTTCCATCTTCCACCATATCTCTCACAAAGTGAAATTACACATCAATGTGCTTCGTTCTAGCATGGAAAGTTGGATTCTTTGCAAGGCAAATAGTGCTCTCACTATCACACCAAATAGTAATCTATTCTGCATCAACACCAACATCAGAACACAATCTTCTAAGCCAAATGGCTTCTTTACAAGCATGAGTAGTAGCCATGTAGTCAGCTTCTATAGTGGACAAAGCAACCATAGGTTGTCGCTTACTCATCCAACTAATGGCACCAGCAAACATAGTGAACACATAAGCACTGGTGGATCTCCTGCTGTCAATATCACCTACCCAATCTGAATCCACAAACCCATGAATACAAACTAAATGCAGAGATCCAGAAGAGTTACCATGATAACATATGGAGTAATCTGATGTACCCCTCAAATATCTAAATACTTGCTTAACTGCATCCCAATGTACCCATCCAGGGTTAGCCATAAACCGACTCAGAACTCCCACTTCTTGGGCAATGTCTGGTCTAGTACAGACCATAGCATACATAAGACTACCAACTGCACTTGCACAAGGTATTCTACTCATGTCCTCCACCTCACTAGGAGATTTTGGAAAATCATCTATAGATAACTTTGTTCCCACTGAAATAAGAACACATAGTGGTCTAATATCTGCCATGCTGAACCTGTCCAACACAGACTTCACATACTTACTCTGACTCAACCAAAGTTTTCTGTTAGACCTGTCTCTACTGATTTCCATACCCAAGATGTACCTAGCTGCCCCAAGATCTTTCATCTCAAACTATACTGACAACTGAGATTTAAAATCAGAAATCATACCCTTACCCTTCCCAAACAACAACATATCATCAACATATAATGCAACAATAAGAAGGTGATCATTTTCAACTCTAAAATAAACACAATGATCTAATTTTGATCTTACAAATCCAATTGACAACACAAAGGCTTCAAACTTAAGGTACCACATCCTAGGAGATTGCTTCAAACCATATAGAGATTTCTTTAATCTACAAACTAAGGATTCTTTACCTTTAACAATGTAGTGCTCAGGCTGTGACATATAAATCTCTTCCTCCAAATCACCATGAAGGAAAGTTGTCTTCACATCCATCTGTTCTATCTCTAAATCATATGATGTAGTAAGAGATAATAGAAATCTAATGGATGTCAACTTTGCAATAGGAGATAATATTTCACCATAATCTATTCCCTCTACCTGTGAATACCCCTTTGCAACCAATCTAGCTTTGTACCTTTCAACACTACCATCTGCACAAAATTTCTTCTTGAACACCCATTTACAACCAACATATTTTCTCCCTTTAGGAAAAGGTACAAGGTCCCAATTTTTTTTTTCTCCAATGAAGCCATCTCATCATCCATAGCCTCAATCTAGGAACCTGCATCTTCCATGCCCAAAGCCTCTTTCATAGATCTAGGCTCATCAGTGTCAGTAATCAAAGCAAAGGCACAACTAGAATCTAACATAGAATAACCAAACCTTTCTGGTTGCTTTCTCTCTCTCATGGATCTCCTCAAGGGCTACGGTTGAGGTTGTTCTTCCTCTTCTTCTAAACTATCAGAGCTACTAGAGCTCTCCTCATCATTAGGCCCAACATGGTCTCTCTGTTCAGTCTTCTCAGGGGTAGGAGGCAACTGAACAACATCTTTTTCCTTTTCTTTTTCATCTGGTTGTAGCATAATAGGAGAAGATGTTAGCTCTTTGAAAATAACATTTCTACTATACAACACCTTACTAGTCATAGGATCCCAAAGCTTGTATCCTTTCACACCAGCACTGTATTCGATGAAAATACATTTAGCAACTTTGTTTTCCAACTTAGATCTTTTCTCCTTTGGAACATGTGCATAAGCTTC
This sequence comes from Chamaecyparis obtusa, assembly GCA_027943335.1. NCBI lineage: Eukaryota > Viridiplantae > Streptophyta > Pinopsida > Cupressales > Cupressaceae > Chamaecyparis > Chamaecyparis obtusa. The sequence continues at coordinate 184,589 of BSBK01001217.1, forward strand.
ACAACCAAAAACATGAAGATGTCTAATTGAAGGCTTCATACCAGACTACACCTCCATGGGTGTCTTACCAACAAGAGCTGATGTAGGAGATCTGTTAACCAGATAGCAAGCAGTGGCCACAGCTTCGGCCCAAAACCTTTGTTCTAAACTAGCTCCACTAAGCATACTCCTAGCCTTCTCCATCAGTGTCCTGTTCATTCTCTTTGCAACTCCATTTTGTTGTGGGGTATAAGGACTTGTCTTATGCCTCTCAATACCTTGTTCTTTACAGAATTGTTCAAACTCTACTGAGAAAAACTCACCACCATTGTCAGTTCTCACACACTTAATCTTCTTAGTAGTCTGATTCTCTACAAGAGCTTTAAATTCCTTGAACTGACTAAAGACTTGTGTCTTACTTTTAAGGAAATAAATCCATGTCCTTCTACTGTAATCATCTATGAAAGATACAAAAAATACAGACTTGGAGATTGAAGGAACTTTTATAGGACCAAATACATTAGAATGAATAAGATCCAAAACATCAGAAGATTTGTGAGAACTAGAGTAAAACTGAACATGATTTTGTTTACCATAGACACAGTGTTCGCAGAAGTCAAACTCGAGATTGCAATCATTTAACCCCTCAATGAGATTTTTATTTTTTAATGTTCTGAGACCCTTTTCACCAATGTGGCCAAATCTCATATGCCACAACATTGTCTTTTCTACAGGAAGCTTACCTTCCAAAGTGTTTGCACTACCATCGGAACCAATAGCCGCCGACTTCTTCACTGCTTGTTCAGATGGTGAGGATGAAGAACTATTACATAGAGGAATACATGCATCTAGTTGAAATAAGGTACCTCTCCTAGTACCCCTTGCAAGCACTATCGATCCTCTCATCATCTTGAATCCTTCTTTCGAAGAAACAACTTGCACACCTACATCATTCAGCATACTTATAGATAATAGGTTTCATGCCAAACCCAGAATGTGCATAACTCCATTGATTCCCTTTACTCATCCATTAGGAAATTTTATAGTGACCCTTCTGCGTCCAACTATCTTTAGGTGAGAATCATCATCCAAGTACATCTTTCCACCATCAAACTCTTCATATTTTGAGAACTAGTTTCGATGAGAGGTCATGTGACAAGATGCACCTGAGTCAACCAACCACACATCATCAGATGCATGGGCTGCCAAAGCTACGATGAATGCATCACCATCTTCTTGAGATCTTTCTGAAGCTAAATCTGAACCTTTCTTCATCTTCTTCGGCTCTTTGCAGACTTTACGAAAGTGCCCAGATTTATCACAATTCCAACATTTTGCCTTGGACTTATTGGAAGTCTTTGACTTCCCACAGGATTTGGCTCTACCCTTATTGTCAGACTTATTGTCATTTTTCTTCCCTCTTTCAATGGATCTCCCATGAATAGCAAGGGCTTCTTTTTCTGAAATGGAAACCTTTCTCCGCATCTCCTCTAATAGCAGCGAAGACACCACATCATCCATTTTGAAGGTGACTAACATGCTTTCAAGAACCATCACAAGATGGTCCCATGAATCTAGTAAAGAACACAAAAGTGTGTAGCAACGATCCTCCTCCTCTAACTTGACACCAGCTAATGTCAACTGTGCAACCAGTAGATTAAATGCATTTAAATGATCCGTTAAGGATCGACCTTCCTCCATTGGTAGAGAGTACAAATTCTTCCTCAGGAACAACTTGTTCACTAGAGATTTGGCCTGATACATGGCTGCAAGTCTTTCCCACAAACTATTTGCAGTTTTCTCATCTAGAACATTCAGAAGAACTACATCGATTAAATAGAGTCTTATGAGACCCTTAGCTTTATGGTCTTTGACATTCCAATCTACTTGAGCTATAGTTTTTGGTCTTGTAGCTCTTGAAGTCACTTCCCATAGGTCATGATCTTCCAACATGTCTTCGATCTTGAGTTTCCACAACTCGAAATTAGTGCCATTAAATTTCTCCACCTCCATTCTTCCATATGATGAACTTGCCATCTCAATCTGCAAATAAGCTTCAGAATGCTCTGCAAAAAACTCCCACTCAAACTTGAGATCAGCTCAAATAACCCTACCCAACAACTAGGATCAAAAGTTGATCAAGCTCTGATACCACTTGTAAGGAAACTCAGGTGCAGAAATAGCTTCCTACGCTAATCTCTATAGGAGAGTATTGTGCAAATTCTTATAAATCCTTACAATTTCAGATTCGTTAACTACTTTAACAAAGATATTGCAACCACATACCATGCATATAGAAGAATAGAGAATGACACAATGATATACCCTGGGGAAACCTTTCTATAAAAACCCCAGCACTGCAAAACCTACACAATGTATTGATCAAAACTATTACAGCTTACAGTACACTTGCAATGCAAGTTCTTTCAGAAGATTTCCAAAAACTTTGAAGAAAAATCACGGCAGCATAAAAACATTCCAACCATACAGTCGCATCACATCTCTTCACAACCCTAAAAAAGCTTATATCATGCGCTTCACTTTTTAGGGCTACTCCCAAAGATAACCATATTAGGGTTTTACCATTCTCTGAGAAAATAGGAACCCCGGACCCCACGATTGGGAAGAGTGTATAGTACTCAAATTTATCAATTGCCACATGTCTTCACTTATCATTGAATCTTCCTGACATAGCTCTTACGTGTCATAGGAATCCGTCATAACCATTTTAGCCATGATCTCCTTACACACAATTCAAGATGCTGACACATCAACATTATTTGCAAGAAATACATTTTACAAAACAATTAATAAGAATAGGAATTAGCCAAGGTTGAGACACCTTATTCCTAAAAGTTAGGAGTTGTCTTTACAATGCATTTAATACAGTGACCTGGTCAAGGTTTGGACCCTATTAGGAGTCTTTTACAATTAACCTTGTTAGGGGTGAGGACGCATTGTCTGAGAGCACATTGCTCAAAGGGGTGAAGGCTACAACCTTCTGAATAATAGATACACAACATATCTAGATCTTAGTGAACTCCACTTTGACCTACTATTTGGATCAGTTCCAATGTATAGAAAAAAATCTTTACTTGGTCACATAGGCCTTCTGCTGATGGCTCAACACTTCACATTCTCTGCTCTGCTCTTCACAATCAACACTGAACCATTACTTAGCAATCACAAATGACTGCCTATAAATATCTTTCCTCCAAATGATATAATCAATTCAACCTGTTAGAACCACCTTGAAATCATATTAGAGAAACCATAACACATTCCAATAATAGTTCTATCGGGCTCTACTAAGCACGCATCACAAACTGGGACCTGTCCACATCAATAAGTGTAGACGCATGCTACACACTATCGACTCTATCAAATTGAATGAAAATTTCTCCTCAAGATGAATTACATCATGTGCTCTTAACCAAAAAGTATTAACTCTTCTCCAATCACTAATCCAAGGTTGCATACCATAATGATAGGTGGAACTCCTGTACCAATATAATCTCTATCGGCTCTTCTGAATAAACACATGAAACTGCTATTGGTGAATAGTGACTATATAACTTCACTTCTACTGAAGATCAGACTCTATGTCCATGAGTGTAACATCACTAGTACGTCTTCATCACATATCAAAAGGTGCAAGGCTCCATGATAACTGTACATACAATCACTCACAAAACACTGTCTATAACTCTGTCAGGAACACTACTAACACAAGCTGGTACATAACTATCTGTAATAACAATTAACCTCTACATCCATGATATAATGCTAATAAAATGTCCATGCTACTTATACTCAAGGCTTACTTCATAAGTCTTCCATGCATTCTACTTACCATATGTTGTCATCAATAACAAACATACAGTCAGCACTGGCTTGCTGGAAAATCTCCAACAATTTATAGGTAGTCATTTGTGATTGCTAAGTATGGTTGATAGTTGAAAGAGAAGAGCAGAGCAGAGAGTGTGAAGTGTTGAGCCATTAGCAGAAGGTATATGCAATATAGTAGAGAGTATATTCTATTCATTGGAACTGATCAAGACAACAGGTCTACGTACAGTTCACCAAGATCCAGATATAGTGTGTATCTGTTAAACTGAAGGTTGCAACCTTCACCCTTTGAGCAGTGTGCTCTCAGGCAGTGCGTCCTCACCCCTAAAAGGGTTAATTATAAAAGAATCCTAACAGGGTCCAACCCTTGACTAGGTCACTGTACTTTTTGCATTACAAAGATCAACTCCTAAAAGGGTTGTAAGATCTTCTACAGGGAAAATAATACACTAGTGTAATTTTTAGTGGGTGTCAATTACCATCGGGGTTTTCACCTATTTGGGTTTCCCCGTATCCAAAATTTTGGTGTTGTGTTAAGTGTTGTTTCATTGTAATGTTCTTATATACTTAATTGGATAAAGAATTGAATCTTGTAGATAATTGATTCACCCTCCCTCTCAGTTATCTCTTGGGACTATTCCTAACAACCTCTTACATTTCAAGGAAATGATGATATATAGAACTTGAACTTAGCATTGGATAACTTATACATCCATTTTGAGTCATTGTTGAAGATCATAGAGGATAAGGCTGAGAAGAGATACTTAGAAAAGAATTTAAAGGAAGTTTGCCAGTCCATCTCATGGGACTTGGGCATTATGAAAGCAACCAAAATTAAGGCTAAAAAATGTGTGGAAAGGGTAGAAAACTCTACAGTTATTGCATCAATCCCTTTAGACACATAAATAATATTGAAGATATCATAGCCAAGGACATGGCTACATTAGAAAACATAGTGGATAGTTGTGAAACCTCATCACAAACTATGTTGGAAATGGACAAGCAGACATCCAAAATTTTGGATAAGCTAACTACTTTGAATATAGAGAAAGGGAGAGTAGTGCAAAGATTTGGTTTGCTAAAGAGTCTAATCACTCCTAAGCTTTCAATTCTTGAAGCTCATCTCACAGAGATGGAGAAGATAGAAAGATGAATGACAAACTCTGTACTCACCAAGTTGAAGGCAACAAAGACTGCATCTTATGCACTGGATGGACTGATCCATGTTAGTGAACTTCTGAACAAGTCATGGGATGATAAAGTGAAGACCTTAGAAGACTCCTTCCAAGAAATTTTGAATTTGGTGAGTAAGCACTAAAGTCTCATATGCTTAAAATTTTGAAGTTTTGTACGTACCTTTTCCATTGATGTCAAAGGGAGAGCAAGAGAAGAGAAAAATGAAAAGAGGAAAAAGAATTAAATAAAAGAAGAGAAGAGAAAAATGAGAAGAGGAGAAATAATTAAATAAAAAAAATAGAGAGATAAAAAGAAATTGTAAATGAAAAAAAAAAGAATATGTATATAGAGTAGTATAAGGAAGTTAGTATTTTGACACTTAGTCATTTTTCGCTAAGTGTTGCCATCAATGCCAAAGGGAGAGATTGTTGGAAAGTGATGATTTGAGAGCACTAGGAATCACTTAAGGGTTGTCATTTATGGAAATACTTATGTTGTAGTAATCACATGAAGTGATTATAAGTGTGTGAGACACAGTCATGAAAATGACTAAGTATAGAATCAGAATAACAATATACTGTAGTACAGTTTTGGTCAGCGAAGATAATATATGATATATTATGGCTTGCGAACTTAGAGGAAGAAATGTTTAGATATGTAGGTGTTGGAAATATAGATGGAGTAACTGAGAGGGGGGGGGGTTGAATCAGTTAACCACAAAAATATTACCACAGATCCCTTAGATGTTTTATTAAATCATTTATTGCTGTTATACTGAAAACTCAGTTATTGCAGTGAGTATTAATTATAACTGTTCTTAAATATTCATCAGTGATTAACATACATGAATAAAGAAAGTATCATGAACACAAGAGACACCAGATTTAATGTGGAAACCCAATATGGGAAAAACCACCAATGTAACTAGTTACTATTTTTCACTCTTCTGAAGTGAGCCCTGTTAGGAGCCAACCCGGTTAAAGGTTACAAAACACACTGTTAGGTGTGACCTTGTTAGAGGATTTAATCACCCTATTAGGAGTGGCCTTGTAAGAGGTCTTGAAACAATTCAATAGAACTGTCACCTTATTAGAGGATTTACAAAATGGCTATTAAACCAACTCAGTTAGGAGATTTTGAAATCACTGCTACAATGGTAAGAAAGTAACAATGAAGTGACCTGAATAATGATGCAACTAAATTGCTAATTACAGATCTCTATTTTTCTTCACTAGATCCTTCTTGATCAAATATATCTCTGCTACTCTTCAAGGATATCTAATCATCCTTCAAAATTTGCTCACACTTTCCTTCTTTTCACTTGCACACACTTTCTTTAATTCACAACTTGACCTTCTATATATACCATTCAGATTGTCCATTCAAATTGTCAAGTCAGCACTAATAACATTACTAATCATTACAACAGTCAGCTGGAATAAACAAACTTTATTTCTCAAAATAACAAAATCCTTCATTGGGCCGACCTTGCTCGGTAAACACTAATCCGAAGAGATTTCCTTTGGTGACCGAGAGAACTCGGTAAGCACTGCGAATTCTGCAACATCCTTTGGAGACCAAGTGAACTTGGTAAACACTAACTTTCCTTTGATAACCATGGAAGCTCAGTTAACACTATTTTCTGCCATTCTTTTCTTTGACGCCCGAAATATCTCAGTAGATACTGAAAACCGCCTGCAGACCGACTGAGCTCGGTAAATACTGGGAACTGCTTTGCTGACCGATTGAGCTCAGTAAATGATATGACATTTGTGTGACATCAAAGACAACACACAATTAATCCAACAATCTCCTTCAGACAATTGTATCCAACAATCTCCCTCTTTGGCATTGATGGCAACACAACATGTCATAGCACAATGAAATTTCATAGAAAACATAGAGTAAGGAACATATCCTTAGCTTCATTCTGTTTCTCATCTATGAGAACTCCCTCTGTCAGCAAACTTCTCTTTCTGACTAAAAAAATCTCCAAGAAAACTCTCCCTCTTAGAAATCTTAAGAAATTTCTTGAAATATGATAGCAAACTCTCCCTCTTTGACAACACATGCCAAAGACAACACATACCAGGTGAATAGCAATGTACCTTGAGTACTGATTCATATGCAATGATTCCTTGACTAAGATGCATCAACTGAATGATCTTCAATATGCTCTGGTTGATGCATCACTAAAACTTCATTTAGTGAGCCTCGGATAGGGGAATGACCCCTAACTTACCTCTTAGATACAAGAATGCATCCTTAGGTAGTGGCTTGGTGAATATATCTACAATTTGTTCCTTTGTATGAATATATTCCAATCTAATTTCCTTGTCCTGCACCAATTCTCTGACAAAGTGATATTTTATAGCAATGTGCTTGGTTTTGGAATGCATTACTGGATTCTTTGAAATATTTATTGCACTTGTATTATCACAAAATATAACAACTGGTTCTTTGATCTCAACCTTCATGCCTTCCAATAACTATTTAAACCAAACAATATTAGAGCAGTTTACTACTGCAGCAACATATTCTACTTCTACTGTGGATTGGGATGTGCAATTTTGCTTTTTACTAGTCCGAGATACCAACCTCTTGCCAAGAAAGAATGCTCCACCACTTGTACTCTTTCTATCATCAATGTTTCCTACCCAATCAACATTAGTAAACACTTTTAAGTCCAGATTGCCTCCAAATTTATACCACAAGCCATAATCTTCAGTTCCTTTCAAGTATCTCAAGATTCTTTTGATTGCCATCATATGATTTTCTCTGGGTTTTGCTGAGAATCTTGCTACTATACCAACTGCTAAGGCAATAGTAGGCCTTGTATGAACTACATACTGTAATTTTCCAATCATTGATCTATATAAGGTCTGATCTACTTCTTTTGAATCATCATCTTTTGTAAGCTTTAGTCCTGTACACATGGGTGTAACAATTGGTTTTGCATCTTCCATACCAAACTTCTTAAGTATTTCCTTGATGTATTTAGACTGAGTAATGTAGATACCATTCTTGCTCTACTAAATTTGAAGACCAACAAAAACCTTTATCTAACCAAACATAGACATTTCAAATTCTTTGTTCATTTGCTCTGAAAATTCTTTGCACTATCATTACCTATAAACACAGTATCATCCACAAATATTTCTGCCAAAACAATTCTATTATTTGGTCCTTCTTTGATGTATGAACTACTGTTATCATTAGCTCTTTTGAAACCAATTTGAATAAGATAGTTATGTAATCTTTCATACCATGCTCTAGGGGCTTGTTTCAGACCATACAATGCTTTGTGTAACTTGCAGACCATATCCTTTTTGTCTGGATCAACAAAACCTTCAGGTTTCTCAATGTAGACTTCTTCATCAAGAATACCATTGAGAAATGTAGATTTTACATCCATCTGATATACCTTAAATCCTTTATGTGCTGCATATGCAAGTAGAGTTCTTACACCTTCTAATATTCCAACAGGAGAAAAAGTTTCTCCATAATCTATACCTTCTTCTTGAGAATACCCTTTACACACTAATCTAGCTTTGTTTCTAGATACTTGACCATCTTCATTCAGCTTGTTTCTAAATACCCATTTTGTTCCAATTACATTTTTGTCTTTAGGCCTAGGTACAAGAGTCCATGTCTTGTTTTTCTCTATTTGTTCTATTTCTTCATTCATAACCTTAATCCAACTTTCATTTTCCAATGTATTTTTAACATTTCTAGGTTCAAAATCAGCAAGTAAACATGTACCTTTTAGTTTACTTCTTGTCATAGTACCATCTGATTTGTTTCCAATAATCTGATCTGGTGTATGATGCTTCCTGACATACTTGGCCAATACAGGTTCCTTGCCTCTAGAATGAGTTATATTGTCATTTTTTTTAATTTCATCTTCAGGTTCAGTTTTCTCGGGCTCGGTAGATATTTGCTCGGTAGCTTCAGGCTGAGACTCAGTTTCTTGTGACTCAGTTTGAACTTCTTCTTATGACTTGGTTACTATACTGGGCTCGGTAGATGTAGTTTCCTTATTGATAGATGTGTCTGGCAATGTATCAGGTTCAATGTAAACAAATCTTTTGTAATCCTCTGGTTCCTTTTTGCTTTCTTCTCCAGTCTTTTCTGCAAACTCATCAACTTTCACATGTGCACTTTCTATGATTTTGTGAGTAGACAAATTCAAACATCTATATGCTTTACTTTTGCAAGAATATCCCAAAAATATTCCTTCATCACTTTTTACATCAAATTTTCCTTTTCTAGATTCTTTTAAGATGTAACATTTACTACCAAATATTTTTAGGTAACTTACATTGGGTTTATAGCCATACCATAACTCATAAGGAGTTTTGAATGTGTCTTTCCTCAAGTGTACTCAGTTCAAGGTATGAATTGCAGTGCTAATGGCTTCCTTCCAGTATTTCGTAGCAATGTTCTTTTCAATCATTAGAGTCCTTGCACAAACCATGATAGATCTGTTCCTTCTTTCAGCTATTCCATTTTGCTTAGGAGTTCTTGGGGCTGATACTTGTCTTTTGATTCCTCTTTCAATGCAGAAATTATTGAATTCATGGGAGATGAATTCACCACCTCTGTCTGATCTTAAGCACTTCATTCTTTTTCCTATTTCCTTTTCTACTCTTGCCAAATACCATTTGAATTTCTCAAATGCTTCTGATTTTTCTCTTAAATACATAATAGTCATCATTCTAGAGTAATCATCAACAAAGAGAATAAATAATTTTTCTCCAGTATAGCTTTCAATTCCAATAGGTCCACATAAGTCAGTATGCACAATATCCAAAATATCTTCAGACTGATAGTTTTTACTTTTAAAGCTAGTCTTTCCCATTTTACCAATTTGACAATTCTTGCATAGACCAACATCAGGTTTCTTCAAAGTAGGAATACCTCTTACTTTCTTGAATTTGCTTATTTTCACCATATTATCAAAATTTACATGACATAACATTTTGTGACATAACATTTTGAGCAATAAAACATGAGCATTCACCAAGATCAAGATAAAACAAGTTACCTTTGGTTTGTTTGCCTGAACCAATCAGTTTTCCTTTGTCATTCATGAATTCAACCTTGAATCCAATGTTGATTATTTGTGCTACACTTAGAAGATTATGCTTTAGTCCTTCAACCCAATATGCATTATCGCATATAAGTTCTTTGGTTAATGAAATTCGTCCTCTTCCTTTTATACAACAAGGTTCATTGTTTCCAAACCTTACATTACCACCATCATAGTCTTCAAGGTGTTCAAACTTTGTTCTGTCACTAGTCATATGATGTGAGCATCCACTATCTATAATCCATGTATCATCTTTGCTTATATGAGAGATAAGTGCCATCTCATCTTCATCATCATCAGATTCATCTTTTACAGCAATGAAGACAATTTCTTCTTCACTATCATCAGAATCCTTAGCCAAAAAACATGTTTTCTTACCTTTATCCTTGAATGACTTGAAATTCTTCTTGCCATTGTACTTGTGACCTTTCTTCTCATCCTTGCTTTGCTTGTTTGGGCACCTAGCTACAATATGACCAATTTCTTCACATGAAAAATAGATTAAAGGAGTTTTACCTTTGTATTTACCTCTACCTCTAGTATATTTCTTTGTAAGTAATGCTTCAATAACTTCAAGATCACTATCTAAACTTTCCTCTGATTCTTCTTCACTTTCTGACTGGATTTTCTTGCCCTTCTTAAGTGAAAGTTTGGCCTCAAATGCTGATTCAATATTTTTAGAAGTTGGAACATAGTTGTCATAGTTATCTAATTCAAAAACTGTCAATCTTTCAACTAAGGCATCCAAAGTTATATTGTGATTTTGTTCACATCTTCTTTCTTGAATAGCAGATACTCTTATTGCATAGATAGGAAGCAATGTTCTAAGAACCTTACTTATAACAGTTTCATCATCAATTTTTCCTCCAGAAGCTCTGATTGCACTAACATTCACCTTCATCCTTTCAACATATTTTGCAATGTTTTCATCTTCTTTCATCTTCATCTGATCAAACTATCCTCTTAGGCTTTCTGCTTTGGCTCTCTTCACATTTTCATCACCACCATAAATTTTCTTCAACTTGTTCCACTTTTCATAAGCAGTTGTGTAGTCTTTGATCTCATCAAATTATTCATAGCTAAGAGTTGATGCAATGTCTATCATCATGGTGTTATGGTTCTTTTTCTCTACAATGTCTTCAACAGTTAATGTGCCAGTAGGAACTATATATTCTTGATCAATATATTTTCATCCTGAATCAACAATGGAAGCCAGATGAAGTCTCATGAGACCTTGCCAAGCTAAAAAGTTATCTCTGTTAAGCCTTGGAATTTCTCTCTTGTAAGACATCCTGATCTTTAGCTTAGGTCCTTGAAACCCTTCCTGCAAGCACCAAAAGCTCTGATACCAATTGTTGGAAATATAGATGGAGTAACTGAGAGCGGGGGGGGGGGGGGGGTGAATCAGTTAACCACAAAAATATTACCATAGATCCCTTAGATGTTTTATTAAATCATTTACTGTTGTTATATTGAAAACTCAGTTATTGCAGTGAGTATTAATTATAACTATTCTTAAACATTCATCAGTGATTAACATACATGAATAAAGAAAGTATCATGAACACAAGAGACACCAGATTTAACATGGAAACCCAATATGGTAAAAACCACCAATGTAACTAGTTACTAATTTTCACTCTTCTGAAGTGAGCCCTGTTAGGAGCTAACCCGGTTAAAGGTTACAAAACACACTGTTAGGTGTGACCTTGTTAGAGGATTTAATCACCCTATTAGGAGTGGCCTTGTAAGAGGTCTTGAAACAATTCAATAGAACTGTCACCTTGTTAGAGGATTTACAAAATGGCTGTTAAACCAACTCGGTTAGGAGATTTTGAAATCACTGCTACAATGGTAAGAAAGTAACAATGAAGTGACCCGAATAATGATGCAACTGAATTGCTGATTACAGATCTCTGTTCTACTTCACTAGATCCTTCCTGATCAAATATATCTTTGCTGCTCTTCAAGGATATCTAATCATCCTTCAAAATTCACTCACACTTTCCTTCTTTTCACTTGCACACACTTTCTTTAATTCACAACTTGACCTTCTGTATATACCATTTGAATTGTCCATTTGGATTGTCAAGTTGGTACTAATAACATTACTAATCATTACAACAGTCGGCTGGAATAAACAAACTTTATTTCTCAAAATAACAAAATCCTTCACTAGGCCGACCTTGCTCAGTAAACACTAATCCGAAGAGATTTCCTTTGGTGACCGAGAGAACTCGGTAAGCACTGCGAATTCTGCAACATCCTTTGGAGACTGAGTGAACTGGGTAAACACTAACTTTCCTTTGATAACCATGGAAGCTTGGTTAACACTATTTTCTGCCATACTTTTCTTCGACGCTCGAAATATCTTGGTAGATACTAAAAACCGCCTGCAGACTGATTGAGCTCAATAAATACTAGGAACTACTTTGTTGACCGACTGAGCTTGGTAAATGATATGACATTTGTGTGACATCAAAGACAACACAAAATTAATCCAACAATCTCCTTCAGATAATTGTATCCAATAGTAGGACCTTCAGTTAAGGTCACACATGTTTTGGTGTTGATATCAATAAGATACAGTGATATGAAGGTATGTGAAGATAGAGAAATAGAGAAACAGGGTATCTGAACAGTCGTGATGATTAAGGGAAGGTTAGATAGAATGGTAACATTATAAGTCAGATGAAAGTTGTATATTGTCGACACTTTGGTAATACAAGATCTCCAACTCTACATATATCATTTGTATACATAATTGTTATGTTTTGTATTGTATTTGAGAGCCGCCTGGATGGCAGAATTGATATAAGTAAAGAATGTTTTGTTGAAGCGATAAGTGCGATAGAGATGTGTATGGTATGGATGTGAATTTGGGATATTATTAAAGGAAGATAGCAGATGTGAGATTAGAGATTGACAGAGCTATAATTGGAACTATCAAAGCATAGAAGATGCTTGTACAGTTCCCTTATTGAAGAATGCTTTTGTAACAAAATTTTGATTGTAAGAGCTGTAAGCTCACCTCACCTTTAACAGGGTTTTTGTATACCCCTAATAGGTTTTTCTATTCCTCTAACAAGGAAATGCACTATGTAATACTCATCTCCTAATAGGGCTAGATCTCCTAACAGGGATTCTATATTTTAGTGCATAGTTGTGTGTACAATCCCCATCGGGGTTTTCCCTTGGCTAGGGTTTCCTTGAAAAAAAATAATGGTGTTATGAGTTATGTGTTTATTCTTCTTTTCATTTAAGAATTGCTATGGTTTATTTGCAATTGGTTGAAGTTTAAGTTAAAGTGATGTAATACTGATTCACCCCACTCTTAGTATTACTTAATCCTAATAGAGTGTAGTGTCGGTATCCACTAAGAAACATACATCATTCCTATATTTTTCAACAGGTTGAGGTAGAGCTCTATATCTCTTGTGCATTCTATCCTTAAATTTTCTAAAATAATCATCCATAACTGGCTCAAAATTCTTGTCTAGACTATTAATGATTTCACTAATTTGAAGAATGATGCGTTTTTCCACATCCCATTCTATATTACTGATCGAGGGAAATTAGTTATACAAGTAGAAAAACATACATACCAATAATGATCCAAACTTGCATGTGTTAGACTTTGCAACTCAGATTGTCCTCATATTCTCTTCCAATTGCCTCAACATAAGTTCAGCTAGGTCAAGTTGTGGACCTTTCTTCATATATCTACAACTCCTCATGGAATGCTATTTGGTCTCTTGGATTGAAATATTTTTTATGCAATCACATATGCACCAAATCTGGTCTCAGGGTCATTAATTGCATTTATTTTCATTCCTCTATCATCTCACTCAGCTCCAGTCAATTTATTGATCTTGTTATTCAGTGGATGCCTTAGGGATTTGGCTTTGTCACATACTGGGTACCTTGTAACCATATGAATCACATCCTTAGTGATTTTCACTAGCTCATCTAACCACATCTTTCCATCATGAACTCGGCTAAGAATCATTCTTATCCATTAGGTCTTGAACTCCTTCGGGAAATGTAACACATTTCTTAAACCTTTTACCTCCAAATTCTTGTGTTCATCCTTCAAATTTCCATCCTTGTATAGTTTTTGATAGGTATATTAGATCTTGAAATCACCTATCTCATTTATCTTGCAGCGAATATATGACCTAATGTCCTTAACCAACAAAATCCTAGGTAGTATAGATGAAAATACACTTTTGTCATCGATCTGTGCTATGATCTCTAGATATAGCTTGTAATTGGGTTCTTCATACGATGTGTTCTTGATCAATGTAACTTTCCTTTCCTTGCTAGGCTTCGATTGAAATGGTTTTTGATGCAGATGCCATTGTTTTTGATAAGTTAGGGTTTTATAAATTCGCATTCAAGTCACTCGATTATGCTCCATACCTTCCTAAATAACCTTCAATCACTCTATAAAACTTACAAATCACTATATTTTCTTGGAATTTGGTTTCTCACTCTTCGCTCTATTTTTCTTTGGTTCGTCTCTTTGAATGCAATGTAAATAATGAACTGGTTCAACATGTATTTATACCTAAAAACACTTTTTGACATAAGTATGGTGCAATAAATGCCTTACCAACCACTACTCGGTCAATGAACAATCACTTGGTGTTCTCCATTCTATTCACACTAGATACTTCATCTTAGTTTACACTACAAGTGCTCGATTGATACCACCTAGACTATACAACTCAGTTACTTTTACCACTTTCACCGACTGATGATAACTTACTCAGTCTAGCTTTACTGACTCACTCACTTCAAGTTAATAACATATAAAAACCTAGTGCATCTTAATTCATGTTGATATGTTATGAAATAGATATAAGGAACTAATGTAAGATATAATTGATTAGGATTCAATTCCCATACTTACTTGATTGTGACTTAAGTAGAAGTGGTGAAATCACCTAATCCATAGGATGAGGTGTCACCAAATGTTGTACTTGTTCCTCCATTTTCTTCTATTGTTCTTCTCCACATTTAGCTCATCTGCCTTTTGATTCCATCAATGGTATTTTTATTCATATCTTCATTTTGTTCTGGTGCTCGGTTTCTGCAATCTCTGCTTAAGTGACCAACCATATGACAGTGTAGACATGTCATTCTAGAATTTTTCCAATTTCTAGATCTTCCTCTCTAGTGTAGTATCATAAAATTTGTAGAAATAGGACCATATCTTCCATAGGTAGTACAATTAACCCATGTGTTGTAATCCCAAGTATAAGAGTTACCTTGTCTTCTCGGTTGATATGTATTGTTTTGCCTCTTTGGTTTCCAAAATAGCTAAAGTTGTGCCCTGCATTATTTTGACATATGACCATGCTTGTTGCAAATACTACAACGAATATCCATGTAGTGCCTCTTAGGTGAATTTTTTGTCTTTGATCTATATTCAAATGCTTGATGTCCATATTTGTTGCAATTATAGAAATAACCATCAAATTTAGGAATAGTATTGGGAGTACCTTTAGCTTTACTTACTTTACTCCTACAGACATTTGTTGTATGACCTAGTTTCCCACAATGATAGCATGATAGCTTCTTATATTTTGGATTTGCATAGATATTCTTTTTTTCTATTCTTGATTTGATGATTCTCCTTGCTCAGTATATCCTAATCCAATGGTGTTGTCTAGTCTCCTCTGACTCCTTAAGAATTCATCCATCTTTTTGGTACTTTCCTTAGCTTTCTTCATCAATTCACTATTTTGTTGTTGCATCTTCAATTCATTTTTTAGTCTTTCATTTTCTTCCCTTAATTCACCAATATCTTACAATTTCCTAGAAAGCTCATTGTTCACCCTGTTAACTTCTTGACTTATGATAACCATTTGATTAGCTATTTCAAAATGATGTTTGGTTAGCCTTGGTATTCCAGATTCTTTTTCTTCCAATTTCTCAATCATTTGTCTTATGTCTTCAATAGACATATTTCTCTCTTGTTTAACTTGTCTTGTACTATTCATAACTTCAATCATTCTCACCATTTGTGTTTCTTGTCCAATTTGTAGTGCTTTCAGTTGCTCAATGAGGTGTTGATTCTTTTATGACAGATCTGATATTGTTCCTTTAGATGCATCATATACACTTTCAAATCCTTTTGATAATTCCTCAATCTCTTCTTCTTGATATCGAGTGTCATTTTTTAAAAGTGATAATTCCTTCCTCTTGCTCAATGACTCCCTTAGATTTTCTTTGATATCTTTAAGCTATTCTAGGGTAATCTGTAACTCCAATTTCTGATTTTTAATGATCTTGTCAAGCTTGTACCTTTCCATCTCTATGGATCTTTCCTCTTAAGTGATTAAACTTATTTAACAAGAGAACAAGCTCTGATACCAATTGTTGTGATTATGGAAAGGTGTGTTACTGAGAGGGGAGGGGTGAATCAGTAACCCTAAAAACTTTTATTCATAATCCACAAGATAATATCCTTCATTAAATGTCTATCATGTTCATAGTTACCATTCATTCATGAACATAAATGAATTGTAAATACATCTAAACTATCAAATAAGCATTCATGAAACTTCACACAATTGACACAAAGATTTTGGTATCATAGAAATCCTTATTGGAAGGTAAAAACTATGGTGGGGATGAAACCCACAAAGCTTCACTACTACAATAATAAAGTTTCCTATTAGGACATATAATTTTGATCACTTCTAATGATCCTACACTGTTAGGAGTAGCATTTAAGAGTTGTTAAGATCTACCTTATTAGAGGATTTTAGCAACACTCTTTAAGTGTGCATTAGGTTAAGAGATTTACAACGAGATAGTTAAGTCTGCTCTGTTAAGAGATTCCTGCTACAATTGTTAGAAAGTAACAACATAAATTATCTAGTTGTTGTAACTTACTTTGCAGAATATTGGATCTTCTTAGCCCTTATCTAAAATCACCTTTCTGTGATAGATATCAACAATGTCTCCTCAATTTACTGCTTGACAATCTCTGTTCTGCTTCTGATATAATCCTTCATATTCGGTCAATACTTAGCATCATAGCCCTAGTATGATCTTCAACTATCGCTTGTAGGTGGCTACTTCTCATCATTTTTATCTTGATCTATTTTCTTGATAATACTTTAATCATAACTATTTAGACCTAATTAGGGTTATGTAAACATCTAGACAACATTTGATCAACGATCCAAATGAAGAACCTAATTCAAATCTACATAGGGATCATCACCAATCCATTTGAAATCTCCTATAAATATTTACCTTGATTTATTTAAACCATTTTCTAGATCAGTATTAACCATTTTCCTTGTTTTCAATGCCATTAAAATTTTTTATGTGAATCTTGCATTACTCGGTAAATATTGTATCTCTACCTTGGTAAAATACCAGTGTTCGGTAATCAGGTGTACTCAGGTATCACTGTACTAGGTGTGCTCAATAATCATGTGGCTTGGTGTAGATGCTCGATCAAGTCTGTACTTAGTTAACATTCCTTTCTCTTTATGCTCTGCTCAGTTACTATACTTAATGCTTTGACCAATTTGTCTGTTTGCTTTTCTTTACTAACTATATGTGTGACACTAATGACAACACTTAATGCAACTAGGTGTAACAACAATATACGTATCCTTTTTTGATACCTCTTAGGGTTTCAATCTACCATCCCCTACATTCCCAGTTTAGTCTAGCCCATTTATAAAACCCATATTTAGAAGGAACTCCTCTTATAAAAAATAGAATGGCAATTTTTCTTTGGTATTCTTCAATAATCTCAATAATGTCATTAGGAAGTTGGGTTTCTAGGGTTTTACCTAGATTTTATTCTTGTATAAGCTCATCAATATCATGATAGGTAGATGCATTTCCTTTCTCTAGTACCACATCAATGAGAGTACCTTGATTGAGTATTCCATTGGGGCCAATTTGGGTTTTTCCTTCTAAAACCTGGTTTGAAAACTCCACATTTTTCCTTTCCATAGACCCACAAACCTACAATAAAAATTACTTAAATATTGATAGTCTGCACAAAATGATTGATAATATGACAATAATGAAAAATGATTATGATGAGAGATTTCAAGTCTTGGAAGGGAAACTCATGAGCATAAATGATAACCTCACCTCCCTTGTTACCCTAAACCATAAAGTGATGAAGAGAATGATTGTGAGTATGAACAATATGGTGAATAAATTGGAGAATGTCCACCAAGATAAACTAGTGGTTGATTTGGATATTGACAGAGAAAAAGGGCAAGGAGAAGATACTGATTCGAGTAAGAGAACTAGAGTAAATTTGAAGAGGAAAACATAAACATTTCCTTAGGAAATCATGGATCTTGAAAAGATCACCATCAACATGACTCAGTTGGAGGCTGAAGTTGTAAAGGCCCTAAAGAATCTTGCTTAAGGTTTCTTGGTCTATTCTCTATTTTATCATTTTTGTTGGCTCTTAGTTTTATTTTTGCTAGTTGTTGCTGGTGTTATGTCTCTGTTCCTTTTGGTAGCATTATTTTGTATGTGATCCTTTTTGGTCTATAATTAGTCTTTTGATGTAATCATGGGTTTGGTTCCCTTCAAAACTTTTTTGTTTCATAATAAGGAAAACAATTACAAAAGTTAGCTAGAGAATCAATCCTTTGGTATGATGGTCTTTTCTACTTACAATTTTGTGAGAAAGGCTTTCTTTGTCAATTTATTTTTCTCAAGATATGTATATATTGCATGATATAGAAAAAGAAAAATGACCTAAACAATGATATTTTTGATTGTGACGGCATCATCCTTAACCATGTATAATTCTAATCAATCAAGGCCTCAATTTGCACTTTAATATGAAGCAACTACTCTATTATTGTTTGTGTGTTCCCTTGTAGTGATTGGAACAACTATTTAAATGGAGCCTTAGGCTCCTTTTTTATTTTTTCAATTAAAATTGTTGATAATTGATATTGTTGGAGATGGTGGCATCAAAACATAACATTCTGTTGTTCACTCAGAGCAATCTTCGAGACACTACAACCTCAAATTTTTCTCTTAAGAAGGGTAATGTGCATGTAACTAGAACTAAATAAATAACAAAGGCATACTGACAATATAATATAGACATACTAGTTATAAGGGCTCTTTGGTTAATCCTACAAGCTTTCACACACACACACACACACACACACACACACACACACACAGAGAGAGAGAGAGAGCAATATTCATTATAGATATACTACAAAATTAATACTAGATATATGCTTAAAAAATAGTGTTTTTTATTTCCTAAATGCAAGAAATTTGAATGAAATAGGAGAATATAATAAAAAGGTAAATAAAAAAAAGTATAGAAGATTGTAGAGAGATATTTACAATGGCTACATCTAATGAAGCCTCAGACAAACATGAGTTCTATTTTACTATACTTGCACACATACTATCAAGGAAATAAATGGTGGGGTGATAGTGATAAGAGGTTTTCCATAGTCAAAACCCCATTTTGGTGTTTCCACCTCCATGGACATCTAGATAGATAGACACTGATCAATTTAGATGAATAGAAAAATAAGAAATATAAATGAAACATGAGATAACATAATATTAATGCTAAAACAATGTAACTGTGATAATATATGAAGAAGAAACTTCCCTTCAACACTAGAAATTAAGAGCTTTTTGGAGTGAGGAAGAGTATGGACCTCCCAAGCTAACAAAGCTTCACTATGAGAAACAATGTAGATGAGAAAAATAGAAGAAATCATGAGAGTGAGAGTGTGAGAGATTGAAAGAGTGACTTGTTAATATGATTTAGAACAACAGAGAGGGGGGGTGAGTCAGTTGTTCTCAGGTCTAGATGTATAAAGACAAACTTTAATCTCTTCAAAAAATCAGATCTAATAACCAATACCTACTCGGTCATTACTCATTTCATAACAGAAACATATACTAGTGCAGTCCACTTATCCAACAACATCTAACTTGTAAAACATAGAAATGTTCAAACCAAAACATTCACACAAGTATCAAAACCAAGATTTATAGTGGAAACCCAATTTGGGAAAAACCACTTTGTAACATGTTACTATTATGTTCACTCTTCTGAAGTGAGCTCAGTGAAAAGCCAACCTTGTCAAAGGTTATAAACACACTATCAGGTGTGACTCAGTTAAAGGATTTAAACTACTCTGTTAAAAGTGCCCCTTGTTATAGGACTTACAACACTCCATTAGAATACAACCTTGTTCAAAGGATTTATACCTATGACTATTAGGTCAACCTCTATTAAAAGGATTTTGACTATTACAATGGTTAGAAATTAGCAGTAAGATTGATCTAAGAAACATACAAATCACTTTGCAAATATCAGATCCAATTCTGTACACATATGCTAGCTTACTGACTATGAACCTTTTCCATCTCCATCACTAATCTACTCGGAACCCTTCAAGCGATCACAACACATTCTCCTTCAACCTTTTCTACTTAGATAGTCAATAACATCAACAATACCTCCAGCATCCACTTCTCTCTCTCTCTATATATCTTCAACCTCTCTCTTAGGTTTCCTTAACACTACCTCTTTTAGGTCAATACATCTTTTGCCACTTAATCACCTTTGTAGATCTTAGGGTTGGGTCAGATTCATTGAATTCATCCTACATTATGTTCTTCGGCTATCCTTTTAGAAATATCTCGAATCTTCTTGAAGATTTACAATAAAACATTTTACAGTGCATTAAATGCTTTCATACAATCAATAAATAAAGTCAACTCATTTTACATAATCTAAGAATTCAATGATGTCGGCTGGAAATTTGAATTCTTCATCAAATGAAAAATACTGATGCTTGGTCAATACTATGTCCAACTTCTCGGTCTTCTGTGGAAAGCTTGGTCACCACATAAACTATTTCCTTAGCTAACACTATCTTCCTCGACAATTAACTGGTGTTTGGTCAACACTGATTTAACTCGGCACTCACTAGCTTGGTCGACACAAACAACACTCAGCTTAAACTAGATTTCTTCACTTTTTCTCAGTTAAGCCTACCAGTTTAGTCTTCATTCTTACTTAGATAAACAATACATTGTCTTATCATTGTGCCACATAATCAAGTACTCATTGAAGTATCAAGATAACTCAACCTTGCCTATCCCCTTAGCAACACTCAAATAGATATAGTAATTTCTTAAATAGTAACAGTCTTACCAGTTAAGGTTTGACATCAATGACAATACAACAATTGCTTCAATTGTAGTTTCCAACAATCTCCATCTTTGGCATTGATGGCAACACCATATGAATATCACATGAATTACCAACCAACCCAAAAAATTATTTGTCCATCAGAGAAATTTATAATATCCTTAGCTTCATTCTGATACAGAATAAATTATCCATGCTTGACCATGCACTGAATTTCTCCAACTATCTTGATTTTCTCATTTTGTGTATTCATCTGTCATCATCTCCCTCTTTGACAAAAATGCCAAAGCAGTAACAAAAACATACATCCTGCAGATGTAGATATCATCCTTTCAGTTTAGTAGAATATTTCTCCCTCTATCATCTTGCTCACGACTTATTCTGACTTTGCTATGTTCTTCACAACTCTAGGCTGCTCCTAAAGTGTGACCTTTCTCTGCATTAATTTGTTAGATGTTCTTTGTAGTACACTTGATGCAGTGCTCCTAGCTTGACTAGATAGCCTCAATTAGGGGAAGGACCCCTAATTGACTTCTCAGGTATTCATGAGCTTCTTTAGGTAAAGCTTTAGTGAATATATCTGCTAATTCCTTGGTATTCACATATTCCATGTGGACCTCTTTATCTTGTACCATTTCTCTCAAGTAATGATACTTGATGGCAATGTGTTTGGTCTTTGTGTGCATCACTGGGTTTTTGGAAATGTTGATAGCACTTGTGTTGTCATAGAAGATGACAACTAGTTCAATGATTTCTTCTTTCATGCCTACCAACAATTGCTTTATCCATATCAAATTTGAACAATTCATAGCTACAACCACATACTCAGCTTCAGTAGTAGATTGGGAAATGCAATTTTGTTTCTTGCTTATCCAGAAAACTAATCTCTGTCCAAGAAAGAAAGCTCCACCACTAGTACTCTTTCTGTAATCTACATTTCCTACCCAATCAACATCTATATACACTCTTAGTTCAAATTTGTCATGCTTCTTGTAGTACAATCCATAGTCAGCAGTTCCCTTCAGATATCTCATGATTCTTTAAACTACCATCATGTGAGTTTCCTTAGGATTGGTAGAAAATCTTGCCAAAATCCCAATAGCTAGTGCAATATATGGTCTGCTATGTACAACATACTATAGCTTTCTGATCATAGATCTATACAAAGTCTGGTTAACTTCTACATCATCATCATTCTTAGACAACTTCTATCAGTAGCCATGGGAGTACTTATTAGCCTTGAATCTTCCATACCAAAGGTTTTCAGTATCTCATGAACATATTTAGACTGGGTGATGAAGATTCCTTTCTCCATCTGATATACTTGCAAACCAACAAAAAATTTGATCTCCCCAAACATAATCATTTCAAATTCAGTTTGCATTTCTTTTGAGAATTTCTTACACAAGGCATCTTGCCCACAAAATATAATATCATCTACAAAGATCTTGGCTAACAGGATTCCTTTACCTTCTTCATCTTGCATGTATAGGTTGCTTGTATTATTTGTCCTTGAGAATCCAATCTGTATTAGGTAGTTGTGCAATCTCTCATACCATGCTCTGGGAGCTTGCTTTAGTCCATATGGTGCTTTAATAGTTTGAAAACCATGTGTCTTTTGTTTGGATCAACAAATCCTTTTGGATGTTCAATATATACTTCTTCTTCCAATATACCATTTAAAAATGTAGACTTGACATCCATTTGGTATACCTTGAAATCTTTATAGGTAGCATATGCAAGCATAGTTTTGACTCCTTCCAATCTTGCTATAGGGGCAAATGTTTCCCCATAACCTATTCCTTCTTCTTGTGCATAGCCTTTTCATACTAGCCTATCCTTGTTTCTTGTGATTTAACCAAAATCATTCAGCTTATTCAAAATACCCACTTTGTCCCAATGCCATTCTTATCTTCTGGTCTTGGGACCAAAGTCCAGGTATCATTCTTCTCTATCTGGTCAATCTCCTCATTCATTGCTTCTATCCAGTCTTCATTTTCTAATGCCTCCTTTTTTGTCTTAGGCTCATATTCACATAGTAAACATGTTGAATCTCTCACCTTGCTTCTGGTCTAAATTCCAGCATCTTTATCTCCAATGATCTGTTCAGGCTTGTGATGTCTCCTTACATATTGTGCTAGAATAGGTTCTACTCTTCTTTCATTTTTCTCATCAGGTTCACCAACAAGATTGTCAAATTAAGCTTCTGAATGCTTGGCAACCTCTTCCTGATACTCGAAAGCTTCTTCCTGTTGCTCGACACATTCTTCTTCTCTCTCGACATTGTTATCCTGATGCTTGGCATTGCTTACTTGAGACTCAACATTAGGTGCAAGTCCATCACTTGCCTCTTCTTCCTCTATATACACAAAAGATCTGTAATCTTCTAGTACTCTGTTACTATCAGCTTCATTTTTCTCTTTTTTGATTTGTACTCGGTTAAGAGTATAAACAACTATACTTACACTTATTTCCAATACTTTTGTGCAACATTCTTTTCAATCATCAATGTCTGTGCATAGTCCAAGATAGATCTGTTCCTTCTCTCTGCTATACCATTCTGTGGAGGAGTTCTGGGTGTAGACATCTGTCTTTTGATCCCTCTATCATTGCAAAATAGATTAAACTCATTTGATGTAAATTCTCTACCTCAGTCAGATCTTAGACACTTTAGGTTTTTACTTGTCTCTTTTTGAACCTTAGCCACATACCACTTAAAAAATTGAAAAGCATCAGATTTTTCCTTTAAGAACATTACATGCATCATTCTGGTATAATCATCAACAAACAAGATAAAATATCTAGCACCACAATAGCTTTGTACACCCATCGGTCCATAAAGGTTAGTATGAACCAAATCTAAGATATTCTCAGAAGTAAAGGTTTTACTCTTGAAATTAGACTTAGTCATCTTACCCAACTGACATTCTTTGCACATTACATTTTTAGGTTTCTTCAATCTAGGTAGACCTCTCACTTTCTTTTTCTTGCTAATTTCTACCAAATTATCAAAGTTAACATGACATAGCCGCTTATGTCATAACCAAATATCATCAAGTTGTGCAATCATACATGTTCCTTCAGATAGGTCTAGATAGAACAAATTACCTCTTGTCTATTTTGCACTTCCAATCAGTTCACCTGTGGCATCAAATATTTTGGCCTTCCTGTGATGAAATTCCACTCAGTAGCCAGTGTTATTAAGTTGTGCAACACTCAGCAAATTATAATTAAAACCCTCAACCCAATAGGCATTTTCACAAGATATCTTATCAGTCATCTTAATCAATCATTTTCCTCTAATAGGACATGGTGCATCATTTCCAAATTTCACACTCCTACCTTTATAATGATTTAAGGTCTTAAACTTACTCTTATCTCCAGTCATATGATGTGAACAACCACTGTCAATAATCCATTTATCATTTTTGTTCACATAAGATATCAATTCAGTTTTCTCATCCTCATCAAATTCATCTTTCATTGCAACATAGACAACTTCAATTTCAAGATCATCACTATCAGTATTAGTCTCTTCTTCAACAATGTAGCAGGATTTCTTACCTTTTCCTTTGTAGTCCTTGTATCTTTGGTAACCTCTATCTTCTCTTTTGTCTTTATTCTTGATGTCTCTTTCTTCATCCTTATTATCCCTATCAGGATAGCTAGCAGCTATATGACCAACTTTATTACATGCAAAATATATAATAGGGAGTTTACCTTTGTACCTTCCTTTTCCCCTTTTTAGTCTTCTAGCCATAAGAGCTTCTAGATCCTCAAGTTCTTCATTGGATGTGCCACTATCACTATCACTTTCGCTTTCACTTTCACTAATGCATCTTTCTTTTTCCTTCTTTGACTTATTCAGAACCATTTGTGACTTAAAAGAAGATTCAATACTACCAACAATGAAGTTATCATAGTTAGAAAGTTCAAAAGCAGTAAGCTTACCAACCAAACTTTCTAAAGGGCATTAGGAGACTTACATCTAGATTCCTGGATTGCAAAAATTTTGATTGCATAGATAGGACGCAGAGTTCTCAATACTTTTCCTATTACAGTTTCATCCTCAATAATTCCATTTGCTCCTCTAATAGCATTTACAACTTTTATTCTACCACAATATTGTGCAATATTCTCACCTTCTTGCATTCTCATTTCATCAAATTTACCTCTTAGGCTCTCAGATTTTCCTCTCAACACATTCACATCACCACCATATATACTTGCAAGGGTGTCCCACATTTGTTTTGCAGTACTGCAGTCTTTGATGTCTTCAAATTATGGTTAAATTATGGTAGACACAATCTCCAACATTGCTTGGTTGTGCTCTTGTTTAGCTTTCATTTCCTTGGTAGTCAGAGGTGCAATAGGTGTGACATAGTCATGCTCAATGTAATACTTAGTAGAATCACCAATACCAGCTAGATGCAACTTCATCAAACTTTGTCATACAGGAAAGTTTTCCTTATTTAGCTTTGGTACCTCCTTCTTATACATCTTGATCATTTGCTTCTAGTACCTTCAAACTTGTTCTATGTAAGCACCAATAGCTCTGATACCAATTGTTAATATGATTTAGAACAACAGAGAGGGGGGTGAATCAGTTGTTCTTAGGTCCGGATGTATAAAAAAAACTTTAAACTCTTCAACAAATCAGATCTAATAACCAATACCTACTCAGTCATTACTGATTACATAATAGAACCATATAACAGTGCAGTCCACTTATCCAATAGCATCTAACTTGTAAAACACATAAATATTCAAATGAAAACATTCACACAAGTATCAACACTGAGATTTATAGTGGAAACCCAATTTGGGAAAAACCACATTGTAACATGTTACTATTATGTTCACTCTTCTGAAGTGAGCTCAGTGAAAAGCCAACCTTGTCAAAGGTTACAAACACACTGTTAGGTGTGACTCGGTTAAAGGATTTAAACCACTTTGTTAAAAGTGCACCTTATTATAGAACTTACATACACTCCATTAGAATGCAACTGTGTTCAAAGGATTTATACCTATGACTGTTAGGTCAACCTTTGTTAAAAGGATTTTGACTATTACAATGGTTAGAAAGTAGCAGTAAGATTGATCTAAGAAACATACAACTCACTTTGCAAATATCAAATCCAATTCTATACACATATGCTAGCTTATTGACTATGAACCTTTTCCATCTCCATCACTGATCTGCTCGGAACCCTTCAAGAAATCACAACACTTCTCCTTCAACCTTTCCTACTTAGACAATCAATAACATCAACAATACCTCCATCATCCACTTCTCTCTCTCTCTCTCTCTATATATATATATATATATATATATCTTCAACCTCTCCCTTAGGTTTCCTTAACACTACCTCTTTTAGGTCAATACATCTTTTGCCGCTTAATCTCCTTCATAGATCTTAGGGTTAGGTCAGATTCATTGAATCCTTCCTACATTATGTTCTTCAGCTATCCTTTTAGAAATATCTAAAATCTTCTTAAAGATTTACAATAAAACATTTTATAGTGCATTAAATGCTTTCATACAATCAATAAATACAGTCAACACCTTTTACATAATCTAAGAATTCAATGATGTCAATTGGAAATCTGAATTCTTCATCAAATGCAAAATACTGATGCTCGGTCAATACTGTGTCCAACTTCTCGATCTTCTCTGGAAAGCTCGATCACCACATAAACTGTTTCCTCAGCTAACACTGTCTTCCTCGACAATTAACTGGTGTTAAGTCAACACTAATTTTACTTGGCACTCACTAGCTTGGTCGACACAAACAACACTCGGCTTAAACTAGATTTCTTCACTTTTGCTCGGTTAAGCCTACCAGTTTAGTCTTCATTCTTACTTAGATAAACAATACATTGTCTTATCATTGTGCCACATAATCAAGTACTCATTGAAGTATCAAGATAACTCAACCTTTCCTTAAGTGCTATTGTTACCAACCTTGCCTATCCCCTTAGCAATACTCAAATAGATATAGTACTTTCTTAAATAGCAATAGTCTTACCAGTTAAGGTTTGACATCAATGACAATACAACAATTGCTTCAATTGCAGTTTCCAACATGACTTGTAGTATGTTACTCTGAAAATTAATTTAGATAGAGAGATATGGAAGGTTGAACATTGTCTCAATGTTGGTGGGAGTCTATGATGAACTACAACTGATTTAGAACACTGAATGAAGAATCTATAATTTAAGATTATTAAGGAGTTGCTGATTAGATATGCAAGATGATTAAATCAGTATTATGTTGTCATTGATGTCAACTAGATTGACAGTACTTATCTTGTAAGTTACTATACTGACACATTTGAAGAAAGGTGAAAGAGATGAAGAACATAAATATCTACATGAGGAAGATGTATATGTCATATGAGGATAAGGAATACACTGAGTAACTTGTTGAGGAGTCTATGACTTGATGAAATTGACTTTATTATGTTACATTCATCTATGATGAAGAATAGAGCTGAAAGACACAAAGTAGTGTTTTCGGTAAATAAAGCATTCCATTATACACCGACAGAGTGTAGTGTATACCGAGCATAGTGTGAACCGAGCTTGTGTTCACCGATGCATTTCTTTATTAACTGAGAAAAATAGAAAGGAATTAAATGATCAGTTTAGCTGATAAATTGATGAGCTGTAAAGTGTATGAAATCGAGGTAATAGATAAGGTTTGTTATACAGATCTATGGCTAACATAATTCAAGAAGGATCTAATGGAGCAGATTGAAATGTGTTACTGACACATCAGCCGAAGAAGTTTAGAGCGGCAAAATCAATGAATAAGATTAAGCAACAAAATTTGATGGAGGAAAAGAAAATGATTTACTCATCTATATAAGAGACATTGGTTTCATTGTTGAGTGACGCTGGAAGAAGAAGATACTGCAGAATTATCGTGTGAAGAAGTTTTCATGCATTTTGATCATACTGGTTAATAAGAACCGAGTTGCAAAACAATTACTAAGCTATAGAGAGTAATTACCGATGGACAGTAAGTTGATATAGTATTGAATCTAAAGTGATATATTGATCAGAAAGATTTTAATGAGCTAAACATTGATCTGTAAACTACTATTGAAGTTGTTTCAAGGTAGATCATCTACTGTTACATATTTAACCATTATACACAGTCAAATCTCTTAATCGAGTGGACTAAGAAAGTCTTTTTATGTTTCATTCATAGAGTGAACATTGTTATCCTATCAACCCTAGAGTGACTACTGGTTGGAGGATAACTTCTGGTCTAAAATCCTCTAACAAGGTCACACCTAACAGTGTGTTTGTAAACCTTTAACAGGATTGGGTCTTCACCGACCTCACTTCAGAAGAGTGAATATTTTGGGTTGCCGGTCCCAGGTGGTTTTTCCCTTCATAGGGTTTTCACGTTAAATCTCTTGTGTTATGTGTTGATTGTGATATTTTCTTGTTATCATACTTTGCATATTACATGTTAGATTTGATCGGTAACTACTATAAGTTTTAGACTGACAATCAGTAAAAACATAGACAGTGAAAGTATTTTATGTTTACTGAGTAGAAGATGTTGAAGAATTTGTTTTGGATTATACATTTTGTTTTGGGACACTGGATAACTGATTCACCCCCCTCTCAGTTATTCTAACAGTCTATAGGGGTTTTACCCTACTAGAAATAAAATGGTGTAATGATCTAATGACCAACTTGATCATAGAGATTTTTAGCATGAATGCATGACACATAGATGTCTCTATAATGTGTACGTATCCACAAATGGTATATGAATAACAATCAAGAAAAAATAGTGGTCAGTGATAAGAAAAGTTGATGGAAGATGGATAAGTAAAATTATTATTTATTTGGCTAAATAAGAGGCCTATGAGATATGAGATTACATGGGGTTCAATTTTCAATGTTACACATTTAATCTAAGATCTCATATATAGTGGAGAAGTTTATATTTAAAATTATCCTTCCGTAAATGCCAATCTTAAGACATTCAGGGATCCTTTCCTTAAACACAAACAAGAAGAGATCTCTAAGGGTAGTAATTCCAATAACATTGAATATTCCAAAATTTACTATGATTCAACCACATCTTTTCTAGAATAATTTGACACACATCTCTCTACCTTAACTATAAAATATCAAAAGCCTAAATGTGTTGTTACTACATGTAGGAGTAAAGATGATCTTTATGGTGAATAATCCACTCCATGAACCATATTTGATTGTAACCTCCTAGACCATTTAGGGAAGACCCCGCACAAATACATATCCTAGAGATTCTAAAAACCTCTCTCACACATTGAGAGATCCTAAAGAAGGCTTTCCAAAAGTCGCTCATACCTATAAATATAAATTTTGATCATTTTCAAGCCATAGTAGGACACATTGCCTCTACCCATAACTTTTTATTCATAGAAAAAAGATCTTGGTTCTATTGAAGGATACCATAATGAGACCTTATGCATAGAAGTTTTGATATACAAACATTAATTTAAAAGAGTCACGATAGATAAAGGAAATAGGTTAAACATTTGTACCTTACAACTAGTGAAATAATTAGGATATTATCAAGATCTTATGTGTCCTAATAAGAGAATTATAATTAAAGATTGTTATAATGTTGACATGAAGCTAAAGGTGTGACAAAATTTCTCATTCAAGTTGGTCCTATTGTGGTTAAAAATACAAGTGTCAAGTCTTGGACCTTGATCTCCCCTATAACATGCTACTTGGTCATCCATGGATATATATTATGCAAGCCACTCCTTCCAAAAGTATCATAAATAAATAACAGTTTCTTATGATGGTATTGAGATCACTATTCATGGAGACTCATGTCCTTTTGGGTATTGAAAATCCCTTGAAGATAAAAATTAAAAAACAAACCAAGTACCTAATAGTTAAGAAGCTTCACCCTTTGACTCATATGTTTGTCCAACCACTTTAGCCTTATCATCCAATACCACCTTTTCTAAGATCAAGGTTCAAGTTTAAGACAAGTTTTGGAGAGTGTGATGTACACAAATAAGTTTTAGATTGGAAAAATCCCCCTTTCATCTAAGATTTATGGAAACATCAACTTGAACAATATATAATATTAAAAATGGTTATTAAAGATAAGCCTGTAACATTCACACATTGGGATGATATGGAAAAATAAAATATATGTGAATACCTTACAAGTTGGTTGTACAAATATAAACAAGAAGAGGTCATGCTGATACATTTGGTTAAGAGCTACACTAAGGGTCTTTGTATCATCAAGAACATGGGTTATCAAGGAAACGTATTGGGCCAAAGGGGACAAGGTACCATGGAACCTACCATACATAAAAAGATAAATAGAGAGGAGGGTCTTAGATATAGAGTTCCAAAAAATATTATGTTTGAACTTGAAGAAGCTAGATCTATTCCTTATATCAAAGTCACTAATCTGGATTCCATTGATGTCTCCTTTATGTATATTATTAATTTCTTGTAAGATTTTAGAGTTTCCACCATATTCATTTTATCTTTTATACTTGAATCTAAACAAAAAAACTCTTTGTCCTTAGTGTATATATTGGAACATAAAAGGACCCTCAGTCCTAGATAATTCCAAAATGATAGAACTATTGTTGAATTCATGGGCATGTGAGAGAGCATGCCACTAGGAGTTCATAAAGTTGGTTCTGTCATACAACTTTATAAAGAATCTTATTTTGGTGAAAACCTAAACATTTTAATCACAAGCATCAGGAGTTGAACATAGTGGAATAATCTTTGAACATTAACCTTGATGAGATGTCATCTTTAAATGAAAATCTTCCTAACATGTCACAATGTCATGAAAAGTGCCAATATTTGTGGAATAGTCACAAGAGGTGAACCTTGGGACAACATAAATTCCTAATATCACATTTTTAGAATCATCCTCAAGTCATAACAAGAAACATAAACCATTAAGACATTTTTGACAAATAGGAGTATAAAATTTTGTTGAACTACAACTGATTTGGAATCTGATTGAAGAATCTGTGATTAAAGATCACTGAGAAGTTTCTGATTAGATATGTAATATGATTAAATCAGTATTATGTTGTCATTGATGTCAACTAGTTTGACAACAGTTATCTTGTAAGTTACTATACCGAGACATCTTAAGAAAGGTGAAAAAATATGAAGAGCAGAGAAATCTACATGAGGAAAGATGAACATGACAGATGAGGATAAGGAACACATTGAGTAACTTGTTGATGAGTCTATGACTTGATGATATTGACTTTATTATGTTGCATTCATCTATGATGAAGTATAGAGCTGAAAGACACAAAGCAGTGTTGTCGGTAAATGAAGCATTTCTAGTATACACCGACGGAGTATAGTGTATAGTGATTGCAATATTAACCGAGTAGTGTTCATTGACGCATTTCTTTGTTAACCGAGTGGAACATAATGAATTAAATGATTAGTTTAGCCAATAAGATTGATGAGATGGCAAGAGTATACCATCAAGGTAACAGATAATGTTTGTTACCTAGATCGACGGCTGATGAAATTCAGGAAAGATCTAAAGGATGAACGTATTATTGACACAAGTACCGAGAAAGTTTGAAGTGAAAAAATCTATGAATGTGGTTAAGCGGCAAAATCTGATGGTGGAGAAGAAAATGATTTACTCATGTATATAAGAGAACAAAATTTCTTATTAAAAATGTCGGGAAGAAGTAGAAACTGCAGGAATATCGCGTGAACAAGGT
The DNA here is from genome assembly GCA_027943335.1 of Chamaecyparis obtusa. NCBI lineage: Eukaryota > Viridiplantae > Streptophyta > Pinopsida > Cupressales > Cupressaceae > Chamaecyparis > Chamaecyparis obtusa. The sequence goes on from BSBK01001217.1 coordinate 216,646, forward strand.
TTTCATGCATTCTGATCATACTGGTTAAGTAAGAACTGAGCTATAGAACAATTACCGAGCTAAAGAGAGCAATTACTGATGGACAGTAAGTTGATACAGTATTGAATCTGAAGTGAAATATTGATCAGAAGAATTTGTATGGACTAAATATTGATCTGTAATCTGCAATTGAAGTTGTATTAAGGCAGGTCATTTACTGTTACATATTTAACCATTGTATATAGTCAAAATCTCTTAACTGAGTGGACTCTGAAAGTCTTATGATGTATCATTCATAGAATGAACATTGTTATCCTGCCAACCCCATAGTGAATGCTGGTTGGACGATAACTTCTAGTCTAAAATCCTCTAACAAGGTCACACCTGATAGTGTATTTGTAAACCTTTAATAGGGTTGGGTCTTAACCGACCTCACTTTAGAAGAGTGAAATTTTTTTGGGTTGCCAGTGCCAGGTGGTTTTTCCCTTTATAGGGTTTCCATGTTAAATCTCTTATGTTATGTGTTGATTGTGATATCTGTGTGTTATTATTCTTTACATGTTACATGTTAGATTTGATCAGTAAACTATTATAGTATTAGACTAGTAATCGGTAAAAACATAGACAGTGAAAGTTTTATTGTTTACTGATGAGCAAAAATTAGAGAAGTTGTTTTGAATTATACATTTTGGTTTGGGATACTGGATAACTAATTCACCCCCCTCTCAGTTATTCTAACAATTGGTATCATAGCACTGGTTGCTTGGAACAGAGTTTTAAGGACTTAAGCATAAAGGTCTCAAGATGTATAAGAGGGAAGTACCAAAACTAAACAAAGAGAACTTCACAGTATGGCAAAGCAGAATGGAGTTGCACGTATCTAGAATTGGGAACTCTACACTAGATCTGATGCAAAATGGCTATATACAACTGCCCACTGGTCTCTTAACTCTTGATCAACTAAAGGACAAGCATGAACACAATGTTACTATGATGGAACTTGTTGCTACCTGTATCGACGTTGAATTTGAATATCTCAAGACATGCATGACTGCCAAAGGAATGTGTGATAAATTAACACAAATATATAGTGGAGATCTAAATGTCAAAAGAGCCCGAGCTAAAAGTCTGAGAGGTAGATTTGATGATATGAGAATGAAAGAAGGTGAGAACATTGTCCAATATTCAAATAGAATCAAAGAGGTGGTACATGCTATTAGAGCATCTGATGGAGTAATTGATGATGAAACAGTGATAAGAAAGATTATCAAAACTTTGCTACCAATTTATGCAATCAGGATTTCTGCAATTCATGAAACAAGAGCTACATCCAACCTTACTCTTGACACTATGATTGGTAAACTTACAACCTTTGAATTAAACAATTTTGATAAAAATGTTGTTCCTTTTGTTGAATCTTCTTTCATGTCTTCTTTGAAGATTGGAAAATCTAGCAGGAATAGTAAGAATTGTGATAGTGATGACAATACTGATGATGAACTTGATGAGCTTGAAGCACTTATGGCTAGAAGATTTCCCAAAGGAAAAGGAAGGTACAAAGGTAACCTACCTTTGGCATGCTTTAACTATAAAGAAGTTTGTCACATTGATGCTAGATGCCCTCAGAAGAAAGATGATGATAGATCCAAAGACTGATTTGAAGGAAGCTATGGGAGAAGAGTCAACAGAGACAACTGAAATGAAAAAAGCAAAAAGGTATGTTACATAGCTGAAGATATTGAAACTGAATCTGATTCTGATGATGATATAGAAGTTGTATTTGTTGTTATTAAAGATGACTCAGAAGAGGAAGAGAAACATAAAGAGACAACACTGATCTTTAAAGTAAGTAGAAATGATACATGGATCATAGACAGTGGCTGTACACATGATATGACCGATGATGTAGAGAAGTTTGATCATCTTGTTGAATATACTGGAGGATCTGTGAGAATGGGAAATGATACACCCTATATGGTAAGAGGTAAAGGCTCACTGATGATCAATGATAGATTACAATGTGAAAATGCATACTGGGTAGATGGACAAAACTATAATTTGTTAAGTGTGGCTCAGCTGAACAATTTAAGCCACCAAATGGCTTTTGAGAGAAAAAAGGTGAAGATCTATGATGATGGAGGAAGACTTGTTGGAACTGGTACACAATCTAGAGGTAATCTATTTTATCTTGATATGGATCAGTCTTCTTGTTTGTCAATAAAGGATGAAGATGCTTGGTTGTGGCACAGAAGGTTATGCCATGTGAACTTTGACAACATGATCAATATTAGTAGAAAGAAAAGAGTTAGAGGATTGCCTAACTTGACAAAACCTGATCATGCCATGTGCCATGAATGTCAGAAAAGTAAGATGACTAAGTCTATTTTTAAAATCAAAGACTATTCAACAAAGAAGATACTTGAGTTGGTTCATACCGATCTATGTGGTCCTATGAGAACTCAGAGCTATTCTGGTGATAGATATTTTATTGTTTTTGTTGATGACTATACTAGACTGATGACTATTATGTTCCTGAAAGAGAAATATGAAGCTTTCAAAATGTTTAAGTGGTATAAAGCTAAGGTAGAGAAAGAAACTGGTAAGGAAATAAAATGTTTAAGATCAGATAGAGGAGATGAATTTATCTCTGATGAATTTACTAATTTTTGTAATGAGCATGGAATCAAAAGACAGGTATCTGCACTGAGGACACCTCAACAAAATGGCATTGCTGAGAGGAGGAACAGGTCTATAATTGACTGTGCTAGAACATTGATGATACAGAAGAATGTTGCTCAGACATATTGGAGGGAAGCTGTCAGTACAGCTGTGTATGTTCTTAACCAAGTACAACTGAAGGACTCCAACCAAACACCTTATGAACTATGGTTTGGACACAAACCTACTATAAGTTATTTCAAAATTTTTGGAAGTAAATGCTTTATTTTGAAAGATGAGAGAAATGGAAAATTCGATTCTAAAGGAGATGAAGGAATATTTCTAGGATATTCCACTACAAGTAAAGCATATAAATGTTTGAATAAGCCCACAAATAAGATAGTTGAAAGTAATAATGTTCATGTTGATGAGTTTGATGACAAGTACATAGAGGAAAGTACAAAGGAATCAGAAGACTATGGTAGATTCACTTACATTGAACATCCAGAGTATCTACTGACACCGCAAACTGTGACAACCGATCAGCAGGGAAACAATGTAGGACAACAGGTGACACAAACCGAGGAACAAGATGGAGCTACCAAGCAAGAAAATGACCCTGAGCAGGATGAGCAAGAAAGGAGAAATCAAGTTTTGGCTAGTTTTGTCAGAAGATATCATCCTGAGACACAAATAATTGGAGACAGACATGCTAGAATGCAAACTAGAAGCAAAACAAGACAAGGTACATGTCTAATTTGTGAATTTGAACCTAAAAATATGAAATTTGCATTAGAGAATGAAGAATGGGTTAATGAAATGAAGGAAGAAATAGAGAAAATAGAGAAGAACAAAACTTGGTCCTTAGTACCCTGACCAAAAGATAAGAATGTTATCGGTACTAAGTGGATATACAGGAATAAAATGAATGAAAATGGTGAAGTCACAAGAAATAAAGCTAGATTGGTATGCAAGGGATATGCATAGGAAGAAGGCATTGACTATGGTGAAACATTTGCACCTGTTGCTAGATTAGAAGGAGTTAGAATGCTACTTGCATATGCTGCACACAAGAAATTCAAAGTCTATCAAATGGATGTGAAGTCAGCATTTTTGAATGGTATACTTGAAGAAGAGGTCTACATTGAACAACCTAAAGGATTTGTTGATCCTGACAATAAAGACATGGTATGTAGATTACATAAAGCTTTATATGGATTGAAGCAAGCACCGAGAGCATGGTATGAAAGACTGCATACTTACTTGTTAAGTATTGGATTTGTTAGAACAAGTGAAAACATCAATCTATATGTGAAAGGTGATACTGATGATACTATTATCATTGCTGAAATATTTGTTGATGAAATTATGTTTAGAGGCTCAGATCTTGTCTGCAAGGCATTTGCTGATGAAATGCAAAAGGAATTTGAAATGTCTATGTTCGGAGAGATTAAGTTCTTTCTTGGACTACAAGTGATTCAATAGAGTGATGGAATATTCATCACACAATCTAAATACATAAAGGAAGTACATAAGACATTTGGCGTGGAAGATGCTAAACCTGTGGGAACACTGATGGCTACTGGATGTAAATTGACAAAAGAGGATGAAACTACAGAGGTAAACAAGACACTTTACCAATCCATGATTGGTAAATTAATGTACGTAGTTCACAGTAGACCAGATATAGCACATGTTGTGGGAATTGTTGCAAGATTTTCTATTAATCGTAGAGAATCACACATGATAGCTACAAAAAGGATCTTAAGATACTTGAAAAAAATAGAGAATTATGGATTATGGTATCCTAAGGAAGGGAAGTTTGAACTAAAAGTTTACACAGATGCTGATTGGGTTGGAAATGTGGATGATAGAAAAAGCACCACCGAAGGAGCATTTTTCTTTGGTGAAAGACTTGTAACCTGGACAAGTAAAAAGAAAGCTTGTATTTCTCAATCTATAGCTGAAGCATAATATGTTGTTGCTGCTACTAATTGTTCAAATATTGCATATATCAAACAAGTGTTGGAAGGAATGAATGAGGTAATCACTGACCCGGTGATTATATTGTGAAAACACTAGTGCTATTAATATTTCAAAGAATCCTATGATGCACTCTAAGACAAAGCATATATCTATTAAGTATCATTACTTAAGATAACAAGTGCAAGAGAAGCAAGTGAAGTTAGAATTTATCACATCTAAAGAATAACTTGCGTATATTTTTACAAAACCCCTACCGAAGGACACATTTGAATACTTGAGGACTAGACTTGGGGTCTGTCCCCTGTCTATCGGTCATTAATGTGATCTGGTTGTTGCATCAACCTAATTTTATCAGAAGATCATTCATGTTGATGCAGCATAATTCACATTTTGAATCATGTTCAAGGTTGTGATTAAGTTTGAGAACTTGAACCGATTGGAATATCAGTATTTAGAGATACAGAGGAAGACATAATTGTTTGTTTATTTATTTCTTTGGCATTATTGTCAAAGGAAGAGATAAACAATATGAAAAGGAACAAGATATGAAAAGGATCAAGCACTAACGAGAATTACCTAAGGGAGAGACAATCTGAATGAGATAGAGTATTGAAGATTAGTTACAGAGAACAAAAGTAGGAACAGGAGAACTGAAAAGAACACTACAAAATGGTAAAGCTGTACTATTTAATTTTGGTTTAGTAATGTAGTGATTAAACATATTAAGTCTATTCGAATTACAACATTTTGTTCACAAAGTTGTAGATTAAATTTTTGGTATGTGTATGGTACATTTCATATTACTTGAGTTGCCATCAATGCCAAAGGGAGAGATTGTTGAACTACAACTGATTTGGAATCTGATTGAAGAATTTGTGATTAAAGATCACTGAGAAGTTGCTGATTAGATATGTAATATGATTAAATTAGTATTATGTTGTCATTGATGTCAACTAGTTTGACAACACTTATCTTGTAAGTTACTATACTGAGACATCTGAAGAAAGGTGAAAAAGATGAAGAATAGAGAAATCTACATGAGGAAAGATGAACATGACAGATGAGGATAAGGAACACATTGAGTAACTTTTTGATGAGTCTATGACTTGATGATTTCAAATTTATTATGTTGCATTCATCTATGATGAAGTATAAAACTGAAAGAAACAAAGCAGTGTTGTCGATAAATGAAGCATTTCTAGTATACACCGATAGAGTATAGTGTATACTGATTGCCGTATTAACCGAGCAGTGTTCACCAACACATTTCTTTGTTAACTGAGTGGAACATAATGAATTAAATGATTAGTTTAGCTGATAAGATTGATGAGCTGACAAGAGTATAACATTGAGGTAACAAATAATGTTTGTTACACAGATCGATGGCTGACGAAATTCAGGAAAGATCTAAAGGATGAAAATCAAACGTATTATTGACACAAGTACCAAGAAAGTTTGAAGCGAAAAAATCTATGAATGTGCTTAAGCAACAAAATCTGATGAAGGGTGCTCCCCTTAATGCCACAAACACATAACAGAAATAGAGAAACAACAACAATAATATGCAAGAACAAAAAATTGGCTTCTTATTATCTCCACAAAGGTGGAATTACAAACTTTCAGAATTACAATATGCAAAGCCACATGGGCATTCCCTTACAATATTCTTTAGGACAAAGCCTCGAATCAATACCCAGATCTACTACCCAGAACTATTCTGAACTGCCTAAGACAATAATACAGCCTTTCTTATATAGGCAATTTTCCACCGCCTGGGAAGGTTCAAGAATTTTAGCCAATAAGGCCGACCAACTTAGAATTATTTTATTTTACATTTTATTACATCATAGTCGGCTCAAGATAACCTTTGAAACCCGAACAAAAATTTTGAAGAAAATTATTTTCCGCCATTTCAGGTGGCCCAACTTCTGAAGACCATAAGTCATCACCAGTTGACCCGCTCGGCTATTATAACCCCATTTCAAAAATGCCACGAAGCGCTCTACAGGCTTGACCCATGCAAGCACCCGTCACCCAAATTTTTGACCTCATCCGGGGCCTCTAAAGCCTTCAAAACTGAGTTCAAAGTTTCTGTACCCTACTGCCAATACCAAAAATCTTCAATATCTTCCAATATACACTTGATCTGGCAATGAAACTTTACTGGCAGACTTATATGACCAAAATGAACCTCCAAGAAAGAAATAAGATCATAATGAGCACATACAAAAATTACCAAAAATAGTAACTTTCCATAAATAGCAGCTCTACACAAAATAGCCCTTATTGAATACAAAAACAGAAATATTTTTGGGTGATGCAAGATTACTCTTACACCCAGGATGCTCCTGCATCAGACACCTAGGGTAATTTGAGAAGTGACCCTGTCACGACTCAAGTGTGCAGAGGAAAACCAAGACGGCTAACCTCCTCCTTTGTCAGCCATGATGAATCTTCAATAGGTCATCCTTTCCATTTGACCAGATATTCTTCATATGTCATGTTCCTTGTGCTTCTGCCAACATGACTATCCAGTATATCTTCGATCTCCTTAGTGTCTAAACTAGTTGCTGGAATACTCCACTGTGCTGCTGTGATCTCATCTTCAACACCTCCTTCATGATACTCTGTCAGATCTAAAATGTTAAACACTGGCAAAATATTTAGCTCAGTAGGTAATTCTACCTCATATGCATTTCCTGAATCATGTTTCTTCAGTATCCTACATGGTCCAAACTTCTTCATTTTCAGCTTGTTATATGTACCAACTGGAAACCGCTCCTTCTGCAAATGAACCATGACTTCATCACCAACCTGAAATTCCTTATACCTCCTTTTCTCATCTACCTTAGCCTTATACTGTGCATTCATCTTGGTAATATGCTTCCTCACCTCCTCATGGATGTTCTTCAAGTTTTCTGCAAAATCCTCAGCTTCAGCACTACTTATTTCTCCTTTATCTATCTTCCTCAATTCAGATGTATTTCTTGGACTACTTCCATATACAATCTAGAATGGTGATTTACCAGAGCTTCTATTGACAGAATTATTATATGCAAATTTTGCCTGTGATAAAATCAAATCCCATCCTGTTGGCTTATCTCCAACCAAACATCTCAGCAAATTTCCCAAGCTCCTATTCACCACCTCAGTCTGTCCATCAGTCTGTGGATGATGTGATGAACTAAACTTCAAATCTATCTTCAACTTCTTCCACAATGTATGCCAGAAATATCCAACAAACTTAGTGTCCCGATCTAAAACTATGGTCTTTGGCAAACCATGAAGTCTCACTACTTCTCTGAAAAACAATTCTACTACATGAACAGCATCATTAGTCTTCTTGCAGGGAATAAAATGTGCCATCTTTGAAAATCTGTCAACTACCACAAAAATTGAATCGTGTCCCCGCTATGTCCTCGGTAAACCAAGAACAAAGTCCATGCTGATATCCTCCCAAGGCTTCTCTGGTACAGATAATGGCTGATACAACCCTGTATTCTGCTTCACTCCTTTTGCCATCTGACATACTCTGCAACTCTGTACAAACTTCTTCACATCTTGCTGCAACTGTGGCCAATAATAATTCTCACTAACCAAACCAAGGGTTTTGTCACGACCAAAATGTCCAGCCAATCCTCCGCTATGCTTCTCCTTGATGAGATTCTCCCTCATAGAACTTCGTGGAATGCACAACTAACTCCCTCTGAATAGCATATCATCCTAGATGATGAAATCCAACCATTTCGTCCTGTCTAGAGTAACAGGTTCTGTAAAAGCTTTCCAAGCTTCACCAAAATCAGGATCCTCTAGATACAAATTTTTGAGTTCCTTGAACCCAACCACTTCAATCTGCATTTCTGTCAGCAATAGTTGCCTTCTGCTAAGAGCATCTGCAACCCTATTAAACTTTCCACTCCTGTGTTTCAAAACAAATGTATAACTCTACAAAAACTCAACCCATTTCAAATGCCTTTGATTCAATTTTCCTTGACTATTCAAATATTGCAAAGCTTGATGATCAGTATACAAAACAAACTCCTTAGGAAGTAGATAATGTCTCCACTTCTTTAATGCCTGAACTATAGCATAAAATTCTTGATCATAAACAGAATATTTCCTCTTGGGATCATTTAACTTCTCACTGAAATAAGCAACAGGTTTACCTTCTTGGCTCATAACAGCTCCTATTGCAGTACCACTAGCATCACAATCTACTTGAAACACCTTATTGAAATCTGGAAGTGCTAAAATAGGTTGTTCTGTAACTTTTTGTTTTAATAATTGAAAACTCTTTTCTGCTCCTTTAGTCCACTTAAACTCTTTTCTATCCCCTGTCATTGTTTCAGTCAAGGGTCCACAAATACTGCTAAAATTTCTGATAAACTTTCTATAAAAGCTAGCTAGACCATGAAAAGATCTTACCTCAGTAGCAATCCTTGGAGTAGGCCATTCAAGGATAGCCTGTACCTTCTCTGGGTCCATTTTTAAACCTTCTACTGAAACTACAAATCCCAAATACACTAACTCTTTCTTCACAAAACTGCACTTCTTCAAATTAATCAACAATTTCTCTTCTCTCAACTTCTCAAATACCATACAAATATGCATCATATGCTCATCCAATGTCTTACTAAAGATCAAAATATCATCTAGGTAAACAATGACAAACTTACCCAAAAATTCTTTCAGAACCTCGTTCATGAGCTGCATGAAAGTGCTTGGTGCATTGGTTAGCCCAAAAGGCATGACTAACCACTCATATAGTCCTTCCTTTGTCTTGAAGGTAGTCTTCCATTCATCTCCTTCTGTGATCCGAATCTGGTGATATCCACTCTTCAGATCTATCTTTGAGAAATACACAGCTCCACTCAAACAGTCCATAATATCATCCATTCGTGGCAATGGAAACCTATACTTGATTGTGATCTTGTTTATTGCTCTGGAATCTGTACACATCCTCCATTCTCCATTCTTCTTTGGTGCTAATACCGCTGGTATAGCACAGGGACTCAGACTCTCACGGATCAATCCTTTCTGTAACAGTTCATGTACTTGTCTATTCAACTCACTTTCTACAGGTGTCATTCTGTGTGCTGCCTTATTTGGCAAACTCACTCCTGGGATCAAGTCCATCTGATGACTGATCTTCCTGACCGGTGGTAATCCATCAGGCACGTTATCAGATACAATATCCTGAAACTCATTCAACAAATCTGCAACTTCTACAGGAACATCTTCTACTTTCTCTTTACCAGCTTTTGGAATTAAAGCAAAACATACATGCTCATGCCTCATACCATCTAGGAAATTTCTTCCATCAACAAAAGTTATCCTTGCATTACCACATACCTTTTCTTCAGTCTCCTTCAATGGTTTTAGCTTATGCCGCACTCCATCCTTTGTCAGGGAATAGGTATTCGCACGACCATCATGTACAACACATCTGTCAAACTGCCATGGTCTACCCAACAACATATGACATGCATCCATAGATATGATATCATACAATACCTCATCTTGGTATCTGCCAATCTTGAACTTCACCAGGCATTGTTCATTGATCATGACCTTGTGGTCATCCTGTACCCAGGCAATCCGATATGGATGTGGGTGTTTCTGTCTCTTGAGCTTCAACTTTGTCACCATTTCTTCTGACACCAAATTGTCAGTGCTTCCACTATCAATGATCACATCACAACATTTACCTTCACACTTGCACGTGGTGCGAAACAGGCTCCTCCTTTGCTTAGGTTCATTCTCACCACTCAACAGGACTCTTCTGTTAATCAACGTTTCTCCTCTTTCAGCATCTTCAGAATTTGATGATCTGGCATCTTCATCTACATGTGCAACTCTGGCCTGGCCTTCATTTCTTCTGTCTGTTCTGCCTTGGCGCTGAGGACATTCAAATGCCCTATGACCTTCTTCTCCACAGTGAAAACATGTTCCACGGAAGCCTCCTCTGCTAGATCCTTGTCCTCTTCCTCTTCCTCTCTGATCTCTATTATTCTGATCCTGGAAGTGATTGGAATTATTTCCACGCTAATTCTAACTGCTACTGGCCTCATCCTTCTTTTTCAGATCTTCATTTCGGCCACCATATGACTGTCCACTAGGTCATCCACCGCGACCTCTTCCATTTTGTCTGCTCTCGAACTTCTTGTTCAACTTTTCCTCTACTTTTAGGGTAAATTGGTATGCCTCCTCAATACTGCTCATTCGAACCAGATTCAACTCCTCCTGAATGCTTGGCCTTAACCCATTAAGGTATCGGGCAACTTTCTCCTTATCAACTTCTGCATGGCCTGTTCTGATGAGGAGTCGATAGAACTCCTCTGTATACTCCTGAACAGATCTTCCTGCTTGCTTCAAACTTTGCATTTTCTTTAGTAGATCAAGCTCATAATCAACAGGAATGAACTGTCGCTTCAATTTATCCACCATCCGATCCCATCTTGTGATTTTATCTTTCCCTCTTCTATTTCACTCCAATTGAATTTCTTGCCACCAGATCTTCGCATGACCTTTCAGTCTGGCCTTCGCAAATTTAACCCTATTAGGATCCTCAACATCTTCATACTCAAAATATTCCTCACATTCATTGATCCAGTCGATCAATTCCTCTGGGTTAAGATTTCCAGAAAATGTAGGAACCTCAATCTTAGGTCTTTTCCCAATCTTGGAAATCGCCCGAAAAAGTCTTTCTTTCTCCTGGTTCACAATTTCAGCTTCTCCTTCTTGATATTCTTCTTCGGCTTCATCCTCACTTTCATCTCTGACATTAAGATTCATTCCCCTATGAATCTCTTCTTGTAATGCTCGCACTTGTCTCTGCAGCTCTCTAACCTCAGGTGTTACAACACCAGCTCTTCCACCACGTTCCTTTTGTGGAGGCATTTTCGCGATGCATGCTGAAACCCTAGCCACGGTCCTGGTGCAAACTACCTCACAGTCGGTGATCTGTTTACACATTCAAGAACCTGGCTCTGATACCACCTGATGAAGGGTGCTCCCCTTAATACCACAAACACATAACAGAAATAGAGAAACAACAACAATAATATGCAAGAACAGAAAATTGGCTTCTTATTATCTCCACAAAGGTGGAATTACAAACTTTCAGAATTACAATATGCAAAGCCACATGGGCATTCCCTTACAATATTCTTTAGGACAAAGCCTCGAATCAATACCCAGAACTATTCTGAACTGCCTAAGATAATAATACAGCCTTCCTTATATAGGCAATTTTCCACCGCCTAGGAAGGTTCCAGAATTTTAGCCAATAAGGCTGACCAACTTAGAATTATTTTATTTTACATTTTATTACATCATAGTCGGCTCAAGATAACCTTTGAAACTCGAACAAAAATTTTGAAGAAAATTATTTTCTGCCATTTCAGGTGGCCCAACTTCCGAAGACCATAAGTCATCACCAGTTGACCCGCTCAGCTATTATAACCCCATTTCAGAAATGCCACGAAGCGCTCTACAGGCTTGACCCATGCAAGCACCCGTCACCCAAATTTTCGACCTCATCCGGGGCCTCTAAAGCCTTCAAAAATGAGTTCAAAGTTTCTGTACCCTGCTGCCAATACCGAAAATCTTCAATATCTTCCAATATACACTTGATCTGGCAATGAAACTTTATTGGCAGACTTATATGACCAAAATGAACCTCCAAGAAAGAAATAAGATCATTCTGAGCACATACAAAAATTACCAAAAATAGTAACTTTCCATAAATAGCAACTCTGCACAAAATAGCCCTTATTGAATACAAAAATAGAAATATTTTTGGGTGATGCAAGATTGCTCTTACACCCAGGATGCTCCTGCATCAAAATCTGATGGTGGAGAAGAAAATAATTTACTCATCTATATAAGAGAACATAATTTCTTATTAAAAATGTTGGGAAGAAGTATAAACTACAGGAATATCGCGTGAACAAGGTTTTCATACATTCTGAACATAGTGGTTAAGTAAGAACCGAGCTGCAGAACAATTACTGAGCTAAAGAGAGTAATTACCGACGGATAGTAAGTTGATATAGTATTGAATCTAAAGTGAAATATTGATTAGAAGAATTTGTATGGACTAAATATTGATGTGTAATTTGCAATTGAAGTTGTATTAATGTAGGTCATTTACTATTACATATTTAACCATTGTATACAGTCAAAATCTCTTAACCGAGTGGACTCTGAAATTCTTATGATGTATCATTCATAGAATGAACATTGTTATCCTATCAACCCCATAGTGAATGCTGGTTGGATGATAACTTCTAGTCTAAAATCCTCTAACAAGGTCACACCTGACAGTGTGTTTGTAAACCTTTAATAGGGTTGGGTCTTAACCGGCCTCACTTCAGAAGAGTGAACAATTTTTGGGTTGTCGGTCCCAGATGGTTTTCCCTTTACAGGGTTTCCATGTTAAATCTCTTGTGTTATGTGTTGATTCTGATATCTGTGTGTTATTATTCTTTACATGTTACATGTTAGATTTGATCGATAAACTATTATAGTATTAGACTGGTAATTGGTAAAAGCACAGACAGTGAAAGTTTTATTGTTTATCGACGAGAAGAAATTAGAGAAGTTGTTTTGAATTATACATTTTGGTTTGGGACACTGGATAACTGATTCAACCCCCTCTCAGTTATTCTAACAAAATTTTTGTGGTCTTATGCAAATATGTCTGAACTTGACCCCACTTTATTAGTTCATCATTGATATTTTTTTGTAGTGTCAAATAAGTTGAACAAAGAATTTTAAAAAGTCATCCTCAAGTAGTCTTATTGGTAAAAGTAGAGCTTCAAAAGCTATTAGATGTGCTAATAATTTGACCTATCAATCATATTGGGTGGGTTTCCAACCTTTCTCTAGTCACTAAATCTAATGGGTCATCCATTTATGTATCATTTTTTGAAAATTAACAAAGCTTGTCATAAATATGAATTTTTCTTAAGCCCAAAATTGACATGATTTTAGAGTTTCTTTAATGGGTTGATTCTATGGATATAATCATATCTTTATTGCCATCAAAGATCAATATAAAACTAACTTCACATGTCCTTTGTGAAAATTTTATTGGAATGTGGAGCTCTTTTCTTAAAGAACATAGAGGCTACCTATCAAAGAGAAATGATGGTCCAATATTTCATGACATTTTCACACTATCATAGAAGATTATGTGGATGGATTATTGATAAATTTCCTATTCTTGCATTAATTTTTTATGGACTTGGAGAATATCAAGTGAGATTAAACCCCTAAAAGTGTGTCTATGAATTTACATCCAGTGAGCTATATTCTTTTTTTGAGAAGCATATTGTGATAAAGGGACAATTATCTTCTCCAAGGACTCCACAACAAAATGGAGTGGTAGAGAGAAATAACAATTCTATTCTTGACACTTCCAGGATCATGATGATTGAAGGAAATGTTCCACAAACATTTTGGAGACAAGAAATTAGCACTATAGAATATACTCTTAACCGAGTACAAACAAAAGGAGATATAGGAAAGACACCTTATGAGCTATGGTGTGGAAATGTGCCTACAATCAGATTTTTCATATTTTTTTGTAGTAAATGCTATATCAAAAGAGAAGAGGATATATAGAAATTTTATGCAAGAAGTGATGAAGGTACATTTCTTGTGTATTCCACCAAAATCAAGGCATATAGGTGCTATAATAAGAGGTTCAAGAAGATAGTGGAGATTGCTAATGTCAAAGTGGATGAAAAATTTGAAAGTCCATCCAAATCATGTGGATATAATTTTGATGATCAAAATGCCAATAATAATCAGGTTCAACCACATCAAGTTCAAAATCAAGTTGATGTGACAATTGTCATATAATATGATAATTAAAGTGTTATAAATATTTATAAGAATACTATGCAACACTCAAGGAAAAATAACACATCAATCAAGTACCACTTTCTGAGAGAGAAGGTAAATGAGAAAGAGGTGAGATTGAAGTAACCTCCTATAAAGGAAAAAATAACTAATATATTCAAAAATCCTTTTCCTAAGGATACATTTGAGTATCTTAGAGGAAAGATGGGAGTGTTAGCCCCTCCTAATCAAAACTAAGATGCAGCGGTATGCATCAGTCTAGTGGGATTCAAAGTCTTATTTTGAGATACAGATTGGTGTGTGGAGGCTATTACTTAGGGAGAGTAGTTATCTTGGTGAGTTGGTTGTTAAGAGTCGAGGAGTGAGATGTTTTGATCAGATTTTTGGATTGTATGGCTTAGAGAATATATGTTCCTTTAACATTGACGTCAAAGGGGGAAAGATATTAATTTGAAAAAAAAGGGAGAGAGAGGTCTAGTAGGAGAGTAATTATAGAGAGACTATGAAAGATAATGATGGAGATTGTGGATATTATTGGTAGTACTATTGATTGTTGATCTTAGGGGGATATCTTAGGGGGATATTGTTGATTTCCTTGTGCATTGATAACATTTCACATCATATGTTTCCATCAATGCCAAAGGGGGAGATTGTTGGCAAGTTGGATGTGTTGTTGTTGATGTCAACATATCTGTTGGAGAATTTGGTGAGTAGTTCAGTATGCTTAGAGGTTTCGTGAGGTTTAGTTATTGAAGATAAGTGGTCATGAACATCACGAGATGTTGTAGATAGTCTCTACTTGGTTTATGTCAAGTTATAGAGACGGGCATGTTGATTTGGATATGATATAAGGTCAGGTATGGTGACTATTCCTACGCTGTCTGCCAGTATTGACAATGTATCTAAAATTGGTTTGGTGTGCACTTCTAGGTTGATATTTTTCTTTGTGCATATACCCTTGTATGTTTGGGAAATTCTTATGTATCCTCAATTTAAAATGGTGTTGGTCTAGAGATCTGCATGACATTTTTTTGGTGTATTAGTGGATGTTGATAGTGTTCTTAAGGCTTGGCATGAGAGATGTTGATGAATCTAATGATTGGGAGGCTTCAGATGTTTGTGTTCTCTTTGTGATGCCTATGGATGTTCTTATTGATTTGGTGGTCCACATTGATTTTAGTGATTGGGATTGGAGGTTCTTTCAGTTGGTAGTGGCTTTCCTTATGTTCTTGGCCAACTTGACCAGTACAACATTTTTTGGATGTTCAAGGTGTGATTTGTGGATGTCTTCTATGCTCAAGGATTGATGATAAGATTACTTGCTATGTTTTGGAAGTCAAACATGAATTTGAATTGTAATTTTTGGCATGTGGATTTTTAGTTTGAAATTGGGGTTTTTTCAACCTTGTTTATTCTTTAAGGTTGATGAATTATATAAGGATTTAGGGAAAAATATTGTGTAGCGGATGTGTGTGATTGATTGGAGAGAAAGTGTGCAGATTTATTAAGGGTTGAATCACTCATCTGAAGATGGAAGAGAGGATTTGAAAAAAAGATATGATTGTGCTTCATTGGAACTAACCTAGGCATAGGGTAGATTCCATTATACAGTTCATAAATTTCAAATTTTAGTTTGATTGATCATTGTAGTGATCTTGTAAAGTAGTGAGATTTCTTTTAGGTTGAAACCCTTTGTATTTGAGAAGTGAGCTCTATGTAGTGTGCCTGAATGAATGTGCATTCCCTATTTGTAACATCTTATAATTCTAACAAGGTATAGTCATATTATGGGTTTTAGCCCCACCAAGGTTTTTCCCTTTGCATTGTTTCCTTGATAAAAATATCAGTTTTATGTGTTGTGGATGTGTCTTTGATTGTTGCATGCAAGTTTAATTTACTAGATCTGAGATAAGGTTTTTAAGGTTTTTTTTTTTAGACAAATGACTCATCCTCCCTCTCAGTTGTCTGTTTTCGTAGGTCTAACATTTTAGGATGTCCAAGTCTACTACTTTGAACCCTGAACCCTGAACCCTGAAGTCATTTTAAGGAAGGGTAAATTATTTATATAAGATAATAAAATTTTTATTGGTACTATTGGAGATATAGAGTTAATCAAGATGGTAGCACCAACACTAGCACCTATGGGCCCTACCAAAAAGAATACTAATTAAGATCTAACCTTGTAAGGAACACCTATCACGATGAAGTACATGCATCACGAGAATGTCTAAGCCTCCAAACTAGAGAGTGAAATGTAGAGAACCCACCCTAGGGTTCCTTATTGTTTAGGGAACTTCAAGACTCATCTCTACTCTAGGTTATTATTTTCCTACAATTGCTCCAGTCTCCAGATTTGATCCTAATATTGGCCAATCACTACATTGAGGCCACATAGAAGTGCACCCACATAGAGGGAAAGAACATAATAGACTTTACCTCAAATGTAATATATGTGATCCTCTGATTGCTGAACTGAAACAACTACCTAATGATAGATGAGAAAAATGAAGTCATAGAGTACATGGTCATAGAGGTGGCACACAAGCAACACATTAATGAAGGATACTCTTGCCAAGAAAAGATGGGACGAATATATTAGACATAATCTCACAATTTGACTTCCACCCTGCCATCATAATCACATTGTTGAGCCACATCTTTAGAAAGGAAGAATCCAAAAATTATCAGCCTTGAATGTACTACTACATTTTTGCTATTGCCAAAGGTAGAAAATACTTTTATTGGGCTCAAATAATTTCAAAAATCATTCATGCCTAGCTCTTCCAGGTCAAAAAAACCAATAAGTTTTACATGAATTAATTTTTTGTATGGTTGGTGGAGAGGCTAATGACCCCTCCATGACCTAGACACATAGGGACAACTAGGTGATTAGTTAGGGAACACCTTTTTATGTGAATTCTACCCAAAATTACAGATATAGAATGATATAGTCAATTTTCACCATATTGATGAAATGTTCATTTTTTATAGGATAAGAAAGTTAACTAGAAATGTTAAATTCTAACTCTCCCAAGATGAAATTTCATTGGTGAAGAATTAGGGGAACTGGTTTGTATAGTTCAAGTCATATGCATATATCAAGCTAAGTGGTTTTATAGGGAATCACTTCCTCCTTGTAGAGCACTGCAACAACAAAGTGATTTATTTATAATTTTTTAGATAGGTCTCTGATAAGTAGAAGAAATGGAAAAGAAATGCTAGGAAGAAGAGGCTTCTCGAGTGCGACAAGAAGGAAATAAAAATAAAGAAGAAGAGAACTTTCAGTACAAAGAAGAAAGGGATAAGGCAAGAAAGGCATGCCTCCTTGAAGAGGAGAAGAAACAAGAAGCTCTTAGAAAATCACAAGAAGAGGCTATTGAGAAAAGGAAACAAGAACTCCATAAAAGGAGTCTAGAGGGCACATAGAAGAGAAAACAAGTCAAACTCGACAAATAATTCTAGTGAAAAAAATACAAAAGAGGAGTAGGATATGACACAAATAGAAATAAGATCCATCCCATGACCACCATCTTACCAACTGCTAGTTTGATGCCTCCTCCTCGATAATATCCCCCTCCAAAGAAGCATGTACCAGAGAACCTCATGATATATACTATTAGGCATATGCAAGAACTCAAGGTAGAACAATAGCGACCTCACAAGAGAATACAAAAATTGGGTGTAATGCTCTACCCGCCACTAGAATGATTTGTGAATAGGTTCAAAAGAAAGAAAGAAATGGAGTACAAGAAGGCCTCACTCCAAGAAGTAATGGCTGAATTCACTCCCTTTTGAAAAGAAAATAAGGTGTGATCTTTATTTTCTACCCACAATAAAACATAACGAAATATGGTGCTAGAGGTTGCCATTGCAAATCTAGACAAAGATCAAGTAGAGGTGATCCCCAAAGATTATAGGACAACCTAGATAAACTTGGGAAATAAAACTAAATGGGGGGATCTTTATGACCTCTATGACATCACCAATACAATGTGAAAAAGAGCCAAAAAATAATATAAGATAAAGTAGGAGTTAAGGGATAAAATAGCACAATATGAAGATCATATATAAGAGTTAACCACCATGCTTGATTCAAGAGGCCCTACTAAATCTGACTCAACATTCATACTACAAGAAGAGATGAATTCTACCAGATAATGAAAATAAATACCATCATCATAGATTAGTGCATCTCCACACAAGTGGAGAAGATATAGGGCTTCCTCTTAGAGTCTCTTAAATATATCTTTATGCAATAAATATTGAAGGTGACATCTACGAAGATATAAGTTTGTGGGATGCTAAAATGAAAAAGTGTAGAGAGAAGATGGAGAGCCTAAAGTAAATATGTAGACTCAATAGAGATGAACTAATTGTGGTGGACATCCTTGGTGATGAGGATGAATATTTAGTAGATATAAGTCTCTGAAATCTTTGGTTCAAAGTGGATATTATTGAGCTTGTCTAGAAGAGTATCATGAAGTATCCTCTATTGATGTAGGAATCGACCTCTACATTCACATTATTTTTGATACATACAATGGGTTCCCACCTAGATATCATTGAAGATAACAAAATTTTGGATTCTTTATTGGCATATTTTAAACAAAAGAGATAAAAAAGTTTTAGATGTTTTTCTTGATTTGATTCTTTTAGTATCATAGGTTTAGAGGGTAGCTACAAAAATGAAGGCCTACATAGACCAAGAAAAGGAGGTGTTTCAGGAGGCTAGACTTTAGGATACAATAGGTTGATGACCCAAATGAGGATTTTATGGAGTTATTTATTAACAATTACAAGACATATAAGAAAATCTCTTTGAGGTGATTGATCTCTGCATTCTTTCCATAAGAATTTTCCTAAGGAAATGAATGTAATGCCAAGATCTAGAAGCTCAAGAGATAGAAAAAATAAAAGAGACAAGATAACATGATCAAATGAATAATTCAATAATGATAAAATGATAATGGATAATAGATTGCTTACATACAATGTAGGAGTGCCTGAATATATATGCAATGTGATAAGACTACATGATAAGGAGATGATAAGCTATCAACCACACTAGGTGGAATCACATGTCCAACAAAGGTGGATCATCCTCCATTATACATAAAAGTATGTAAAACAATGAGAGGATGATAATGTGATAAGAGCACTAAAGGTGGATCTCACACATAGAGGTATGAGATGACAACTATCACCATCTAAAGTGGAATTTCTCCTAACCATGTGCTAAAATGAAATACAAACTCCTAGGTGTCACAATGACAACTAATATGCAAATGCATTATCCTAAGTAAACTTACGTAAAGTATAATTAGTGAATATTTAATTACACCAACACCCCCCCTTAAGTACAACTTAGTGGAATGCACTTAAGCTCACAAGGCTAAATGACAATGCATGATGGGTCCTGACTACTAGGCCATGTTAGGTACCCATGTAAAATATGCAAGAGTAATGCAATGCAATGAAATCTCTCATAAAGAGGAGAAAGAGGGAAAACCTCATGGGAAAAATCCTCCCCCAAAAAGAGAGATGAAAAACAAGATGCATGCATGGATGGACTAATCAAGACCCCCCCATTATGAAATACATCATGTATATACAATCAAGAGTCCCCCCATAGAAAGGAAACAAGGAGACATGATATCCTCCCCATAATGAATAATCTCCTCCAGGGATGGTGAGTGCTTGAAAAATAAAACTTAGTCCAATGTCTAAAAACAATATTTCTCCCCTTAGGAAGAAAATAAACTAAGTATAGATGCAAGAAGGCTTCCCATTATGGATAGGTAGTAGGAAGGGAAATACAAATGAAGTATGAGGTCTCTAAAGTATGCTCATGTGTCACCATGTCCTTGGTTGATGAAGATGTCATGAACCAATCAGGAACAAGTCCAATAGAAGGTGACAAACAAGGAACTAATGGTAACTGATCCATTTAAGAATTTGGATGAAACTCCAATGACAAAAAAAGCCTCCTCAAATGAAGTAGGAAGAGAAGAAAGGAATACCCCCCCATGATAGATGCTCTTGGATCAATGTAGAAACTGCAACAAGAAAACTAAATAATGTCCCTCCTCTTAGGAAGAAACACTACCATAGGTGTGCCAATGAATCCTCCCCAATCTCTAGGAAGAATTCTCAAAATGTATGATGTCTCTGGAAATTGAATAGGAATCTCCAACACATGAGTATGATCAACCTGAACCGTGAAATGTGACATTTCAAGTGAAGTTTGAGACTCATGAAAACCAATCTCCAAAGACTCAAATGTCTTCTTTGAAGTTAAAGATACCTCCTCCAAATTTTGTATCAAAGGATCCACAATCATGTCAATCTCAAAAGAAGGATCAAGTGGAGAGTGAAGATGAGGGTCAGAGTGTTCCCTCACAACAACTAAACAAGGATCATCTTCACCAAAGAGAAGATGAATGTCATCAATGGTGTCTCCAAAATCCTCAATGTAGGACTCTATAAACAAACATGTAATGTTTGTCAAGTAGTCATACCATGGAACTATAAGTGGAAGACAAGGATAATCTTGTTACACTGAATCACAAGAGCCAATGGCTATAGGAAGGCAAGCATCATCAAGAGAAACAATAGATGTGATCTCAATAGGAGGAGAAGAAGCTGTAACTAGAGGTTCTAGACCTTTTGGAAGTGGAGGAACATGAGGATCTCCATGCATTTCCCACAGAACACTCCAAAGATCAAGAATAGTCATTGTCTGATCTTCTTAATCATCAAGGGAATCCATAACACCCATATCCATATTACATTAGATAACCTTAAGAACTTTTGAGTAAGAGTCCCAATTGAAAGGACTTTTAGGTCTATACTCATATAAATAGGGCAATAGGTTATGCTCACTAAGATGAGAAAGAACCAATTCACTCCATTGCTTATAGTTTCCTCATGTCAACCTAATTAAACCATCCATGATGCACTTCTCACATGAAACAATAAGATCAGAAAATCAATGCACCCCTAAAATTCAATGAACCAAAGAACCCCCATAAAAGAGATGATTTTGGCACTTTATATATAGTGCATGTACAATTGCCACTTGCCAAAATGAACCAAAGTGGACTTTTGATTTTGATGTTTACAACAAAGAATATAAGGCTATAGAAAACTCAAGATGATAAGACACAAGATCACTCAAAGATCTAATCAATTACAAGTGCTAAAATAGGCAAAAATTGACTTAATTCTGAAAGTCTATGTCTACTCAAAATTTCTCCAAAGTGATGCTAGATAAGGAAACTAGACAAAAAATTATGCACTTTGAAAAAAAAATTGCACCTAAAAATGTGTCTGTATGAGGCTGAATGAAGCCTATGAAGTCGCAAAAATATATATAAGATAGGTACAGTCACCAAAAACTATAATTTCTACAAAAATCCATGATCCAAAACCAGAAAATAACACCACCACTAAAAAGTGCAGAAAATTCTAGCCAAAATAAAAAAAATTGCACTCAATTTGGAGTCCTGATGACCATGTTATGACCTACCAAAATTGGACTGCCAAATCAAAACTACATATGGTGAGGGCTGCTAATTTTTCAAAACTGATGACATCAGTAGAAATAAGATCTTAAATTTGACGTCCAAATGATCGTCACAGTAGTACAAAATGCCCAAAAATGATGGTCAAACAACCATTAACTTTGAACATGCAAACTGGTGATGCAATAAAGAGGTTAAATTTGATGATTTTGAGGCCGCCAAAAGCAAAGAAAAATTGTCCCCAAGATGACTATACAACCATCAATTTTAACCCAATAAAACTTGCAAAAAATAATATTATGTTTTATTATAAAATAATAGTTTCATATGGATGCCACATGTTATTCTTGTATTAGTTGCTTCAGAAGTGAGATATTGACCTAGCGGTTGGCTAGCTATGCTGGTTGGTGGCCAAGCTTGGGCTGGGCAAGCTAGAGGCTGTGTGGAGCTAGTTTGCATGGAAGATAAGGTCGAGTCGGTAGGAGCTCAACTCGATCAAGATAGTACGATGTTGGCCAAGTAGGATAAGAAGCTTATGTGGATCTGGGTTTGGATCACAGTCATAGATTAGTGTCAAGTGAGCTGGGTGACTTGGTTGTGATCCATGTCATGCATAGATCTGTACCCAAATGGGTGATCTGACTTGGTCATGATCTATGTCATGCAATGTGGTGGGTCAGTTAAGTTGGACGTTCTGGGTCTTGCCAGGACTGACTCAGCTAGGGTGATCTAAGTTGGTTGGGAGTCTTGGGTTTTGAGCCAAAGGTTATGTTGGAGTTTCCAAGGTGAGTTGAGCTAGTCTCAGGCTTAGTCGGTTGATCTGGGTGATCTGACTTTATCATAGACTAGGCTGAGATGTTTTTGAAGTCAGCTAGTTGATCTGGTCGTGAAGTTAGTTGACTGAGCCAGTAATGCGGTCAAGCTAGTTGCGGAGTTAGCTGACCGAGTCGGTAATGTGCTGAGTTGGAGTGTGAACTTGGTGACCTGAGTTACTAGGGAACTGAGTTGAGCTAGTTTTAAGGTCGGTCAAGCTGAGTCAATTTTGAAGTTGATTGACCGAGCCAAGTTGTGGGTGAATTTGGTGAGCCGAGCTACCGAGAAATGAGTCAAACTAGTGGTGTTGTAGTCAGCTGACCGAGATATTTTTGGATTCATCGATCCAACCTAGTTTTGGAGTCATCGATCTGACCTGAGTTAATCACAGAGTCACTGATCTGACTTTGTTTTGAAGTCACTGACCCAACTCAGTTTCAAAGTCACCCATCCTAGCTGGATTTAGAGTCATTGATCCAACCTAGATTCATAGTCACCGAACTGAGCTGGATTTGGAGTTTCCAATCCAAGTTGGTTTTAGAGTCGCTGACTCAAGCTGGATTTAGAGTCATCAATCTGAGCTGGGTTCAAAGTCACCAATCTAAGCTAGATTCAGAGTCACTGACTCGAGTTGGTTTCATAGTCACTAACCCGAGATGGATTTGGAGTCACCGACCTGAGTTAATTGTTGATTGGGCTTTAGAGGTCTGATTTGCAAAAATATAATGCCTCAAATTTGAATTTTTTCCAAGATAGGAAAATTTATAGTCAAAATTTATAGAAACAACCACTCGGATGCATTAGTGAGATCCAATCTTGCTCAAAACACTCCTACAAGATACTGATCCTAGATTTGGTTTGTGGCCCTCTAAAAGTTGAAGCAATAATGGTTGTCTAATGGCTATGCAATGAAGACTCATATGGCTCTCATACCATGTAAGAATTTTCCTAAGGAAATGAATATAATGCCAAGATCTAGAAGCTCAAGAGATCTCACAAATAAGAGAGACAAGATAATATGATCAAATGAATAATTCAATAATCATTAAATGATAATGGAGAATAGATTTCTTACATACAATGTATAAGTGCCTGAATGTATAGGCAATGGATTAAGACTACATGATAAGGAGATGATAAGCTATCAACCATACTAGGTGGAATCACATGTCTACCAAAGGTGGATCATCCTCCATTGTACATCAAAGTATGTGCAACATGAGAAACAATGAGAGGATGATAATGTGATAAGAGCACTAAAGGTAGATCTCACACACAAAGAGGTATGCGATGACAACTATCACTATATAAAGTGGAATTTTTCCTAACCATGTGCTAAAATGAAATACAAACTCCTAGGCGTCACAATGAAAACTAATATGCAAATGCATTATCCTAGGTAAACTTAATTAAAGTGTAATTAGTGAATATTTATTTACACCAACGCTTTCATTTTTTCATTATTTATTCTTTGAGTCCAAAGGGTCTTTGAGACTCCAATGATGAACTGCAACTGATTTGAATAAATTGTATGACTTGAAGATCTGTGATTTAAGATCACTGAGTTGCTGATTAGATATGTAAGATGATTAAATCAGTAATATGTTGTCATTGATGTCAACTAGTTTTGACAATACTTATCTTGTAAGTTACTGTACCCAAACATCTGTAGAAAGAAGAAGAGAAGAGATGAAGAACATATATATCTACATGAGGAAGATGGATATGACAGATGAGGATAAGGATTACATTGGGTAGCTTATGAATGAGTCTATGACCTTATGTTATTGACTTGATTATGTTGCATTCATCTATGATGAAGGATAGAGAAAAATGCACGAAGCAGTGTTGTTGGTTAAAGAAGCATTCCAGTATACACCGACGCAGTGTAGTGTATACCAAGCACATTATAAACCAAGCTTGTGTTTACTGACACATTTCTTTGTTAACCGGGAAAAAGAAAATAACTAAATGATTAGTTTAGCCGATGGAAGTTGATGATCTGTAAAGTGTTATGATTACGGAGTTGAAGATAATGTTTGTTACGAAGATCAATGACTAACATAATTTGAAGAAGATCTAAGGGATTGAAACAAAATGTGTTACTGACACATCACCTGAGGAAGGTTAAAGAGGGAAAATCAACAAAGGAGATTAAGCGGCAAAATCTAATGCATGGAATTAAAATGGGAGCAGAGATATCAGGTGAACACGCTTCATGCATGCTTGATCAAACTTGTTAAGGAGAATTGAACTGCAGAGATTACCGAGTGTCAGAAAGCTATAATTGAGTGACAATAAGTTATTGAATATTGATTGAAACATAATTGATAGATTGATCAAAGGATTTGACTAAGCTTAACATAGATTTGATAATCTGTAATTGAAGTTGTGTTGTAATCAGATCAACTGTTGTTCCATTTTAACCATTGTAAATAGAAAAATCTGTTAACAAAGTGGACTAGAAAGTCTTGTAATGTCATTCATAGAGTGTACATTTGTTATCTTGTCAACCCCATAGTGAATTCTGGTTGGATGATAAGGGTTGGTAAAAAATTCTCTAACAAGGTCACACGTCACAGTGTGTTTGTAACCTTTAACAGGGTTGGGTCTTCACTAACCTCACTTTAGAAGAGTGAACAATTTTTGGATTGCCGGTCCCAGGTGGTTTTTCCCTTCATAGGGTTTCCATGTTAAATCTCTTGTGTTATGTGTTGATTGTGATGATTGTTTGTTTTCATACTTTACATGTTTCATATTGGATTTGATCGGTAATCATTATATGTTATTAATAGGTAATCGGTAAAATCATAGACAGAATACTATTTTACTTTACCAATCTACAGAAGTTTTAGTAAATTGTTTTTGGATATACATTTTATGATTGGGACTGTGGATAACTGATTCCCCCCCTCTCAATTATTCTAACAATTTGTATCAGAGCATTGGTTTCTTGGATAAAAATTTCAAGGACTTCAACACAAAGATCTCAAAATGTATAAGAGGGAAGTGCCAAAGTTGAACAAAGATAACTTCACAGTATGGCAAAGTCGAATGAAGCTGCAAGTATTTTGAATTGGGAATTCTTCCCTTACAAATGTTGAATTTCAAGATATTAAAAATTGCACTACTGCTAAAGATATGTGGGATAAACTTGCTCAAGTTTATAGTGGTGATGTGAATGTCAAAAGAGCTAGAGCTGAAATCTTAAGGGGAAGATTCGATGATATGAAGATGAAGGAAGTGAAAATATTGTGCAGTACACAAATAGAATAAAAGAGGTAGTGCATGCTATTAGAGCATCTGATGGTGTTATTGATGAAGAGATAGAGGTAAGAAAAGTTCTTAGAACCTTATTACCAGTTTATGCAATCAGAATATCTGCAATTCATGAAACTAGGTCTGTATCTAGCAACAACCTTACTCTTGATAATCTGATTGGTAAGCTTACAACCTTTGAACTGATTAAATTTGATAATAGTGTTGTATTGCTTGTTGAATCTACTTTCATGTCTTCTTTGAAGATTGTTAAGTCTAGTAGCAGAAATAAAAATGATGATAGTGATAGAAATACTGGTGATGAGCTTGATGAACTTGAAGCTCTTATGGCTAGAGGGTTACCTAAAGGTAAAGGAAGGTATTGAGGTAAATTACCTTTAGAATGCTTTAATTGTAAAGAGGTTGGTCATATTGATGCTAGATGTCCACATAGGAAAGATGATGATAGAAATAAAGACCGATTTGGTGAAGGAAGCTATGGGAGAAGAGGCAATAGAAGTTACCAATGCTACAATAGAGACTGTTGGAGATTTTCCATAAGGACAGTACTGACTGTATATTTTTTATTGATGACAACATATGGAAAGTAGCTGTATCATCTTAAAATGGAAGAAATTCCATGTTAAGAGCATTTAGCCCTCCGAGTGAGTGGTCGGGTCATGTCAAGCACTTGGAATCAACTCTTTGCTTGGATCATATTTGTTCTCCTCATTTTGCTTCTATCTGCACCTGATTTTCAGTACAATCTGCATTTCCTAGCATTCTAGGTTAGGATCCTGAGGTTTTTGACCACAAGGTCAAAGTCAACCTTATGGGGTCAAAGTTGACCTCAACCCTGACTTGGTCAGGATTGACCTCAACCCTAACCTAGTCAGATTCAACCTTGTCCTTCACCCCTGTCTAGATTTCAAATTTCCTTGATTTTTGGGTGTCGGGTTTCAGGGATATTTGTTTTTCCGCCTTTGGGTCAGCCATTTCAAGTTTCAAAATGGTAAATCCTTAAATTTAATTTAATCTAGTTATATTTTTTAAAGGTTAGGACCTAATTGGGATTTAATTCTCCAAGGTGGCCCCTCTAGAGGATTGTGCCCTAGTTCACTATAAAAGGAGGCCTTCCTCTCTCATTTTCTCATCCATCATTCACATCTTTTTCCATCAAGCAATTAAGTTTTGCAATCTCCTCTCTCAAGCTCTCAAGGTGATCAAGAAAGCATCCATTCAAGCATTCAAGTCCTCTTCTCCATCCAAGTTCTCCATTGAAGATCAAGGATTCAAGCATTCAATCCATTGAAGGGATTTGGTTCAAGCGTTCAAGATTCATCATTCAAACCCTAGAACTAGCCATCATGATGGTGTGATCTTCATTCAAGATCCTTTGGTTCATCTTCAAGATCCATTCATTCTTCTATTAAGGTGGATTCCAAGCATACAAGCATGGAGGTTTTGTATTTACTTTCATGGTTTTTGATTTACATTTACCATAAGTTTTCATATCAATATACTTGTTTACATTCAAAATAAAATTACATATCTATCGAATTGCATAGCTTCATTATTAGATCTATTTCTACTACTTGCTAGCATTCTTATTTCAATATTAAGGTTGATTCCAAACTGGGGTTTGACCAAGGCAAACCCCTCAAACAAACAACAAAAACTCTCTTTTTCTTGCAGGTATAGGTGCAGAATATTGGATCTAAGAGTAGATTTGGATACCCTTTTCGAAAAACTTCTGAGATCTAAAAACAAAGTCAGAATTGACCTTTAAATAAGGAATGTAGCCTTTGACCTTTTATGAGGGTCAAAGACTACCTGCCGCCGAAAAGATAAAAGATTTCTAGGTTTTCTTTGTCTCGACATTTCCAATGCAAAACAAGTTGCAAAATTTCCTGAAAGTACACATAGACATCAAAAATTGGCATTTTCTAGATTTTCCCTAATTTGAGGTTATTACTTGTATTTCAATTATTTCAGATTTCAAGCACAATTTTACCATAGGGAAATATAGGGTTTTTCTCTCTCTTTCATATTTTCCATAGATTGATTTGATTGTGCATTAACCTTTTGGTTAATCAAATCAGATCTCTCCTTTGGGAATTTGGATTTAGGAGTGGATCTAATATTTCCCCCATACATTACACAGACATTAAATAGAGGTGATTCAATTTTACCTCTATTCATTTTGGTGAACCCGACTAGCTTACTCTCTTTCTTTTTGGTGTTAGATTTTCCTTTGTCTTATTATGTGTGTTCACCTTCACTATTCATTTTGGTGAACCCGACATACTTACCCCTTTTCTTTTGTGGAATTATATGTCCTATTTTGTTAGATTTTAGATCCTTTCTTTCATTTAGATTAGATCTAGTTTATGCTTTTGCATTCAAAAATACAAAAAAATCTATATATTCAATAAAATCCAAAAATATTTCTTGCATTTCATTTTCTATGGCAATTGTTAAGATGCTTTGGTGTGTAGTTATGTTCTTTATTGCTCTTCTTTTAGCATCTCTTTATAATACCTATGATATTTATGAAAGTATCATTCACTTCATTATGTTGATGACCCTTCACTTTTCTCTTTCTTTTTCTTTTGTGAAGTTGATCGACACTTGTCTACCTACATTTAAAACCTTCATTAAAGATTTATGTGGTAGCCTTTTTAATCTTTTAGCTTATGTGAAGAATTTGGTAGATGATACACCATCTCCTAATCTTCCTAATCCTAATCCTATCAATCCTAATCTTCCTAATCCTAATTCGATACCTAATTCTCCATATGTTCATCCTCGCTCTTCCCATTCTTATGATGGGATTCAAGCTATAGTTCAGGATGCAGATGTGCAATATTTCTTTGATTTACCTTCTTCTCCGATTCATGATGATATTAAAGGAAAGGGTAAAGAAACTTCTTCCAAACCTATTATCCCACTTTATACAACCTTTACTTATGAACATGATAAACAATCACCTCCTGTAGAAGCTTTACATAATATGTACACTACCAAATATAATATGGTGACTAAACAAGGTTATAAAGGTTTAGGGATTGGAGTTAATGAGCATGGTATTAGGTTTCCAGTTCATATACCCCCTAAACCAGATATGTATGGTGTTGGTTATTCAAAATCTCAAGTTAAGGTAGGTGATGCTAAACATCATCCTTCTCTTCACATTCTTCTCCCCACACCTATCTTAGATAACCCTAATACTTGTCAAGATGTGGCTAAGAAGGTATATGTTGAGCTAATGAATTCCAAGAAATAAATCTTTAGACCAATGTTGATAGATGCTTTATACAAATACAAATGTCCTTTTCATTATAGCAACACACATTTACTTGTTGATTGTAAACATTTCAAGTTATATGTTAGAGAAAGAGTTGCTTTAGGAATTATATCTCACTCTCATGCAGTTTTAAAATTCCTTCATAATTTTGATATAGGGGATGGCCCTCCTTTAGATATAATGTAGATGTTCTTCCTCTCTTGTCTCATGACTAGGGGGCAAGAGGTGTATCTTCATCCAGTCTCCTAGAATCCATTAGGTCTTTTATTGGGGCTTAATTGGTATTCTTTCTCTCCTATTTTTCTACGGCTTTGCATTATTTTTTTAATCATCCATATAATCTATATTTTCTTTTCAAGATATCTTTTCTAAGACATTTGTTTTGTGAAGGTATCCCTTGTCTCTCTATCTTTGCGGGGCAAGGTACCTCTTTCTTTCTCTTTGTCTAGGGAGCTGCTTTCCTTAGCTAGTGGTATTTGTTTATATTGCAATATTATTTCAACATATTGATAGATGTTCTGACTATGGATAACCTTTTTATATGAGAATTTATTTTCCTAAGTCATCACTTCTTCTCTATTTTGAAAATTATGTTCTTTATAAACTCTCACCCTTGCTTTGGTGTTAGAGTTGTTTCCCTCATTTCAAAGATTCCTCTTCCTCTTGTTTGCAGGGGGCTTGATGATTGAATCTTTGTTCCTACTGTTGAAAGATGATATTTTATTTAAAGCACTCCTCTTTGGTGGGGGTCTTGTTGATAAGATCTCTTTCTTCAAGGATCTTTTTCCATGAGAGACATATCTGTTGTCACTAGGGATTGTAACCGAGTATGGCTAAGTGTAAAACCTAGAAATCCTGTGAAACATGGGACTACTCTCAGGCTGTGGGTAACCTATCAGAGAGTAGACCTCTGAATTCAAGGCTGGCTTCCCCTTGAATCACCTAAAACTTAACTGAACTTTGAAGGAAAAGAGAGAGAGAGTGCATGAAAATTGAAACTAACTAGGTGGTTCACCAAACTTTGATAGATCCACAAACTGAAAATGAACTCACAATGTGATTCAGAACATAACCTGAGCATAACAACTTTTCCCTAATCTAATTTTTCCCTTAGAAATAACAAGGTGCTGGTTGTAAATGAGAAGGGAAAATGACTTCCACAAACCCAGATACTTTCAAATGCACACAAATTGAAACTTTAGGAAATAAAAGTGCTTGTGAACATTTAAATGAACAAAATATCAAGTAAAGGACTAACTTTCATCACAATACATGACATAAAAATCCACCAAAATAACTCAGAAAGTTGTAGGAATAAGAAGGACAATTGATATGAACTGAATTAAAGGGAGCCAAAATACAACTTGCTTCTCCAGAGCTACAAGCATTCATCTCCAAGAAAGAGATAATGAAGAACTAACCTCAATCACATAAGTGAGAGGTATAAAAAGAAACCAAGGAATTTGCATTCAAATCCCACAACCACCTAAAAATGAAAAACTCTCCAAATAGGCCCATGAAGATGCCTCATAAACTTAGATGCCAGATTCCTAGATTTGTAGGGGTACGGGGAAAAGTGAAAATCCTAAAAAATATAAGCCATTAAAGTCTACCCTATCCCCTAATCATGCTTTGGTAGATAATATTTGAACAAGATGATTTATAAAACATCACTTGTCAAATATTTTACAATATAAAATATGCATGATTTTACATTAAATATCCCATTTTAATAATGGCCCCTAATAAAATATTTTACAATAATAACACCTAAGTATTTAGGGGTCACATTATCCATTTATAAAAAAAAACATCTAGGACTTAGGGTTATAGGTCTACATCTCCAATTTTGCCTTTTAGAAAAATGACCTTTTCTCAAAATATTCTTCAAATTTTTAATAAAAGTCCATTTTATTTTTATTTCCCCCTCTAATTAGAAAAAATTAAAAAGAATCTTTAAATGATATGCTTATAGCATATACCCCTTTTATGTTTATAAAATAAACATTTCAAAAAATCTCCCCAATTTTTAATGTTTTGGAAACATATAAAAATTAGCTCCCTTGCCTTTTAAACTTCTTCTCCCTTGCAAAAATCATGTGCCTCAAGGGGAATTTTGAATGGGATGAAGAATTTTCCCTTGGAAACTTTCCATTTAACTTTGGCTTTGCTTGGGAAAGGTTTTGAAGATGGTATGTAAGATAAGACAAAGTGATTTCCTCGTTTCATTTTTTAATTTGTTGTTTTCATTTTCTATTTTCAACTTAGCTCGTGGCTGCTCCTTCTTCCTTTTTTCATTTCTTTGAAAGCATTATTTGCTGGCCTTGCCTCCATAGCATGGGCATGATCAATCTTGCTGTTGTTTTTTATCATTGAGGGCATCATAGAGCTGCTCTTTGATGATTATGTATTGCAGATTTTTGTTTATGTAGATGCAGATTTTGTATCACTGTTGTACCCATTTCTTTGAGAGATACATATGAAAATGTATCATATTTGTAGCTTTGATCTTTGAAAATACTGATTTTTGA
Organism: Chamaecyparis obtusa; assembly: GCA_027943335.1. NCBI lineage: Eukaryota > Viridiplantae > Streptophyta > Pinopsida > Cupressales > Cupressaceae > Chamaecyparis > Chamaecyparis obtusa. The sequence goes on from BSBK01001217.1 coordinate 248,571, forward strand.
GATGTGCGTACAAATTAGGACTTTTATTGTTTTGATATTCGTATGCAAATGCTTCTTTGATTAAGATATATGCAGATTTTTGTATTGCTTCATTTGTTCCTATAGAAATGATTTATTTCTCTCTATCATAGAATCAATGGAGATGATCATCTCTCATTTCTCATTGTGATGCTGGTCTCTGGATAATACCCTCTTTCATTTTGGAAGTATTTATAGATGATTTCTTTGAAAGAGGAAAGGAGCTTACGATTAAGCACTTGTGATCATACCTTCTCTGCTCATGGTAAAATGATGCACTTGCATGATTGTCTTGGATGCTTGATCTTGATGCAAAATCATATCGTATGAGCTTTATCATTTTATTATTTATCATATGCTTTCCTCTAGCTCCTTCATGCATCCTTATATTTTGCACCTATCTTGAGCATGTTTTTCTTACATGTACATGCAATGCTTAGATGTAGTTCATTTCCTTTCCTTTTTTCATGTACTTTTACAATGAAATGAACACAACTATAAAGAAAACCACTAATAATTTCAAACTAGGGTGCAGTAGTCTCACTTAGTAACTAGGTCACCAATCCAAAAAATGAGTAAACATACTGATAACAATATCCTTTTCATGATTATCTATATTCTTGGATGTAGGGGTCAATATCCCTCGCTAAGGATATGGTGTACATTGTTGTAAACAAGATATCTCCTTGCATTGTTAAGTAGGTATCCTCTTCCATCTTTGTTCCTACACTTGGGGGGCAAGGATGCCATCTCCTTTTTTGTCTTTCCAGGATGCACCTCTTTCCTTAATTAAGCAGTATCTATCTATTATGTGATATCCAATCATACATGAAAATTTTGGTTTGCATTGAGGATCTATGTCCTTGATAATAACCTCTTTTGTTTAACATTGGGTTTCCATGGTTGATATATCTCTCACCTTGGAAATTGAATAGTGTGCTATCCCTCATAAGGGTTACTTTTTTTCACTTCTTGCATGATATCTCTTTGCATTCATTCCTTTCATGGCCTCATAGGAGTTGTGACCTTCTTGGCTTGGATTGGGTATTGTTTGTGGATATTGTCTTGATGTTGAAGAAGGCTTTATCCTTATTCTTTCTTTTCCTTAACAAGTCAAAATAGTATGTTTTTTCCATATTAAGGAGGGGAGCATATATAGGGTCTCCCTTGTACTATAGTTTTTTATTTTTACATGCTAAATCTTGGAAGGTAATGCACATAAGATGCTAAATCTTGAAAAGACATGCATTCATATGCTAAATCTTCCGAAGGTAACGCACATAAGTTGCTAAATCATGAGGAGACACACATTTTTCAATATGCTAAATCCTCTGAAGGTAATGCACATAAGTTGCTAAATCCTGAAGGGACACACATTTACAATTTCAAATATGCTAAATCTTGGAAGGTAACGCACATAAGTTGCTAAATCCTGAAAAGACACGCATTCATATGCTAAATCTTTTGAAGGTAACGCACATATGTTGCTAAATCTTGAGGAGACATGCATTTCATATTCATAGTGATACAAGAAGGTGGATCTATGAGTATTCCATAAGCCATTAGAAGACACATTATAATTGCAAGCATAGTTTATGGGTGAACCTATTGGGCTCTCCCTCCAGGGTGATTCATGGTAAGGTGGGCATCTTATTAGGCGAGGTAATCACTCTTTTCCCTTTCTCTCTTTTCGCTTTCATGCTAGTAGGACTGGATCATGAAGCTATGTCATTTATACTGTTGTTCTTGTCTTTCTTATGTAAAAATTTATGCTTTTATGATAGCTTTCCAAATATGATGTTAGTATAAGAAATGTTTCTTAGCAAGGTTTCTTATGCTAGTTGATTTGGGTGTGTTTTAGTACTAACCCCTCTTTTGTGTCCTTTTGTTTTTCACACCCTCGTGCACATATGTTGAGTTAGAATCCTTAGCCTAGGGGCTTATGTCCTTAACTAAGTTTCATTCTATCTCATTTCAAATCCACTGGGATCTCTTCTTCCTTTTCCTTTACCAAGAGTTTGCATCAAGTCCACACTCTTGCTAAAGTGGGGGCTTAATGTATCATCTTAAAATGGAAGCACTTACATGTTAAGAGTGTTTAGCCCTCTGAGTGAGTGGTCTAGGTCATGTCAAGCACCTAGAATCATCTCTTTTCTTGGATCATACTTGTTCTCCTCATTTTTCTTCTATCTCCACCTGATTTTCACTCCAATCTGCATTTCCTAGCATTCTGGGTCAGGATCCTAAGGTTTTTGACCACAAGGTCAAAGTTGACCTTATAGGGTCAAAGTTGACCTTGACCCTGACCTGGTCAGGATCTACCTCGATCCTGACCTAGTCAGATTCAATCTTGTCCTTGACCCCCTATCCAGATTTCAAATTTCCTTGATTTCCAAGTGTCGGGTTTCAGGTATATTTGTTTTTCCACCTCCAGATCGGCCATTTCGGGTTTCAGAATGGTAAATCCTTAAATTGCATTTAATCTAAGTATATTTTCTAAAGGTTAGGACCTAATTGGGATTTAATTCTCCAAGGTGGCCCCTCTAGAGGATTGTGCCCTAGTTCACTATAAAAGGAGGCCTTCCTCTCTCATTTTCTCATCCATCATTCACATCTTCTTTTTCCTTCAAGTAATAAATTTTTGCAATTTCCTTTCTCAAGCTCTCAAGGTGATCAAGAAAGAATCCATTCAAGCATTCAAGTCCTCTTCTCCATCCAAGTTCTCCACTGAAGATCAAGGATTCAAGAATTCAAGCCATTAAAGATATTTGGTTCAAGCATTCAAGATTCATCATTCAAACCCTAGAACTAGCCATCATGATGGTGTGATCTTCCTGCAAGATCCTTTTGTTCATCTTCAAGATCCATTCATTCTTATATTAAGGTAGATTCCAAGCATACAATCATGGAGGTCTTGTATTTACTTTCATGATTTTGATTTACATTTACCATTGTTGTGTTCAATCTTTCATATCAATATACTTATTTACATTTGAAATACAATTACATATTTATCAAATTGCATAGCTTCATTGTTAGATCTATTTCTACTACTTGCTAGCATTCTTATTTCAATATTAAGGTTGATTCCAAACCAGGGTTGACCAAGGCAAACCCCTCAAACAAACAACAAAAACCCTCTTTTTTTTGTAGGTATAGGTGTGAAATTTTGGATCTGAGAGTAGATTTGGATACCCTTTTCGATGAACTTATGAGATTTATGAACAAAGTCAGAATCGACCTTCAAATAAGGAATGTAGCCTTTGACCTTTTATGAGGGTCAAAGACTACCTGCCATCAAAAAGACAAAAAATTTCTGGGTTTTCTTCATCTCGACATTTCCAGTCTGAAATAGGTTGCAAAATTGCCCAAAAATACACACAAACATAAAAAATTGGCATTTTCCAGATTTGCCCTAATTTGAGGTTAGTACTTGTATTTCAATTATTTTATATTTCAAGCACAATTTTACCATAGGGAAATATAGGGTTTTTCTCTCTTTTTCATATTCTCCATAGATTGATTCGATTATGCATTAACCTTTTGGTTGATCAAATCAGATCTCTCCTTTGGGAATTTGGATTTAGGAGTGGATCTAATATTTCCCCCATACATTACACACACATGAAATAGAGGTGATTCAATTTTACCTCTGTTCAGTAGCATGCGTGGAAGTCTTATGTAGTAAGATTTCAGCATATGTAGCATGGACATGATATCAGCATAATATCATGGGCGCAGAGGTTAACTGTTAGTACATACAGTTTTATAGCAACTTGTGTCAGCAATGTTCCTGACTGAGTAACAGGCGGTGTTCTATGTATGGTTGTCCATATAGTTATCATAGAGCCTTGCACGCTTGGATATATGTTGAAGACATATTAGTGTTGTTACATTCATGGACAGAGAGTCTGATGATCAGTAGAAGTGAAGTTATGCAGTCGCTATTCACCAGTAGCAGTTTCATGTGTTTGGTCGAAAGAGCCGACAAAGATTATATTGGTTCTGGAGTTGCACCTATCATTTGGGTATGCACCCTTGGATTTAAGCTTAGAGGAGAGTTAGTGATGTTAGGTTAAGAGTGCATGAAGTAATTCATCTTAAGGAGAAAGATCTAGTTGTTTTGGTAGAGCTGATAGTGTGTAGCGTGCTTCTACAATTATCTTATTGGACATGTCCCAGAATGTGTTGCGTGCTTAGTAGAGCTGACTAAATTATTATTGGATTTTGTTATGGATTCTCTAATATGATTTCAAGGTGGTTCTAATAGGCCAACTTGATTATATCATTTAGAGGGAAGATATTTATAGGCAGTCATTTGTGATTGTTTGAGTGTGGTTCATAGTTGATTAAGCAGAGCAGAGCAGAGTGTGTGAAGTGTTGAGCCATCAAAAGAAGGTCTATGTGACCATGTAAAGTATTTATGCTATATATTGTAACTAATCCAAACAACAGGTCAAAGCACAGTTCACCAAGATCCAGATATAGTGTGTATCTGTTAAACAGAAGGTTGTAGCCTTCACCCCTTTGATTAGTGTGCTCTTAGACAGTGCATCCTCTCCCTTAATAGGGACTATTATAAAAGACCGCTAATAGGGTCCGACCCTTGACCAGGTCTACTATACTAAATATATTGTAAAGTAACTCCTAACAGGGTTAAGGATCTTCTAACAAGGATCATAATACACTAGTGCATAGTATTAGTGGGTGTCAATTCCCACCGGGGTTTTTACCTATTTGGGTTTCCCCATAACCAAAATATTGTGTTGAGTTCAAGTGTTCTTTCATTGTGTTTATGCTTTATGTTTAAGTATACTTAATTGGATAAAGAATTGAAACTTGTAGATAACTGATTCACCCCCCCCCCCCCCCCCCCTCTCAGTTATCTCTTGGGACTATTCCTAACAGAGACAACCGAGACAATAATGACAAAGGCAAGAAGGTGTGCTACATTGTAGAAGAAGATGTCACCGACACTGACATTGATGAAGATGTCGAGGCAATATTTGTTACAATGAAGGCTGACTCAGAGGAAGATGAAAGGTATGTAGAGACAACACTTATCTCTAAGATTAATAAAAGTGATACATGGATCATAGATAGTGGCTATGCACATCACATGACTGGTGATGAAGATAAATTAGATCATCTTGAAGAACACAATCGAGGATTTGTTAGAATGGGTAATGATGCACCTTGTATGGTTAGAGGAAAATGATCCCCAATGATAAATGATAAAATTAGAGGTGACAATGCTTATTGGGTAAAAGATCTAAACTATAATTTGCTAAGTGTGGCACAGCTGACCAATTTAGGCCACTGAGTTGCTTTTGAGAGCAAGAAAGTGAAGATATTTGATGATGGAGGAAGATTTATTGGATTTGGAACACAATCAAGAGGTAATTTGTTTTATGTCGATAATGATCAGTCTTCTTGTTTAATGATGAAAGATGAAGATGCATATTTGTGGCATAAAAGGTTATGTCATGTGAATTTCGATAACATGATTAAGATCAGTAAAAAGAAAAAGGTTAGAGGTCTGCCTAACTTATCTAAGTCAGATCATGTTATGTGTCATGAATGTCAGAAAGGTAAAATGACAAAATTTAGTTTCAAAAGCAAAGCTTATTCAACAAAGAAATTACTTGAGTTAGTGCATACCGACCTATGTGGTCCTATGAGAACTCAAAGTTACTATGGTGATGAACTACAACTAATTTGAATACATTGTATAACTTGAAGATCTATGATTTTAGATCATTGAGTTGTTGATTAGATATGTAAGATGATTAAATCAGTAATATATTGTCATTGATGTCAACTAGTTTTGACAATACTTATCTGGTAAGTTACTATACCCAAACATCTGTAGAAGAAGAAGAAAAGAGATGAAGAACATAATATATCTACATGAGAAAGATGGAGATGATAGATAAGGATAAGGAACACAATGGGTAACTTATGAATGAGTCTATGACCTTATGTTATTGACTTGATTATGTTGTATTTATCTATGATGAAGGATAGAGAGAAATGCACAAGGCAATGTTGTTGGTTAAAGAAATTTTTTAGTATACACTGAGGCAGTGTAGTGTATACCGATCATAGTATAAACCAAGCTTGTGTTCATCGACACATTTCTTTGTTAACCGAGTAGAAGAAGAGAACTAAATGACTAGTTTAGCCGATGGAAGTTGATGAGCTGTAAAGTACCTCGAAATCAGAGATGAAGATAATGTTTGTTACGAAGATCAATGGCTAACATAATTCAAAGATGGTCATTGAAACAAAACATGTTACTGACACATCAGCCGATGAAGGTTTAAGTCACAAAATCAACAAAGGAGATTAAGTGGCAAAATCTGATGGATGGAATTAAAATGGTTTACTCATCTATTTAAGAGACTGGGATTTCATGATGAAATCATGCTAGGAGTGATGCAGGAGCATCCTGGGTGTAAGAGCAATCTTGCATCACCCAAAAATATTTCTGTTTGCTTTTCAATAAGGGCTACCTTGTGTAGAGTTGCTATTTATGGAAACTTACTATTTTTAGTAAGTTGGTCATATGATCTCGAAATGTTCCAATTTCACAGTTGGAGGTTCATCTCAGTCATTTCAGCCTACCAATTGAGTTTCATTGCCACATCATCAGTATTGGTGAAGTTATTGAGGTTTTTGGGTATGAAATATTTCAGATCAATTTTGAAGGCCTTAGAGGCTCTGGATCGCGATCGACCCCTGGCTGATTGGTGCTAGCACTTGGTAGTTGATGTAGATCTCGTCAAGGCATTTCTGAAAAGTGGTTACAATAGAAAAATAGAGCTACAGTTAAAAAGTTATGGCCTCCGGAAGTTGGGTTACCTAAAATCATATTTTGTATTTCTTTTGAGCTGACACTATTGTAATAATTGTGAAAAATAAATAATTCTTTGTTTAGTCGGCCTAAAGGGCTAAATTTCTGGAACCTTCTCGAGCGGTGGAAATTTCCTATATAAGAAAGGTCTGTAGTGTTGTTTTAGGCAATTTGGAACAGTTCTGGGTAGTAGATCTAAGTAATAATTTGAGGCTTTGTCCTATAGAATATTGTAAGGGAATGCCCATGTGGCTTTGCATATTGTAATTCTGAAAGTTTGTAATTCCACATTTGTGGAGATAATAAGAAGCCAATTTTTTGTTCTTGCATATTGTTGTTATTTCTCTATTTCTGTTATGTGTTTGTGGTATTAAGGGGAGCACCCTTCATCAAGGAGACTGCAGAAGATATTGCGTGAACAAGCTTCATGCATGCCTGATTAGACTAGCTAAGGAGAACCGAATTGCAGAGATTACCGAGCGTCAAAAAGCTATTACCGAGTGACAATAAGTTACTGAATATTGATTGAAATAGAATTGAAATATTGATCAGAGGATTTGAATCAGCTTAAGATAGATTTGATAATCTATAATTGAAGTTGTGTTGTAATCATATCAACTGCTGTTACATTTTAACGATTGTAAATAGAGAAATCTCTTAACAGAGTGAACTAGAAAGTCTTGTAATGTCATTCATAGAGTGTACATTTGTTATCCTATCAACCCCATAGTGAATGCTGGTTGGACGATAACGGTTGGTCTAAAATCCTCTAACAAAGTCACACCTCACAGTGTGTTTGTAACCTTTAACAGGGTTGGGTCTTCACTGACCTGACTTTAGAAGAGTGAACAATTTTTGGGTTGCCGATCCCAGGTGGTTTTTCCCTTCACAGGGTTTCCACATTAAATCTCTTGTGTTATGTGTTTATTGTGATTCATACTTTGCATGTTGCATATTGGATTTGATCGGTAATCATTATATGTTATTAACTGGTAATCGGTAAAAGCACAGAAAAAATACTATTTTACTTTACCGAGCTGAAGAAGTTTTAGTAAATTGTTTTTGGATATACATTTTTTGATTGGGACTGTGGATAACTGATTCACCTCCCTCTCAGTTATTCTAACAATTGGTATCAGAGTGTTGGTTGCTTGGAATAGAGTTTTAAGGACTTCAACACAAAGATTTCAAAATGTATAAGAGGGAAGTGCTAAAGCTGAACAAATATAACTTCACAGTATGGAAAAGCCAAATGAAGCTACATGTATCTAGAATTGGGAATTCTTCCCTTACACTAATGGAGAATGGCTACATTACACCGCCCACTGGTCCCTTGACCCTTGATCAACTAAGAGATACGCATGAACATAATGTAACTATGATGGAGATTGATGCTGCCTGTACTGATGCTAAATTTGAATATATTAAAAATTGCACTACTGCTAAAGGTATGTGGAATAAACTTTCTCAAGTTTATAGTGGTGATGTGAATGTCAAAAGAGCTAGAGCTGAAAGCTTAAGGGGTAGATTCAATGATATGAAGATGAAGGAAGGTGAAAATATTGTGTAGTACACAAATAGACTAAAATAGGTAGTACATGCTATTAGAGCATCTAATGGTGTTATTGATGAAGAGACAGTGATAAGAAAAGTTCTCAGAACCTTATTGCCAGTTTATGCAATTAGAATATCTGCAATTCATGAAACAAGGTCTACATCTGGTAACAACCTTACTCTTGATAATCTGATTGGTAAGCTTACAACCTTTGAACTGAATAACTTTGATAATAGTGTTGTACTATCTGTTAAATTTTCTTTTATGTCTTCTCTAAAGATTGGTAAGTCTAGTAGCAGAAATAAGAATGATGATAGTGATAGCAATACTGATGATGAGCTTGATGAACTTGAAGCTCTTATGACCAGGAGGTTACCTAAAGGTAGAGGAAGGTATAGAGGTAAATTACCTTTAGCATGCTTTAATTGTAAAGAGGTTGGTCATATTTTTGCTAGATGTCCACACAAGAAAGATGATGATAGAACCAAAGACTGATATGAAGGAAGCTATGGGAGAAGATACAACAGAGGATACCGACACTACACAGAGATAACCGAGACAAGAATGAAAAAGGAAAGAAGGTTTTCTACATTGCTAAGGAAGAAGATATCACCGATACTAACACTAATGATATCACCAATACTGACACTACAACAGAGACAATCGAGACAATAATGACAAGGGCAAGAAGGTGTGCTACATTGCAGAAGAATATGTCACCGATATCGACACTGATGAAGATGTGGAGGTAGTATTTGTTGCACTTAAGGATGAATCAGAAGAGGATGAAAGGTATGTAGAGACAACACTTATCTCTAAGGTTAATAAGAATGATACATGGATTATAGATAGTGGTTGTACACATCACATGACTGGTGATGAAGAGAAATTTGACCATCTTCAAGAACACAATGGAGGATCTGTTAGAATGGGTAATGATGCACCCTATATGGTTAGAGGAAAAGGATACTTGATGATAAATGATAAAATAAGATGTGATAATGCTTATTGGGTAAAAGGTCCAAACTATAATTTGCTAAGTGTGGCACAACTGAACAATTTAGGCCATCGAGTTACTTTTGAGAGAAAGTAAGTGAAGATATATGATGATGGAGGAAGACTTATTGGATCTGGAACACAGTTGAGAGGTAATTTGTTTTATCTTGATAATGATCAGTCTTCTTCTTTAATGATGAAAGAGAAGGATACATATGAATACTTGAGGACTAGATTTGGGGTCCGTCCCCTATCTATCGGTCACTAAGGTGATCTAGAGGTTGCATCAGCCTAATCTTATCAGAAGATCATACATGTTGATGGAGCAGAGTTCACACTTTGGATTTCTATCTAAGGTTGTGAAAGGTTGGAGTACTGGAACATATTTGCATAATAGTATACCGAGATACAAAGAATGCACTAGACAATAGAGAGTTACATGGCTACTACAGAGTTGTATGTTTATTGTTCTTTGGCATTACTGTCAAAGGGAGAGGGATCAATATGAAGAATATGGAGGCAAAGACAAAGGGAGAGAGATACATAAAAGGGAGCTAAAAAGATCATATCTATAGAAGCTAGTCTGCACTTACAAATGTTTTTATGTAACATAGTGATTAAACATATTAAGCTAGAGAGAGCTTGTACTGTTACAACATTTGTTGACAAATTTGTAGAATATATGTTTGGTATGTGTATGGCATATTTCATATTGCTTGTGTTACCATCAATGCCAAAGGGAGAGATTGATGAACTACAATTGATTTGAATATATTGTATAACTTGAAGATCTACGATTTTAGATCACTGAGTTGCTGATTAGATATGTAAGATGATTAAATTAGTAATATGTTGTCATTGATGTCAAATAGTTTTGACAGTACTTATCTTGTAAGTTACTATACCCAAAAATCTATAGAAGAAGAAGAAAAGAGATGAAGAACAAAATATATCTACATGAGAAAGATGGAGATGACAGATAAGGATAAGGAACACATTGGGTAACATATGAATGAGTCTATGACCTTATGTTATTGATTTAATTATGTTGCATTCATCTATGATGAAGGATAGAGAAAAATGCACAAGGTAGTGTTGTCAATTAAAGAACCATTTCAGTATACACCGACATAGTGTAGTGTATACCGATCACAATATAAACCGAGCTTTTGTTCACCGACACATTTCTTTGTTAACCGAGCAGAAGAAAAGAACTAAATGACTAGTTTAGCCGATGGAAGTTTATGAGCTGTAAAGTACCTCGAAATCAGAGATGAAGATAATGTTTGTTACGAAGATCAATGGCTAACATAATTCAAAGAAGATCTAATGGATTGAAACAAAATGTGTTACTGACACATCAGTCGAGGAATGTTTTAGTGGCAAAATCAACAAAGGAGATTAAGAGGCAAAATCTGATGGATGGAATTAAATTGGTTTACTCATCTATTTAAGAGACTGGGATTTCATGATGAAATCATGTCAGAAGAAGGAGAATACATAAGATATTGTGTGAACAAGCTTCATGCATGCCTGATTAGACTGGTTAAGGAGAACCAAACTGCAGAGATTACCGAGCATCAAAATGCTATTACCGAGCGACAGTAAGTTACTAAATATTGATTGAAATAGAATTGAAATATCTATCAGAGGATTTGAATGAGTTTAACATAGATCTTATAATTTTCAATTGAAGTTGTGTTGTAATTAGATCAACTGCTGTTACATGTTAACCATTGTAAATAGAGAAATCTCTTAATAGAGTGGACTAGAAAGTCTTGTAATCTCATTCATAGAGTGTACATTTGTTATCTTGTCAACCCCATAGTGAATGCTGGTTGGATGATAATTGTTGGTCTAAAATCCTCTAAAAAGGTCACACCTCACACTATGTTTCTAACCTTTAATAGGGTTGGGTCTTTAGCAACCTCACTTCAGAAGAGTGAACAATTTTTGGGTTGCCAATCCCAGGTGTTTTTTCCCTTCACAGGGTTTCCACGTTAAATATCTTGTGTTATGTGTTGATTGTGATTCATAATTTGCATGTTGCATATTAGATTTGATCAGTGATCATTATATGTTATTAACTGGTAATGGGTAAAAGCACAGACATAATACTATTTTAGTTTACCGAGCTATAGAAGTTTTAGTATATTGTTTTTAGATATACATTTTGTTATTGGGACTGTGGTTAACTGATTCACCCCGCTCTCAGTTATTCTAACATATGGAGAAAGATATTTTATTCTTTTTGTTGATGATTATACTAGATTAATGACAGTCATGTTCTTGAAGGAAAAATAGGAGGTATTTAAGATGTTCAAGTGGTATAAAGCAAAAGTTGAGAAAGAGACTGGCAAAGAATTAAAATGCTTAAGATTTGACCAAGGTGGTGAATTTTTTATGATGAATTTACTAATTTTTGTAATGAGCATGGTATTAAAAGATAGGTCTCTACACCGGGGACACCACAACAAAATGAAATAGCTGAAAGGAGGAATAGGTCAATAGTTGAATGTGCAAGGACACTGATGTTGCAAAAGAATGTTGCTCAGACATATTGTGTGTGTGAATTTTGTACCTAGCTGTAGACACAACACTTCGGTAAAACATTAGAGGTTAGCCAAAAACCAAAATCATGCAATGAAATGCAAACTAAACTAACTAGGTGATTTACTGCCTTCTAGTAGGTGCAAGTATGATACTCTCAGATCAGACTGAGACTAGTGACAATGCAACACCTAAACGAAGGATTTGAATGCAAAGAATTGAAAAACTATATGAATGGAGATTTAATCTATATTTTTGTATTTTTTGTGCAATATTATGAAATTAATCTAGAATGAATAAAATTGGAATGCAGATTTGATCTAAAAATGCTATGATTGAGTATGAAACTATGAATAAGAAACTATGTAAAAGCTAAATGATCAACTATGAAAGATCTCACAAATCACCTATCGCAAATGCTCAATCCTTCAATCGCCAATTCGCCAGAGTAATTGTACAAATTCAAGTGTTGTAATTATGAAGAGCTGAGCCTTGGTTTTATAGAAATCCAGGGCTTTGAGGAAGCAAAAGAAAAGCCATAAATCACTCTCGATGAACTCAAGTTGATTATTAAGTTATCAAGAAATTAGAGATAATGTACTCATAAAATCATGCAAAAGCAGGCAAGAACAACTTTTTAACTCAAATCAGAAGTTTAGATCATTTTTGAACTCAAAATAGAATGTTGAGTTTCCAAAATATAACAACTTGCATTGATTTCCTAATTTTGAGTTTAACCGCTCTTTGAATGAGCACAATTAATTATGAATTAATTAAATAAATAAAGTGATTTATCCTCAACTTAATTGATTTTTGAATAAAAATAATTGATTTATGGGTTAATCAATTATTAAATGAAACTTTATTCAAAAACTATATTATTAAATATTGACAACTGACTTTAATTAATTAAATAGGAATTTAATCAATTAGTCATAAGATTTTAGATTTATTGTCAAAATTAAATAATACAATTTAGGAATAATTATAATTAAATTTAATTAAACAATTAAATGACAGTATTAAATCTAATTAATTAAATATTTAGAATATTCAATTAATCAAACTTTAGAATAAATAGGATTTATTGCCAAATAATTATTAAATTAAAGATAATTATGATAAATAGGAATATTACTAAGAATATTCCTCAATGCAGAATTTAGGATAAAATCAATTAAATTCGATAATGTGCAAATGTGCCTTAGGTTAGGACTTTGATGTCAATTTTGTTCGAATTGAAGATGTAGGAGGTTAATGAACCTATAGCCCATTTTTGGAGTATTACATTTTGCCCATCTTTGAATCACTGTGCAAAGCATAGTGGTTAAAAGAATAGTTTGTGTATGATATATATGTATGAAATTGATTTGAAAGATGAACCGATTCCAAGATAGAAACCGATTGAAAGATTGGAAAAAGAGATACCAACCCAGGCCCAAAATGACTAGGAATCGAGATGATGCTAGCTATATCAACAATCAACCCATGATTATGAAAAAGTGCCAAAACGCCTGATTCTGAACCTTATGATTGCAAAGAAGTGAGTGACCGATTCCAGACCTGAATGTCCTTGTATGAATCATATTGGTATCACATCCTAAACCCATCAGTTACGAAGAGACAAGGAAATGACGCTAATGAACATATAGTTACAAAAAGTTAATACAGTTTACAAGATAGATTTAGGATACCAGATTGATATGGATATGCCCCAAGTAATGATTGATTTTCCCCAAGCGATGAGGACTTTAGATGAATCAACAACTAAATGTGGTTGTTGTCTTGATTATTGAGGAAAGATTTGATTTTCAGATTTAGATTTACAAACTTTGAATGATGTGCAATACCATGCCCCATTCGGGATTAAAATTGAAATCTGACAAGAAAAGTCAGCATTATAGTTTAGAAGCATGTTAATTGATTTGAGAAGTGGTTATACACGTTCGAGAATGCGTTCTGCATCATTTTAGAGGTCCTGAAGACCAAGTTTGACTAGGTTAAACCATGAGTTGACCATAGGTGACCAAGTTGAAATTTTGATAGTTTGATGTAAGATAATCAGTTCATTTGGAAAATGGATTTCTTTGATGATTGAAGGTTGATTATGCAAGCAGTCAGACATCCTGGGTCTGAAAATTTTAAATCAAGTTTTTGACATAGTAAATAATCTCAGATTTTGATTTTGATCCCAAAAATGGGTTCAAAATGTCAAAATCAGCTAGGGGTGCAATTTTCGTGAAAAATGGAGCACTTTTGAAAATTAGGTCAAAAGCTATATAAAGGCCAGAAGGGTCATTTTCAATTCATTTTCACCATTGACTTTTGAAAACCTTTTGGAGCCCTCTAAGTGAGAAAATGGTAGAAATGAAGGTACTTGTGTCTTCTCACCATTTTGAGTGTAGCCAGAGGCATCAGAGACCTCGACAGTATGGACATCCGATACGTGGACCTCTGTGCTTCTCTAAAAATTCAAATTTTCTTTCTTTATAGCATTTTGAGCAAATTTTTTGTACATTATCAATTTTTAATTTTTGCATGCATGAAAACTCATACGACTGTCCTTCTGGGCTCGTAGGACTTTTCAATTCTAGTTAGGTTGTCGTATCATTAACCCCGAAGACTCGTATGAGAGGGACCCAAGAGTCATATGACATTTCATCGGGTCCCTCCTAACTCATACGAGGAGATATACAATGTCCTATCATCATTGTTTGTCGTATGGTAACCAGTGAAAACTCGTATGAGTTTTTTTGCTAGTCTGCTTTATCATTTGGAAAGCAGTGAGCTCAAAACTCATTTCTAGGGAAAAATTTTAAATTTTATGATCTTTTAGCTTGATTACTGAGCCCTTGATCTACCTTTTGAAATAGAAAACTATTCAATTCCTGTAGTTGTAGCTTGTTTTTCAACCAAAGTACTGATAGGATTCCTTGTTTCTATGCTACGTAGTTCACATATCCCGATGTTCATGTACACATATCACATCTAGCCACTCAAAGACTCTGTGTTTCCTTTCCTGATCTGATGAGAGTTCATCTTGCTTCCTGTAGATTTGAGTATCTGATCCATTTACCTGAGATTAGGGTAAATCATGGACTCTTGACTGCGTTGATAGAGAGATTTCATTCTAAGACCTAGACATTCCACCTGCCGACCGAGGAGATCACTGTGACACCAGAGGATGTATACCGGATACTATGCATTCCCTTCCATTTAGGTTAGCATCCAGCTTATGTGAGTTTAGGGAACTCTCAATTACTAGCATTCTGACGTCTTTTCAGAGATGACACTCAGTTGACTAGTTATATTTCCTGGAAGACCTTGGTACAATGCTATGGTCAAATCCATAGATTAGAGTGCATTCTTTCTGAGATGATAGGTGGTATTATCTTGTCTGACCATTAGTAGAATGGTCCTCTGATGGGCTGGGCCCTGATGGTTGCACGTTTGATGGTGACTCCTTCCAAGTTAGTCTGGGGTCAGTGTCTTCTAGCCCACATGTTCTCCGAGATGCACGAGGTAGTGTATCAGGAGAGAAAATCTTTTGCTGCTTGTGCTTTATTTTTACAGATCTGGGCATGGGAGCATATCCCAATTTTGAGACTAGTGTGTCAATAACAACGATAGACACAGGAGCCTTTGATTTATATTTATGCTGGATATGTCATACAGGGGTGCATGGGCCATGTAGAGTACTAGAGATGGTGTCTTGATGACATGACATTTGTACGATGGAGGCCCTATGTAGATATTGAGCCTTGGCCTACTACACGAGAGCAGTTCAGTTTCTTCTTTTAGAGTTGGGTGTTGATAGGAAGATCATCCTCTGTACTGGAGAGATTTATTATTACCAAGGTGTGGCGATAGTATGGACGAGTGCAGGATGCACCTTAGGATTATGCCATGTATGCTCGAATAGCCCATGAGCTCAGACTTGGATGGACCTGAGGCTTTCTTATGCCTTGTGTTCACAGGAGTAAAGTGGTATTATTGGTAGAGACTGGGAGTATAGACCACAGGTTGTTGATGCCAGAGTGATAGATGGTTTTATCACATGTCTCATTGATCATTTTGTCTATAGATTCTCTGACCCCATAGAGCTGATACCTTCCATGGAGGAGGTGATGGATGTTACTGGAACTCCGATGAGATAGAGTTCGAGACCCACATAGGTTTCGATTGTACACCCCACACCTCCGAGACTGAGAGTGATGGCTCCCCCATAGAGACCATTAGGATAGATGAGGCCTCCTCATCCCACTAGTTCTACAGCAGGTAGACCTACAGGTGCATAGAGATGGACTAGGGGAGAGGGTGGTACTTTAGGTAGTGTTGATACTGCTGAGGAGGTACTTGCAGCTGAGTAGGTTGTAGGTGGTGATTCTGATCCCTTATAGGAGGATACCAGTTTTGATCTTGGTGTAGAGGTTAGACGCTGTAAGGCACAAAGAGTAGAGACCACAAAGCAACCTGTGGTAGATACAGATATGTCAGAAGTAGATGTTGATCCCAGTGTTCCATTGACTACATAGGAGATTGTGAGGAGACTCAGATTATAGGTCTAGGACCTGAAGGTTTGTAGTGCTCACTGAGAGGAGAGGTTTCTAGAGGCAGATAGACAATGTACTGAGCTTCATGGTGAGGTTCAGAGATTATAGGCAAAGGTTATTCATCAGACCTCTAGATCTTCCAATTATGTTTCTACATACTATGCTGTGGTACCACTTGCTCAGAGAGTTCCTTCATATTCTCAATATATGATAGCATCAGAGGGAGCGAGAGCACCTAGATCCAAGGCAGTACCAGATGCACCACCACCACCTCCACCAGATGGAGAGGATCATGTAGATAGCTGATCTATCATGATATTTTGATATTTTTGTTGCTCTTTTGATACTGTTCTGACTTTTGATAGCTCACATGAGCTCATTCTTTTGTACACTGTGCCAGTAGTGCACCCCTGACTATTTCAAGTTTTATGATATATATATATATATATATATATATATATATATATATATATATATATATATATATATATATATATATATATATATATATATATATATATGATATCGAGACTTTTGGTTGTGACTTCATTTGTACTTGTCATGTTTTTGATGTATGATGATATCATGTGATGCTTATGCTATGAGTAGAGTAGAATGTATGTATGGATTCATGCAATGCAATGATTTTCTTTCATATGTATGAATGTTATGCAAGTGTACTTGATTATGGAAATTATATGTATGGAAATGTATGTAATGCAATAGATGGAATGAATGATTATGAATATGTAATGTAAGTGCAACGATACACATGATATGTTTTGTAGGTATTGATGAAGACAAGTACACAATCTTATGTCAAAAAGGATGTTTAACCTAGGATTGTGACTACTTGTGTTTCTATGAGAAGACCTTCGTATGAGATTCAACTCTTCATTTTCAGTTTAAGTATAGTTATTAGAAGGATTTTTGAATATTGTCAAGCAATTTGTGAGATCATGCAATCATGCAAAGTGTAAAATGACATGCAAAATGAAATGCAACCTAAGACCTGGGACCTAGTCACTGATCATGTGTCGTTCATTTGTCATCATTGAGTTTTTTTTTTAGGTAACCAGATAAATCAGTACAATGCCCACTAGTTAGGAAACTATGAACATATAAATACTAATTTGTATGCTTAAGAATCAATACAACACCCATTGGTGAGACAACCATGGACATATGAATATTGATTTTGTTTTTAGAATGTCAGATTAGATACAAGCACTAAGGCACAAATGCCAGGATGACCTGAATATCTTGTCCATTTTGATATAGCAATTTGTATAAGCATCAAAACATAAACATTGTGTTGACCAGAATATGCCTTGCATTCAAACACATCAAACAGTCAAGAGATCATTCTAAATCCAATGTGAATTACCCATAGTGACCCTTTATCGTTCACATCCTTAGGTAAGATTGCATTTCACAATAAGAGAAAGAACTCACTCAAAAAGACAATAGTTAGATCAAAATTCCTTGAGTTTTCTAGGTATCAATGGTTGAGGTATGCATGGCCATCCAATTTGAGATAGAGGCTCTTACAGTCAAACACCATTTCAATCCAGAATTTCCAAAGTTGTTAGATTTTCACAAACAAGAAGAAGAAAAAGAAAAGATTATGCCCCTAGTCATCACTCCCTAAATCCTATAAAGGACATCATCAAAGAGCTCGAATGGACACAATATGCAAAAATCTCAATGTAAATCAGTAAGCATACAAGGAGATAAAAGCATGTAAAAAAAGCATAGATTGTTTTCATTTTGTGTTGATGTTTGATTGCATTGTTGTAGATGAAAAATCCCTTTTTGGAGAGGAGACAGACAGACAGACTCAGATGAAGCTTCAAAGGACTCTGATTGGATATGACACGCCTAAGATACATTGGAGGCCATAGGATATGACATTGATTTCCCACAAGTGTGAAGCATTGATAGGATACAAATGCTTGAGCCAATTGGTGTACAGATTGACTTATTGAAAATAGGAAAGCAGGAACAAACCGGGAGATATGTACAAACTAAAGCAAGACTGAAAGCTAGGAAAGACCAAGATTGTGCTGATAGATGGAGCATTTTGAAACAAGTGGCACCCATTTGCTAGGTTTTCACCATCTTGGCAGAGATTGTATTTTTTCTACCAAGGCACCTGTTTCCAGGTATTCATCAAGGCACTTTTCTTTTTTTTCATTTTTTTGTATTTTTTATTTTTTCAAATTTTTTGTACTTTTGATATTTTTTACTTTTTTTGTGAATCATCAAGGTGCCCATTGCTAGGTTTTCACCAAGATGTTCATTTTTTCAGGACTTTTTATGATTTTTATGATTTTTTCAGGATATTTTACCCTAGACTGAATGCCTTAGGTGTAGAATTTCTTTAGATGGAGAACATTGATTGATTCTTGGAGCTATTCTCCTTCAGTCATTAAGAGTTGATAGGCTCCAGAGCCAAAAGTAGCAGTGATAACAGAGGGACCCAGCCAGTTGGGTTCAAACTTCCCCTTGCGTTCTCTATGTGATTGATTTTTAGGATTCTCTCTCAAGACTAGATCACCAACCTAAAATTCTCTGTGTCTAAATTTCTTATTGTAGCCTCTAGACATTCTCTTCTGATATACTCTGAGATGATCATACACTGCTTATCTACGCTCATCTAGTAGTTCAAGTTCTTGCAACCTAGACACTCTATAGTCATCATCAGTTACTAGACAGTGCATTCTGATTCTTAGTGATGGGATTTCAACCTCAATGGGCAGTACTGCTTCCGACCCATAAACTAAAGTGAAAGGTGTAGCCCCAATAGGCATTCTGTTACTTGTTCTGTAGGCCTAGAGAGTTGGATTGATCATGAGATGTCAGTCTCTTCCTATTTTATTAACTGTACAATGCAAGATTTTCAATAGATTCTTGTTTGAAGCCTCTGCTTGTCCATTCACTTGAGGATAGTAGATAGATGACCAATGTTGTGTAATCTTGAATTTGGCACATAAATCATCCTAGTCTTTGTTCTTAAATTTTCCACCATTATCTGTGACTATAGAATGTGGAATAGCATACCGACATATGATGTAGTTCAAGATGAACATAGATATTTGTTTTCCAATTGCCTGTATTAAAGGGACTGCTTCTACTGATTTTGTGAAATAATCTATACCTGTAATAATGTGGGTATGTCCATTAGAAGAATGAAGATCTATGGCACCTATAAGCTCAAATACCCATTGATAAAAAGGCCATTGTGTAGTGAAAGGGATTAGATCTCTCCCTAGAGCATGAATTAATTTTCCATGCACTTGGCACTTGTGACAGTTCTTAGCAAACTTGATAGACTCTTTCTCCATTTCTGGCCAATAGTACCCAGCCCTAATAAGTTTTCAGGCTAGTGTTAAACCGTTCGAGTGTGACCCACAAATACCATCATGGACTTATTCTAACACACGTTGAGAATCTTCCCATTCTAAACATCTAAGTAGCGTACCATCTAGACCTCATTTGTGAAGATCATGACCAATGATGACATATCAGGAGGCATTTCAGATAAGATATCTCTTTTCATGGCAGTTAAAGGTATCGGGAATGATTTGGTCTTTGAGATAGGAGAATAGGTTTTGATATCTAGATGAATCATGACCCACAATAGTGTAGATCATATGGGTATCAGGGGAGTCATATGTAGGATAATATAGTGCTTCCACTAGGAACTCATAGCGTAGCTCATGTTTAGGTTGTAATAAAGTAGATAATATTGCCATTGCATCGGCCACCTTATTCTCTGTTCTAGGTATTTGTTCAAATGTGATAGATATTAAATATTTCTTTAGATCATCTACCATTCTCTTGTATGGAAAGAGATTTTCATCTTTCATTTGATACACATCATTGACTTGATGGATTACAAGTTGTGAGTCTCCATGAATGTGTAGTTTTGTTACTCGCCACTCAATTGCTATTTTCATACCATTCAAAAGGGCTTCATATTTAGCAATATTTTTTGTACGAGGGAACTTCAATCTGAATGCTTTGGGTATTGAGTACCCTTGTGGAGTGATAAAAAAAATGCCTACGCCAGATCCGTTCTATGTATAGGAGCCATCAAAGAACAATTGCCATTCTCTAGAAGAAAGATTTATGATAGAGGAATCTGGAAATTCCATTTGCATTAGTGTGTCATCAAACAAAGGTGCCTTTGCTAATTGATCAGCAATGACTTGGCCTTTAATAGATTTTCTTTCAATATATTCAATGTCAAATTCACTTAAGAGCATGACCCATTTAGTTAATTTACCCATGAGGACAACTTTGCTTAGTAGGTACTTTAGTGGATCAATTTTAGCTACCAAATGTGTGGTATGAGCCAACATGTAATGTCTCAATTTTTGTAATGCAAAGATCACAGCTAGACAAGCCTTTTCAATCATAGAATAATTCTTTTCATATGCCACCAATGTTCTACTGATATAGTATATAGCTCTTTCCTTCTTGTTCTCATCATGCTGTGCAAGCATGCCCCTAGTGATGTATCTGTAGCGGAGACATATAAGATCAAAGGCTTCCCTTGAATGGGAGGCATCAATATAGGAGGATTTGATAGATATTTATTGATATGATTAAAATTCTTTTCACATTCCTCACTCCATGAAAAGGTCACACCTTTATGTAATGTCTTTGTAAAAGATTGTGATATGTCTGCTAGCTGAGATATGAAGCATCTAATAAATTGTACTCTCCCTTGTAATGTTCAAATTTTACTGATGTTCTTGGGAGGTTGCATCTCCATGATTGCTTTAACTTTAGCTGGATCTACTTCAATTCCTTTCTTTGAAACAATGTGGCCTAAAAGCTTTCCAGAAGTGACACCAAAAGCACACTTCTTAGGATTTAGTTTGAGACTAAATTTTTTCATTTTGTTGAGTATCTTGCTCAAGTCATTTAGATGTTAAGCTCTAATCATAGATTTTTCTAAAGTATCATCAACATAATCCTCCATAGTCCTAAGCATCATGTCATGAAAAATAGAAGTCATAGCTCTCTGATATGTAGCACTAGCATTCTTAAGTCCAAATGGCATGACATTCCAGCAAAAGGTACCCCATGCACATGTGAAGCAGTTTTCTCTTGATCCTCTGGAGCAATTTTGATTTGATTATATCCAGAAAAACCATCCATCAAAGAATACATCTCAAAGCCCGAAGTCATGTCCACTATCATATAAGTATTAGGTAATGGAAAATCATCCTTAGGGCATGCTTTTTTTCACATCTCTGAAATCTATGCACTCTTAGAGATTTGTCTGGTTTAGAAATAGGTACAATATTAGAGATCCATTCAGCGTAATCAATAACTTAGATAAATTTGGCTTTTAGGAGCTTCTCTAATTCAACTTTTACCAAGAGTGCAACATGTGGATGCATCTTTCTTAATTTTTGCTTAACAGGGTTGACATTTGGAGCTATAGAGAAATGGTGCATTATAAGATCAGGATCAAACCTTGGCATATTTGAGTATTTCCATGCAAAGTTGATCTTTTTTTCTGTTAAGAATGTTGTAAATTTTTTCTTTTCCTCTTCTGATAAAGATTATGCTACATGGATCAACTGTGGTTCCTTTGCTATTTCCAAGTTGATAGATTGAGTGGGCTCAATTAGAACTGGAGATCTATCCTGTAAATGACTTGGGAGGACATCAAATAACTCATCCTTAGGCACCTAAGAGAGGTTTTCACCTTCGGATATGTCTTTTATTTTTACTTTTGTAGGTTCTGAGACTGCCACAAAGTGGTTTTCACCCTCAGAACTCCTTTTCTTTTTATTCTTATTCTTATTTTTCTGACTAAGATACTTGATGTCTGACTCCGTCATGCTAACGCTCGGTTCATTGATGGAAGTCCTCATAGGCTCAACTGCATTTAGGTAGAAAGCAAGGGTATAGTCATTGGGAAAGGTATAAATACCTTGGTTCAAGTTTGTGGACATTATGTCAAGAAGGTCAGGGCATTGGATAGTCAAAGTGGTGAAAGATTGGGAAAGAGTGTTGACAGATATGGATTTATCATCATTGGTCCTAACTTGACACTCAAGTTCAAAGGTGATATTACAACTTAAGACATTCAATTCATGAATAGGCTCAATGTCATTGTGGAAATCCACTTCAGCCATCGGTGGATCAGAATCGATAAGTTCATCATTTCACTCTAGAATTACGTTGGGTTTAGGTGCATATTGGTGAATAACATCAACATGCTTTTCTGTAATAATTTCATCTGGTTCTGGAATGACTCCCCATTCATAATCATTTGATTCATCTTCTGTTTCTTCATCTAGACCTCTAGGAAATCTAAGAACATGAGTAAAGTCAAGATGAATACCCCAAGAAGGGTTTCCCTCAGATTCCAATTTGAATTCATACTCGTGGGAATCTATCTCAAAATAACTACCACCGTCCTCTTTGTTTGTTTGATTGCCTTAAAGATTAGCTGGTTCTTGTGTTGCAACTATCTCTTTCTCTATAGTAGGTTCTTGTGTTTCTACTACATTAATTCTTTTTATTGGATCATCTTCAAATTCAAGGAGGTCTTTTATTTCTTTAGGCAAATGCTCATAGGGAATGAGATCTTTAGTGGTATCTAAATCATCACTATCAGATTGCTCTATTGTTTCTCCCTTTAGTTGATTCGCTATAGAGGGCTCAACTTGTTCTAAAATATGTGGGGAGTTCTTGCTAAGATAGAAAGGCTTCTTCATGTATCCTAGACCTGTTGTATTCTTGTTTGCTTGGCCATGATGATCAAGAGGTGACAGATGATCTTTACCCTATAGTCTTAGAGGTCCTTTTCCTTTATATCCCTTTTTTGTGATCAATTTGTCCCCTGGGCCATATGCCTTAGACAGGCTCTTAGGAGTTTCAGCATCACATTTTTGAACCACTTGAGATTTAGGTTCATCTTTGTATAGCCATGCAAGCACAACTTCATCTTCTTCAAACTCCTATTTAGATACTTGTTCTGCAACAAAATTTCCTTTATATGCTTCAAGAGGTTCTTTAGACTCTAGTTTGGACTATTTCAGAATTTGTCCATAGGACTTAGGTGAGATAGGGAGACACGTCAAAGATAAGACTGGCTCTATAGTATATTCTCCCATACCATTGTCTTTGATCTTAACCTCTTTAGCAATGTCTTCCATCTTAGATGGGGATGCTACATCTATTTGCTTAGTTGAAGATTCTCTATGATTGGGAACAAGTTTATCAACACTCTCTTTCAATGTATTGAAAGTTGTATACAGATCAGCTGGAATCGTCACCTCTACTCCTTCATAAGGAAATTTCAAACACTCATGGAATGTAGAGGGAATGGCTTTCATTTCATGTATCCAGGGTCTCCCTAGAAGGATATTGTAAGCCAAAGGTAGATCAAGAACTTGACATATAGTATCTCTAATGATAGGACCTGCTCTGATAGGTAAGACAATAATTCCCTTAGAAGATCTTTCTTGCTCATCATATGCTTTGATAGTTATCTTCTTCTTGGGATCAATGGCCATATCTAAAAATCCCGATTGTGTAATCAAGCTAAAAGAACAAATGTTTAGGCCAACGCCCCCATCTATCAACACATGTTTGACATGACAGTTTTGGATCAAGACTTCAATATGCAAGGGCTGGTTATGTGGATGACTCAAGGAGTTATCATCTTCCTCTAAAAAGGAAATGTACTACAGAGACGTAAGATGACCAACCATAGTCTAGAATCTGTCTAAATCAAGGTCGTTAGGAACATTGGATCCAAGGAGAGCTTTGTCTAGAATGGCACTATGAGCTAGAGATATCCGAAGCAACTCAAACATAGAGATCTTAGCATTTGTGTGTTGGAGTTGTTGAATAATACTATATGAAGTAGGCCTCGTGTCTTTAGGATTTGAATATTTAGATGTAGCCTTTTATTTAGAAGTAGATGAAAGATTGAAAGGCACCTTAGGGACATTGGATGAATCTGGTATTTGTCCTTGTAGATGTGCCTGAGCTTGTGATCAAGTAACTACATTTATTGATTGATTATCTCTATCTCTTCTTACAATTGTGATGACATTGCAACACCCAGATAGGCATGGTTCAACCATATTGATAACAACATTGTTTCCAGAGTAGGCATAATTGACTTTAGCACCCATATTAGGCTGAGAAGAAGAATCTTCTTTACCATGTTTAGGAAATGGTTCTGTGAATGTTGTATGATCATTATTACTCTTATGATTGTTAATCGTGATGTCACCATTATCAATTTTGTCTTGTATAATGTGCTTCAAGAAAATGTAGTTGTTAGTCTTATGACCTTTATTGCGATGGAATTCATAGAAATCATTCTCTCTCCACCATTTTGGTTTAGGTTCTGGATCAAAGACTTTCATCTCAGGCAAGTAGATGATTTTGTTTTCCAATAGAGTTTTCATGGCAGATTCCAAGGATTCTCCAAGAGGAGTGAATTTGTGATGAGGATCTATAGCCCAAGGTTTGTAGTCAGATGACTTTTTGTTGGACTCTCTTGCTTTAGCTTCAAAAGCTTTGATGGCTTGGGTTCCACAAATGAGATTGAAAGAAGGTGCCTTAGATGGGGCACATATATTATCAACAATGCCATCTGTGACAACACCTTTATTCTTGTTCCAGTTTTTGTTCTTGTCCTTAGAACTAGATTCATACTTGTCTTTTTGAAGTGTGATGTCTCCCTTTTTCACAAGTACTTTCTCAATTTTGATCACATTATCTACCATCTTGTCAAAAGATTCATGAATTTGCATTTTTAAAGGGTAGTTGATTTCTGGAACAAGATTGTTGATGAAGATTTCCAACTTCTTAGTTTCGGGAATGGGTCTAGCATATAGAGAAAATTTCTTCCTCCACCTCTTGAGAAATGTCAGGAATGGTTCTCTTGGATACTATTTCAAATTGCAGATGTCGATCATGGTGACTAGATGTTGAATATTGTAGGAGTATTATTGATAGAATAGTTTGATTAACTCCTCAAAATTTTTGATAGTAGGAGGCATTCTAGAGAACCAATGAATGGCCACTCCTCCCAGAGATCAAGGGAAAAGACACATTAATTATGTTGGTTCATGCATAAACTCCATAGATTGAGTATAGAATTCTCTAACATGATCTTGAGGGTCAGAGTTTCCATCATACGTATCATATTTAGGCATCTCCACTCTTTTAGGGAATGGCGACATGTACAAGTCTTTATCAAATGGAAGAGGGCATAGAGCTTCCATGGAGAACTCCTTAGGTTCCTTTTCTTTTTCTTGCATGGCATGCATCTGTTTCATCATAGCCATGATAGGAGTTTCTTCTTCATGTGTAATGATATCTTCCACATTAAAGTTTGGAGGAAGTTTAGCTCCTTGATGAGATAACTCTAGAAAGTATGCCTCTCTATCTTCTTTCAAGAAATGCCTCATCATTTTCTTGAAGTCATCATCATTTTGATATCGAGCAATTTCAGAAGGTGTGGGTTCTTGATCCACACCATGTTGAGAATGGTGTCCTTGAGACCCATGTTGTGTCCCTCCGTGAGACATGTTAGGAGTTTTAGGGCTCCCTAGATTAGATTGAGGAGGGGTTTGTTGATTACCTCTGTGAGTTGATGGAGGGGGTATGTAACTAGTTTTCAATCAAAAATTGCCAAGACCGCCATCTTTGTAAAGACCAAAATTATAGAGTTTCTTAAGAGTGGGACCCTTGTGAATAGTCAAAGGTGTGGTGCTAAGTGCTTCTCCATATTTCTTGTGAGAGGAAGGTCTAGTTTCCACCATTAATCTTGGGTGAAGCAAATGAATGAGATGAAGACAATTGAAGAATGAATTGATTCAAGAAGATTGAATGATGCAACCATGTCAAGATTGAAGTGATTAAAGATTAGATCAGATGTAAATGAAGGATACTATGCCACAGTAGTGTGGGTAGATGCCCAATAGATGGCAGGCACAAGCTCCCAACACTTAGCCATTTAGCAAGAAGACTGAATTTGAAGATAATGTTGACAAGGTTTTTGACACAAGATGAAAAAGACTCAAATCGATAACCCAGAAGGCAAGATCAGACTCAAAGGCCCACTTGAGGAAAATGAATAAATTTATTCTAGTTTCTGCTCTATTCCTGACACAGTGATTTGTTTAATAGATTCTAGAAATAGGCTGTAAAAATTGAGTTTCTGACAATTCTGACCACTTTGTAGCAATTTTTCTCAAATGACTTTCTGCAAGATCGTACAACAGTGGGTATTTTGTGAAATGACACTTGATAAACTCGTATGATAGTTGCAAAACTCACATGATAATTGATAGAAAATTTTTGAATTTCATTTTTTACTGGTGGCAAAACTCGTACGACACTATACAAGCTATCATATGATAATATAGGGGTTTTGAAATGACAAATGTGAAAACTCGTACAACTTTCTAACCTGATGGGATGACTTTTGACTCCAGAAAGGATTTTTACTTCAGATTTTGCAAATTTTTGGCTTTCAATTTTAGATTGTTGATAAATTTCTTTGTCTAGGTTTGAAGATTATTTTGAGATTGTTCATTTTTGGTAGCCAAATAGATAAACAAGCATGCAAAATAGCAAGCAAGTGATTCCAAGCACGTCTAAAAATAATGAACAGGGGACAAAGCAACCCTACGCATGAACAATCAAGTGATTGGATGTGATAATTCCTAGGAGTGCTAATTGTGTATGTTCCAAAAAGTTTTTCAATAATGAAAATATTCCTAAAAAATGAAAATTTGGCCTCACTAGGGTTTGTAGTAATGGTCTGACTCTGCAACTTTTATGATCTCAAGAGGGTGAACTCCAATCCAGGTGCACCGGGGTTTTGACACATTTTGAGAAATTAATCAATCAAGAGCTGCTAGGGAGATCTGACAACCCAAAAAGAGACCACACCTATGAAGATTTCTCCACAAGGACATTTATATAGCGGTTGCTACTACCACGATGAAAATGGCTATTACCGCTTGAGGTTCCGTCCATGTGGTTGACCCAATTAAGGGAATGTCCACTATGGTTAACCCTCTCTAAAGGTGACTCAAAAAATATACCACATGGAGACTGGTTCCAGATTCAAGGATCTGAGTATTTGATACTACCCAAAAAGGGAGTAGAGTATGGTCCTCTAGCCTTTTCACTTTTAACTCAAAACAAAGTAGACAGATTAATCTGACATGCTAAGACCAAGATTATCTCACAAAGATCTATGACATCAGTAGCTTATGATCTATCAACCTCTCCAGAGAGAGAATGTATCAATCAAAAGTTGAAGACACACAAATCTAGTAGAATGTGAGACTCTCTCAGTAACCTCCCTACCTACAAGGGGATCCTTTGTCAAGAAGAGCTTCACATGCATGAACAAGCGGAAGAAGCCCACTGTCTCGAGATCATCCGCAAATAGTGTTCATAGGGCCTATTTACTATGTGTAACAGATATGTAGAAAGCAAATCTATGTTCATTTTATAGGCCAAAATGAAGTCTGTGATATGAGAGAAAGAAAATCACACAAGCTTGACACGTGAGAGTTCATTTTAATCCAAATTGAAATGTTATCAGCTTGAGAAGAATACCTGAATTCTTCACAACATGCTTAGTAGATTTTTACCTATTTTAGAAATTTAGTTGCACTTTTTCCAATCAGATTC
The DNA here is from genome assembly GCA_027943335.1 of Chamaecyparis obtusa. NCBI lineage: Eukaryota > Viridiplantae > Streptophyta > Pinopsida > Cupressales > Cupressaceae > Chamaecyparis > Chamaecyparis obtusa. Next base: position 276,802 of record BSBK01001217.1, read on the forward strand.
AACAAGTATCAATAAAAAACATAAGATTTCATTTGTTAAGGTTAGCTGTTAGACGAAATCTAAAAATCAAATTTGAAAAACTACCAAAAATGCTGAAACGACAATTGAATTCTGGAGTCAAAACTGGTATGACAATGGGTTACCTCTCAAACGATAGTTTGGAAACTCGTACGACTGTGGGTCTCTTCTCATACGACAATTGGGCTTCCAAACGGCAGTGTGTACTCTTTGATATGAGTCTTGAAATTTGAACCTGTCATACGATAGTGGGTATCTCCTGAAATAAATTTTTGACAAAAGTCATACGAAAAATGTACGGACAGAAAATAAAGATCATAGTTTTAACCAGAAAATGATAGAAATTGATAGAATTTGAATGGAAACCCATTTCAGGACCGCACGGTGGGTGCCAGAAATGTGTGTGTGTGAATTTTGTACCTAGCTATAGACACAACAATTCAGTAAAACATTAGAGGTTAGCCAAAAACTAAAATTATGCAATGAAATGGAAACTAAACTAACTAGGCGATTTACTGCCTTCTATTAGGTGTGAGTATGATACTCTTAGATCAGACCGAGACCAGTGACAATGCAACACCTAAACAAAGGATTTGAATGCAAAGAATTGAAAAACTATATGAATGCAAATTTAATCTATATTTTTGTATTTTCTATGCAATATTATGAAAAATTGTATGAAATTAATCTAGAATGAATAAAATTGGAATGTAGATTTGATCTAAAAATGCTATGAATGAGTATGAAACTATGAATAAGAAACTATGTAAAAGCTAAATGATCAACTATGAAAGATCTCACAAATCGCCTGTCGCAAATGCTCAATCCTTCAATCGCCAATTTGCCAGAGTAATTGTACAAATTTGAGTGTGTAATTATGAAGACCTGAGCCTTGGTTTTATAGAAATTCAGGGCTTTGAGGATGCAAAAGAAAAGCCATAAATCACTCTTGATGAACTTAGGTTGATTTTTAAGTTATCAAGAAATTATAGATAATGAACTCATAAAATCATGCAAAAGCATGCAAGAACAACTTTTTAACTCAAATCAGAAATTTAGATCAGCTTTGAACTCAAAATAGAATGTTGAGTTTCCAAAGGTAACAACTTGCATTGATTTCCTAATTTTGAGTTTAACTGCTCTTTGAATGTGCACAATTAATTATGAATTAATTAAATAAATAAAGTGATTTATCCTTAACTTAACTGATTTTTGAATAAAAACAATTGATTTATGGGTTAATCAATTATTAAATCAAAATTTATTCAAAAACTATATTATTAAATATTGACAACTAACTTTAATTAATTAAATAGGAATTTAATCAATTCGTCATAAGATTTTAGATTTATTGTCAAAATTAAATAATACAATTTAAGAATAATTATAATTAAATTTAATTAAACAATTAAATGGTAGTATTAAATCTAATTAATTAAATATTCAGAATATTCAATTAATCAAACTTTAGAATAAATATGATTTATCGCCAAATAATTATTAAATTAAAGATAATTAGGATAAATAGGAATATTACTAGGAATATTCCCCAATGCAGAACTTAGGATAAAATCAATTAAATTCAATAATGTGTAGATGTGCCTTAGGTTAGGACTTTGATGTCAATTTCAATTGAATTGAAGATGTAGGAGGTTAATGAACCTATAGCCCATTTTTGGGGTATTACACATATTGGAGAGAAGCTGTCACCACAGATGTTTATGTTCTAAACCGAGTACAACTGAAGGACACTAATAAGACACCCTATGAGTTATGGTTTGGTCACAAACCCACTCTAAGTTACTTTAGAGTTTTTGGAAGTAAATGCTTTCTTCTGAAAGATGAAAGAAATGGGAAGTTTGACTCAAAAGGTGATGAAGGGATATTTCTCGGATATTCCACTAAAAGTAAAACATACAAGTGTCTTAACAAAGTAACTAATAAAATGATTAAAAGTACTAATGTTCGAGTTGATGAGTTTGATGATAAGAATGTAGAGGAAAGCACAAAGGAACTAGAAGACTACGATAGATTCAGTTACATTGAACAACCAGAGTACCTACCGATGTAGTAAACAGTGACGACCGGTCAACAGGAAAATAATACCGAGGAACAGGAAAAAGAAACTGACGAGCAAGAAGCACCTACCGAACAAGAAAATGAACCTACATAGGATGAACAAGAAAGAAGAGATCAGATACTGGCAAGATTTTTTAGAAGACATCATCCTGAGACATAAATCATTGGAGACAGACAAGCTGGCATGCAAACAAGAAGTAAAGAAAGACAAGATACATGTCTAGTTTTTGAATATGAACCAAAGAATGTAAAAGTTGCATTAGAGAATGATGAATGGGTTAATGCAATGAAAGAGGAAATAGAAAAGGTAGAGAAGAACAAAACTTGGAGTTTAGTACCCATACCTAAAGACAAGAGTGTTATCGGTACTAAGTGGATATTTAGAAACAAGCTTAATGAGAATGGAGAGGTAACAAGGAACATCGCTAGGTTAGTATGCAAGGGATATGCACAGGAGGAAGGAATAGATTATGGTGAGACTTTCACACCTATTGCTAGATTAGAAGGAGTCAAAATGTTACTTGCATATGTTGCAAACAAAAATTTTAAAGTTTACCAAATGGATGTTAAATCTACTTTTCTAAATGGGATACTTGAAGATGAAGTCTACATAGAACAACCTGAAGGGTTCATTGATCCAAAAAACAAAGATATATTATGTAGATTACATAAAGCTTTATATGGTTTAAATCAAGCACTGCAAGCCTAGTATGAGAGGATGCATAACTATTTGTTGAGTATTGGATTTGTTAGAACAAGTGAGAATAGTAATCTGTACATGAAAGGAAATTCTGATGATACTATCTTGATTGCTGAGATATTTTTGGATGACATAATATTTGGAGGAAAAGATCAAATCTATAAGTCATTTGTTGATGAAATGAAAATTAAATTTGAAATATCTATGTTTGGAGAGATTCAGTTCTTTCTAGGCTTACAAGTGATTCAACATAATGATGGTATATTCATCACACAATCTAAATACATAAAGGAAGTATTGAAGACATTTGGCATGGAAGATGCTAAACCTATGGGAACACTGATGGCTACTAGATATAAACTGACTAAAGAAGATGGAACTACTAAGGTAAACCAGACACTATATTGATCCATGATTGGTAAGTTAATTTATGTAGTTCACAGTAGACCTGATATAGCACATGTTGTTGGAATAGTTGCTAGATTTTTTGTAAACCCTAGAGAGTCACACATGATTGCTACAAAGAGAATCTTAAGATACCTAAAGAAAAATGAAGATTATGGACTATGGTATCCTAAGAAAGGCAAGTTTGAACTGAAGGTATACACCGATGCTGATTGGGCTAGAAATGTGGATGATAGAAAGGGTACCACTAGAGGAGCATTCTTCTTTGGTGAAAGACTTGTTACATGGATAAGTAAGAAACATGCTTGTATTTCTCAGTCTATAGCTGAAGCAGAGTATGTTGCTGCTGCTACTAACTGTTCAAATATTGCATATATCAAGCAAGTGTTAGAAGCTATGAATGAGGTAATCATTGAGATGGTGATTATATATTGTGATAACACTAGTTCTATTAATATTTCAAAGAATCTGGTGATGCACTCTAAAAAAAAGCATATATCTATTAAGTATCACTACTTAAGGGAACAAGTATAGGAGAAGCAAGTGAAGCTAGAATTTGTTACCTCAAAAGAACAACTTGCTGACATATTTACCAAGCCTCTACCGAAGGACACATATGAATACTTTAGGACTAGACTTGGGGTCCGTCCCCTGTCTACCAGTCACTAAGGTGATATGGAGGTTGCATCAGCCTAATCTTATCAGAAGATCATACATGTTGATGCTATTGGAAACTGTAATTGAAACAATTGTTGTATTGTCATTGATGTCAAACCTTAACTGGTAAGACTATTGCTACTTAGGAAAGTACTATATCTATTTGAGTGTTTCTAAGGGGATAGGCAAGGTTGGTAAAAATAGCACCTAAGGAAAGGTTGAGTTATCTTAATACTACAAAGTGTACTTGACTATGTTGCACAATGATGAGACAATGTATTGTTTATACTAGTAAGACTAAAGACTAAACTGGTAGGCTTGACTGAGAAAAGAATGGAGAAATCATGTTTAAGTCGAGTAATGTTAGTGTCGACTGAGTCAGTGCATGCCGAGCTACAAGAAAATGCTGTTGAATATTAGGAAGAGGTTGCCGAGCATTCAGAAGTTGAATCTGACAATCTTGTTGGGGAACCTGATGAAATAGAGGAGAAAGGAGTTGAGGCTATTTTGGAAAAATATGTAAGAAGACATCACAATCCTGAACAGATAATTGGAGACAACAATACTAGAATTCAGACTAGAAGTAAGACTAAGGATCCAACATGCCTATTGTGTGAATTTGAACCCAAGTCAACTAGAGAGGCATTGGAGAATGAAGACTGGATACAAGCAATGAATGAAGAGATTGACCAGATTGAGAAGAATGATACTTGGACTATGGTGCCGAGACCTGGAAACAAAAATGTTATAGGAAAAAAGTGGGTGTTTCAGAATAAGATGAATGAAAATGGTGAAATAACTAGGAACAAAGCTAGGTTGGTATGCAAAGGCTACGCACAAGAAGAAAGAATAGATTATGGGGAGACATTTTCCCCTGTAGCTAGATTGGAAGGAGTAAGAACTCTTCTTGCATATGCTGCTTATAAAGATTTCAAGGTATATCAAATGGATGTCAAGTCTACATTTTTGAATGGTATACTAGAAGAAGAAGTTTACATAGAATAGCCAAAAGGTTTTATTGATCCAAATAGAAGACACATGGTGTGCAAACTGAACAAAGCACTATATAGATTGAAACAAGCTCCCAGAGCATGGTATGAGAGGTTGCACAACTACTTGATACAGATTGGATTTTCAAGAACAAATGACACAAGCAATCTATACATGAAAGAAAAAATCACTGAACCTGTTGTTATTTTCTATGACAACACAAGTGCTATCAATATTTCTAAGAATCTAGTGATGCACACTAGGACCAAGTACGTAGCAATCAAGTATCACTACTTGAGAGAATTAGTACAAGATAAAGAAGTCTGAATGAAATATGTGAATACAAAAGAACAATTAGCAGACATATTCACTAAAGCTTTACCCAGAGAAGCTCATGAGTATTTGAGAAGTCAATTAGGGGTCCTTCCCTTAACTGAGGCTGCCTAGACAAGCTAGGAGCACTACATCAAATGTGCTACAATAGAATATTTGACAAATTGATGCAAAATATTGTCACACTTTAGGGATGGCCTAGAGTTGTGAAAAGGAGCCAAGACAAGGAATCAGTCATCAACAAGATGACAGAGGGAGAAACACTAAGCTACATAGATATTATCTACTTTTGATGGAAGTATATTTTAGTTGCTACTTTGGAATTTTTGTCAAAGATGGAGATGAACTGATATCATAACATGACACTAAAAAGTAAGGGTGATGAACTGAAATGAAGGATCATGATAGAGGGAGATCTGAATACTTCTGATGGTCACAAAAGTGAGGCTTATAGGATTCTGAATTAGAATGAAGCCAAGGATATTATAAATAATTCTCTGATGAACATATAAGTTTTTGGATTGGTTGGTAATCCATGTGTTATTTAGGTGATATCATATGGTGTTGCCATCAATGCCAAAGAGGGAGATTGTTGGAAACTGCAATTGAAACAATTGTTGTATTGTCATTGATGTCAAACCTTAACTGGTAAGACTGTTGCTACTTAGGAAAGTAATATATCTATTTGAGTGTTGCTAAGGGGATAGGCAAGGTTAGTAACAATAACACCTAAGGAAAGGTTGAGTTATCTTGATACTACAAAGTGTACTTGACTATGTTACACAATGATGAGACAATGTATTGTTTATACTAGTAAGACTGAAGACTAAATTGGTAGGCTTGACCGAGAAAAGAATGAAGAAATCATGTTTAAGCCGAGTAATGTTAGTGTCAATCGAGTCAATGTATGCCGAGAAAAATTCTAGTGTCGACCAAACAACAGTTAATTGCTGAGGAAGACAGTGTAAGCTGAGGAAACATTTTTAGTAATGACCGAGCTTTCTACATGAAGACCGAGTAGTTGATCACAGTATTGACCGAGCATCAGTAATTTTATATTTGAAGAGAATTTAGTTTTGGACCCGACATTGTTGAATTCTTGGATTATGTAAAATGTCTTGACTTTATTTATTGATTGTTTGAAAGCATTAAATGCACTGTAAAACATTTTATTGTAAATCTTTAAGAGATTTGAGATGATTCTAGAAAAGGAGCTGAAGAACATGAAGCGGGTAGATTCAATGAATCTGACCTAACCTTAAGATCTATGAATGAGATTGAGTGGCATAAGATGAGTTAACCTAATTGAGGAAAGTATAAAGGGAACCTGAGTATTTGGATATGCAAGTGCATGGGTGAACAGAGAATGCTGGAAGATCAGTAAAGTTTTATTGACTGTATAAGCAGAAAAGGCTGAAGGAGAATTATGATGGTTGCTTGAAGAAAAGTTCAGAGAAAATCAGAGATGGAGATGGAAAAGTTTCAAAGTTAGTAAACCAGCATTAGTGTATGGAATCAAATCTGATATTTGCAAAGTGAGTTGTATATTTTTCAGATAAATATTGCTGCTACTTTCTAACCATTGTAATAGTCAAAATCCTTTTAACAGAGGTTGACCTAACAGTCATATGTTAAATCCTTTGAACAAGGTTGCATTCTAATGGAGTGTATGTAAGTCCTATGACAAGGCTTACTTTTAACAGGGTGATTGAAATCCTTTAACTGGGTCACATCCAACAGTGTGTATTGTAACCTTTGACAGGGTTGGCTTTTTACCGAGCTCACTTCAGAAGAGTGAAAATAATAGTAGCATGTTACAAAGTGGTTTTTCCAAAATTGGGTTTCCACTATAAATCATGGTGTTAATACTTGTGTGAATGTTTTGGTTCAAACATTTTTGTGTTTTACAAGTTAAGTTACAGCTGGGTAGTGGACTGCATTGTTATATATTTCTATTATTGAATCAGTGATGACCGAGTTTGTTTTGGTTATTGGATTTGATTTAAGGAAAAGTTTTTGAGATTGTTTTATACATTAGGACCTTAGAACAACTGATTCACCCCCCCCCCCCCCTCTCTGTTGTTCTAAATCATATTAACAAATGCAGCACAGTTCACACTTTGGACTTCTGTCTAAGATTGTGAAAGGTTGAAGTACTGGAACAAATTTGCATATCAGTATACTGAGATACAGAGAATGCAATGGACAACAGAGAGTTACATGGCTACTACAGAGCTATATGTTTTTATTTCTCTTTGGCATTACTGTCAAAGGGAGAGAGATCAATATGAAGAATATGAAGCCAAAGACAAAGGGAGAGAGATACAGAATAGGGAGAGCATTGAAGACTAGTTACTAAGAACAAAAGAAAACCTCTGAGTTGGAAAGATCATATTTGCAGAAGTTAGTCTGCACTTGCAAATAGTTTTTTGTAATGTAGTGATTAAACATATTAAGCTAGGGAGAGCTTGTACCTGTGTGATGATGATAATCACCTTCATGAAATTAAGATCAAATTAGCAACAATTCTAAAGTAAATACAATGCAAATCTATTTAAAAATGAAACTAAGATCTATAGCATCTCATGGCTCTCTAGAAAGAGGTGGTAAGTGAAGTTCTCAGCTCAAATCTCCACTAGTGACACTTCTAAAATGAGAATGTATGCTACTATATGCTTCTACAATGCTTCTATGATGATGATTCTAGCTCAAATTGACAAAAGTATAATGCAGATTCTCTATATGCTCTTAATTGCTCTTAGAATACTCTGCAATTGCCTATAGTAACAATGCTTTGCAAATGAATTTCTAAGATATATCAATTGCTCTCAAAATGCTTCATATTTATAGTAAATTCGCAAGGGTAGGGGGTGGAGTGAAGTAATCATGATTTACCTTTGGTTGAGTCAAATACTTTGCTTTGTTCATAAAATGGGGGGACAATTTAAAGGTTTGTCTCAAAGCTTTGGACAAAATGACAAAATTGAGTGGATAAGATTGAAACTTTCAAATGAGTGATTGAGATTCATCCTTTTTGAGTGATTTATGTCTTTTTGTCCTCAATTCTCATTGGTTGCTCAACTTTGTTGGAAGATATTAGGAATTATTAAATTCAATTAATTAATTAAATTTAGCCATGTAAGGGTAATAGGTTCATTTTGATTTTTGATTTAAACAACTATACAACTAATTGATTAAAATCAATTATGTAGTGTTTTTCACCCCTTTAAGCTTTGATTTAATTATTTAACATCCTTATTTGATTTTTCCTTTGCTTTAATTGATTTTTTCCAACTTGATTTAATTATGTCCATTTTAATTGATTTGATCCCTTTTTTATTGAATTAGTGCATTTTGATGATTTTAAGCCATTTTATTGATTTTTGCAATTTTAAAAGCACTTTTTCCATTTTTACGTGTCTACAAATGCCTCTCTTTGAATTGATGTGTGAAGAAAATTGATTCAAAGATTGGTTTGAGTCCTGATCACTTTTTTTAGGTCTTGATTATTGATTCACTGATTCATTGATTGCTGCCTCTGATATGAAATTGATTGCTACCTCTGATATGACATGATTCTGATATGCCACTGATAATGATACAAATTTTTTTGATTCCCCACTAATTCCAATTATGTTCAATTTCAATTTCAATTTGATACCCTGATGCCCCCTCTAAAATTAAAACATATTGATTATTTGATTTGAAAAATTTGATTGACATTGATGCAATATGTTTTCATTTCCGAAAAACATTGATGATATGCCATGATTCAATAATGTGCCTCGGTTGATTTGATAGGTCAATATAGGTCTAAGTCAATTTTCACCTCCAAAATTAGGTCAAAATAGCTTAAATAGGTTGAAAAACCTTGATTTATTATTCATTTTTACTTTTGTCTTTGGTGATTTTGCTCTGATCTTGTGGTGAATTTCGAGATGGTTGTCCCTATCTGAGAGCATCGATTCAAGAGGTGTCAAGGATATGTGAGGCCACCTGACTATGGACATCCAATGAATTATTTCAAACTCCCTTTTTTCATTTATTGCTCATTTATTAGCAATTATTGCAATTTTCCATTTCATCGTTGCCTTGAATATATAAAACCACACCTAGGAAAATTTCATTGTCACCTAGACCCTTTTACTGTCGCATCCGTGCTTTTCTCTCATGTAGACATATTGTTTAATGTCACCTAAGACATCTTCATTCTCTCTTGAGAATAGGATATTCACGCGTAGATCTAGGTCAGAAATGCCATTTTTTACCATATTTTACCACGTAGGAAACCCTAGCAATTCACTGTCACCTAGGCCAGATTTCATTATCGCCTAGCATGATTTAATGTCGCATGACATGAGAACTATCACGTAACACCCAAAAAATGTTGCATAACACCTTTTTGGTATCGCTTAAGAGAAATGTCACCTAGAATGATTAAAATCATGCCTACAAACCTTTGAAATTTTTTTTACACTGGTACTTGATTGTGTCTGATGAAAAATTTGATGACTTTCGATGCTCGGTTCAAATGATTATATTAGGTCTATTGCATTCTACAAAACAATGGATTAGGATATCAGGATAGTGTTACCAACAAATGTGATTTTCCAATCTGATTAGGATAGGATACTGATACGATAAATCAATCAGTGTGAAAATTGATATGATTTGATACTGCTACTTCATTCTCAGGACATAGAGACACGGACAAATGGTACTTGGTGTGATTGCTTGATACTTTTGATAGAATTGATTGACTTGAGATAATTCCTTGATATGGTATACTGATATGATTCCTTTTCTTTTCCAACAGGCAATCTTCCCTACTCTGTACATCCAGACAGTTGCATCTTGGGTCATTGATTTGGGTTAGACACTTATGGATGCTGAGTTTCATGTGATCAAGTTGTGTAGATTGAGTTTCCTTCTTGAACTTCCATGGTTCCAGTTGAACCATGGTTTATTGACTACAGTGGCGGAGTGATGGCACTCCGACCACAATACATTTCATTTGCCTGATGGAGAGATGACTATCACACCTGAGGACGTGTATAGATTACTACGTATCCCATGTAAAGGAGAGGTAGTTTATTATGATTCCATATATGATTCTACAGTCTACCGACGAGTGTTCAGGGACAACTCTATTGATGATGACACTATCACCTAGCCTCAGTTTGCTTCATTTCCTACATTGTCAGTGGTACTTGGTGCCAGTGGTACCAGTGGTTTGCTTCTTCCTGATTGACGAGGTCATGGTTTTTCTATTGGATGGGGTAGGATCCTGGAGGATTTACTTGCTCATCCTCGACACTTCGATTGGGGTTCATGCATTCTTGTACAACTCTACCATGATTTGCATGAGGTAGTCTATAGAGAGAGTGTGTCCTTGTCGGCCGGTGGAGTTATTCTCCAGTTGTGGATATGGGAGCATCTTCCCATCACTAGGCCAATTTCTGATAGGGTTCGGCCTCGTGGTTTTCCATATGCTTTTCTATACACTGGTATGGTTGTTCAGCACCATTTGGGTCATCTGGATTAGTGGCAACAATAGATTGATGATCTTGATTAGATTCTATGGAGACTATATAGGGGTTGCGAGTGTTGGAGAGAGGATGATGATGAGTTACCTTAAATTTTTTCCCCTTGTTGGATGATTGGTCATACTACTACCACTATTGAGCACTTTTGATTTGGAAGAGTTTCTAGAAAGTATGGTTAGATATAGGACATGCCTCAGGGTTCAACACTATATGCTTGGCTACAGGCAGAGAGATCTATGTGGGGTCCTCTCATTGATTATCAGTTTGCATTAGATCAGATTGCTGGTATGGCTTACTGTAGGTGGGAGATACTTCTTGGTATGGAAGAAGTAGGTATGTCTCATGAGTTTTTAGATTGGTGGGCTCGTAACAAGTTTACTCATTTCACTGATCCAATAGAGCTTGTCCGGGGTCGGGGTGATGATGGCGGTGGTGATGGAGGTGGTGGTGGTAGACGGAGGAGATGGAAAGGATAGAGAGATCCTTCTATTGTTGGTCAAGTATGGGTGAGGGGTGGTCATGCTAGAGATAGAGATGGAGCTAGAGGACATGATGATGCAGTTGATAGGCATCCTAGAGCAGCAGATAGACATCATAGAGCTCACATACAATAGAGATAGGAAAGAGAGGCTCATGTTGATGCTACTAGGTAGATTCCAGGTGGATTAGATCCTTTGGTTCAGTTGCAGAGAGTTTCCTTGGCTCAGCAGGATGATGTTCCAACACAACAGGATCAAGTTCTGGTATAGCAGGTGCCTACATAGGATCAGCAGCGATAAGATCAGGGATAGAGTTCATAGGCTGCTCCTACCATTGGCACTCTATCGCGGGATGTGCAGGCTATGAGGATAGATTGTCCACTATTGTTGGGTGTTTAGATCAAGTTGCCTCCTTGATGCAACAGTTTATGTCTGCTATGGTTTAGAGAAAGAGCGGAGCGAGCACTTATCAGGCTCCTCCTCCATAGGATGGTAGAGGTCTAGATGGATATGGTCTAACAGGATCTTGATTGATTGATGACAGAGTCACTCATTGTTGATGTCCTTGTATCACATGTCATGTTATTATATTGATCGGAACATTTGATGTATCACTTTGTATGACATTGTATCTTGATATACCGATTTGATGGATCATCCATGAACACTTGTTTGACGATATATGATGATATACTCCTTGGTTCTCCTTGATGAGTTGTTTATGAGATTATCTTTGATGTAGCTATACGATGTTTTATGCATTTACATTGATTTATGCTATGGATGCAGTTATCTTATCTTATGATATAAATAAATGAATGCAATGATGTATGGGTTTATGACATGGTTTTTTCTATTTCTCAATGTATGGATGCAAAGTGTTTTATGGAAATGCATATGTAAATGCCCCTATGTTTTTGGAATTTTTCAATGTATGCAATGCAATTCTATCCTTAGCTATATGTATGCAAATGATGTATGCTCCTTTTTCTTTTTCCCTCTTTGGTGTATGGATAATGATTAATGCTATGCATGAAAGCAAAAGATAATCTCATTTCTTTGTTTGATTTATCAAGAGTAAGACGTTTGATTGAACCCCTCATTTCTTTAATGTTTTGACTAACCAAGATTATTGATGTACCCGCTTGTCCTTGGAAAATTAACTACAAACAAATGCAATTAATCTAACATGAGAATGTAATTAATCTAACATGATAAAGAAATGCAATTAATCTAACATGATAATGCAATGCAACCTAAGTATCACTAGTGTTTAGCAAAGAAATGCCATGGAGATAAATTTTCATCATTGAGCATTTTGGGACCGAAAAGAAAGTACAATCATCACTGACCACATCATGATGATATGAATACCACTTTTTATCTCTTTTGGTAACCTCTTTTTGAACCAAGTACAACCCTCACTAGTTGGATGAACAAACTATGGGAGTCTGAATACCGGTGTCAACAGATTCAATGTTGCAAGTGGATTTTGGGTATTAAGATATGGAAGATCTAAATAGCCAAGGGATCCATTTGCATAAACAAGAAAAGGTCAATCCATCATCTTATGAAATAGTCCTCGATGGTTCTTTGATGACCATGTCATTAGATGAACTCTCATAAGTTGATGAATCTTCGTCAAAACAATCACTTAAAGGAAAGAAAACATCATGTCTCTATCATGGCTAATCTAGTCGAAACATCATCGATTAGCTCAAAAGATGTTATAAAAGTCAATTTCATAAAGATTATCAAAAGAAAGCTTCAAGTGTTTGGCAATGTTTCATGATTTTCAAAAATTATTTCCCAACATTCTGATCTTTAAGATGTTTTGTCAATTTTTAATCCTGAATTATAAAGTCAATGAAGGCTCAAGGATCAAGTTGTAGGATCAAATACTTGGGTTTGAACAATGATATCCATCAAAGGTTCAATAAACTTTCCACTCTTTTGAAACTCGGATAAATCTCTCTCTGACGTGACTGATTGTAGCACTTATTGAATCCATTTGGTATCAAATTTCCAATCCTCTTCTTCCCCCAAGTGACAAATGTGATCATGCAACAAAATTAGGGCTGATAGGCAATGCAACAATGCAACTGCAAGGCTTTATTATGACTATGTACAAATGACAGATGCAATGACAGTTTACAAATGGGATGTTGGAAATGCAATATAGACATATGTGACTAGGAAAGATAGACTTAAGGGAACAAAAGTCACTTGTTTACCAAGTTTTCACCTTTTGGATTTTTTTCTTTTTTTGCTACTAAGGCGCCTATTGCTAGGTTTTCACCAAGGAACTTTTTTCTCTTTTTCAATTTTTCAATTTTTTTGTTTTTTCAATTTTTTTGTATTTTTCTTTTTTTCATTTTTTTTGTATTTTTCAAGATCTCTTTGGCTATGTACAATAAATATGATGCTCCTCATCTGATACTCTTTATACTCTTTCATCTCCCTCATGTGTAGAACCTTTTGAGATGAATGGTGTTGATGGGTTCTTGGAGTTCCTCTCCTTCACAATCTAATAACTTATAGGTTCCTGTCCCGAATGAAGACACTATGGTGAATGGACCAAGCCAATTAGCCTCCCATTTGAATTTCTTCTCTCTTTCAACCCAATTCTTTGGGTTTTCTCTTAACACTAAGTCTCCTACCTGAAAGACTCTCAGTTTGATATGCTTATTTTAGTTCCTCGAGATTCTATTTTGATACACTTTCAGGTGCTCATAAGCTTGTGTTTGGTGTTCTTCTAGCAACTCCAATTGTTGAAGTCTAGCAACTCTATAGTCTTCATCTGTGATTAAGCCCTGCAATGACACTCGTAAAGACATGATTTCAACCTCTAATGGTAGAACTACTTCAGCTCCATAGACTAATGAAAATGGCATGGCTCTCGTAGGTGTTTGAATGCTAGTTTGATAGGCCCATAATGCTGGATTAATTTGCACATGCCAATCCCTTCTCGATTTATTGACCGATCTCTTCAAGATTTTCAAGATGTTCTTATTCATGGCTTCGGCTTGTCCATTTCCCTGAGGATAGCAGATGGATGAAGAATAGTGAGTGATATGAAATGTAGCACAAATTTCATCCACGTCCTTGTTTTTGAATTTCTTTCCATTATCTATTATTATGGCATGAGGAATACCATATCTGCAAATGATGTGGTTCAAGATGAACATGGAAATTTTCTTACCCGTGGCCATGATCAAAGGAACTACTTCGACCCATTTAGTGACATAATCCATTGCGGTTATGATGTATTTGTGACCATTTGAAGAAGATGGGTATATGATGCCAATTAAATCAAACTCCCATTGATAGAATGGCCATGGTGTAACAAATGGGTGCAATTCTTGTGCTGGTGCATGTATCATGTCACCATGATATTGAAATTTGCTGCATATCCTGACAAAGTGGCAAGCATCTTTTCTAATATCTTCCAGAAATACCCTAAGCAAAGGATCTTCTTAGCTAGGTTTAAACCACTTGAGTGTGACCTACAAATGCCTTCATGAACCTCATGCAAAGCTAACTTAGACTCTTCCTCCTCTAGAAACCTAAGTAACGTCCCGTCGAGACCCTTACGATACAATGTTTCTAAGAGGATTATGTAACGGGATGATTGGCGTATGAAGTTTCATTTTTGAGCTCAGGATTGGTCTAAAGTTAGCACTTGGTCTTTGAGATATGTATATATAGGGTCGTACCAAGGTGAGTCATTTTCATGTAATAGGGGAATAATTTGGGTTTCAGGAAGTTTGAATGCCGATTTCACCAACACTTCCACCAAGAACTCATACTTCTCATTTTGATCTGGTTTTTGTAACAAGGAAGCCAAAGTGGCCATGGCATCAACTGCTCTATTTTTCTCTCTTGAAATCTGCTCAAAAGTGATAAAGGCAAAGTACTTCTTCCATCCATCAATCATGGTCTTGATTGATGATGAGTTGATAATCTCCATATATTTGTAGCTTTGTGATGTTCCATTCTAAAGCCATTTTGATGCCTATGGCTAGAGCCTCATATTCTACTATATTGTTTGTACATAGAAACAAGAGTTTGTAGGACTTAGGAATGGTGTACCCTTGAGGAGTGACTAATAATATGCCGGCCCTAGAACCTCCTTGAGTATATGAGCCATCAAAGTACAACTTCCACATTTTTGCTTCTATGTTTACAATGGGGGAATCCAAAAATTCCACTTGAATAGTTTGTGTAGAATTCATTGGGTTCTCATCTAAGTGATCTACTATCACTTGTCCTTTTATTACTTTTCTATCGACATAATCAATGTCAAATTCACTCAATATCATGACCCACTTTTCTATCCTACCTATTAAGGTAGTTTTACTTAGCAAATACTTTAGAGGATCGATTTTGGCAATTAGCTTTACCTTGTGCATCAACATATAATGTCTCAGTTTTTGAGATGCAAAAACAACTGCTAGACAAGACCTTTCCATGAATGTGTAGTTAAGTTCATATTTGATCAATGTCCTACTCAAATAGTAGATTGCCCTTTCCTTTCCTTGTTCATCCTCTTGCACCAAAAGCACTCCTAGAGATCTTTTGGTAGCAAATATGTATAGAAGAAATGGTTTTCCCTTGATTGGTGGCATTAGGATAGGTGGATTTATTAGATAGGTCTTCAATAAAGTGAAGGCTTGAGCACATTCTTTATCCCATATGAACATAGTATCCTTATGTAGCAACCTTGTGAAGGAATGACATTTTTCAACCAATTGAAAAATGAACCTTCTTATGGATTGTATTTTTCCTTGTAAGGACCTCATTTGGCTGATGTTCTTTGGTATCTCCATATCCATTATTGCTTTTACTTTTTCCGGGTCCACTTCAATTCCTTTGGCCGAAACTATATAGCCTAATAGTTTGCCGGTTTGGACACCAAAGGCACATTTCTTTGGGTTTAATCTAACTTTGAATTGCTCCAACTGAATGAATATCCTTTTCAAAATTTGTAGGTGTTCCTCTCTTTTGTGGGACTTGGCCAATATGTCATCCAAATAATCCTCTAAAAAGGTGTGCATCATGTCATGGAAGATGGTTGTCATTGCCCTTTGATATGTGGCTCCGACATTTTTAAGGCCGAAGGGCATGACACTCGAACAAAAGGTGCCCCAAGGGCATGTAAAAGTTGTCTTCTCTTGGTCTTCGGGTGCAATTTTGATCTAACTATATTCGCTAAAACCATCCATTAAGGAGTACATGGAGTGACCTGTTGTCAAGTCAACTATTATATCAATGCTCGGAAGTGGGAAGTCCTCCTTAGGACAAGCAAGATTTAAGTCTCAAAAATCTGTGCATACTCGAATGGATTTGTCATGTTTTGTGACTAGTACAATGTTAGATATTCATTTAGCATTGTAATACCCCAAAAATGGGCTATAAGTTCATTAACCTCCTATATCATCAAATCATATGAAATCGACATCAAAGTCCTAATCTAAGGCACATCTAAACATCATCAAATCTAATTGATTATCTTAAATTTTGCATCGGAGAATATTCCTAGTAATATTCCTAATTATCTTAATTATCTTTAATTTTATAATTATTTGGCAATAAATCACATTTATCCTAAAATTTGATTAATTGAATATTTTCATATTTAATTAATTAGATTTAATATTTGCCACTTAATTATGTAATTAAATTTAATTCTATCTATTATTAATTGTATTATTTAATTTTGACAATAAATCAAAATTCCTATCTTTAATTGATTAAATTCTTATTTAATTAATTAAAGCATGTTGTCATTATTTAATAATATAATTTTTAATAAAAGTTTGAATAAATAGTTAATTAACCCATAAATTAATTATTTATTTTCAAAAATCAGTTGAGTTGAGGATAAATCACTTTATTTATTTATTTAATTCTTAATTATTATGCATATTCAAAAGAAACAGTTAAACTCCAAATCAGAAAATCAATGCAAGTTATTGACTTTTTGGAACTCAACATCCTTTTGGAGTTCAAAAAGCTGATCTAAACTCTAATTTGAGTTAAAAAGCTGTTTTTGCATGTTTTTGCATGATTTTGAGAATTAACTATCTTTTATGATCAGATAACTCAAAAATTAAGATGAGTTAATTTGAGTGATTTATGGCTTTTATTCATGCACCTCCAAAGCCCTGGATTTCTATAAATTAAGGCTTTAGCTCTTCACAAAGCATCTCATATTTTTCACAATCACGCTGGAGAATTGGAATTGAAGAATCAAAGCTCTTGCGAATCGACATCTTTGTGAGATCAATCTTATTTTTGCATTCATATTTCATATCATTGTTAGATTCATAGCATATCAATTTTCAATAGCATTCATAGCATATCAATTTCATTTAGCATAGATTTCATATCAGTTTTAACAATTCTTATTGCATAGAAAATATCAAAAATATAGATTAATTGCATTTATTCCATATCTAGAATTGCATTCAAATCCTTCATTTAGGTGTCGTCTAGGTCACTGATCTTGATTACAATCTGAGAACATTAATCTCGCACCTATTAGAAGGCAGTAAATCGCTTGGTTAGATAGCTTTCAATTTTGCACGATTTTGATTATCACTAACCTCTAATGTTTTACTGAGTGTTGTGTCTACAGATTAGGTACAATTTTCACACACACATTTCTGGCGCCCACCGTGGGGCAACCCACCTTTGCATGCTGGTTTTGATTTTTTTGGAGCTAAAACCCCAAAGTTTCAAAGATTTAATTTTATCTCCCAAACCGCTTGGAATTTTGATCTGAAATTTTTTTTGCAGGTTGGTGACATGTCATGGAAGCTACAGTAAAAAATTTAGAATTTTCTGAGATGTTTTGAATTTTTAATAATTTTTTCTTGAAATTCCGGAAAAAATTAATATCTGACGCAAATCAGCATATTTTTCGAAAATTTTTATATTTTCGGAAATCTCTTTAAATTCTACAGGGGGTCCATTCTTTGTGTTTTAAATTTGGACATGATATCATAGCTCAAATAGTCAATTTACAAAAACTGGTCTGTATTGATAAAATGGGTCTCTAGGGCACAAATGAAGAGATTTTTCTAAAATTTTTGCATTTTTGGAAAGCTCTCTGTTTTTTAGCAGGGGTCTCTATTCTGAATTTCTATTTTTGTGGCCAAAATCATATCAAAAAAATTAGATCTTGTTGACTAGGTCAAATGCAGCAAAAAAAAAATAAAGTTTTGTGATGGGTATGCACTTATTTTTTTTACATGGTTCAATGAATGATATGAGTTGTCATTTGGGTTGATTGCTGGTTATTATTACTGATAATAATTGATTTTTAGAGCTAACCCTATGGTTTTCATAAGTTGAATATATTTTGCATATCTTGTTTGCTTGTTTGCTTGTTGGAGAGTTCGTCACTTGCTTGCATGGAAAAGCTCAACAAAAATTGCTAAAAATCAAGTAAAATATACTAAGCGCGTTGCAAGGATCCCAGGTATTCTCCTTCATCTAATAATATTTTGATTTGGGACTTAAAATAAACCTCTTATGTGTCAAGCTTGTGTGCATCTTTTCATGCTTTTGATCTATTTCTACACACTTGCATAATTGATACTAGGTTGTGAACCCTTAAGGATTCATTAAGTAGTCTTAGAATACTTGTGATTGATCTTGATTGCTATCTTGGGTTATTGGACTCGCTAATCCGCCGGCCCCTCATTTCCGCCCCGTGGTTGCAATCTCAGCGCCATAAAGGGGAGGGGTCAACAGGACAGAAGCGTTAAATGTTCCACTTGGCAACCCTTTTGTGCTTTTAGGAACTCCCTTGTTTTCTAAGTTGTGGACTCATTTTTAGCTTGTGTGAGGTGTTAAGTGTTCCACCTTGTGGACTCATCTCATATTCGCTTTAAACGTTAAGTGTTCCTCTTTCTACTTTTTGGATGCTTTTGGTAGATTTGCTTTCAGAACATACATCTGTGCTCACATAGTAATTAGGCCCTATGAACACTATTTGTGATTCTTGAGAGATTGGATTCCTAGCGAAATCCTTCTTGATGATAGAATCCTTGTAGGTAGGGAGGATACTTAGTGTGTTTCACATTCTTCTTGGTTAGTGCATCTTCTCTTATTGATCGACACATTCTCTCTCCGGAGAGGTTGATAGATCACGTGGGGTTGATATCATGAGCTTTGGTGAATCAAAATTGGTTAGTGTGTCTTCTCTTATTGATTGATACATTCTCTCTCCGGAGAGGTTGATAGATCACGTGGAGTTGATATCATAGACCTTGGTGGAACAAAACTTTGTCTTAGCGTGTCGGATTAATCTGCTTGCTTTGTTTGGGTTAAAAGTGAAGAGGTGTCAAAACCTTGAATCTGGAGCCAAGTCCCCTTGTGGTATACTATTGTGAGTCATCTTTAGAGAGGGTTAACCGTAGCGGACAATCCCTTCACAGGGCAAACTGCATTGATGGAACCTCAAGCGGTAATAGCCATTTTCGCCATGGTAGTGACAGCCGCTATATAAATGTCCTTGTGGAAGAAATCTCCACGAGTATGGTTCATTGTTGGGTTGTCAGATCTCCCTAGCAGCTCTTGAAGATTAAGTTCTCAGACTGTGTCAAAACCCTGGTGCGCCGGGATTGGAGTTCACCCCTTTGAATCATAAAAGTTGCAGAGTCAAACCATTACTAAAAACCCTAGAGAGGCCAATTTTTCATTCTCAGGTATATGTGTGTTATTGCAAAACTTTTCAGAACATACACAATTAGTACTCTCAGGGATTAGCACAATTTGGTCACTTGATTGTTCATGCGCAAGGTTGCTTTTGCCCTTGTTCATTGTTTTCAGACATGATTGGAATCACTTGCTTGCTATTCTACGTGCTTGTTTATCTACTTGGCTATTAAAAATGATCAAATCTAGTATAACCTTCAAAATCTGGACAATACAATTTGCAAACAATCCAAAATTGAAGACGTAAAATCTTTTCTGGAGTCAAAAGTCATTTCAGGAAGTCAAAAGTCGTACAAGTTTTGTCAAGTGTCATTTCAGTATTACCCAACTATCGTATGAGTTTAACAACTGTCATTTCATAGACTACCCAGTGTCGTATGAGTCTGCAGAGTGTCGTTTGGAAAAATTTGAGAAAGTTGTCAGAAATTGTCAAATTGCAAGATATCCAATGTTTCCAGCCTAGTTCCAGAATCTGTCAAAAATATCATTGTGTCAAGAACAAATCAGTAGCTATTGAGAATCAGTACACATGTCTCAAAGAATCAGTAAACAAGAGGAAGAAGCTCTGATCGCCACTATAATGAAACAGATACATGCTATGCAAGTCCAGCTTGACAAACTTGGGAAAGAAAAGGAACCTCTATACTCTTTTCCATTTGATAAAGACTTGTACATGTCACCATGCCCCCGGAAAAAAATTGAGCAATATGATACCTCTTCCACGGAGAGTGACACATCTAGCTTTGAAGACTATGATGACTATGATGACAGAAAATGTAATGATACCTATGACACCTCTGTTCCTAAGAGTCCTCCTCATCGTTCATTCCTGCTTACTACAAATGGGCCGTCACATTGGATAGATCGTGATGGTGATCCATATGATTCTGATTTTGAAAGAGATTTTGATGGCTTTTGTGGACAATACCTTGATGATGATCCATCTACTACTGCTGAGGACTATAAAATACATCGTGCTAGCTTGAAACGTCAATACTATAAGGATCTCTCCTCTCAGAACTCTCCAGCTGAAAATAAAGATTACACTCTCAAGCAAGATCATGTTAATGTTGAACCTTTGTTTGGTGATGGTTCCCTTCCATCCCCTATTTCCTCCAATACTCGTACATTTCCTAAAGCTTCTGAGTCTTTCAAATCTTTCACAGAACCTTCATTCGACACAAGCCTTGATACTTCTCATGTGGTTCCCTATAGTTATCCTTCAGGGCTACCTCTTAAAGAAACTCAAGCTAACCTTCACTTGGCTGCAAAGACTTTCAATAATGATAAATCTAAAGAGCCTAAGCCTTCATATGCTATAATCCCTACTTCAGCTAGTCCTTCACCATCTCTTCCAAAATCATCCATACAATCCCAACATGCTTCCTTGTCCTTAGAAGTGGCTCCATGTCAAGAGGACTCTAAAAATGATAAAGAAAAGAACATAAAGAAAGATCAAGATCAAGAACCCTCCATGTCATCCACTCCTTTTCCCGATGTCTCTTATCCGCTTCATGGTTCTTTTGATCCTATACACCCTTTTTCATGCATTCCACCATGTCTTAAGTCTTCTCCTAAGCAAGATCAAGTTACTATTCACACTGTTGAGCTTATTGACAATAAAAATGACCTTACTACGCTTGCACTTTCCAAAGATGATACTTCCATTAAGGTTAGTAAAAATGGTGTTCCTTCCAATGTCAAGCCTATTGAAAATCAAAAGAAAAATTATGCACTTGTGCTATCCAAAGATCCTTGTCAAGATCAAAGTCTTCCATCTTCTTGTTCTACCACTCCATGTTCACTTTCACTTTCTACTCTTCCTAAGTCTTTGCAAGCTTTGAATGATCCTATCAAAGAAAATGCTCTTATTCAAGATGTCCATGATTCTATTGAAGATCCTAATGCTCACTCTAAAGATGCTGATATCCTTGGTTGTCATATAGATGCTGATGAACTTATTGATTATCCTTTTGCATCTTCCACTTCCATCCTTGGACCTCTTCCACCACTACAAAGATCTTCACGCATTCCTTCCATCTTGGGTCCTTATGTCCCTTCACTTTCCCCTACTAACTTTCCTAATTCGTCATCCATCTTGGGTCCTTACATACCTCCATCTCTTATCTTTCCTCAAGATCAACATAGATGCATACCCTTGAATCCTTTTCATCCAACCACCCATCTAAACCAGTCATATCCTCCCTCTTCCACAAATCCCAAGTCTTTTGGAAGTAACTTGAATGTTCAATACAAGAAAAAGAAGCAATACAAGAATCCATCAAAAAAAGATCACCATGTCTCCTCTAATAGACATGGAAACATAAAGTCAAAAGAGATATCTAAGAAAAAAATTACAAGACAAGTATGGGTTCCAAAATCCATCATTGAAGATATTATCTCTAAATCATCAAAAGAAAATAAAAAGCCTACGACTATATGGATTCCAAAGTCTCTCTTGAAAGAGTCTGGTGTTGAAAAAAAAGTTAAATTGACATTCAAGCTTCCAAAAGCTTCCACCACATCTCCTTCCAAAAATATTCTTCCATTTCATGCGCCCAAACCTCAACCTCTGCTATCCATTCGCCATATTCCTTCACGTATTCCTTCATTCACGATTCCTCCACCCTCTCGCCACCCTTCAAGGTGTGTGTTTACGTTGATCTTGCCTTCTTTTCCATCTACCCTGTCACAATCCTTCCATTCATTAACCTTCTACCTTCTATCCTTTTTCCTCATTTGCCTATTCCTCCTATCTTCCAACCTCACTCGCTTTACATAAAACCCTATCCTTCATTTTTCTCTTCCATGTTCCTTTCCCTATCAGCATCTTTGAGCACATCATTTTGAATCCTTGGCATATCATGGTTTATCCTTTCAAGGAGCATTATCTAAAAAGCTTGCCTTCTTCCAAAAAAAAATAAAAATTTTTTTTGCCTTGGTGAAAACCTGGAAACAGGCACCTTGGTAGCAAAAGTAAAGAGAAATAAATTCATCCTATGGTGAAAACCACTTCCTTGTGGCACCTTGGATAAGTACCATGATGAAAACTTGGCAATCAGGCATCATGCGTAGTTCTTCTACATATTTCATCCATTCCATCTTCTCTCTTTGATCTTGACAATGTTGATCTATACACGAATATTTGGCTATTTTGTGAGCTATCTTACGATGATCTTGCTTTCATTCCTTCCATGTTTAGCCTTCATATCCATCTTCCTCCATTCATTTTTGCCTATCGCTATCCTTTTCCCCTTTGGTCTTGATCTAATAAAAAAAAAAAGAAAGAGTAAAACACAGTGCTATGAAGCCTCTTGACATGTCTACTCCTTTGGACTACATCCTGTCCTTCTTTGGCAGTACACTTTTGTGACTTATATCCTATGCTGGCCTTTCATTGCTTGTCCAAATGCACTTTACATGAAAATTTTTCCCTAGCTTGGGTATTCTTGAGGAGTTTCCCCTTGAAGATTTCTTCCCTTCATTCTCTTGTCTTCCATCTCTTCCACTAGCTTGCTAATCCCTCTTGTTCTCCACCTTGCTAGACATTGGGACTACATGATATGATCTTGCTTGGGAGTTTGCAATGGAAAAAGGTGCTATCAAGTATACCAAGTATCAGAACAAGTATCAGAACTAGTATCAAAATCAGTATCAGAACCAGTATCAGAACAAGTATCAGAATGGGCCTACAAAACAAATATCAGAACGCCTACAGGGGCTACACCTTTCACTTTAGTTTATGGGTCTGAAGCGGTAATGCCTATTGAGGTTGAAATCCCATCACTCAGGATCAGAATGCATGGACTTGTCATTGATGAAGACTACAGAGTGTCTAGGTTACAAGAACTTGAATTACTCGATGAACGCAGGCAAGCAGCGTATGATCATCTCAGAGTGTATCAGAAAAGAATGTCTAGAGGCTACAACAAGAAAGTCAGACATAGAGAATTTCAGGTTGGCGATCTAGTGTTGAGAGAAAATCCTAAAAATCAATCACATCGAGAACGCAAGGGGAAGTTCGAACCCAATTGGCTGGGTCCCTTTGTAATCACTGCTACTTTTGGCTCTGGTGCTTATCAACTCTCAATGACTGAAGGAGAACAGCTCCGAGAACCAATCAACGTTCTCCATCTGAAGAAATTCTATGCCTAAGGCATTCAGTGCTTGGTAAATGTCCTGAAAAAAATCTTAAAAATCGGAAAAAGTCCTGAAAAAAATGAACATCTTGGTGAAAACCTAGCAATAGGCGCCTTGATGATTCACAAAAAAATCAAAAAATATCAAAAGTACAAAAAAATTGAAAAAATGAAAAATACAAAAAAATGAAAAAAGAAAAAAAAAAGTGCCTTGGTGAAAACCTGGAAACAGGCACCTCGGTAGCAAAAATAGAATCTCTACCAAGATGGTGAAAACTCGGCAAACGGGCACCACTTGTTCCAAAATGCTCCATCTATCAGCACAATCTTGGTCTTTCCCAGCTTTCAGTCTTGCTTTAGTTTTTACATATCTCCCGGTTTGTTTCTGCATATCCTGGTTTCAATAAGTCGGTCTGTACACCAATCAGCTCAAGTGTCTGTATCCTATCAATGTTCAAACTTGGGGGCAATCAATGTCATATCTTATGGTCTCCCATGTATCTTAGACGTGTCATATCCACTCAGAGTCCTTTGAAGCTTCAAGTTGAGTCAGTCAGTCTGTCTCGTCTCCAGAAAGGATTTTGCATCAACAACAATCAAACATCAAAACTCAAACTGAAAACAATCCATGCTTTTCATGCTTTTTTCTCCTTGTAGGCTTACTGATTCGCATTGAGATTTTTGCATATTGTGTCCCTTCGAGCTCTTCGATGATGTCCTTTATAGGATTTAGAGAGTGATGACTGGGGGCATAATCTTTTCTTTGTCTTCTGCTTGTATGTGAAAATCTAACAGCTTTGGAAATTTTGGATTGAAATGGTGTCCGACTGTAAGAGCCTCTATCTCGAATTGGATGGCCATGCGTACCTCGACCATTGATACCCAAAAAATTCAAGGAAGTTTGATCTAACTATTGTCTTTTTGAGTAAGTTCTTTCTCCTACCGTGGAACGCAATCTTGCCTAAGGATGTGAACGATAAAGGGTCACTATGGGTAATTCACATTGGATTTAGAATGATCTCTTGACTGTTTGATGTGTTTGCAATGCAAGGCGTATTCAGGTCATCACGACGTTTATGTTTTGATGCTTGTACAAATTGCTATATCAAAATGGACATGATATTCAGGTCATCCTGGCATTTGTGCCTTGATGCTTATATTTAATCCAACATTTTCAACAACTAAAATCAATATTCATATGTCCATGGTTGTTTGACTAGTGGGTGTTGTATTGATTCTTGCGCATACAAATCGATATTCATATGTCTATGGTTTCATGGCTAGTGGGCATTGTATTGATTTATCCGGTTACCTAAAAGTTCAATGATGATAACAAATCGACATATGATCAGTGACTAGGTCCTAGGTCTTTGGTTGCATTTCATTTTGCATGTCTCTTTGCATTTTGCATGTTGCATGATCTCACAATGATTAAATGAACTTCAATGCTTAAATGATTCTTCAAATCGCATCTTCAAGTCTAACAAGAGCTGAATCTCACACGAAAGTTCCTCCAATGAAATAGCAAGTAGAATCCTTTTTCGGGATCAAAATTCAAATCTGAGATCATTCATATTATTAACTACTTGCATATTCGACCTTCAATCATCACAGAAATCTAGTATTCAACTTAACTGATTATCTTACATCAAACTATCAAAATTTCAACTTGGTCAACCATGGTCAACTCATGGTCAAACCTAGTCAAATTTGGTCTTTTGGGACCTTCCAACGATGCAGAATGCGTTCTCGGATGTAAATAACCACTTCTCAGATCAATTAACATGCTTCTAAACTATCAACGCTGACTTTTCTTGTCAGATTTCAATTTTAATCCCGAAGGGGGCATGCTATTGCACATCATTCAAAGTCTGTAAATCAAATTCTATCGATCAAG
Source organism: Chamaecyparis obtusa (assembly GCA_027943335.1). Taxonomy (NCBI): domain Eukaryota; kingdom Viridiplantae; phylum Streptophyta; class Pinopsida; order Cupressales; family Cupressaceae; genus Chamaecyparis; species Chamaecyparis obtusa. The sequence continues at coordinate 302,772 of BSBK01001217.1, forward strand.
TCTATCAATATCTTTCATCAGTGATCAAGACAAACAATCACGTCTAGTTACTGATTCATCAAAAGTCCTCATCACTCGGGGAAAATCTATCATCACTTGGGGCATATCAGATTCATCAAGATCCATATCAATCTGATATTTTCTTAATCTTGTAAACTGTATCAATTTTTGCAACCATCGGATCATAGTGTTCTTTCCTTGGTTCTTCGGCAACTGAAGGATTCGGATGTGATACCTTCTAGTTCTGCTAAGACAATCGAGTCTAGAACGGGTCACTCACTTCTTATCAATCCTAAGGTTCAGAATCAGGCATTTTGACACTTTTTCGCAATCATAGGTTCATTTGCTGCTACAGTGAACATTATTTTTGGTCATTCAAGACTTATTATCTCCATCTTAATTCAATATCAATCAGCTTCTATCTCATATCAATTATCAATTTCAAACATCAGTTTCATATCTCTATCAAACACAGACTTTCTTTGAACCACTGCGCTTCACACAGTAATTCAAAGAGGGGCAAAATGTAATACCCCAAAAATGGGCTATAAGTTCATTAACCTCCTATATCATCAAATCATATGAAATCGACATCAAAGTCCTAATCTAAGGCACATCTAAACATCATCAAATCTAATTGATTATCTTAAATTTTGCATCGGAGAATATTCCTAGTAATATTCCTAATTATCTTAATTATCTTTAATTTTATAATTATTTGGCAATAAATCACATTTATCCTAAAATTTGATTAATTGAATATTTTCATATTTAATTAATTAGATTTAATATTTGCCACTTAATTATGTAATTAAATTTAATTCTATCTATTATTAATTGTATTATTTAATTTTGACAATAAATCAAAATTCCTATCTTTAATTGATTAAATTCTTATTTAATTAATTAAAGCATGTTGTCATTATTTAATAATATAATTTTTAATAAAAGTTTGAATAAATAGTTAATTAACCCATAAATTAATTATTTATTTTCAAAAATCAGTTGAGTTGAGGATAAATCACTTTATTTATTTATTTAATTCTTAATTATTATGCATATTCAAAAGAAACAGTTAAACTCCAAATCAGAAAATCAATGCAAGTTATTGACTTTTTGGAACTCAACATCCTTTTGGAGTTCAAAAAGCTGATCTAAACTCTAATTTGAGTTAAAAAGCTGTTTTTGCATGTTTTTGCATGATTTTGAGAATTAACTATCTTTTATGATCAGATAACTAAAAAATTAAGATGAGTTAATTTGAGTGATTTATGGCTTTTATTCATGCACCTCCAAAGCCCTGGATTTCTATAAATTAAGGCTTTAGCTCTTCACAAAGCATCTCATATTTTTCACAATCACGCTGGAGAATTGGAATTGAAGAATCAAAGCTCTTGCGAATCGACATCTTTGTGAGATCAATCTTATTTTTGCATTCATATTTCATATCATTGTTAGATTCATAGCATATCAATTTTCAATAGCATTCATAGCATATCAATTTCATTTAGCATAGATTTCATATCAGTTTTAACAATTCTTATTGCATAGAAAATATCAAAAATATAGATTAATTGCATTTATTCCATATCTAGAATTGCATTCAAATCCTTCATTTAGGTGTCGTCTAGGTCACTGATCTTGATTACAATCTGAGAACATTAATCTCGCACCTATTAGAAGGCAGTAAATCGCTTGGTTAGATAGCTTTCAATTTTGCACGATTTTGATTATCACTAACCTCTAATGTTTTACTGAGTGTTGTGTCTACAGATTAGGTACAATTTTCACACACACAAGCATAAGCTATCGCTCTTATGAATCCCACCTTCAACAATTTTTCTAATTCCGCCTTGACTAAGAGAGCTATATGTGGGTGCATTTTTCTCAAATTTTTCTTGATGGGCTTAACCCTTGGTCTAACATTCAAATGATGCATTATAAAGTTAGGATATAATCCAGGCATGTCAGCATATGACCATGCAAATTTCACTTGTTGTTCTTGGAAAAACTTGATGAAATCCTCTCTTTCTAGAGGTGTAAGTGATGCTACCAAGTGTATAAATTTTGGATCCAATTCTGTCCCAATGTTGACCTTTTCTGCTGGCTCTATGAGAATAGGTGACCTTTCTTCCTCATGTTCAGGTAGAGTATCCAATCTCTCTTCCGTTGATTCTACAATTGGGTTTTCACCAAAGGGAGCGTCTTTTATCTTTACTTTGTTGGGCTCTAGTGCTACCACATAGTGGTTTTCATCACTAGAACTTTCCTTTTTCTTTTTTTTTTCTTTTTTTTTCTTTGACTAAGAGATTGAACCCCCATTGCTTCTATCATGTTCGGTTTGAATTCATTGGTGAAAGAGGGCTCAACCACATTAAGGTATTGGTTTGCTGCTTGGTCATTTGGAAAATAAAGCAAGTCACTTGGCTTGGTTTGGTCCCAATCAATAAGAAGGGGATTTATCAAGGATACGGTTTCATTATGCGAGTTTTCATCAATTGGGTTTATGGACATGACTTCGTTTGAGGGTTTGTACATTGTATCATTTTGATCTATGATGTGCACTTCCTCAAGATGGTCCATGGAAGAAGGGTTGAAATCCCCTTCACTTGAGTCCTCATCAACTTCTACAGAAAATAGCATGGGAAAAACCACGAGCGGATTAAAACTAACATTTGAATCTCCCTCCTTCGAAGGCATATAAAATGTGTCTATCCATGGAGGATTAGGAGGTGCTTGTCCTATGTTAAGACCTTGTATATTAGGTTCTTCATTGTGTTGAGTTTCTTGCCTTGGGATCTTTGCATAAGTATGTATTGTGACTACTTCTTTATCCTAACATGATTCATTAGATAGGGTATCCCATTCATAATCCTAGGAGTCATCACTATCCCCATCAGATTCTATGACATTTACTTGAGGATAGAAATCTTGCATTGGGATGGAGCTTTTGCCTTTGTATTGGTAGCCTACTCCGGATCTTTCTTCTTTTTCCCTCCAAGCAGGTTCAATGGGTTCTAGTAAACCTCTATTCCTTCAGCTTAAGGGTCCTCTTCCCTTGTATCCCATTTTTTGCATTATCTCAAACCCTTTCCCATATTGCTCGGTTTGTATATTAACATGTTGGATTCTTTCCATGGGAGTGTTTGAGTTATCCTATTCATCATGATAAAGCCATTGAAGGACTTCATTCTCCTCCTTGTCAAATGTTGCTTTGTCACTTTCTCTTACGAAGTAAGAGTTATACTTATGAGGTAAGTGTTCTTTTGATGGTTTTCCATGTGTTCTTGGAGATGTGGGCATGTTGAATAGGGAAACGAAGTATTCCCTTACTCCTTTGGAGCTAATTTTGCATTGTTTGTCAAATGCATCCATCATCTCACTCATTTTCTTGTAGTTATCCCTTTTAGCTTCATCCTTTTCTTCTCAAGTGGGTTTGTAGAGTACTATCTCTGATTTAGGTGCTTGGTATAAATCTTCATTTGGAGTTGGACCGTCATAGCTCATCTTTTCCTTTCCCTTAGTTGATGTCGTTGAGCTAGCTTGAGGAGGGTTTGAAGTAGCACTTAATGTTATCATGGGTTCATCCATTTTGGTATCTTCAATGGTGACTCTTTGGATGATTCCTTCTTGGTTATGTGGAATAAATAGCTCATTAAGGGGTTTGAGTGTATTGCAATATTGGAACATATTTGAGTCCCCTCCAATCATGATTTCTTCACCCATGTACGAAAATTTGATGCATTGGTGGTACATGGATGGGACTACTTGCATCTTGTGGATCCATGGTCTCCCCAACAAAATATTATAAGTTAACTTCATGTCCAATACTTGGAAATTGGTGTCCTTTTTGACAGGTCCCACTTGAATGGGCAATACGATCATGCCTTTAGAGGCTCTTTCAGCTTCATCATAAGCCTTTATGGTGATTCTTTTCATAGGGTCAATGCAAGACTCAGACAACCCTAGAGATTTGACAAGACTCAACATGCAGATGTTAAGGCCAACTCCTCTATCTATGAGAGCTCTTTTGACTCTATGGCATTCAATCAAGACCTCTATATGTAGTGGTAGGTTTTGGGGATGAGTAATAGACATGTCATCATGGTCAGAGAATGACAAGCAATGAGGTGCAATGAGATGACCTACCATGTTTTGAAACTTCCCCTCTTCTAAGTTAGTAGGAACATTCATCTCTACTAGAGCCTTCTCTAAAATTTCCTTATGGTTAGGCGGTAGCTTCAATATCTCCAAGATAGAGATTTGTGCTAGATTTCTTTGTAACTGATCTACCAAGCTATAAGGTTTTGCTGTTGTAGAAGATTGCTTGATCACAATGTTGGACTATAGAGTGCTAATAGTTTTAGGATCAACCCCTTGTAGGGTAATCCTTGCAGTTTTCCCCCTAGTAATAACATTGTATGTCTCTTTTTGGGGCTGTTCTTTGATTATTATAGAATTCACAATGTTATCATAGGGTGGTGCAAAGTTAATGTTATTGCTGCTTTCTTTCTTGCCATTAGATGACTCCCCTTTGTCATGTTTATAGAAGGGATGTTTGAAAGCCGTATGATCTTCATTGCTTTGAGGTCCATCAATGGTGATCATGCCACTATCAATTAAGTCTTGCACTACATTCTTTAGCTGCAAGCATTCATTTTTGGTCTGCCCTCGAATCCTATGGTTCTCACAGTGGTTATTTGCACTCCACCAACTAGGCTTGTTGTGTGGCTCATAAGGCTGAATGCTAGGTAGATTAATGATGTTGTTAGATATGAGAGTCTTTAGTTCCTTTTTGAGTGGTTCACCCAAGGGTGTGAAGTTCCTTTGAGGAGTTGGCACCAAAAATTTATCAAATTTATTACTCCTTTGATTATTTCCTTGGTTGCCACTATTAGCATTGTTGTTGGAAGGTACATTGGAGGTCTGGTTTGCATTATTCACCTAATTAGGTGTTCTTGTAAGAGAAAATGGACTCACCTCCAAGTTTCTAGAATCCACAATCCCATCATTAACCACTCCCTTATTGTTGTTTTTATACCGATTATTGCTATTGAACCAATTCTTATTCTGATTGGTCTCATTGTTGGAGTTATTGTTGTTAGAGTTGTTGTTAGAGTTGTTCTTGTTATCTTTATACAATTTTAGTTCTCCACTCTTAACCAACACTTCTTTTGTTGTTATTCCATTTTCTATGAGGTCTTGGAATGTCTTGGGACATTGCATTCTCAATTAGTAGTTCATCTCATTGCTCAAACTATTAATGAATATATCCATTTTCTCCTTCTCGGGCACACTCCTAGGATACCTAGCAAAGACTGTCCTCCACCTTTTAAAGAAAGTGAGGAATGCTTCTCCATCCATTTGTTTAGTATTACATAATGTTATCATCATGACCTCATGCTTGATGTTGTATGAGTAATGGGCCATGAATTTTGAAGCTATTTCTTTGAAGGTTTTTATGCCGGAGGGTAACTTAGAAAACCACTCCATAGCCATACCTCCTAAGCTTCTTGGGAATAGTCTCATTAAATAGATGGTATCATGCATGAACTCTAAGCTCAATGCACAAAACTCCCGCAAGTGATCTTATGGAACCGATGTTCCTTCATACTTGTCATATTTGTGAAACACTACATTGATTGGGAATGGTGCCATTGCTAGACTTTTATCAAATAGAAATGGGCACAATGCTTTGATAGAAAAGGGTTTAGGAGCCCCGCTTTGTTTGATTGTATCTAGTTGCATTTGAAATATTTTGAACTGTTTGTTCGTGATGTCAATGGCACTTTCTTCAACTTTGGGTGGTTTAAGTTGATTCACATCATAATCTTGTGGGAGCTTGAGACCTACTCGGGCTAGGTCCATGAAATACTTCTCCTTATCTCTTGCCATTTCTTTTTCCATGAGTCTTAAGAAATAGGGGCACTGAATGGCTTCATCACCCTTGTCATCAGTGGCATCATTGACGATTGGGTTATTATTAGTTCTTTGGTGAGTGGTATCAATTCCTTGAGTGTTTTGATCTATCCCTCCACTATTGGTGTTAGCTTGATTATTCATGTCAATGCCCCCATTATTTGCATCACCTTGGTTATTTCAGTCGATGCCACTATTTCTATAATTACCCAAGCTACCATAGTACATCATGTTGTCTTCCACTTCTTGTTTGGGTGATTTTTGGGGTATTCTCAGAGTGGTAGAATCATCTCCTAGATAAGGGAGTTCTTGACACAAATAAGTCTCATCTACTTGCAAGGTTTTCTTGATGTAGTAGGATCTAGTAAAAGCAAGCATGAACCTTGGAGAATAAGAGTCAATATTTCCCATGGTCAAATCCTTTGTAAAATTTGCAAAAATTGTTTAGAACAAGATTTTTGACTGGGTTGAAGGTTGGAGTAGTAAGAACACAGAAAAGGGTACTCAAATATATGATCAAAAAATTTTGACCCCCTCTGTAAATACTCTCTGTTTGCCCCTTTAGATTTTTGGGCATCATTGACCTGAGCGTAGGCGTGACTAAATCTTTTGTACGCATGAACTGGTATATTGTTAGGTGGTACACTACAGGTATGCAGGTGACACTTTGCTACTGATAAGCAATTTTCTAATTTTAGCAAGGGTGTTTCAATATTTGCTAGGCGTGACTTTAATGTTACTAAGTGTTTTCATATAAGTCACAAGCGTGACTGAGCCTCTGATAGGCCAAATTATTTTGTGTACAGGTGGTACTTCTCTGACTAGGTTGTAATATTTTGAATTTTTAAACTTTTAAGATCAGGTCCTTTGAAATTTTCTTGTTTGAAAATAAAAAACAATCTCAACACACACATCAATTTTTCATCATGTCCCTAGAACAATCTAGTGTGTATATTCTCGATCGTTTCCACAAGTATAACACAAGAAAGAATTCCAAGAAGCTTACCTAAAGTCAAATTTGGCTCTTAACATTTTTGGCTCTAAAAGGTGGTCTTGCTAATTTATCAAGGATTTATTGTGGATTCTGTTCAAATAGATCTTAAAATTTCATCCCCCAAGTATGTTAAGGGGTTTCCCACACACACCAAGGTATGATTTTGCGTAATTCATAAGGACTACTAGAGGAAATTTGAAAATCCATTTGTCACACACCCCATTAAGGATGTATATGTTTCATTTTAGAGTGGGTTGGATTCCCGCAGCAAAAGCAAGCGTATCCCACTTTGGGCTGTCCCTCTCACCGGCCTCATTAAGGCACAACTTGAGAGGTGAGCCCACTAATTCTCTAGCATGTTCATTCAAAGAAAGGAAAATGGAATTAAGGTCAAGCTTTTGGGAATTTGGTTCACCAAAAAGGTGAAGAGCATATCCCTAACTTTCCCTTTAGTTCCCAAACACAATAGACAATTTTGTTCAATTTCTTTCACCCACTAACTATAGGGATTTGAGTATTTCTACTCTCTTCCACAAACAAGAGGCTTTGGTTTATGTGTTTGATTCCTTAATCCTTCTTAATTACTAGATTCTCAAAGTGCACCAATGCCACAAGCTAAGGGAAAATATTGACTAGTTTAGCCTTACCTTTTCCTTTGTAGCTAACCGAAGTTAGGGGCATTTTTTATTGATTTCATTTTTTTTTCCTTACCTTGGCAAATAGCTCCCTCTCAATGTTCTTATCCACCAACAAGTTAGTCAACACTAAAAAACACTATGAGGGGAAACCAAAATCAAAATTGATGAAGCAAATAATTGTGTATGAATTTTATGCACCTTATTTGCAAATTTCCAAAGAAAACTTGAACTAAGGACTAAAAATCCAATTTAAAGAGACAAATTTCATTTTATAAGCTTGAACAATTGCAAGATAGTTATTGAATACCTGATTGTCCTCCTCTTGTGTAGTATCAAGAACAACCTTGATGTGTGCAATGTTTTCCTTCTTAATCCTCTTTGCTAATGCCTTTCCTTCTTGATTAAATCTACTTTCCAGCTTCTGGACTTTCCTGTGATTGCTCATTTACTGTCAAATGATGTAAACAAAGAGTTAGACAAATGATTTAATCAATTTAACAGTAAATAAAGGCAATAGATAGTAGGTGACATTGTCTAGCTAAAAGGCGTGAACAAATTGTTAGCAGGCGTAACTTTACTGATAGCAAGTGACACTTTTCAGTGACATAGGCGACATTAAAAATTACACAGGCATGGACAGTTTATCATAGTGCGTAAACATAACTTAAAATTGAGGAAAAATGATTTATGCTAAGCGACAATTTAATAACCAATAAGTGTGAATGAAAAGATTATAAGTGTGACTATTATTTAAAATTGCGAAGCAAAGCGTAAAGGCAAGCGATAACAAATTTTAGTAAAGCAATACTTCCTGAGTCATAGGCATGACTTTAAGCACAAAAGGCTAAATGTTTTGATCTCACAGGCGTGAGATTCTAGTTCAGAGGTGACTGTAAAGAACTCAAGACCGTATAGAAATTGTATGCTAGGCATGAATCTTTAGATAACAGGTGTCATGACAAAGATCATAAGCGGCAGTAAAATGATTGTGGGCATGATTAAATATGCCGTAAGCATGAATTCACCTGTTTCCTACAAAATATTCATAGAAAATAGACAATACAAGCATGTAAATTGTGATGAAAATGATAAAATGAGGCCTAGGGCCCCACGGTGGGCACCATTTGTGTGATGATGATAATCACCTTCATAAAATTAAGATCAAATTAGAAACAATTCTAAAGTAAATACAATGCAAATCTATTTAAAAATGAAACTAAGATCTATAACAACTCATGGCTCTCTAGAAAGAGGTGGTAAGTGAAGCTCTCAGCTCAAATCTCCACTAGTGACACTTCTAAAATGAGAATGTATGCTGCTCTATGCTTCTACAATGCTTCTATGATGATGATTCTAGCTCAAATTGACAAAAGCATAATGCAAATGCTCTAAATACTCTTAATTGCTCTTAGAATGCTCTTCAATTGCCTATAGTAACAATGCTTTGCAAATGAATTTCTAAGATATATCAATTGCTCTCAAAATGCTTCATATTTATAGTAAATTCGCAAGGGTAGGGGGTGGAGTGAAGTAATCATGATTTACCTTTGGTTGAGTCAAATACTTTGCTTTGTTCATAAATGGGGGGACAATTTAAAGGTTTGTCTCAAAGCTTTGGACAAAAGGACAAAATTAAGTGGATGAGATTGAAACTTTCGAATGAGTGATTGAGATTCATCCTTTTTGAGTGATTTATGTCTTTTTGTCCTCAATTCTCATTGGTTGCTCAACTTTGTTGGAAGATATTAGGAATTATTAAATTTAATTAATTAATTAAATTTAGCCATGTAAGGGTAATAGGTTCATTTTGATTTTTGATTTAAACAACTATACAACTAATTGATTAAAATCAATTAAGTTGTGTTTTTTACCCCTTTAAGCTTTGATTTAATTATTTAATAGCCTTATTTGATTTTTCCTTTGCTTTAATTGATTTTTTCCAACTTGATTTAATTATGTCCATTTTAATTGATTTGATCCCTTTTTTATTGAATTAGTGCATTTTGATGATTTTAAGCCATTTTATTGATTTTTGCAATTTAAAATCACTTTGTCCATTTTTACGTGTGTACAATACCATTACAACATTTGTTGACAGAGTTGTAGAATACATGTTTGGTATGTGTATGTCATATTTCATATTGCTTGTGTTGCCATCAATGCCAAAGGGAGAGATTGATGAACTACAACTGATTTGAATAAACTGTATGACTTGAAGATCTGTGATTTAAGATCACTGAGTTGCCGATTAGATATGTAAGATGATTAAATCAGTAATATGTTGTCACTGATGTCAACTAGTTTTAATAATATTTATCTTGTAAGTTACTATACCCAAACATATGTAGAAATAAGAAGATAAGAGATGAAGAATAGATATATCTACATGAGGAAGATGGATATGACAGATGAGGATAAGGAATACATTGGGTAACTTATGAATGAGTCTATGACCTTATGTTATTGACTTGATTATGTTGCATTCATCTATGATGAATGATAGAGAAAAATGGACAAAGTAGTGTTGTTGGTTAAAGAAGCATTTCAGTATACACTGATGCAATGTAGTATATACCGAGCACAATATAAACCGAGCTTGTGTTTACTGACACATTTCTTTGTTAACCGAACAGAAGAAAAGAACTGAATGATTAGTTTAGCCAATGGAAGTTGATGAGCTGTAAAGTGTTATGATTACGGAGTTGAAGATAATGTTTGTTATGAAGATCAACAGCTAACATAATTCAAAGAGGATCTAAGGGATTGAAACAAAATGTGTTACTGACACATCAACAAAGGAAGGTTAAAGCGGCAAAATCGACAAAGGAGATTAAGTGGCAAAATCTGATGGATGGAATTAAAATAGTTTACTCATCTATTTAAGAGACTAGGATTTCATGATGAAATTATGCCAGAAGAAGGAGACTGTAGAGATATCGCGTGAACAAGCTTCATGCATGCCTGATCAGATTGGTTAAGGAGAACCAAACTATAGAGATTACCGAGCATCAAAAAGCTATAACCGAGTGAAAGTAAGTTACTGAATATTGATTGAAATAGAATTGATATATTGATCATAGGATTTGAATGAGCTTAACATAGATCTGATAATCTGCAATTGAAGTTGTGTTGTAATTAGATCAACTGCTGTTACATTTTAACCATTGTAAACAGAGAAATCTCTTAACAGGGTGGACTAGAAAGTCTTGTAATGTCATTCATAGAGTGTACATTTTTTATCTTATCAACCCCATAGTGAATGTTGGTTGGATGATAATGGTTGGTCAAAAATCCTCTAACAATGTCACATGTCACAGTGTGTTTGTAACCTTTAACAGGGTTGGGTCTTCATCGACCTCACTTCGGAAGAGTGAACAATTTTTGGGTTGCCGGTCCCAGGTGGTTTTTCCCTTCACAGGGTTTCCACGTTAAATCTCTTGTGTTATGTTTTGATTGTGATGATTTTTTGTTGTCATACTTTACATGTTGCATATTGGATTTGATCGGTAATCATTATATGTTATTAACTGGTAATCGGTAAAAGCATAGACATAATACTATTTTACTTTACCGATCTGCTGAAGTTTTAGTAAATTGTTTGTGGATATACATTTTGTGATTAGGACTATGGATAACTGATTCTGCCCCCTCTCCCAGTTATTCTAACATCCAAAACCCCAAAATTCTCCTAAACTCTAGCATTTTTTCAGCGAGTTCTAGATGCCACTTCCAAGTAGGCTTACCATAGCCAACATCCTACCACCCGCATTAAAAATTTCAAATTACAGGGTATGGTTCTTCTATAGAGGGTACTATATAGTTTTCAAGTGAAGTGATAGGTAGAAAGGGTGTTCTACAAGTTCCATCTACCCTGCTATCAAAGTGTCATTTCTACATTAAAGGTATGGTATAGGTACTAGATATATTGACAGATTGACAATCCAACATTGAAGGTGAAAACATAGGACTCAAAGGATGTACAAGGTACATAAGAAGACTTACATGCTAGTATCCCCCTTGGAATTCAAACTTTTGGGTTCTCTTCTTCTCTCATCCTTCTTGAGATCTATAATGAAGGGATTATTTCCCTACAAATGTAATACTGTGGACCTTTATTTTGGCCCAAAAACTCAGTGATTTTGCGGCACCTTAAGCACTGAATATAATAGTTCTTTAGTTTTCAAATATTTTCTCTTACTTTTAGTGTGAATATTTTGATCCCTTAGAGCTATGTATGGTGAACTAGCGATTCCTAGAAATTTATTGATGATCAATGCAAGAACAATAGAGCACTCTACTAATATGAGCAATGATTGTTTATCAATGAATGGTAGAGATGAAAAAATTATTATTGGAATGTGTTATGGTTTCTCTAATATTATTTCAAGGTGGTTCTAACAGGCCGACTTGATTATATCATTTGGAGGAAAGATATTTATAGGCAGACATTTGTGATTGCTAAGTGATGGTTTAGTGTTGATTGTGAAGAGCAGAGCAAAGAGTGTGAAGTGTTGATCCATCAACAGAATGCCTATGTTACCAAGTAAAGAGTTTTTGATATACATTGGAACTGATCCAGACATCAGGTCAAAGTGCAGTTCACCAAGATCCAGATATAGTGTGTATTTGTTATTCAAAAGGTTGTAGCCTTCACCCCTTTGAGTAGTGTGCTCTCGGATAGTACGTCCTCATCCCTAACATGGTTAATTGTAAAATATTACTAACAAGGTCCGACCCTTGACCAGGTCACTTTACTAAATGCATTATAAAGATAACCCCTAATAGGGTTAAGGATCTTCTAACAAGGATCATAATACACTGGTGCAAATTATTAGTGGGTGTCAATTACCACTGGGGTTTTTACCTATTTGGGTTTCCCCGTAACCAAGATATTGGTGTTTTTTTCAAGTGTTATTTCATTGTGTTTATGCTTTATGTTTAAGTATAATTAATTGGATAAAGAATTGAAACTTGTAGATAACTGATTCACCCCCCCCTCTCAGTTATCTATTGGGACTATTCCTAACATAAATATCTTTCTCTAAATGATATAATCAGGTCGGCATATTAGAACCACCTTAAAATCATATTAGAGAAATAATAAAACCTTCCAATAACATCTTTTTCAGCTCTACTAAGCATGCAACATGAACAAGGACCTGTCCAACTAAATATGAGTAAACACTTTATTTCATATTGTCGGCTCCACCAAATTAATTAATACTTTCTCCTCAGATTGAATTAGGTTATGTTCTCTTAAAAAAAAATCCTTAACTCTCTTCTTAACATAAATCCAAGCACACATACCGAGATGATAGGTGCAACTACCGTAATCATATAAACATTGTCGGCTCTTCTAGGCAGACTCAAGAAACTGTGATTGTTAACTAGAAACTTCATAACTCAACATGTACTTCATATCTGACTTTGTGTCCATGAATATAACATCTTACATATTTCTAAAACATAAATATAAACGTGCAAGGCTCTACTACAACCGTACTGCAAATCATATACAAAACTATTCTTGGGACCTGTCAAAAATACACACTGATATACATAGTTGTACTACTATCTTTACACAGAATCAACCTTTGTGTCTATGATATCATGCTGATAAAATATCTATGTAGAATATGCTCAAATCTCTCTCTATCAGCCTTCCATGCATGCTACTTACCATATTTTTTCATCAATGACAAACATACAGTCAGTAATCTGGCTTGCTAGAAAATCTCCAACAATCTCCCCCTTTGGCAGTGATGGCAACATATGGAATAAAAAACACCACCAATCTATCATCCAATTCTTTTATAACATTCTCCATTTCCTCAACAAAACTCCCCCAAGGAAGTATCCTCCAACTATTATAATATTCTTCAATGTTCTCCATTTCCTCAACTGTACTGCTTCACATTACTCCCCCTTTCTACTTATTTTTTATTACTATATATTCCTTCTTTTTATGTTTTTCATGACTATATACTACTCCCCCTTTGACATCAATGGAAAATGATGCAAAAAATATTTAAGCACCGGTACTACTCTTGAGGTAGAGTAGTCAACCTTTCATCAGTCACTGAGGACTGATGCAATCCTGTTATCTCTAATCAGATTCAGGGAAGGGAATTACTCCCAGCTTCTCCCTGAGATAATCAAAAGTATCCTTAGGTAAAGGCTTTTTGAATATGTCTGCTAGCTGATCTTTTGTACTTGCATATTCCACCATTACTTCTTTCTTTGCTACTCTCTCTCTTAGGAAGTGATATTTTATCTCAATATGTTTTGTCTTTTCATGCATCATAGGGTTCTTTAACATATTGATAGTGCTAGTGTTATCAAAATGAATAACAATAGGGTAGTCAATCTGAATACCAAAATATTTTATCATCTGCATGATCCACACAATTGTAGAACAATTTAATGTTATTGCTACATGTTCTGCTTCTACTATTGACTAAGAGATACAATTTTTCTTTTTACTTGTCCAAGTAACATGTCTATCTCCAAGGAATACAGCTCCTCCAAAGGTACTCTTTCTATCATCCATGCATCTTTCCCAATCTGCATCTATATATACATGAAGCTTTAAGTTCTTTGAGTTAGGATACTATAAACCATAGTCTAAGGTTCCAGTCAAGTAAATGAATATTCTTTTTACTGCCATGAGATGAATTTTCTTAGGTTCTTCTGCAAATCTTCCAACAATACCAATTGCATTGGAAATGTCTAGTCTAGTTTCAGTAAGATATATAAGTTTTCCAATCATAGACTTATACAAGGTTATGCCTACTATTGGTGAATCATCTTCTTTTGAAAGCTTGCATCCTGTTATCATAGGGGTACTTACTGGCTTGCAATCATCCTTCTTGAATGTCTTCAAGATATCTTTTACATACTTAGTCTGATTTATGAATCTACCTTTGCCTGTTTGTTGCACATTCAATCCCAAAAAGTACTTGATAGGACCAATCATGCTCATTTCAAATTTGTCCTGCATCTCCTTAGAAAATTCTGCACTAAGCTTATCATTACCACCAAATATAATGTCATCAAAAAATATAGCAACTAACAATGGTCTATCAGATGTCTCTCTTATGAATATGTTACAATCTGCTACTCCTTTCTTGAATCCAATCTTAGTTAGGTAACCATCAAGTATTTTACACCATGCTCTAGGGGCTTTCTTAAGTCCATAGAAGGCTTTCTTCAATCTGCATACCATATCAAGTTTATTTGATAAAGTAAATCCTTCTAGTTCCTCAATGTATACTTATTCCTTCAACTCTCCATTTAGGAATGCTGACTTGACATCCATCTGGTATACCTTAAAGTTCTTAATTGTAGCATAAGCTAGAAACAAATTTATGGCTTCCAATATAATTATAGGGGAAAATGCTTCTAAATAATCAATTCCTTCTCTTTGTGCATATCCTTTACATACTAGTCTTTGTTTATTTCTTACCACTGTTCCATCTTCATTCATCTTATTTATGAATATCCATTTGGTTCCTATCACATTCTTATCACTCAGCCTAGGGACCGATTTCCATGTATCATTCTTAATTATCTTATCTAGCTTTTCTTTCATTGCTTCCTACCAATCTGAGTCATTACATGCATCTTCAGCACTTAAGGGCTCAATCTGTGATAGTAAACATACCTCTTCATTTGTTGTGGAACTCTTTGCTTTTGACCTTCTCATGACTTTTCTGCTCTGATCTCCAATGATTTCTTCCTTTGAATGATATCTGGATGTGAATTTAGGAACATTAGGTGTGACATTTTCATCTGCCTTTTGTGTTTCTTCTTCACTTTTTTTAGGGTCATTGAATAGAACATCTATGTTGTCAAACATTTCTTCAACAACTGCTTCACTACTGGTAGGTCTAGGTTCTTTAATCATAGGTGCATAATCATGGTATCTCTCTTGAATCATAAACTTCTCATCAATCTTAACATGAGCACTTTCAATGATCTTCTTTAATCTTAGATTAAAACATCTATAAGCTTTTCTTTTAGTAGAGTAACCAAGAAAAATACCTTCATCACTTCTTGCATCAAATTTCCATTTGCTTCATCTTTCTTGATGTAGCTGTTAGAAAGTAAAGATCCCCAAGATAACTGAGAGGGGGGGGGTGAATCAGTTATTAGATAATTTATCCATTCAATAGCTTTAAACAATATAATCAATGTACTGATCAACCATAGAAAGATAATCATACACAATTGCACAATAACACAAGATATGTTAACTAGGGAACCTCTTGAAAAGAGTAAACCCCGATGGGAATGATGCCCACAAAATGCTGCACTAATATGAAATTTCCTTGTTAGAGGATGGACCCTGTTAGGATTCTTATGAAATACATTCAGTACATATAAATCCATGTTAGGAGATTTTGAATCTCTGTTAAAAGATTCTAACCCGGTTAAGAGTTTATGGAAGACAGAAGGACCCACTGCCCAAACAGCTTCAAGGCAAGATCTCTGAACCCACTGTCCAAAAGATCTTAGAATTATTCAATAGAATAATATGAAATATATTACCTCCTTCACACTATGCCAAAACTACACTCTCTGCTACACAAGATCACAATTCCAGATCTTTGTACTCACAAGTCTTCCTTCATCACTGAATTAGCTCTTTTCTTCACTTCATGCATATATTCGCATCTCAATCTTCATAGTACACATTACAATAAGAAAAAAATTCCTTCTTATATACCAAACTCAAATAATTACAAATGAGTCGGTCCTCAATTACAAAATAATAAATTCTACACGCTACACACAGAATTCACAAAAAACTGTCGGCTTCCAGTTACTGTAACTTTCTCCAAACATATCCTCAAAGTTTGCACTATGAACCACATCATCATTAATGAGTCTCCAATATCCCTTTAACTATGCAAAATCAGATTCCATCCTAGCTAAGAGATATCCTCCAATTTCTGAACATCGCTACACAGAAACACTGTCTAAACACTGCTTTCACCAAAATGCTCATAACTCTTACAAATGAATGAATTTCTTTTTGTGCTATTAACCATAGGTTAATAACACACCAAAGAACATACCATCAATTGTGCAAAATCCAATCTACAATACAACATGTGCACAAAACAAAATTGTACCTACTTTCCTTCTAATATCTAGAATATCATTGTGTTGACATCAATGACAATCCAAGTCATGAATGCAACAACAACTGCTACAGAATGACTGCCAAAACACTTTGCATTCATTCCTAACAATCTCCCCCATTGGCATTGATGGCAACATAGATGAAAAACATCCAATGTTCCAAAAATCCAATACTGCAACATCACTGCAAAATATCAAATCAAATCTTGCTTCATTTTCCTATTCAGCTCTCTCATACAATCCACAATGTTTTTCATGTATATCTCTCCCCCATTGACATCAATGACAAAAATTCCATCACTAAGTCAACAACAACTTAATGTCAAAAGACACTTTTCAGAAAAATACAATAACAAGAGTCCTCATGACTTAGCTCATAAACTCCCCCATAGAGGAAGTTCCAACATCCAATCCAGAAGAAAGATAGGGCTCATATACCACTAGACGGATGCAATCATCTACATCGATTCTCAAAAATAGGTTGGGGCATAACCCAAAGCATACCTCTCAGATACACAAATGTATCCTTAGGTAAAGGTTTTGTAAATATATTTTATATTTGCTCCTTTGTACTTATGTACTCCAATCTTACTTCTTTTTCTGCAACTTTCTCTCTTACAACATGATACTTGATCTCAATATGTTTAGTCTTAGAATGTAAAATAGGATTTTTTGACATACTCACTATACTGGTGTTATCACAATGTATAACAATAGGCTCATCAAACTTTATTCCGATATCTTTCAACATCTGCTTCATCCAAATAATCTTATTACAATTATTTGTTGCTGCAACATATTCTGCTTCTGCTGTGCTTTGTGAAGTACAATTTTGCTTCTTACTTAGCCAAGAGACCAATTTACCTCCAAGAAAAAAGGCTCCACCACTAGTACTTTTCTTGTCATCAATGCTGCCTCCCCAATCTGCATCAATATAGGCACATAAGGTAAAATCATCAAAATTCTCATACCATAATCCATAATCCATTGTTCCTTTCAGATATCTCAGTATCCTCTTTACTGCTGCATAATGTGATTCTCTAGATTCTACTTGAAATCTTGCTACAATCTCCACTGAATGTGCTATATCAGGTCTTGTATGTGTCAAGTACTGCAATCCTCTAATCATAGATCTGTACTTTTTCTGCTCAACTGCTAGTGTCTCATCTTTGCTAGATAACTTATGTCCGGTTACCATAGGTGTTCCAATAGGTTTAGAATCTTCCATTCCAAATCTTTTCAATAATTCATTTAAATACTTAATCTGACTTACAAATATACCTTCCTTGCTTTGTGTTATCTGTAATCCCAAAAAATATTTCATTTCTCCAATCATGCTCATCTCAAATTCAGTCTTCATTTCATCTGCAAATTTGTCACTAGCTTCATCTTCTCCTCCAAAGATAATATCATCAACAAATATAACTATAACCAACAAACCATTCTCAATTTCTTTTGTGTATAAGTTACTATCTGTTGTTCCTTTTATAAATCCCAATTTCAATAAATACTTATCCAATCTTGCATACCAGGTTCTAGGTGCTTGTTTTAATCCATATAAAGCTTTCTTTAACTTACATACCATATCTCCTTCTTGTGTCAAAGGAAAACCTTTAGGCTGCTCAATGTAGACTTCTTCCAATTCACCATTCAAAAATGCTAACTTCACATCCATCTGATACACTCTGAATTTCTTGTAAGTTGCATATGCTAGAAACATTCTCACTACTTCAAGTCTGGCCACAGGTGAAAAAGTTTCTTCATAGTCAATTCCTTCTTGTTGTGAATATCCTTTACATACCAATCTTGCTTTGTTTCTTATCACTTCACCTTGTTCATTCATCTTGTTTCTGAATACCCACTTTGTTCCAATCACATTCTTGTCTTCAGGTCTAGGGACCAATTCCCATATCTTGTTTTTTTTAATCTGCTCTAGTTCTTCTTTCATAGCATTGATCCGATGTTCATCTTCACAAGCTTCATTAGTAGTCTTAGGTTTAATTTGAGAAATCAAACATAAATGTACCTTATTCTGAGTCAAAAATCCTCTATCTAAATTTCCAATAACTTGCTCAACAGGGTGATGTCTTGAAGTATACCTGTTAGGTGTCATAGTTACTTATCTTGTTCCGACTGTAGATTCTTCTCTGCTTTCTTCTCTATTTTCTTCTCTATCTTCTTCAGTATGACTTTCATTCAGCAAATCACTGTTAGTTTCAAAAAATAATTTTTCATTTTCAATGTTAGGCTGAGGTTGTGCTTCTCCATCAGATTCATAATCAAGCATTCTTTCCTAAATTTTAAACTTCTCATCAACTTTTACATTTGCACTTTCAACAATAGTCTTAGTTCTTTTGTTATAACATCTATATTCTTTGCTTTTTAAAGAATATCCAAGAAATATCTCTTCATCACTTCTAGGATCAAACTTTCTTATATCATCATCTCTCTTAATATAACATTTACTTCCAAAAATTCTAAAATACTTAACTGAGGGTGTATGTCCAAACCATAATTCATAAGGTGTCTTGTTTGTATCTGCTCTGATTTGTACTTTGTTCATAGTGTATACTGTTGTGTTCACTGCTTCTCTCCAAAAAGTTTTAGCCAAATCATTTTCAAACAACATAGCTCTTGCTGCTTCAGTTATTGACCTATTCCTTCTTTCTACAATACCATTTTGTTCTGGTGTTCTAGGGGCTGAAAGTTGTCTCTTAATACCATTCATTTCACAAAAAGTGTTAAACTCTCTAGATGTAAATTCACCACCTCTATCACATCTTAGACACTTAATCTTCATTCCAGATTCATTCTCAATTTTTCTTTTCATGATCTTAAACTTATCAAATGCTTTAGATTTTTCTTTCAAAAAGGCAATCCACATCATTCTTGTAAAATCATCAACAAGAATCATAAAATACCTTTCACCATAGAATCCTCTAGTCCTAGTAGGACCACTCAAGTCTGTATGAACAATCTCCAACTTCTCTGCCAATGTGAACTTCTTATTGGGAAATGAACTCCTTTTCTGCTTTGCCATCATACATTCTTTGCAAATCATGTTAGTAGGTTTCATAATTCTAGGTAAATCTCTTACCCCAAGTGTAGTGCTCACCTTGACAATATTATCAAAGTTTATATGACAAAACCTTTTATGCCATAACCAACTGTCATCAATCCTAGTTATCAAACATGTCATCTCAGTAGGATTCAACTGAAATACATTACCTCTAGTTCTGGATCCTTTTCCAATCAGATTTCCATCTTTATCTTTTATCACACAAGTTTTCTTAGAAAACCAAACTTGATAACCCTTATCAACCAATTGTCCAACACTTAGTAGATTATGTCTTAGTCCATCAACAAAGTAAACATCATCAGTGTTAGTCTTTCCATCAAGAGTAATAGATCCTATACCCTTAATCAAACAAGGTGCATTGTTACCAACTCTAACAATTCCTCCATCATAATTATCTAACTTAACAAACTTTCTTTTATCTCCAGTCATATGATGTGAACAACCACTATCTATAATCCAATCAAATTTCTTTTCAACTTGTGAAACTAATGCTTTTTCTTCACTTTTATCAGATTTAGAACTTTCTTCTTTAATTGCTACAAATCCTATTTCCTCAAAGTTATCATTATCACTGTCACAATGTTTTTCAATTCCTACTTCAAAATCTTCATCATTTGCATAATAACATTCTTTAGATCTCCTAGGTTTAAAGTTGTTTCTATACTTCGTAACTCTTTTAGGACATTTAGATGCAAAATGACCATATTCTTGACAAGTCCAACATTTAAAGATTTTCTTACCATCTGGTTCTCTTTTTACAAGTAATGCAATACCTTCTTTAATCTTCTTATCTTCCTCAGATCTGCTACTACTGGCATAATCTCCATTCACACTAGTACTTCTTGTAGGTCTAATGCTAAGAGCACTGAATGTTGTTTCCATTCTAGGTAGCTCTCCTGATAATCTCAAGTTCATCTCTACTATTTCTAATCTTCCAAAAAGAGTCTCTCTTGAAAAGTTTGATGTACAAGGTATCACTTGTTCAATCATCTGCGTTGTCTGCTTGAATACTGGTGTCAAAGTTCTTAGAATTTTCCATATCACTTCATTCTCTATCTTATCACCTCCACAAGACTTTATTCCTATCACAATCTTAGACATCCTACCAATATAGCTTCTAATAGATTCATCTTCCATCATTCTGATATCTTCAAATGCACAAATCCAATTATGTAATCTAGCCTTCTTTGCATGTTCATCACCTTCAAAAGTAGAATGTAAAGCTTTCTAAATTGCATAAGTTTTCAAACATCTTACCTGACTATATTCATTCTCCGGTAGTGCTGACAAAAGTGCTTCTCTTGCAAGTATGTTACACATGAATAGATCTAGTTCATCTTTAGTTCTTGCCTCTAGATTGTCTTCCTCAATGATAGTCTTCTCATTCTTTGTAATCAACCAATAACTTGGTCCTAAACACAATAGATGTGTCTTCATCTTTTCTTTCTAGCTATCAAAATTTACTCCATCAAACTTAGGGCTTTCTTTTCTGAAATTCGCCATGGATCTCCTTAAGTTTTTAAACTTTTCTTTCAAGAACCTGCTGCTCTGATACCAATTGTTAGAAAGTAAAGATCCCCAAGATAATTGAGAGGGGGGGGGTGAATCAGTTATCAGATAATTTATCCATTCAACAGCTTTAAACAATATAATCAATGTACTGATCAACCATAGAAAGATAATCATACACAATTGCACAATAACACAAGATATGTTAACTAGGGAACCTCTTGAAAAGAGTAAACCCCGGTGGGAATGATGCCCACAAAATGATGCACTAATATGAAAGTTCCTTGTTAGAGGATGGACCCTGTTAGGAGTCTTATGAAATACATTCAGTACATATAAATCCATGTTAGGAGATTTTGAATCTCTGTTAAAAGATTCTAACCCGGTTAAGAGTTTATGGAAGACAGAAGGACCCACTGCCCAAACAGCTTCAAGGCAAGATCTCTGAACCCACTGTCCAAAAGATCTTAGAATTATTCAATAGAATAATATGAAATATATTACCTCCTTCATACTATGCCAAAACTGCACTCTCTTCTACACAAGATCACAATTCCAGATCTTTGTACTCACAAGTCTTCCTTCATCACTGAATTAGCTCTTTTCTTCACTTCATGCACATGTTCGCATCTCAATCTTCATAGTACACATTACAATAAGGAAAAAATTCCTTCTTATATACCAAACTCAAATAATTACAAATGAGTCGGTCCTCAATTACAAAATAATAAATTCTACATGCTACACACAGAATTCACAAAAAATTGTCGGCTTCCAGTTACTGTAACTTTCTCCAAACATATCCTCGAAGTTTGTGCTATGAACCACATCATCATTAATGAGTCTCCAACATCCCTTTAACTGCACAAAATCAGATTCCATCCCAGCTAAGAGATATCCTCCGATTTCTGAACATTGCTACACAGAAACACTATCTAAACACTGCTTTCACCAAAATGCTCATAACTCTTACAAATGAATGAATTTATTTTTGTGTTGTTAACCATAGGTTAATAACACACCAAAGAACATACCATCAACTGCACAAAATCTAATCTACAATACAACATGTGCACAAAACAAAACTGTACCTGCTTTCCTGCTAATATCCAGAATATCACTGTGTTGACATCAATGACAATCCAAGTCATGAATGCAACAACAACTGCTACAGAATGACTGCCAAAACACTTTGCATTCATTCCTAATAGTAGCACTTGCTTCCAAAGATTCTAAAGTATTTCACTATAGGTACATTCCCAAACATAGCTCATAATGTGTCTGCACCTGGCCTCAATTGAATTCTATTGATAGTGTAGACTGCTATATTGACCGCATCTCTCCAATAGGTGTGTGCAACCTTTCCTTCAATCATGATGGTGTGCACTGTGTCAAGAATTATCATATTCCTTCTCTCTACAATTCCATTCTACTGAGGGGTTCTAGGGGCACTTAGCTATCTCTTTATCCCATGTTCTTCACAATACTCAAAATATGTTAGAGGTGAATTCTCCTCCTCTATCTGATCTCAGACATTTAATCTTCAATCCAAACTCATTTTCAACCTTAGCTTTGAATATTTTCAACTTGTCAAATGCTTTTGATTTGTCCTTTAAGAATGCAAACCACATCATTCTAGAATATTCATCAACAAACAGAATGAAATACCTTTCACCATAGTATGATCTTATTTGAGTTGGTCCACATATGTCTGTATGTATCAGATCGAACTTGTTCTTTGTCAAATTATGCTTTCTTCTGAATGAATTCCTTACATGATTTCCCATCACACATTCCCTACAAATAGCATCAACTAGTTTTCAAATGCTAGGAAGATCTCTTACTGCCTTTACATTACTTATCTTTACTATGTTATCAAAATTGATATGACATAGTCTTTTGTGCCATAACCAACTGTCATCTACTTTAGCAACAAAACAACTTTCTTTAGGATTAAGCTGAAAAACATTACCTTTAGTCTTTTCACCTAATGCAATCATTTCTCCTTCTTCATTATTAATGATGCATTTTTTAATCTTTGAACTCCAACCGGTATCCTTTGTCAAGCAACTATCCAACACTTAGTAGGTTACGTTGTAAACCCTCAACATATACAACATCATCAAT
Organism: Chamaecyparis obtusa; assembly: GCA_027943335.1. Lineage (NCBI taxonomy): Eukaryota > Viridiplantae > Streptophyta > Pinopsida > Cupressales > Cupressaceae > Chamaecyparis > Chamaecyparis obtusa. The sequence goes on from BSBK01001217.1 coordinate 326,185, forward strand.
GTTGTTCTTTCTATCTAGGGTGATGGCTCCTATACCAATGATAGGTTTAGGAGTGTTATCTCCAAATCTAACCATGCCTCCTTTATATCTATCCAAATGTACAAATCTATCTTTTTTTCCTGTCATGTGGTGTGAGCAACCACTGTCAATGATCCAGTATGTCCTGATGTCAGCTTGTGAAATCAGTGCTAACTCTTATGCATTCTTTTCATCGTCAAGAAAAATGAATCCAATTTCATCCTCTACTAATTCTTCATCCGATACTCAATCTCCATCATAGTAACATTCATTTGTATACTTAGCCTTGTAGTTATTTTTGAACTTCTTAACTCTTGTAGGACACTTAGATGAAAAGTGACCAATCTTATTACATGTAAAGTATTTGAATGGTAATTGACCTTCATATTTTCCTTTTCCTTTATTTTCTCTTGTAGCAATCATAGAGATTAAATCATCTAGTGTTTTCTCTTCATTATCATCTTCAAAATTACCAGAGGTGTTCAAAGATTTCTTACCATGGACTGAAGCTTTAAATGTTGTTTCACTTTTAGGCTCTTTCTTCAATCTTGATATCTCAAAGATTGAAATCTTGTTGATTAAAGTCTCTCTTTTAAATTCTTTTGTGGACTACATAGTTTCATCTAGGATTCATTTCTTGTTGTCATATTCTGATGTCACGGTAGTCATCAGTTTATCTATTATATCTTCTTTCATGATTTCTCTACCATTATTTCTAATACCTGCAATTGCTTCATTAATCATTTGATTGTAGGCTCTGACATTCTAATCAGGTAGCATCTCTAATGTATTGTATATTTTCTTCCATGTCTTTCTGCGCACATTCTTGGCTTGAATATCTCCTTCAAAAATGTCTTCTAGGTATTTCCATATCTTATAGGCTTTGTCCATTTTCTTGATCTCTGAAAACTCACTGTTATATATGGAATTGATAAGGTCCTCTTTGGAAATAGCATTTGAAGTGAACATCTCCTTTTGCTTCAAGGTTTCATCTTCTTTTGCAAGATCTTCTAGTGAAGGAATCTCAACTTCTTTGGTAGCTACTTCAAAAATCTCAAAGGATATGCACTGCAAATGAGTCATCATTTTGTTCTTCCAATCTAGATAGTTCTCTCCATCAAACTTAGGACTTTATTTTCTAAAGAATGCCATCTGATCAGCCTCAAGTTGTTAAACTTTCTCTCTAAGGCACTTGGCTCTGATACCAATTGTTAGGAATAGTTCCAAGAGATAAGTGAGAGGGTGGGTGAATCAGTTATCTACAAGATTCAATTATTTATCCAATTAAGTATATAAGAACATTGCAATGAAAGAACACTTAACACATCACCACAATTTTGGTTACGGGGAAACCCAAATAGGTAAAAACCCTGGTGGGAATTAACACCCACTAAGAACTGCACTAGTGTATTATGATCCCTATTAGAAGATCTTACAACCCTATTAGGAGTTGATCTTTAAAATGCAATAAGTATAGTGACTTGGTCAAGGGTTGAACCTTGTTAGGAGTCTTTTAGAATTAACACTATTAGAGGTGAGGACACACTATCTAAGAGCACATTGGTCAAATGGTGAAGGCTGCAACCTTCTGTTTAATAGATACACACTATATCTGGATCTTGGTGAATTGCGCGTAGACCTGCTATCTTGATTAGTTCCAATGAATAACATATACTCTCTACTATGTCACATAGACTTTCTACTGATGGATCAACACTTTGCACTCTCTTCTCTGCTCTTCTCTTTCAACTATCAGCCATACTTAGTAATCACAAATGACTGCCTATAAATATCTTTCCTCTAAATGATATAATAGAGTCAACCTATTAGAACCACCCTAAAATCATGTTAGAGAAATAATAAAACCTTCCAATAACATATTTGTCAACTCTACTAAGCACGCAACATGAACTCGGACCTGTCCAACTTAATATGAGTGAACATGTTACTTCATATTGTCGGCTACACCATATTAACTGATACTTTATCCTCATGCTGAATTAGGTTATTAAATCTTAACAAAACATCCTTAACTCTCTTCTTAACATAAATCCAAGTGCGCATAATGAGATGATAGGCACAACTACTGTAATCATATGAACAATGTCAGCTCTTCCAAGTAGACTCAGGAAACTGTGACTGTTAACTAGAAACTTCATAACTCAACCTGTACTTCATATCTGACTCTGTGTCCATGAATATAACATCATACATATGTCTATAATATAAATATAAATGTGCAAGGCTCTACTACAACCGTGTTGCAAATCATATACAAAACTATTCCTAGGACCTGTTAGAAACACACACTGATATACACAGTTGTACTACTATCTTTACTCAGAGTTGACCTTTGCATCTATGATATCATGTCGATAACATATCTATGAAAAATATGCTCAAAGATCTCTCCATTAGGCTTCCACGCATGTTGCTTACCATATGTTGTCATCAACGACAAACATACAGTCAGTAATCTGGCTTGCTGGCAAATCTCCAACAATATCCCCCTTCGGCATTGATGGCAACATATGGAATGAAAAACACCACCAATCTATCATCCAATTCTTTTATAACAATCTCCATTTCCTCAATAAAACTCCCCCAAGGAAGTATCCTCCAACTACTATAATATTCTCCATTTCCTCAACTGTACTACTTCCCATTACTCCCCCTTTCTACTTGTTTTTTATTACTATGTATTCCTTCTTTTTATGTTTTTCATGACTATATACTACTCCCCCTTTGACATCAATGGAAAAGGGTGCCAAAAACATTTAAACACTACTACTAATCCTAACTTATAGTAGTCAACCTTTCATTAGTCACTGAGGACTGATGCACTCCTGCTATCTCGAATCAGATTCGAGGAAGGGAATTACTCCCAGCTTCTCCCTAAGATACTCAAAAGTATCCTTAGGTAAAGGCTTTATGAATATGTCTGCTAGCTTATCTTTTGTACTCACATAGTCCACCATTACTTCTTTCTCTGCTACTTGCTCTCTTAGGAAGTGATATTTTATCTCAATATGTTTTGTCTTTGCATGCATCACAGAGTTCTTTGACATATTGATAGTACTAGTGTTATCAAAATGAATAAAAATAGGGTAGTCAATCTGAATACCAAAATATTTTGTCATCTTCTTGATGCACACAATTGTAGAATAATTTAATGTTGCTTCTACATATTCTTCTTTTGTTGTTGACTGAGAGATACATTTTTTCTTTTTACTTGTCCAAGGAACAAGTCTATCTCCAAGGAATATAGTTCCTAAAAAGGTACTCTTTCTATCACCCACGCATCCTACCCAATCTGCATCTGTATATACATGAAGCTTTACATTCTCTGAGTTAGGATACCATAAACCATAGTCTAAGGTTCCATTCAAGTATTTGAATATTCTTTTTACTGCCATGAGATGACTTTTCTTAGGTTCTGTTGCAAATCTTCCAACAATACATACTGCATTGTGTTGCCTGACTTTAAGTCACCCATTTTTTTGGCAAATTTGGTCGTATAAAGTCGGTCTAGTCAGTCTTGAGTCTAGGTCTAAGTCATTACAGGTAGGTAATCTTTTCCAGATTTCCCTTCATTTGCCTTTTGTTCTTAGCCGGGTGGGTTGGCTTAAATTTTGTCATGGTTGGGTAGGTGATAGCCCCTAACCCGGCAAGGATATCATGTTTTATTGATGATCTTCTCAGATAAAGGATATGCAGGTCTTTCTTATTTCAGAGATTCATGAAGCAATATGTGCAATTCAGAAAGACATTTGGTTATTAAAGCCCTACACATTTGAAAGGTCTCCAGGTGTGATTTTAGATGATTAATGAATGAAGATAATTAATGTCATATTGTCCAAAGCTCATGGTAAAAAGGTCTTATCAAATGATAACCAGTTTTGGAAGGGAAGTTTTAAATTAAGTGATGCATGGAAAGCAAATCTCTTGAAGAATTCTTGATACAATGTGAATTAGCAAAGCACAATTCTTTGGAGGTTCGACAATGTAGTTTCTAAACAAGCATATGAATAATGTAATATGTTGATGAGCAGTAATCAGAAAATGCATTGATTTAGTGACTGTGCCTTTGAAGAAGATCTCTTTTTTAGCTCTTATTCAAACTCGAAAGCATGCTTTTTCCTCAAATATATCTTGATGAAGTTAACCTCCATAGCACGCAAGTTCAAAAGGGGTAGTGGTATGATGAATGGTTAGCATAAAAGTATCATCGAGGCCAGAACAGGAATATTTTGCTATGGTGCTGAAGTATGATCAGAAGCCGCATCAGATATGCATTCAAAAAGATCTCATTTTTGGTTCAAGCCGTGGTTCTTGATCGACTTCAAATACATACTTCATTTTCAAGTATTTCTCAATGGTATTGATCTTCATATTTATATTGATTAATTATCAACAAAGAATTGGCTACATGCGATAGTTATGTATCATGAAGCTGCAATTCATTATGTGTTGAAAATATAAATAGCCAAGTCTCAAAAGATTTTTGATCGAAGTAATTCAATATGATCATTCAGTAGTTTTTTGAAGTATCTAGAGGTCCGAAAGTTGGAAGTTTAATGTGGTTCGAGTAAAGAAAAGACTGTTAGGAACTGCAGCAAAGTCGAGTTGGTGCGCCTCTTATATCCTTTTTTTTACAGTCATTAAAGATCATGCTTTCCATTATCTAGATGTCTGTATCGGTTCTCCAAGATTAAATGAAGTCAACAAAGAAAATGGTATGTGAAATGGTTAAGAGATGACAAAGATATATTGAAGCGAAAATTTCAATTTGTGCTACTCCATTGCAGTTGTGCACCGGTTTCTTCAAAACCCGCTGGCCTCCATCTTTATGATCTTGACTTGTTTTCAAAAACTATTGATGTGGGTTCCCTTAAAATCAATAGAGGAACATTTTGTCTTCAGAGAGTTTAGTCTGAAACTGCCTGCAAACACCCGAAGTAGAAAACTCAAAATCCGCTACTCCATGGCCATTTGCGCACTCATTTTCCTAAATCCCGCCGGCCAAAATCTTGGGGATTTCGAGTTCTTTTCCAATTCTGACCATCTGGGTTTGTTGGAAATCTTCTCTAGAACACTTCTTGTGTTGAAACTTTAGCTTGACAAAATCTCTGGTATTCAGAGTGGAAATTCATGATTTTGGTGCTCTAGAGGCGTGCCGGTTATGAAATTTGGAGATTGTAATAGAAAAGAAAGGCTTGAAAGGCAACGTTGTTACCTTAGTTGTTATGCAAAGGTTAACATATGACCCAAATGTAATGAGCATAGATATATGACACATATCTGCTGGAATAAGAAGATCCCAGCCATTCTGACAATAACTGTAATATATGTCGAGGGATTTCAAATCAAGTTTTGAACAGAGGACATATCAAGGTTAGCAGAAATGTGGTAACATAGGACACATTGGGTGTAATGATTCCATTATGATTTCTCATGGTAATAAGTTGCAGTTGAGAAGGAGGCCAGTGCTATTATGATGACTTCTCAGAGGAGTGAAAATAGAAAAAGAGTCTATGCTGATTGAACTTTGGAGAAAGCTATGATTAAATGCAATTTCAAACGTTCTTCATACATCTCAGAGAGGTGAAGATCATTCATGGAAGGAGGTCTGTTCAAGCACAGCATGCCGTGTAATATGTTCATATAATCAGTCACTGATTCATGAGTGATATAAATTGTATCTTAATTTGTTCTTAAGGTGATCTCTTAGGAAACATAGAAATAGATTAAGATTGATGAACATGCAAAGATAGTGATTTAGTCTTAATTGGCGTTATGGTATTCAATAGAATAGAAGTAGGAACATTGACAGTGCCAGTGTTTCTTTGTTGATTCCATTATGCAATTGCCATTCAGTATTCCAGGATCAAGTCGACTGATGAAGTCTTTCCATTTCATATTCTTGAGGCAATGATATTCTTCATCTATTCTAGAATCTCCAAGTAGTGAGGGGCCGTTCACTTCATCTTCTCAGAGATAAATAATGTGAAGAGACATAGCCTCTCTATTTCCTTTTTGTTTGTATTTTCAAGAGTATTAGTTTTCAATTTCTTCAAACTCTGGAAGCTGAAGCACTTCATATTCTCATGAAGGCTTACACTGGTGTTTTCTATATAAGTTGTTGTAAGAGATGTAAAAGAGGTCGGCAAATTTTTGGCATGAAGAGAGGTTGCAGAGACAATCATACTTGGTGTCAATTCTTTACTGTCTGTGGTCTTTTTTTCCTGCATACAGTCAGAGAGCTGGAGTAGGGGGGAGGGCATGTTAGTTTATGTATTTCATTTCATTGCATATAGGGGTTATTATTCTGATCTCTGTAATAGATTTGACAATAAACTGTGAGCAAATAAATCTAAGTATTGTATTTGTGTGTTCAAAACAGAGAAAAGTTTCATTCTGAATCAGATTGTTTAGTTGTTTCTTTTCTGATTATATCCAATCAGAGTGTTGGTATATTCAGTCTTGGACACTATCTTGCATTTTGTGTCAAATATCAAATGTGATGTGGATCATAGTGTTTGCATACATTCCTATGGTGGAAATTGGAATATTTAACTCGCACTCCATTTTTCATTCTGCATTGCATCAGCATTAACAAATTCTTCATATTACATTACCAATACTGAGGAGTCATAAGATTGTGAATTCTTGGGATTGGCTAGGTTTAGGATCTCAAATCTGCCTGAGTTAGTCTTGCCTAAGATTAGCTTGGTTCTCCTCTTATGTTCTCGGGTTAAGAGTGCATCTTGTTAGTTTAGGAATAAAACAAATTCATTGCATATCAGTCCATAAGGGAGCTGTACCTTTCAATTCAGAGGAAATCTATCAACCTCATGATAGATTATCCAACTGTTGGCATCTAATTATTCTTTCAGATTTGGGCGTTTGAGAGTTTATTTAACAAAGAACAATCTGTTTACCAACACATTGGAAATGTCTAGACTGGTTTGAGTAAGATATATAAGTTTTCCAATCATAGACTTATACAAGGTTATGTCTACTGCCGGTGAATCATCTTCTTTTGAAAGCTTGCATCCTGTTATCATAGGGGTACTTACTAGATTGCAATCATCCATCTTGAATGTCTTCAAGATCTCTTTTACCTACTTAGTCTGATTTATGAATATACCTTTGTCTGTCTGTTGCACATTCAATCCCAAAAAGTACTTGATAGGACCAATCATTCTTATGTCAAATTCATTATGCATCTCCTTAGAAAATTCTGTACTAAGCTTATCATTACCACCGAATATAATTTCATCATGAATATAGCAACTAACAATAGTCTATCAGATGTCTCTCTTATGAATAAGTTACAATCTGTTTCTCCTTTCTTGAATCCAATCTTAGTTAGGTAACCATCAAGTCTTTCATACCATGCTCTAGGGGCTTGCTTAAGTCCATAGAGGGTTTTCTTCAATCTGCATACCATATCAGGTTTGTTTGATAAAGTAAATCCTTCTAGTTTCTCAATGTATACTTTTTCCTTCAGCTCTCCATTTAGGAATGCTGACTTGACATCCATTTGGTATACCTTAAAGTTCTTACTTGTAGCCTAAGCTAGAAATAACTTTATGGCTTCCAATCTACTTATGGGGGAAAATGTATCTTAATAATCAATTCCTTCTCTTTGCACATATCCTTTACATACTAGTCTTGCTTTGTTTCATACCATTATTCCATCTTCATTCATCTTATTTCTGAATATCCATTTGGTTCCTGTCACATTCTTATCATGAGGCCTAGGGACCAATTCCCATGTATCATTCTTAATTATTTGATCTAGCTCTTCTTTCATTGCTTCCTGCCAATCTGAATCATTCCATGCATATTCAACACTTAAGGGCTCAATCTGTGATAGTAAACATACCTCTTCATTTGCTATGGAACTCTTTGCTTTTGATCTTGTCATGACTTTTCTACTCTGGTCTCCAATGATGTCTTCCTTTGAATGTGAATTTAGGAACATTAGGTGTGACTTTTTCATCTGCCTTTTGTGTTTCTTCTTCACTTGTTTTAGGGTCATTGAATAGAACATCTAGGTTGTCAAACATTTCTTCAAAAAATGCTTCACTACTGGTAGGTCTAGGTTCTTATTCAATCATAAATGCATAATCATGGTATCTCTCTTGAATCATAAACTTTTCATCAATCTTAACATGAGCACTTTCAATGATCTTCTTCAATCTTAGATTAAAACATCTATAAGCTTTGCTTTTAGTAGAGTAACCAAGAAAAATACCTTCATCACTTCTTGCATCAAATTTTCCAATTTCTTCATCTCTCTTGATGTAGCACTTGCTTCCAAATATTTTGAAGTATTTCACTGTAGGTACATTCCCAAACCATAGCTCATAAGGTGTCTTTTCTGCACTTGGCCTCAATTGAATTCTATTGATAGTGTAGAGTGTTATATTGACCACATCTCTCCAATAGGTGTGTGCGACCTTTCCTTCAATCATGATGGTGGGTGCTATGTCAAGAATGATCATATTCCTTCTCTCTATAATTCCATTCTACTAAGGGGTTCTAGGTGCACTTAGCTATATCTTTATCCCATGTTCTTCATATTACCCATAAAATATGTCAAAGGTGAATTCTCCTCCTCTGTCTGATCTCAGACATTTAATCTTTAATCCAGACTCATTTTCAACCTTAGCTTTGAATATTTTGAACTTGTCAAATGCTTCTAATTTTTCCTTTAAGAACGCAACCCACATCATTCTAGAATAGTCATCAACAAACAAAATGAAATAACTTTCACCATAGTATGATCTTGTTTGAGTTGTTCCACATATGTCTATATGTATCAGATCCAACTTGTTCTCCACCAAATTATGCTTTCTTCTTAATGAATTCCTTACATTCTTTCCCATCACACATTACCTACAAATAGCATCAACTGGTTTTGCAATACTAGGAAGATCTCTTACTGCCTTTATGATGCAGGAGCATCTCGGGTCCTTGGCAATCTTGTGTCACCAAAAACAATTTGGAGTTTGTCTATGTTGCTCGATTTCTACTTTGATCGAGTTGGTCGGTAGTTGGTCGATTTCCTTTGATTACTAAGTGTTGTTGGTTATCTCCTGGGTGGTCAGTTGTTTCACTAGCGCTCGACATTGCTTGTCCGTTGCTCGGTTGTCTTCCTCACCAACAGGTTTAGTTTTAGTTCCTGTTGTGACCAACTTGTGCATTTATATTGGATCATGGATTTAATGTTTTATTCCATCATTGGGAAGTGTGTGGTCCCAATTTTGACTATTCCTTCCATTGATTGTGGATCTGAAGGCCGACTCAGTTTGGTAGCTTCTTGTATAAATGTAGTTATTTGGTTATAGTTTAGGAGGCAATTTTTGGATAGGAGTTGGTAGAAGATAGAAGTAGAGATTTTGATAGATCCTCACATATTTGAGGACTTCTATGATTCATTGCAATATCTAGCCCTAACCGGGAAGGCCTTACAGCCCAACATGTATGGTTCTATTTGATGATAATATATCAAAGTTTCTGCACTCTATTCCTGGAAAAATAAAAAAAATTGACCTCACTAGGGTTTGTAGTAATGGTCTGACTCTACAACTTTTGTGATCTCAAGAGGGTGAACTCCAATCCAGGTGCACCGGGGTTTTGACACAGTCTAATAAATTAATCAATTAGGCGCTGCTAGGGAGATCTGATAGCCCAACAAGAGACCACACCTGTGAAGATTTCCTCCACAAGGACCTTTATATAGCGGCTGCTACTACCATGGAAAAAATGACTATTACCGCTTGAGGTTCCATCCACATGGTTGACCCAATTAAGGGAATGTCCACTACAATTAACCCTCTCTAAAGGTGACTCACAAAAGATACCACAAGGGGACTAGATCAGATTCAAGGATCTAGGTTTCTGGTACTATCCAAAAAGGAAGTAGAGCATAATCCCCTAACCTCTTCACTTCACCAAGACAAAGAAGAAAGATTAGTCTGACACGCTAAGACCAAGATTATCTCACAAAGATCTATGACGTCAACCACTTATGATTTATCAACCTCTCTGGAGAGAGAATGTATCAATCAAAAGTTGAAGACACACGAATCTAGTAGAACGTGAGACTTTCTCAGTACCTTCCCTACCTACAAGGGGATCCTTCATCAAGAGGAGCTTCGCATGAATAAACAAGAGAAAGAAGCTCAATCTCTCAAGATCATCCACAAATAGTGTTCATAGGGCCTATTTACTATGTGTAACAGATATGCAAAAAGCAAATCTATGTTTGTTTTATAGCCAAAAAATTGAAGTCTGATTTATGAAAGCAGGAAAGGCACTCAAGCTAGACACGTGAGATATTCATTTTATGTCCAAATTGAAATGTTTTCAGATGTAGTATAATACTTGAATTCCTCACAACATGCTTAGTATATTTTACCTATTTTTTACCTTTGTTAAGCAATCCCGCGCAAGCAAGCCACAAACTCTCCGACAAGAAAACAAGAAAATAAGATATGCAATGTATATTCAACTTATGAAAACCCTAGGGTTAGATTTGAAAATCAATTATTAGGAGCAATAATAACTAGAAACTAATCCAAATGAAAACTCATATCATTCATTGAACCATGTGAAAAATAAGTACATACCCATCACAAAATTTTATTTTTTGTTACATTTGACCTAGTCAACAAGATCTGATTTTTTTGATATGATTTTGGCCATAAAAATAGAAATACAAAATAGAGACCCATGCTAAAAAATAGAGAGCTTTCCAAAAATGTAAAAATTTTATAAAAATCTCTTCATTTGTGACCTAGAGACCCATTTTACCAAAATAGACCAGTTTTTATAAATTAACTATTTGAGCTATTATATTGCATCCAAATTTAAAACACAAAGAATGGAACCCCTGTATAATTTAAAGATCTTTCTGAAAAATATGCTGATTTGAGTCAGAAATTAATTTTTTTTGGAAAATCAAGAAAAAATTATTAAAAAATCAAAACATCTCAGAAAATTTTGAATTTTTTATTGAAGCTTCCCTGATATGTCTCCAACCTACAAAACAAATTTCAAACCAACACTCCAAGTCATTTGGGAGATAAAATTAAATCTTTGAAACTTTAGGGTTTTAGCTCCAAAAAAAAAATCAAAACCAGCATGTAAAGGTGGGTTGCCCCACGGTGGGCACCAGAAATGTGTGTGAATATTGTACCCTGCTATAGACACAAAACTTCAGTAAAACATTAGAGGTTAGCAAAAATCAAAATATGCAAATAAGAACAATATAGCTAACCAGGCAATTTACTGCCTTCTAGTAGGTGCGAGTATGGTATTCTCAAATTAGACTGAGATCAATGACAATGCAACACCTAAACGAAGGATTTAAATGATGAAAGCAATAAAATATGAATGCAAATTAATCTATTTTTTTTAATTTTTGATGCAATAAGATGAGAAAAATTGATAATAAATTAATCTAAATGGATTGAAATGATATGCAAATTAAGCTAACAATGATATGAAATATGAAACTAGAATGAATTGAAAACAAGATTGATCTCACAAAACGCTAATTTGCAAGAAGCTTGATGATTCCTCTGATGTCAATTCGCCAGAGTAAGTATTATTCTGTGGATGATTTGTAAAGAGCTGAGCCTTGATTTTATAGAAATCCAGGGCTTGAGGGTGCATGAAAAAAGTCATAAATCACTCTTGATGAACTTAGGTTGATTTTTGAGTTAACAAGAAATTAGAAATAGATAACTCATAAAATCATGCAAAATCATGCAAGAACAACTTTTTAACTCAAATCAAAAGTTTAGATCAACTTTGAACTCAAAATAGATGTTGAGTTTCGAAAAGATAGCAACTTGAATTGATTTTCTAATTTAAAGTTTAACTGCTCTTTGAATGTGTACAAATAATCATGAATTAATTAAATAAATAAAGTGATTTATTTTCAACTTAACTGATTTTAAATTTAAAAATAATTGATTTGTGGGTTAATCAATTATTTTAATCAAACTTTTATTCAAAATTATATTATTAAATGTTGACAACTTGGATTTAATCAATTAAATAAATATTTAATCAATTATTCGTAGGAGATTTGATTTATTGTCAAATAAAACAATATTAATTAGGAATAAATAGAATTAAATCTAATTAAATAATTAAGTGGCAGTATTAATCTAATTAATTAAATATTCAGAATATTCAATTAATCAAACTTTAGGATAAATAGGATTCATCGCCAAATAATAATTAAATTAAAGATAATTATAATAAATAGGAATATTGCTAGGAATATTCCCCAATGCAAAATTTATGATAAAATCAATTAGGATTTCGATAATGTGCAGATGTACCTTAGGTTAGGACTTCGATGTCGATTTCATTTGAATTGAAGATGTAGGAGGTTAATGAACCTATAGCCCATTTTTGGGGTATTACACTATTGACATAGAATTAGGTATGCTTATGTAGAATAACGTATATCTTATTAGCATTGCTACCAATCTCACATCTTGCTGAAAGATGTCATTCACAGTCATCGCTCTCTTATCCCATTTAGAATTGTTGGAAATAAGAAATACTGAGAGGGGGGGGTGAATCAGTATTTCACAAACTTTTTCTTTTGCCCACTTATGGATATAACAAATTACTTTAGTGCATACAAAGATTATCAAGCTGATTAACAAACATAGCAGTAAATAAAAAGAACTCATAACACATGATATGTTCTCGAGGAAACCCTGGCCAAGGGAAAACCCCAGTGGGGATGGTACCCACAAAGATCACTAATCAAAAGTATCCTGTTAGGGATATTGGACCCTATTAAGAGTCAATTTACAATATATAGTAGATATGTCCTGGTTAAAGGACTTTAGGCCTTGTTAGAAGCCTTAACCCTGTTAGGAGTTAGATTACAAAACCTGATCACCAGCTAAGCTCACTACCCAAATAGGTAATACAAAATGTTTCTGACTATAGTATGGTACTGCTTACAACTTCACATCAATAGCCTTTGTTGCTATCACAATATACAACTATCGCAAGTTATCCTTTTCTTTCTTTTTACACATCACACACTGTTATTTCATTACATTTCAAGTATGCCTAATATATGAGTTATTAGAGATAATAACTTTATATGGTTGGCTTCCAAAATATTTATCCAAGAGTAAACATCTAGGATGTCGTCCCTTCATAATGTTAAGTCATTATTTTGACAAGCAAAAATAATCCCTTAACTCTTTCGCTAATACTGTCTCCAAAACTGTTCTGTCTACAAAAATTGTCTTCGGTAAACTTTGAATAACTTTGTTCGTACTACTCCAAACCTTATGTGCACTGAGATGGGGTATCCTCATACTCTGTAGAAGCTTTAGTTAACTACATGAACAAAAATATTTCTCCAGTGGACATCGCCAACTAAATCTTCATCGGGTGCTCTATCAGGATCACTGTATCCATACTTAGACAATTTCTTCCTTCAACTTGCCAAACTTGCATTCCAAATTCTGCACTCTCAATAGAGATCATATGTTGCCATAATGAAAACATCTATGCATCCACATTAGCCAAATTGCCAACAATCTCCCCCTTTGTCATTGGTGGCAATATATGGGAAAATTGGCTAAGTGTGCAAACAAAACTTAAAAGTATTTACACAAAATTGTGGCCAAATGTTATACAACACATATACAATATTTTACTCCATATAATAGCTCCCCCTATGAGTATCATTCCTCAAAATATTTTCAATTTTCTGCTATCTCTCCCCCTTTGACAACAATGACAAAGATAGGGTGTACAAAAATTTAAGAAAAAACTTGATACCTTGTTATCAGCTATTACAAAGCCGGTAGGCTTGCAACACAGTCACCAAACTCTGACTTCCATGATTCAAAATCTTTCTCCCATATCTTCCTAACGGATTCAACAACATTGAGTAGAGTACTCAATCCGTATGCTGTTGTCTGACAAGCTTGCAGGGAATTAAAGCTAAACTTCTGAAAAGATGTCTTTGCTAAAAGACACTGCTCAATTTGGTCTTCAAAAATTGAGGTATTGATTGAGATATGCTCTCTCAAGATGTTAATCCTAATCGTCTTTCTATTCTTTTCCTCTGCTAACATTCTGATTTCATCATTTAACTTCCTTATGTTCTTCTCTACAGAACTTATCTTTACATTTGGGCTTGTCAAGGTGTTTGTTTCAGCTATAATTACATCTATCTTCTCTCTGATCTTCTTATCTTCTTCAGCTGTTAGGATTTCTAATTTTGTGCATTGTATATACAAACTCTTTCCAGTCTCAAAATGTTTCCTCAAATTCTTTATGCATACATCCAAATTACCAATATCATTTTGAATATTTACACTTAAATTTTGTTGCATTTATGCTTCAAAGGCTTCCTGAAATTTTATTCTAGCAATATCCTTTAAGTTAGAAAATTCAAAGTCAAAAGAATTTATTACTATTTTAGCTTTCTCAAGTGGATCCGATTCAAATACCTTAGTGCTGATCACACTCTCAAGTTTCTCTGTCAAAACTCTAACTTTGCCTTCAAGGTCCTTCACCTTCTTATTCTTTCCAATAATTTTATTAAGAGATGTGATGAACTCAAGCTGATCATCATCTTCAACCTCTTTTCCAAGGTCTTCAAAAATTGAACCAATTTGTCTCTTCTTACTATCAGGTGCACTAGGGGTAGTGACCTCTGTCAAAATTTATTTACCTTTAACTGTCTGCTCTGCTGGAACTGATTCTGATACAGCTGGTGCTTCCACTGCCTCTGTATCCTTTTCTGATTCTATAATCTTCTCTTGCTCTTCTAAAGCCAAATTGTCAACAATGTTTCCTAGATCATGAAATACTGCATCATCTGACTCTAGTGTCACTTTGGTTCCTTCAATGTCCATTGATTCTTTGCCAATATTGATATGTGAAGAAGATGGGACTTCTTCAATACCAACTTCCTCTGCATGCGGTTCCTCTAATTACTTCTGCTGAGGATCTAATTCAACATGCTTTCCTGCAACTATATCTATAAGAACTTGCATTACTGCTTGCTCAGTCTCTTTCTGTACTTCCTCCTTTTTGCCTCCCATTATAAGGATTGTTCTTCTCTTTGTTCTTAATAAAGTTCCAAGAGACTTCAAGAATCTCTTCAAATGATCTTCATCCTCAACTTTATAGAACTGTCTAATTACATGTTCTCTCATCTTTATGTCCTCTTCTTGTGCTCTATGTTTTATATTCACAAGTCTGTTATACAAATCTTCTGGGATCTTACCATGAATAGTGCTAAGTTTCTTATCTATCACAATCATATGTGTAATCATTGCATTTTCAAAATTCAATCTATCAAATGATCCATATAGATCATAGAATTTATTCATCTTAGTGAAGTCTCCATGCTTCAATATATCTTCATTAACTCTTTCAATTCTTGGTTTCCAAGTTTTCTTCTTGATTGAAACTTCATCATCATCTTTAATTTCTGCTACATTTCTAGGTACAGGTGGTACAATCACTTTCTGTCTCTTGTCGGGTCCTCTTGCACTCACTTTTACTCTTTTGCTAGGAATAGGAGAAAAAGATTTATCTCCTTCATCTTTTTCAGGTACTTCAACTTTTACTTTAATGCAATAGGATCAACAAGGTCTGCACTAGATGCCACAGGTGGAATTACAAGATTTTCACTTTGCTTCAAGGCTTCTGCCGTCTTCTTAGCTATGTCAAACTCATGACTTGACATACCTGATTCTTTTAGTATTTTCTTCATAGTAGATTCAACTCTCCTACTAGATTGCTTCTTTTCTCTCAAACTTATTGCAGAGTTAAAATTCTCTTCATAGGTTCCAAACCTATTTGTATGACCATCCAACTCACACTTTAACAGTCTATTCACATATCCTACTGTTTCTGCTTCAGATATTTCATAGCCAAGAGGGTCTATGAATTCCATTCTAGGCTCAACTACTTCAATGCAGGTGAAATCAGTGTCTACCATAAAACAAATGTCATCTTTATGCTTTTCAACTAAGGATTGAGGAATCCTTGATTTATTCTTAACAATATTCTGAAAAGTCTTCAATACAAGCTTCACACTGTCATTGACTTTATCAATTAGGTGCTTCATGTAGACTGAGTTTATTCTTTCCATTGTGTTCACATTGTCACTCCAATCAACTGTGTAAGGAAATCTTCTCAAAATATGGAAAAACATATAGGTTATCAGAGATGAAAACCTAAACTGTGTGTACTTAGCCTTCTTAATCTTTTCTAAGTTCTCAAATAACTGAATTTTCAAAATTTCACATAGGTCTACTTGTTTCTTCTTAATACACATAAGATAAGCTACATGAATCATTCCTGCAGCCATGTCATCTTCCCTTGAACTACCACAGAATTTAGTTGTTAGGATCTTGCAAAGGTACCTAACATCATCTTGCTTAATCTTACTTATCGCAATTCCTCTACCATTATAACTAGATCCAGTGTTGTCTAAAACAATCTTTCTCATGTTCTTTTCATTCAATGGAATCTCCCCAACTTTTGATAATCCAGTAACATCATGAATTAGGTCGGCAGTTATATCAATAACTCTATCCTCCATCCAAAATTTCCCATTGTGGATTCTACTTAAAATGATCTTGGTACATTCATCATCATTAAATTCATACTTCATGGAATAATTGATAATTTCATTGTTCTCTAGGTGCCCATAAGCTGGTTTAACTGACATGTCTTGATTATACAATTTCCTGTAATCATCACTAAAATCTGCATCTCCCAAAGTTTCAAACTTGCACCCTAAATATCCTTTAACATTCTCAATGTGCAATACTCCATCTGGTATAGATGATAGTGCTAGTCTGTTATCAATTTCAGTTGGTTCTACTGGTTCTTTCTTAATCTTAGGTCTATTCTTATCCTTAACATTATGAACCATAGAAATATCCATCTTATCAACTGATTAAAGATCAAAAAATACCTCAACTTTGCAAATCTAACGTTTCGATATGATCGTCGCTGCAAACTACTTCCAAACTTCTTCAAATCATCCTCAACTCACTTTTTCTTCTTTTAAATTTCTTTTCAATCACTTTGTAACTATGATAACATCGATTTTGACCTTATAACACTTCACATTAACTCGATCTGACATCGCATTCATTCATTTTGCCGCTAAAACCTCAAAAAGTTGATTCTGCACACCTGCAACCATAAAACTTTTTGCGACCTTGCAAAACATGATATTTTCTTTTGCACACTTAACCATAGCATTAGTACAACATAAAAAACCTATATCTAACTGCGCAAAACTTAACTCATTCAAATTCCTAATCTACACTAATTCTAAGTCCTAAACTATAGAAACTTACATAATTTAAGTACTTAAAGAAGGGCCAGGTAAAGATTCATCCTTACCATTAGTTACATTACCTTCTTGACTACTTTCAGTGCTGAATATACCTCCTTGATCTGTGCCTTTATCAAATTTTACTTCATCTTTATTGCTACAGCAACCTTTCTCTTTGTTTCTTGCATTTTCATTCCTTCTTGCATTGTTCCTAGGGTTAGGGTTATGATGATAACCTCCATTGTTCATTCTGCAAACTCTTACTGAGTGTCCAAACTTGTTGCATATCTGACAAATGATTCCATTGTTTCCAAATCTCTGTCCTTGCTGGTTAATCTGTGACCTGCAATTTCTAGCAATATATCCTACTTTGTTGCATCTAAAACATACTACCACTTTTCTTTGATTTATTTCTTCAATAGATTTCTTATCTGCATTGTTAGTATTCCCAATCATTCTATCATAATTATTCAAAATTATTTTAGGTCTTCTACATTCGTTAGCTCTGTGTCCAAAACTATGACAATTATAACAATGTCCATTACGAGGTTTAAATTGCTTACCTGTGCAATCTCTCTTCATGTGCCCAATAGTATTACAAGCAAAACATCTACCTTTGAATTCTCTTTGCATACCTTTAGATGATTCTTCCTATTTTGATTCTTCTTTCTCTCTAGGTGGTTCTTCTGTAGGTGGATCTTCCAATGTGTTCTCATCTAGCTTTATTTCCTCCACACTTTCAGATGTCTTTAGATCTGGCTTCTTACTTTCATGGTTTGTTCTAAACATACTAAATCCAAATCCAGTCCTATCAAAGAATGGTTCTTCAAAAGAAATTTGTTTTTCAGTCTTATCACTATTTGAATATGGCCTTTCAAGTTGTTGTTTAGATTGAGTTAATTCACCTTTCACAATTTTATTATACTTCTCAAGTTCCACATACTGCACTTTTACTTTTTCAGATTCAGATGTTTCCTTTTCAAGTCTTGATCTCAGATCTTCATTCTCAATTTTCAATTTTTCATTATCAGATCTCAAATTTGCATCTTTCATACTAAGCTTCAGATTTACTATCTTCAGCTCATGCTTAAGGATCTCATTTTCTTTTTCTAATTCATCACAATCTTCAACAAGCATATCAGATTTCTTTTCAGATTTCAGATCTTCAATCTTACCTTTTAACTTGTCAATAGCACTCTTTGCATCTTCATATTTTCTTCTTAAGGAGTTTCTTTCATCAGTAAGCATATCAATCTGTTCAAGAGCTTCTTCAAGATTCTTCTGAAGTTGATCCATGTCCATAGAGATCCTACTCAAGCTGCTAAGTTTTCCTTGAATGTTCCTTCTCTGAGTAACTATGCTCTGATACCAATTGTTAGAAATAGGAAATACTGAGAGGGAGGGGTGAATCAGTATTTCACAAACTTTTTCTTTTGCCCACTTATGGATATAACAGATTACTTTAGTGCATACAAAGATTATCAAGTTGATTAACAAACATAGCAGTAAATAGAAAGAACTCATAACACATGATATGTTCTCGAGGAAACCCTAGCCATGGGAAAACCCCGGTGGGGATGGTACCCACAAAGATCACTAATCAAAAGTATCTTGTTAGGGATATTGGACCCTATTAAGAGTCAATTTACAATATATAGTAGATTTGTCCTGGTTAAAGGACTTTAGGCCTTGTTAGAAGCCTTAACCCTGTTAGGAGTTAGATTACAAAACCTGATCACCAGCTGAGCTCACTGCCCAAATAGGTAATACAAAATGTTTCTGACTATAGTATGGTACTTCTTACAACTTTGCATCAATAGCCTTTGCTGCTATCACAATATACAACTATCGCAAGTTATCCTTTTCTTTCTTTTTACACATCACACACTATTATTTCATTACATTTCAAGTATGCCTAATATATGAGTTATTAGAGCTAATAACTTTATATGGTCAGTTCCAAAATATTTATCCAAGAGTAAACATCTAGGATGTCATCCCTTCATAATGTTAAGTCATTATTTTGACAAGCAAAAATAATCCCTTAACTCTTTCGCTAATACTGTCTCCAAAACTATTTTATCTGCAAAAACTGTCTTCAGTAAACTTTGAATAACTTCATCCGTACTGCTCCAAACTTTATGTGCACTGAGATGGGGTATCCTCATACTCTGTAGAAGCTTTAGTTAACTTTTCAAACAAAAATATTTCTCCAATGGACGTCGCCAACTAAATCTTCATCGGGTGCTCTATCAGGATCACTGTATCCATACTTAGACAATTTCTTCCTTCAACTTGCCATACTTGCATTCCAAATTCTGCACTCTCAATAGAGATCATATGTTTCCATAATGACAACATCTATGCATCCACATTAGCCAAATTGCCAACAAGAATGAGTTAGGGTCTCTACTTGTTTCTTGATATTCTTCTTAGCTACAGGGAGGGCTCCATTATTGTCTAATCTGGTTATCTCATGAATCAACTGGCTACATATCTTAATAGGTTTCTCTCCTATCTAAATGAATTGATCATGGATTTTTCTTAGAATGGTCTTGAACCATTTAGTCTCATAGAAATCATTAAGAAGGGTTAACTTAATGATAGATCGGTCTTCTAGATGTTTGAACTCTTCTTTCATTTTACCATCAGACTCTATCATCTCTCCTAATTCCTTATAGATCTCAGCATCCCCTATGGTCTCATACTTACAGTGAATGTAAGCCCTAATATCTTCAATGTGTAGACATCATATGGGGTTTGTAAATATGCTCCTTCCAGATCATCATCACAAGACTTAAATAGGTGCCTCTTAAACTTATACCTTGGTCTATCAATAACATAAAATATGATAGGTACATCCATAGCTTCTGGTAGAGTATATAATCTAAATACTTTGAATATGCCAAAATCCAAAATTTTTGCTTCAAATGATCATGCAATGTAGTTGCTAGATGGTTGTAGTGCTTCTTGACTTTGTTCTCCTTGGTCGCTTCTAATAAAATGGTGTAGAAATGATATGTTTCAAGGTGTTTTATCCATCACAAGCTGATTGAATACATTAATCACAGGTAGATCAACTTCACACACTGTCCAGTCAAACATAAATTTCATGATCATAGGATATGAATTTCCAAGTGTTGCGATCACAAACATAATCTCCATAGTGTCTAGTGTACACACCATATCTAAGCTCACATGAGCTTATTCCACATAATCAGGGGCTGGATATATTCTGTTGTTTCCATCTAATACTCCCCCTAAGGCCATGCAACCTTCTAGGTCGATGTAGTAAGGTCAACATCATGTGAAGACATAGTAGCATCTATTGTCTCTCCCTGAACCAATTCCTTATTGAAATATTTTACCTTTCATATCTTCTCATCATCTTCATTTTTTGGTTTCTTGAAATGATTCTTAAACTCATCCATTTACTCATTAATACTTTTACCACTGTCACGAATATTATTCTTTATAACCACATGTGGTGGTCCTCTTCTATTGTTCATTCCATTATACCTGCAAAACTTCTCTATGTGTCCTAAGTTGTTGCATTTGAAACATGTAGGTGGTCTTCTCTCTTGATTAACCTGCAGCTTACAATACCTTACAGTGTGTCCAAGGTTATTTCATTTGTAGCATGTGATCATGGCTATTGACTCTTCTCTAATGTAATCTTGTTTGTTTCTTGACTGATCAAGTTTTCTACATTCTTCTTTCTTATGTCCATATGCATAATAGTTATAACAATAATCGGTAAAGGGTTTGAAAGGACCTTTACTTCTGCAATCTCTTTTCATGTGTCCAACTTTGCTGCATCCAAAGCATCTACCTTTGAAAGGTCTGATCTGATCTTTAGGTTCTTCAAAAGTGGATCTATCTTCAGTCTTCACTTCATGTGATTCATCATTGGTTTTAGAACATTCTCCTTCATTGTATCCAATTCCATTCATGTCTCCTTTAGGTTTTTGTCTCCCTCTCTATTCATCAATTTTATCACTACTCATGTATAATTTGGATTAAGTGAGTTCACCTTTTATGATCTGATTGTACTTCACCAATTCCTAACATTTATCCTTGTCTTGATCAAGTTTAGTCTTCATTTGTCCTATCTGCACATTTTCCTCTTTTAATGTCTCTTCAACTTTATATCTTGCATATTTTTCATGTTGAATTTCTTTAATCATCAGAAGATTATTTTGTTCTTTTTCTTGCTCCAGATTCTTTACTTGGTTTGATGTATAATTGCATGAATCCTCTTTGATCTTATCCATATGGTCTTGTCTCTGACTTCTTGAAAGTTAAAGTTGTTCCTTAAGTTTCTTAATGAAACCTTCTGCTCTTCTTAATTTGAATTTCAATTCACCATTCTCAGCATTTTCTTTGTCCAGGTCATCAAGTGCTACTTCAAAGTTCTCTTGTAAACTTTCTGAATCCATTATGATCTCCCTTAAGCTGTTAGGCTTTCTCTCCAAGGGCCAATAGCTCTAATACCAATTGTTAGGATTAATTAATACTGAGAGGGGGGTGAATCGGTATTACAACACTTTAACTTAAGCTTCAACCAATTGCAAATAAACCATATCAATGCTGAAATGAAAAGAACATTAACACATAACACATAACTCATAACACCATTATCTATTTTCGAGGAAACCCTAGCCAAGGGAAAACCCCAGTGGGGATGGTACCCACAACTATGCACTAAAATATAGAATCCAGGTTAGGAGATCTAGCCCTGTTAGGAGCTAAGTATTACATAGTACATTTCCTTGTTAGAGGAATAGAAAACCCTTTTAGGCATATACAAAAACCTTGTTAAAGGTGAGGTGAGATTCCAGATCTTACAATCAAAATTATGTTACAAAAGTATTCTTCAATAAGTGAATTGCACAAGCATCTGCTATGCTTTGATAGTTCTAGTTATAGCTATGTCAATCTATGATCTTGCATCTCCTATCTACCTTTACTAATATCCCAAATTCTCATCCATACCATACACATCTCTATCACACTTATCACTTCCACAAAACATTCTATACTTATATTAATTTTTTCATCCAGTCGGCTCTCAAATACAATACAAAACATAACAATTACTTATACAAATAATAAATATAGAATTGGTGATCTTGTATTACCAAAGTGTTGGCAATATACAACTTTCATCTAACTTAGCATGTTACCATTCTATCTAACCTTCCCTTAATCATTGTGACTATTCATATACCATGTTTCTTTGTCTTCGCATAGCTTCATATCACTATATCTTACTGATATCAACACCAAAACATGTGTGACCTTAGCTAAAGGTCCTAGATATCTAAACATGTCTTCCTCTAAGTTTGCAAGCCATAATATATCATGTATTATCTTTGCTGACCAAAATTGTACTACAGTATACTGTTATTCTGATTCGCTACTTAGTTATTTTCATGACTGTGTCTCCCACACTTATAATCACTTCATGCAATTACTATAACATAAGTTTTTCCATAAAGGACAACCCTTAAGTGATCCCTAGTGCTCACAAATCATCACTTTCCAACACACTCATCAAGGTAGTTGAACCAAAAACTACATGGCTTCCATCGATGGAGTATGAATTGGATATTGACCAAGCCACTAGGTCCATAGAGGCATTATTAGAAGAGCCAAAAGATAAAGGGGCTACAAGGTTTGGCACATATGAAGAATCTAATAAAAGAATAAAAATGGAGTTAGTTGGAGAGAAGATAGGAAGGAAATCACAGAAAAATATTGGAACATTAAAGAAATGACTTGGTGATGTTTAAGAAGAAGAAGCAAAGAAGTCGGTTGAAGAAGACCCCAAGGAGAAGAGATTGATCGAAGAAGAAGAAGAGGAAACCAAGTCAGAAAATGAAGAGTAGGTAGAGCCACCAAAGGAATTAAAAGGTAAAAGAAAACAAGTTGATACAGAAACACGTGCAAAGACAAGGTCCACTATAGGTTACACTTCACTTCTAAGAAGAGGTGTTTCTAAGATCACAAAGCCTGCACTGACCAAAACATATAAAAAGAAAATAGGTACACCAGCTACCACCAATCTACCAGAAGGTAAGAAGAGGAGAAGACTAATCATAAATAAGGATGACATTGATTCAGAGGAAGAAGAAAATAGTCAATTTAGAGTTTTAATCAATAAAACACTGCAAACAATTGATGAAATTGCAATGGAATAAGAGAAAGAGGAGGACTAAGTTATCCTATGATTCAAAGATATTCAAGTCTGAACAAAGAAGATCAAGACAAAATTGAAAAGGCTATCATTGACATGATGTGAAAATTTAAAAGAGTACTAGTTGAATTCTCACATATAATACCTGAGGAGTTGTATAATAAAATTTCAGCTAGATGGACCTATGCCCTAAATACCAAGAAAAAATGAGAGAAAGGTCCCTAATCCTTGTAGTGCCTAATCTATCAATTCCATAGATTGAATCTACAATGCAAACATATGCCAACAAATTTTGTATGAAATCAAGGGAACTTAATATATTGCAAGGAAAATTACAAGAAGTTGATGAAGAAAGTACGGAGATATGGACTAAAATTCTTAGTTCAAAGGAGGAAACCGATCAAACTACATCCACAATTACCACCGAGCACTTTGTATTAGTGAAAGGAAAAGATGTCTAGATAGATGTTAATTTTAACACAACACAAGTTCCTATTCACATCTCTGACACTGAGCACCCAGAAGACCAAACATATGCTAAAGATTTCTTATCTGTTGCACAAACTATAATGGAAGATATTCCCGAGATGTTTAAGAAAACAAGAGAAGAAGAAATGCTTATAGAATATATTACATGAGACCCTGATGAGGAAGCAAAGGATGATGAAGATATTAATGCTGCTATCAAAAATTAAGAAGAAGAAAACCCTACGGAGGTAGCTAGAGCACACATAGCAAGTGATTTACCTACTCTTGTACAAGAAATTGATACAGTTTCTGAGCAACAAATAGAAATGGTACAAGATACAAATTATTTAAATTTATTTAATCCTATTATTGATAATCAACCTGAAGAAACCAAGGAAATAGGGACTAGACCACCTGAGCAAGAAAAGGATATAGTTGATGACAAGGGTGATGAAGCAGAAAAAGACATTGAGACCACAAATACAAAGGTACATGAACAAGGAGATGAAGATGAAAATAAAGTAGATGTCTCTACTACAGGAACAAGGCCACAAGCCCTAGGACCTAATATTGAGGGAATTACTATGGGGTAGGACAAGGAATAAAATGTGTCTACCGTGCCACCAAAGATTCATCATGAGCAACAAGCTCTAGTTCCACTTAATCAATCACCATCATCAAGCAAGAAGGAGAAGAAGAAAAGAAAGAAACATGGAAGTAAAGGTCCAGTCACACTTGATGAAATCATTGAAATACCTACTTGTGACCTGAGGACATTGAATCTTGAAGCTCTTAGATGGTATGGAGAGCTATGCACAGGGAAAGAAGCTCAAGAGAAGATGGGGCAAGAAAATAAGAACAAACAGGTGCTTGAAGATGTCAAGGAGATATTTATGCAAGTTGTACCTGATGTACATGTTGATGAGAACACACCTATCATTGAACAATTTGTTATCTTAACCAAGAAGATCAATGCACCTACCATTGATGCAGAAAATAAAATTGAAGAAACAGTTGAAAAGAAGATTGAGTACAAAGTCACCGAGAAGATCAGCCAAGCAATGGAAATAAATAAAGTCAAAGTTTCTAAAACAGTAAATGATATTAAAGGTATAATTCAACAAATCCTTATTTTTTTGTAAAAAGTGTGCACTTTAGATTCATTTACTACATAAATTAATGATCAATTGAAGAAATTGGATGAAGCCTTGAAGAAAAGTGCAGACAATCTCATCAATGAACCCCATGCATTTCAAGAGTATTATTCCAAAGTGAAACATATTCAGGGGATGCACTGTGATTTGAGAAAAGAAGAAGACTGAATAAGAGATTAAATAAATGAGCTAGAAGCTGAGTTATTACCACATATTGATGTGATGCAGAATCATGTAAAGAATGCAAAAGAATTGATTACCACCCCTGAATTTATGTAGTTGATCACATTTTTGATATGCATGCACAGTTAGGCATGGAAAAAATTGCCTTAGAAATTCTAAAGGAGGAATGGGAAAACCTCATGGAAAACCTATAGAAAACCCATAAGAATATTTTTGATAAACTGTAAGTACATAATGTTTGGCATTATTGTCCAAAAAGGGGGAAAACTATGTATAGTATGTACATTACCAAGTATTATTATTGACAGTGGGAGTTTACAAGTTTTTGCAAAATGGCATACATATACATGTGTTTTGTCACTAATGCCAAAGGGGGAGAATGTTACACATAATTTCATTAAGTGTTGTCATTAGTGCCACACATATAGTCAGAAAATAAAAGAAAATAGACAAATCAGTCAAAGCATTAAGTATAGTAACTGAGAAGAGCATAAAGAAATAGACATGTTAACTGAGCACAGACTAGACCGAGCATCTACACCAAGCCACATGATTACCAAGCACACCAAGTACAGTGATAACTGAGTATACCTAATTACTAAACATCAGTATTTTACTTAAGCAGAGATACAGTATTTATCGAGCAATGCAGGATTCACATAAAAGTTTGTAATCACACTAAAAAATAAGGCAAACAAATTATACCGATCTAGAAAATGGTTTACATAAATTGAGGTAACGATTTCTTGGAGATTTAAAATGGATTGATGATTATCCCTATGTAGATTTGAATTAGGTTATTCATTTGGATCGTTGATCAAATGATTTCTATATTTTTCCATAACCCTAATTAGTTCTAAATCATTATGATTTAAGTATTGTCAAGACAATAGATCAACATAACATTGATGAGAAGTAGCCACCTATAGGAGATATCTAAAGATTAGACCATGGTTATGATGTTAAGTATTGACTGAATATGAAGGATTATATCAAAAGCATAACAAAGGCTACCAAGTACTAATTTGAGGAGACATTGTTGATTTCTAGGACAGAAAGGTGATTTCAAATAAGGGTTAAGCAGATCTAATATTTTGAAAAGTAAGTTACAACAACTAGATCATTTATGTTGTTAATTTCTAACAATTGTAGCAGGAATCTCTTAACAGAGTAGACTTAACCATCTCATTGTCAATCTCTTAATCGAGTGTACACTTAAAGAGTGTTGCTAAAATCCTCTAACAAGGTAGATCCTAATAGGTCTTAAATGTTACTCCTAACATGGCAAGATCATCAGAAGTGATCAAAATTATATGCCCTAATAGGAAACTTTATTATTGTAGTTGTGAAGCTTTGTGGGTTTCATCCCCATCGCATTTTTTACCTTCTAATAAGGGTTTTTGTGATACCAAAATATTTGTGTCAAATGTGTGAAGTTTCATGAATGCTTATTTGATAGTTTCGATGTATTTACATTTCAGTTATGTTCATGAATGAATGGTAACTATGAATATGACAATCGGTTAATGAAGGATATTATCTTGTGGATTGAGAATAAAAAAATTTATGGTTACTGATGTGTGTGTGAAAATTGTACCTGATCTATAGACACAACACTTCAGTAAAACATTAGAGGTTAGCAAAAATGAAATCGTGCAATGAATTGAAAGCTAAACTAACTAGGCGATTTACTGCCTTCTAATAGGTGCGAGTATGATGTTCTCAAATTTTTATCGAGATCAATGACCTTGACGACACCTAAATGAAGGATTTGAATGCAAAAGATGGATATGGAATATGAATGCAATTAATCTATATATTTCTTTTATTTTAGATGCAATAAGAATGATAAAAACTTGATATGAATCTATGATATGTAAAAATTGATATGCTATGAATTGATCTAACAATGATATGATATGAATCTAAATGAATGTAAAAACCAAATTGATCTCACAATAGCCTTGATTCGCAATAAGCTTTGATTCTCCAAATTCCAATTCTTCAAAATAGTTGTGCAATTCGTAGACGATTTTGGCAAAGTAGGCTCGCAAAATTATGAGATGATTTGGGATGAGCTGAAGCCTTAATTTATAGAAATCTAGGGCTTTAGAGGTGCATGGATAAAAGCCATAAATCACTCAAATAACTAAGGTTGATTTTTGAGTTATCAGAAATAAAAGATATTTAATTTATAAAATCATGCAAAAGCAAGGCTTTAACTCAAAATAGAGCTTTAGCTTTAATTGATAATTGATAGTTGTCTTCTTTTCTTGATTGTGCATGATTTATTTATAAATTAATTAAAAATAAAGTGATTTATTCTCAACTTAACTGATTTTAAAATTAAAACAATTGATTTATGGGTTAATCAATTATTAAAATCAAACTTTTATTAAAAACTATATTATTAAAAATTGACAACTTGCTTTAATTAATTAAATAAGAATTTAATCAATTATTCATAGGATTTTGGATTTATTGTGAAAATTAAATAATACAATTTAGGAATAAATAGAATTAACTTCAATTAAATAATTAAGTGGCAGAATTAAATCTAATTAATTAAATATTTAGAATATTCAATTAATCAAACTTTAGGATAAATAAGATTTATCGCCAAATAATCATTAAATTAAAGATAATTATGATGATTAGGAATATTACTAAGAATATTCTCCGATGCAGAATTTATGATAATCAATTAGGATTCGATGATGTTCAAATGTGCCTTAGGTTAGGACTTCGATGTCGATTTCGTTCGATATGTAGATGTAGAAGATTAATGAACTTATAGCCCATTTTTGGGGTATTACATTTTGCCCCTCTTTGAATTACTGTGCGAAGCGCAGTGGTTCAAAGATAGTCTGTGTATGATAAAGATATGAAACTGATTCGAAAGATATGATGATTGAAAGATTTGAAGATATTAGGTCCTGAATGACCAAAGATAATGTTCACTATAGCAGCGATGAACCGATGATTGCGAAAGAGTGTCAAAATGCCTGATTCCGAACCTTAGGATTGCAAAGAAGTGAGTGACCGATTCTAGACTTGATTGTCTTAGCAGAACCACGACGTAGGTATCACATCTAACCCCTTCGGTTACCGAAGAACCAAGGAAATAACACTGATGAACCGATGGTTGCAAAAAGCTGATACAAATTACAAGATTAGGAGGATACCAGATTGATATGGACCGATGAATCTAATATGCCCCAAGTGATGATAGATTTGCCCCGAGCAATGAGGACTTTTGATGATTTAGCAACTAGACATGGTTGTTGTCTTGATTACTGAGGAAAGGTATGATTTCAAATTTGATTACAGACTTTGAATGATGTGCAATACCATGCCCCCTTCAGGATTAAAATTGAAATCTAACAAGAAAAGTCAGCGTTGATAGTTCAGAAGCATGTAAATTGATTTTAAAAGTGGTTACACATGTCCGAGAATGCGTTTTGCATCATTTGGAGGTCCTGGAGACCAAGTAGACTAGGTTTGATCATGAGTTGACCATAGTTAAAAGTTTGAAATTTCAATAGTTTGATGTAAGATAATCAGTTAAGTTGAATTCTGGATTTCTGTGATGATTGAAGGTCGATTATGCAAGTAGTTGACAACATGAATGATCTCAGATTTTGATTTTGATCCCGAAAAAAAGGATTCTACTTGTTGTTTCGTTGGAGGAACTTTCGTGTGAGATTCAGCTCTTGTTAGATTTGAAGTGACAAGTGGAGAATTGTTTAAGCATTGAAGTTCATTTAGCCATTGTGAGATCATGCAAACATGCAAAAATGCAAAGAAACATGCAAAATGAAATGCAACCTAAGACCTAGGACCTAGTCATTGATCATATGTCGATTTGTTATCATCATTGAACTTTTAGGTAATGAGATAAATCAATACAATACCCACTAGCTATGAAACCATAGACATATGAATATCGATTTGTATGCGTAAGAATCAATACAACACCCACTGGTCAACAACCATGGATATATGAATATTGATTTTGTTTTTGGAATGTCGGATTAGATATAAGCATCAAAGCATAAGCGCCAGGATGACCTAAATATCATGTCCATTTTGATATAGCAATTTGTATAAGCATCAAAACGTAAATGTCGTGATGACCTGAATACGCCTTGCGGTTCAAACACATCAAACAATCAAGAGATCATTCTAAATCCAGTGTGAATTACCCATAGTGACCCTTTATCGTTCACATCCTTAGGTAAGATCATGTTTCATAGTAGGAGAAAGAACTTACTCAAAAAGACAATAGTGAGATCAAACTTCCTTGAATTTTCTGGGTATCAATGGTTGAGGTACGCATGGCCATCCAATTCGAGATAGAGGCTCTTACAGTCAGACACCATTTCAATCCAGAATTGCCAAAGACGTTAGATTTTCACATACAAGCAGAAGACAAAGAAAAGATTATGCCCCTAGTCATCACTCTCTAAATCCTATAAAGGACATCATCGAAGAGCTCGAACGGACACAATATGCAAAAATCTCAATGCGAATCAGTAAGCATACAAGGAGATAAAAGCATGAAAAGCACAGATTGTTTTCAGTTTGTGTTTGATTGTTGTTGTAGATTCAAAATCCTTTCTGGAGACAAGACAAACTTGACTGACTCAAATGAAGCTTCAAAGGACTCTGACTGGATATGATACATCTACGATATACTAGAGGCCATAGGATATAACATTGATTGCCCCCAAGTGTTAAGCATTGATAGGATACAGACGCTTGAGCTGAGTGGTGTACAGACTGACTTATTGAAAACTGGAAATACAGAAACAAACTGGGAGATATGTACAAACTAAAGAAAAATTGAAAGCTAGGAAAGACCAAGATTGCACTGATAGATGGAGAATTTTGAAACAAGTGGCACCCATTTGCCGGGTTTTCACCATCTTGGCAGAGATTCTATTTTTTCTACCAAGGCGCCTGTTTCCAGGTTTTCAGTAAGGCACTTTTTCTTTTTCTCTTTTTTTGTATTTTTATTTTTCAATTTTTTTGAATTTTTGATATTTTTTACTTTTTTTGTGAATCATCAAGGCACCTATTGCTAGGTTTTCACCAAGATGTTCATTTTTTTCAAGACTTTTTCCAATTTTTAAGATTTTTTCAAGACATTTTACCATACATTGAATGCCTTAAGCATAGAATTTTTTCAGATGGAGAACATTGATTGGTTCTCAGAGTTGTTCTCCTTCAGTCGTTGAGAGTTGATAGACACCAAAGTCAAAAGTAGTAGTGATTACAAAGGGACCCAGCCAGTTGGATTCAAACTTCCCCTTGCGTTCTCGATGGGATTGATTTTTAAGATTTTCTCTCAAGACTAGATCACCAACCTAAAATTCTCTATGTCTGACTTTTTTGTTGTAGCCTCTAGACATTCTCTTCTGATATCCTCTGAGATGATCATACGCTGCTTGTCTGTGCTCATCTAGTAGTTCAAGTTCTTGCAACCTAGACACTCTATAGTCATCATCAGTTACTAGACCATGCATTCTGATTCTTAGTGATGGGATTTCAACCTCAATAGGCAATACCGCTTTAGACCCATAAACTAAAGCAAAAGGTGTAGCCCCAGTAGGTGTTCTAATACTTGTTCTGATACTGGTTCTGATACTTGTTCTGATATTGGTTCTGGTGCTTGTTCTGATACTGGTTCTAATACTTGTTCTGATACTTGGTATACTTGATAGCATCTTTTTCCATTGCAAACTCCCAAGCAAGATCATATCGTGCAGTCCCAATGTCTAGCAAGGTGGAGAATAAGAGGGATTGGCAAGCTAGTGGAAGAGATGGAAGACAAGAGAATGAAAGAGAATGAAGGGAAGAAATCCTCAAGGGTACCCAAGCTAGGGAAAAATTGTCATGTAAAAGCACTTTTGGACAAGCAATGAAAGGCCAGTATAGGATAAGTCACAAAAGTGTAATGCCAAAGAAGGACAGGATGTAGTCCAAAGGAGTAGACATGTCAAGAGGCTTCATAGCATCATGTTTTACTCTTTCTTTCTTGTTATTAGATCAAGACCAAAGGGGAAAAGGATAGCGATAGATATGAAGGCTAAACATGAAAGAAATGAAAGTAAGATCACTGTAAAATAGCTCACAAGATAGCCAAATGTTTGTGTATAGATCAACATTGTCAAGATCAAAGAGAGAAGATGGAATGGATGAAATATGTAAAAGAACTACGCATGATGCCTAATTGTCAGGTTTTCATCACGGTACTTATCCAAGGTGCCACAAGGGAGTGGTTTTCACCATAGCATGAATTTATTTCTCTTTACTTTTTCTACCAAGGTGCTTGTTTCCAAGTTTTCACCATGGCACATTTTCAATTTTTTTATTTTTTTTCAGAAGAAGGCAAGCTTTTTATATAATGCTCCTTGAAAGGATAAACCATGATATGCCAAAGATTCAAAATGATATGCTCAAAGATGCTAATAGAAAAAAGAAGATGGAAGAGGAAAATGGAGGATAAGGTTTTATGTAAAGCGAGTGAGGTTGGAAGATAGGAGGAATAGGAAAATGAGGAAAAAGGATAGAAGGTAGAAGGATAATGAATGGAAGGATTGTGAAAGGGTAGATGGAAAGGAAGGCAAGATCAACGTCAATACACACCTTGAAGGGTGGCAAGAGGATATAGGAATCGTGAATGAAAGAATACGTGAAGGAATATGGCGAATGGATAGTAGAGGTTGATGTTTAGGTGCATGGAATGGAAGAATGTTTTTGGAAGAAGATGAAGTGGAAGCCTTTGGAAGCTTGAATGTCAACTTCACTTTTTGCTCAACACCAGACTCTTTCAAGAGAGACTTTGGAATCCATATAGTCATAGGCTTTTCATTTCTTTTTGATGATCTAGAGAGAATATCTTTAATGATGGATTTTGGAACCCATACTTGTCTTGTAATTCTTTTCTTAGATGTCTCTTTTGACTTTATGCCTCCGTGTTGATTAGAGGAGACATGGTGATCTTCTTTTTTTTATGGATTCTCGTATTGCTTCTTTTTCTTGGATTGAACATTCAAGTTACTTCCAAAAGACTTGGGACTTGTCGAGGAAAAAGGAGAATATGACTGGTTTAGATGGGTGGGTGAATGAAAAGGATTCAAGGGTATGCATCTATGTTGATCTTGAGGAAAGATAGGAGATGGAGGTATGTAAGGACCCAAGATGGATGGCGAATTAGGAGAGTTAGGAGGGGAAAGTGAAGGGACATAAGGACCCAAGATGGAAGGTAGACATGAAGCCCTTATTAGTGGTGGAAGAGGTCCAAGGATGGATGTGGAAGATGCAAAAGGATAATCAATAAGCTCATCAACATCTATATGACAACCAAGGATATCAACATCTTTAGAGTGAGCATTAGGATTTTCAATAGAATCATGGACATCTTAAATATGAGCACCTTCTTTGATAGGATTGTTCAAAGCTTGCGAAGACTTAGGAAGAGTAGAAAGTGGAAATGAACATGGAGTCGTAGAATAAGAAGATGGAAGACTTTGATCTTGACAAGGATCTTTGGATAGCACAAGTGTACAATTTTTCTCTTGATTTTCAATAGGCTTAACATTGGAAGTAACAACACCATTTTTACCAACCTTAATGGAAGTATCATCTTTGGAAAGTGAAAGTGTAGTAAGGTTATTTTGATTGTCAATAAGCTCAACAGTGTAAGTAGTAGCTTGATCTTGCTTAGGAGAAGACTTAAGACATGGTGGAATGCATGAAAAAGGGTGTGTAGGATCAAAAGAACCATGGAATGGATAAGAGACATCGTGAAAAGGAGTGGATGACATGGAAGGTTCTTGATCTTGATCTTTCTTTATGTTCTTTTCTTTATCATTTCTGGAGTCCTCTTGACATGGAGCCACTTCTAAGGACAAGGAAGCATGTTGGAATTGTATGGAAGACTTTGGAAGAGATGGTGAAGGCCTAGCTGAAGTAGGCATTGTAGTGTATAAAGGCTTAGGCTCTTTAGGTTTAGCATTATTGAAAGTATTTGTAGCCAAGTGAATGTTAGCTTGAGTATCTTTAAGAGGTAGCCCTTGAGGATAACTATAGGGAACCATATGAAAAGTATCAAGGCTTGTGTCAGATGAAGGTTTTGTGAAAGATTTGAAAGACTCGGAAGCTTTAGGAAATGTATGGGTATTGGAGGAAGTAGGGGATGGAAGGGAACCATCGCTAGATAAAGGTTCAACATTAACATGATCTTTCTTGAGAGTGCAATCTTTATTTTCAATCTGAGAACTCTTAGAAGAGAAATTCTTATAATGTTGACATTTGAAATCAGCGCAGAAGGCTTTCTGTTCTTTGATATCAAAAGGATCAAAGAGATATTGTTCACAAAAATCATCAAATTCTGCTTCAAAATCAGAGTCATATGGATCACCATCATGATCTATCCAATGTGACGGCCCATTTGTAGTAAGCAGGAACACACGATGAGGACGATTTTTAGGAATAGAGGTGTCATAGGTATCATTACATTGTCTATCATCGTAGTCATCATAGTCATCATAGTCTCCAAAGACGGATGTGTCACTCTCTGTGGAAGAGGTATCATAGGAATTTTCACGTTGCTCACATTTTTTCCGGGGGCATGGTGACATGTACAAGTCTTTATCAAATGGAAAAGGGCATAGAGCTTCCATGGAGAACTCTTTAGGTTCCTTTTCTTTTTTAAGATTGTTAAGTTCAACTTGCATAGCATGCATCTGTTTCATCATAGCGGTGATTAGAATTTCTTCCTCATGTGTACTGATTCTTTGAGACATGTGTATTGATTCTCAATGGCTACTATTTTGTTCTTGACACAATGATTTGTATGACAAATTTTGGAACTAGGCTGAAAAAGCTGGGTATCTGGCAATTCTGACAATTTTCTAACAACTTTTCAAAATTTTCCCAAATGACACTCTACAGACTCATACGATAGTGGGTATGCTATGAAATGATAGTTGAAAAACTCATACGATAGTTGAAAAACTCATACAACAATGGGTATGCTATGAAATGACAGTTGAAAAGCTCGTATGACAGTTGCTAGTAGGATTTGACTTTTGGAATTTTGACTGGCAGAAAGACTCATATGACACTGGGTTCTCTATCATACAACAGATGGGTAGTAATGAAATGACACTTGATAGGAACTCGTATGACTTTCTGACATCCTGAGATGACTTTTGACTCCAGAAAAGAATTTTACTTCAGATTTTGCAAATTTTGATTTTTTAAATTCAAATTGTTTGCAAATTGTACTGTCCAGATTTGAGGATTGTAACAGATTTGTTCATTTTCAGTAACCAGATAGATAAACAAGCATGCAAAATAGCAAGCAAGTGATTTCAATCATGTCTGAAAATAATGAACAAGGGAAAAAGCAACCTTGCACATGAACAATCAAGTGACTTATTCCTTCTAATCCTCATAAATGCTAATTGTGTATGTTCCAAAAATGTTTTGCAATAACGCACATATACCCTAGAAAATGAAAATTTGGCCTCACTAGGGTTTTTAGTAATGGTTTGACTCTGCAACTTTTATGATCCAAAGGGGTGAACTCCAATCCCAGCGCACCAGGGTTTTGACACAGTCCGTGAATTTAATCAATTAGGAGCTGCTAGGGAGATCTAACAACCCAACAATGAACCACACCTATGAAGATTTCTTCCACAAGGACATTTATATAGCGGCTATCACTACCATGGCCAAAATAGCTATTACCACTTGAGGTTCCGTCAACATGGTTGACCCAATTAAGGGAATGTCCACTATGGTTAACCCTCTCTAAAGGTGACTCATAGTATGATACCACAAGGGGACTTGGCTCCAAATGCAAGGTTTTTGATGCTTTATCACTTTTAACCCAAACAAAGCAGACAGATAAATCTGACACGCTAAGACAAAGTTTTTCTTCACCAAGGTCTATGATGTCAACTCCACGTGGTCTATCAACCTCTCCGAGGAGAGAATGTATCAATCAATAAGAGAAGGTGCACTAACCAATTTTGATTCACCAAAGCTCATGATGTCAACCCCACGTGATCTATCAACCTCTCCTGGGAGAGAATGTATCGATCAATAAGAGAAGACGCACTAAACAAGTTGAATGTGAAATGCACTAAATATCCTCCCTACCTACAAGGATTCTGTCATCAAGAAGGATTTCGTTGGGAATCCAATCTCTCAAGAATCACGAATAGTGTTCATAGGGCCTAATTACTATGTGAGCACAGATGTATGTTTCCAAAAAGCAAATCTACCAAAAGTACCCAAAAAGCAGAAAGAGGAACACTTAACGCTTAAAGTGAATATGAGATGAGTCCACAAGGTGGAACACTTAACACCTCACACAAGCTGAAAATGAGTCCCCAACTTAAAAAATAAGTGAGTTCCTAAAAGCATAAATGGGTTGCCAAGTGGAACACTTAACGCTTCTGTCCTGTTGACCCCTCCCCTTTAATGTGGCACTGACCTTGCAACCACAGGGTGGAATGAGGGGTTGGCGGATTAGCGAGTCCAATAACCTAAGATAGCAATCAAGATCAATCACAAGTATCTAAGACTACTTAATGAATCCTTAAGGGGTCACAACCTAGTATCAATTATGCAAGTGTGTAGAAATAGACAAAAGCATGAAAAGATGCACACAAGCCAGACACATAAGAGATTTATTTTAAGTCCAAATCAAAATTTTAGTAGATGAAGGAGAATACCTAGGATCCTCACAACGCGCTTAGTAGATTTTACCTGATTTTTAGCAATTCTTGTTGAGCTTTTTCATGCAAGCAAGTGACGAACTCTCCAACAAGCAAACAAGCAAACAAGCAAACAAGATATGCAACATATTTTCAACTTATGAAAACCATAGGGTTAGCTCTAAAAATCAATTATTATTAGCAATAATAACCATCAATTAACCCAAATGACAACTCATATCATTCATTGAACCATGTAAAAAAAATAAGTGCATACCCATCACAAAACTTTTTTTTTTTTTGCTGCATTTGACCTAGTCAACAAGATCTAATTTTTTATTTTTTATTTTTGCTACAAAAATAAAAATTCAAAATAGAGACCCCTACTAAAAAATAGAGAGCTTTCCAAAAATGTAAAAATTTTAGAAAAATCACTTCATTTGTGCCCTAGAGACCCATTTTATCAAAATAGAATAGTTTTTGTAAATTGACTATTTGAGCTATTACATTGCATCCAAATTTAAAATATAAAGAATGGAACCCCTGTAGAATTTAAAGAGATTTCTGAAAATATAAAATTTTTTGAAAAATATGCTGATTTGCGTCAGATATTAATTTTTTCCATAAATTCAAGAAAAAATTATTAAAAATTCAAAACATCTCAAAAAATTTTGAATTTTTTATTTTAGCTTCTCTGATATGTGTCCAACCTACAAAAAAAAATTTAGAGCAAAAATCCAAGCCATTTGAGAGATAAAATTAAATCTTTGAAACTTTAGGGCTTTAGCTCCAAAAAAAAAAAAAAAAAAATCAAAACTAGCATGTAAAGGTGGGTTGCCCCACGATGGGCGCTAGAAATGTGTGTGTGAAAATTGTACCTAATCTATAGACACAACACTTCAATAAAACATTAGAGATTAGCAAAAATGAAATCGTGCAATTAATTGAAAGCTAAACTAACCAGGTGATTTACTGCCTTCTAATAGGTGCAAGTATGATGTTCTCATATTGTTATTGAGATCAGTGACCTTGATGACACTTAAATGAAGGATTTGAATGCAAAAGATGGATATGGAATATGAATGCAATTAATCTATATTTTTTTTAATTTTAGATGCAATAAGAATGATAAAAACTTGATATGAATCTGTGATATGTAAAAATTGATATGCTATGAATTGATCTAACAATGATATGATATGAATCTAAATGAATGTAAAAACCAAATTGATCTCACAATAGCCTTGATTCACAATAAGCTTTGATTCTCCAAATTTCAATTCTTCAAAATAGTTGTGCAATTCATAGACGATTTTGGCAAAGTAAGCTCACAAAATTATGAGATGATTTGGGATGAGCTAAAGCTTTAATTTATAGAAATCCAGGGCTCTAGAGGTGCATGGATAAAAGTCATAAATCACTCAAATAACTAAGGTTGATTTTTGAGTTATCAGAAATAAAAGATATTTAATTTATAAAATCATGCAAAAGCAAGGTTTTAACTCAAAATAGAGCTTTAGCTTTAATTGATAATTGATAGTTGTCTGTTTTTCTTGATTGTGCATGATTTATTTATAAATTAATTAAAAATAAAGTGATTTATTCTCAACTTAACTGATTTTAAAATTAAAACAATTGATTTATGGGTTAATCAATTATTAAAATCAAACTTTTATTAAAAACTATATTATTAAAAATTGACAACTTGTTTTAATTAATTAAATAAGAATTTAATCAATTATTCATAGGATTTTGGATTTATTGTGAAAATTAAATAATATAATTTAGGAATAAATAGAATTAACTTCAATTAAATAATTAAGTGGCAGAATTAAATCTAATTAATTAAATATTTAGAATATTCAATTAATCAAACTTTAGGATAAATAAGATTTATCACCAAATAATCATTAAATTAAAGATAATTATGATGATTAGGAATATTACTAGGAATATTCTCTGATGCAGAATTTATGATAATCAATTAAGATTCGATGATGTTCAGATGTGCCTTAGGTTAGGACTTCGATGTCGATTTCGTTCGATATGTAGATGTAGAAGATTAATGAACTTATAGCCCATTTTTGGGGTATTACAACTGATTCACCCCTCCCATCTTAGTAACTCACCTTTCCATAATCCCAAACATTGGTATCAGAGCTTGTTCTCTTGTTAAAGAATTTTAATCACTGATGAGGAAATATCCATAGATATGGAAAGGTACAAGCTTAACAAGATAATTGAAAAATGGAAATTGGAGTTATTGGATTACCCTAGAACAGCTTAAAGATATCAAAGAAAAGCTAAGGGAATCATTGAGAAAGAGGAAGGAATTAGCACTTTGAAAAAAATGACACTCAGTATTAGGAAGAAGAGATTGAGGAATTATTAGAAAGATCCTGAAGTGTATATGATGCATCTGAAGGAACAATCTCAAATCTGTCAGAAAATAATCAACACCTCACTGAGTAGCTGAAAGAACTACAAATTGGACAAGAAACACAAATGGTGAGAATGATTGAAGTTATGAATAGTACAAGAAAAGTTGAACAAGAGAGAAACATGGCTATTGAAGACAAGAAAAATGACTGAAAAAATGGAAGAAAAAGAATCTGAAATACTAAGGTTGATTGAGCATAATTTTGAAATAGCTAATCAAATGGTTAGCATAAGTCAAGAAGTTAACAGGGTGAACAATGAGCTTTCTATGAAATTGGAAGACATTGGTGAATTAAGGGAAGAAAATGAAAGATTAAAAAATGAATTGAAGATGCAACAAAAAAATAGTGAATTGATGAAGAAAGTTGAGGAAAGCACCAAAAAGATGGATGAATTCTTAAGGAGTCGGAGGAGACTAGACAACACCATTGGATTAGGATATAACGAGAAAGGATAATCATCAAACCAAACAGAGAAAAAAGAATGTCTATGCAAATCCAAAATATAAGAAGCTCTCATGCTATCATTGTGGGAAACCAAGTCATACAAAAAATGTCTGCATGAGTAAAGTAAAGCTAAATGTACTCCCAATACTATTCCTATTTTTGATGGTTATTGCTACAATTGCAACAAATATGGACATCAAGCATTTGAATGTAGATCAAAGACAAATAACTCACCTAAGAGGCACTACATGGATAGTCATTGTAGTATTTGCAACAAGTATGCTCA
Organism: Chamaecyparis obtusa; assembly: GCA_027943335.1. Lineage (NCBI taxonomy): Eukaryota > Viridiplantae > Streptophyta > Pinopsida > Cupressales > Cupressaceae > Chamaecyparis > Chamaecyparis obtusa. The sequence goes on from BSBK01001217.1 coordinate 365,488, forward strand.
TATGCCACAAGAATATAGGGCACAACTGAAGCTAGTTTGGAAACCAGAGAGACAAAACAATACATATCAACTAAGAAGACAAGGTACCTCTTATACTTGGGATTACAACACATGGGTTAATTGTACTATCTGTGGAAGATATGGTCATATTTTTGTAAATAGTATGAGACTACAATGGAGAGGAAGATCTAGAAATTGAATGAATTCTGGAATGGCATGTCTACACTATCCTATGGTCGGTCGCTTAAGCAGAGATTGCAAAAATTGAGCACCAGAACCAAATGAAGATATGAATGAAAATACCATTGATGGAATTAGAAGGTAGATGAGCCAAATGTGGAGAATATCAACAGAAGAAAATGGAGGAAAAAGCACAATATTCGGTGACATCTCATCCTATGGATTAGGTAATTTCACCACTTCTACTTAAGTCACAATAAAGAAAGTATGGGAACTGAATCATAATCAATTATATCTTACAGTAGTTCCTTATATCTATTGCATGAATACCATATCAGCATGAATTAAGATGCACTAGGTTGTTATATGTTATTAACTTGAAGTGAGCATAGTCAGTAAAGCTAGACCGAGTAAGTGATTGTCAATCGATGAAAGTGGTAAAGGTAATTGTGTTATTTTTATAAAGATTATGATCAAATCCACTGGAGTTTTATCCTTAAGATGCTTTAATGGCTAGGTCTTGGCCCTAAACTTAGAGCTCATGTTTAAATTCTTTGTTAAGATGCTAATGCTTGAATTATAATCAATAACGTTGTGATTGATCTATTTCCCTTACAAAGATCTATTTGGCAGGGTTTCCCCCTCACCCCCCCTTGCCCCATATCTTTATGTCCTTACAACGGATGCTCTGGGATATTTACTCCAAACTGCTAACAATTTACAACTAATCTCAAGAATATCTATTCCTGCAAATAGAGTTGTTACCAATTCTCATTATGCTAATGATAGTCTATTATTTCTACAAAATTCTGAGAAAAGTATTTCCAAATTGATGGAAATATTGGAGCTTTATTATGTTGTTTCGGGCTCAAAACTTGCACATGAGAAAACAAAAATTTTGATAGTTCAACATGGCCATATTCCTCATTGGATTCCTCATGGTTAGAAACAAATTAGACATGGTGAAATCATGAGATATCTTGGTATAGGTCTTTTGGAATTGGGGTGTCACTCAAAGACATGTGGAATTGGTACCTTGATAGAATTAGAAATAAGCTTTTCAATTGGGGAAATAAATTTTTATTTTTGGCTAGAAAAGTACAAGTTGTCAACAATTTTTTTATTTCTACACATGTGTACTACTCTTCATGTTGGATGCCTTCAAAACAAGGATATGGTGATTTAATAAAAATTATATGTCAATTTCTTTGGGCCAAATGAGATGGTAATAGAGGATTTATATCTGCTTCATGGACTCAATGTAGTCATCCCAAATGTAAGGGTGGTTTGGATATAAGGGTTTTGTTTGGCCACCAAATGGATCATTAGAGTTTTCCATGGGGATGAATTGTGGAAGATACTTATCTAGAATAACATTAAACTTACCACAACCAAGGGAAAATGGCAGCATGTAGGATGGCTTGACAAGATTTTGCATTCTTCTTTGTTCTCTATTAAAGCTTCTCTTGCTCTTTAGTCTATATGGAATGCTTGGACACATAATTGTTATCTTTTGAAATGGAGTGAAAACTCACTCCAACATGGATTCATTTTTTCTTCATCCTCTATTTGGTAGAATAAACATATTCGCTATCATGATCAGCTCATTTCCTTAAGCTTTCCAAAACAGTCTTATGCCATTTCCAGAAAGGGTGTCCATAATATTGGAGATATTTGGGAATTTCACACTATGAGTTGGATGCCATGGAAGTTTATCAAAGATCAGTTCAATTTAACTAATAAACATAAAGCATTTCTTATTTTTATTCAGTCCTCGGTACCATTGGAAATGAGTATGAAACTATGCAACCCTATTCATTGCAATTTCTATAAGGATTGGTTATGGTTGTCATCTCATCCTTTTCTACAGTTTCCTTTGAAAAAGGTCTACTTGCATCTACTTCACAGTTTGCCCTTAAAGTCTCGATTGAATTCCAAATGGAATTGCAGGTTTAATGAAATTTTTTGGTCAAAGATATCAACTCAAATATGGAAAATGAAAGCTAACTCAGATGCACAACTAATTGCTTGGAAGATTTTACATTGCCAATTGGCCATAGGGGACAGATTGAAATGTATGATGGTCCAACCACTTAATTGTCCTTTCTGTCAAAGGCTAAAAAATATGAGACATGTTTTTTGGGGATGCCAACAATTTACCAACTATTTTTAAACATAAGTTAAAATGGAAAGAGGCTCTTCTTGGTGTGGTGTTACGGGCTAATATCATTGTTGAAGGAGTCAAACATGTCATTTTGTCTCACATATGGAGATACAGGTATAAAAGCTATTTTTAATAGTCTCAATAACATTCATCGGGAAGCTTCTTTTCTTGGGCTTTACTCAAACATTTTTTTATTGTCTGACTTCACTTTTTTTTTCAATTACAAGTTGAGGCTGAGAAGAACTTAAAGATGGATTTTTAGATTCAACAAATCAAGTCACAAGTTAGGTGTCTACTCAACGGAAGGAAAGTGGTCATGCAACATGGTTCAAAGTCTTTCTTTCAGCATTGACATTGTTCTATGGATGATGTTTCTTGTTGTATTTTGTAACTCTATTTTGTAAACTGCTATAAAGACATGTAACTTTTGTTGAATTAAAGTAGATATGAATTTTGTTGGTTAGATAGTGTTACCTTGTGGCAGCTTCTTGATGCTTCTTTATTTGTATTCTTTTGCATTTTTCAATACAAAAAAAATGTTTCAAAGAATGAACAAATTTTGGTAAAAGAATGTTGGCACCAAAGAAGCCAATACCATGATTTGTGCAAGTTATTAACTAGGTGTGGCCAAAAAGAGATTTGCATCAAACATGCATAGTCTATTGTAAGTGATGACAAATTATAATGCAAACATATATGTGATAACTATATCATGAACATTTATACATGTCGATTATTTTTTGCAGATAAGATTCTAAAGCACCTATACAATCTTTCATTGTAACATTCAACCAAACTATATTCTTAGTACTAGGATATTGTACGGGCTCTAATTGAATGAATCAAAAGATGGAAATGAACACAAAAGCTTATAATTCAATGTTTGATATAAATACAAAAAAATACATATTCTACAATGTACAACTTACTTTCGTCCATATTCAATTTACCTAAAAGAACTTTCCAACCTATATAATAAATTATGCTCTCTTCTTCCTGTTATTTGTAACTTCTTCACCATCTTATTCTAAATTTTATTTAAAACTTCTTTAAATATAAATCAACAAATCCCATCACTTTCTAGTGATTGTTAGTTCATTTAAGCTTTTACAAAATATTAATTTAATTACATAGTTTGGATAAGGGAGGCACACGAGGTATATAAATTATTCCTAAGCTCTCAATGGCGATAAGGAAATGAGTGGGGTAGAGGGAAGATCTCCGCAATCTTTTATAAAAAGGTAGCATCACATCATATCACATAGTCTGTCCAAGAGTTTCCAACAAATTCATTGCACGAGATTGTGATTGAACTGAAAGAGAATTAAATGAAGAAAATTTAATTAAGAGACCCATTGCTAACGTTTAGCTGGGTAAGAGTGAGATGCATCATGCACTCGTCATAATGACCACAGACATCTTGTGTAGATATTTAGTTGCAATCATTATTTTTTAAAATACATACAAACATCCCTACAATGTGGGAGTGGGGTCATCCCGGACATGAAGTTTTATATCAAATATTTTATAGTAATACATTTAAAGTTTTAGCCTTGTTTAGAATAGTGAAATTATAGACTATTTAGATATTAGTACTTATGCCTTTCTTTTTTAGTCAATTTTAATATGATGAGTAAGTGAGTGTATATTAAAATGAGTAGTTGTTTTTATGGTAAATAGTAAAGTTATGATTGGGGAATCAGTTTGTAAAAGTCGCTTGTTTGTTGCATCTAAATTGTGCTTCTAAGAGATTTGAAGTTTTCAGACGATGTAAAAAAACATATATTATCATACTGGCAAATTAAGTTCAATTGAATATGGTTATGTTTAAAGATACTTTGAACTTTGTTTTGTGTAAAGTTTTTACATTTAGAATTGTCTACTGTAGACAATAATAATTATTTAGAGAGAACGCATATCCGCTTCCTTCTTCTATATATATATATATATATATATATATATATATATATATATATATATATATATATATATATATATATATATATATATATATATATATATATATATATATTGTGCATGAGAAAGGCCAAATGCAAGTTTGCAAGATTATGGATTTAATCTTGATCAAGCACATTAATTCAGATCATCTTTTTTTTTCTGGCCACTCACCATTACCATACAAATGTACAAGATTGGGACCCACATGACTATAGTAAACATTTTCCTTTGATGGTGGTAGATCCTTCCACTATCACAATCAATTCACTAATCATTTATTATTGTTATCTTATTGTGTCATCTTGTTCACTTATGAATACTTTTGCAAATATAATTATAAAGATAAGAACTGGACTGTATAGAAAATACTTATTGCTATTGCAATTGTGCCTAGTGGTCTATTTTTCAAACTTAATTATTTCTCACTAAACAACTAGACCTCTTTTAACGTTTCACTAGGCAAACCATAATGCGCTTTTACATATATATATAAAGTTTTTCTTATTGTAGTCTTACTTCTAACCAATCATATATATAATCATGCATTTGAAGAAAAAATATCTTAATCTACCACTCATTTTCCCTTGAAATTCCTTTTTCATAGTGCAAGCTTGGTAGTTGTAATTTTGGGTGTTCTTCATAGGCTTTCAATTGTAGATATGAGGTAAGGCTAATATGTGATCTCTTTGCTAATAATTAGAAGCAACTTTATTATATGTCGAGTTGGTGTTATTTTATTATCTCAATTTTAATTAAGCAAGTTGATAACATAATGTGTATGGGATGTATAAGATGGTAATCTCTATTATTTTAGGTTTCATAGAAGTTTTAATAATAAAACTGTTTTTAATATTCAAAATATAATGTTTCATTTTTATGAATAGGTATTTCCATTGATATCCAAAGTGAAATTACACCATTCACAAAAAGGATAGGGGGATAAGAGATAACCCCTCAAATATAAAATGGGAAACACTTGGAAAATTTAAATAGAAGCACAAGTGGTGCTCAAAAGTAGAAATATAACATAACAACTACTAGGTAGCTAAAGCAGTGGTCGTGGGAGAAAGAGGATCTTTATCATTCTTGAGACCCCATACATCAATAGGGTTAGGGTTGTTGTCCAGACGAGACCACCCTTCTTCTGTCATAGCTTCTTCTTCATTCTCTTTCTCCTTCCTCGCTGGAGAGATAGCCAGGGACAACCAAGGATCCATTTTGAAGAGCTTGACCAATTGTTGTCGCTACCAGTGTTTGACCAACCAAGTTTATCTGCTTCTTGATGATAGATCATTATGTGATCCAAAATATTGATGGAAAAAAGGCACACAATTGAATCCAAAAGCACTTGATACTAACATCATAGACTGTCAAAAACCCATACCTATTAATTATGATATTCTTGAATTTTCCTTTGTTTCATTTATATTCTCAACTAAATCAATTGTATTCTATAAAGTCAAGATAAAATTCATCCTTTTGTTGATGCATTAGCTTGAAATTATAGACCAAATGATAAGAGTTATGGAAACTTATGGCTCTATGTTTGTAGGAAGCTTATGCAGACCTACTATTCTTGAAATTATATTGAGTCATTTAGGTTCTTCATTTTCTATTATCTCGCACTAGCTAGCTTGATCTTGTGATGTAAATTTTTTTATATATACTGAATTATCCTTCGTATTGTATTTTGGAAGGCATGGCTTTGTATTCCTTAGGCATAGTCTGGGTTTAATTTAAAAACATATATGTTTAATTTATTTTTATCTTATAGGTATTATTAAGCTTTGTAACATAACATAGACTATTAGATATACTCTTTTATCTAATTGTAGGAGATCTCACTAATTCCAAAATTGGTGTCTTTACTAACAAAGAAATGTAGAGTAGGTATATATTGTTTCAACTTACCTCTTTTGCGTGTCATTTTCCTATATAGTTTAATGAGTTTTTTTATTATTCATAGTTTGTGACAATTTGTTCTCTATTATTCATTTTTCTCATAGACAAATATTCTAGTCTATCTATTTACATACACATTTAAAGAAATTTTATTTCCAAGTATTGTTAGACATACTATAGTTAGGGGTCACACACTTTAACATTTATATATAGTTCTAGTATAAGATTATAAAATCATATATATTATATGCTTTATTAAGCATATCCTATTTGCAATAATTATAGTCCGATAACTATTAGATTATTAATATTTTATGAATGTGGGTTATTGAATAAGTGTGATTAATGCCCCTTTAGATATATTTCCACCCTTTATCCAATATTTAAATAGGTTATCTCTCTCATTTTAGTGCATGTGAATTTGGATATTTTTTAGTGACTTATATCACTATGCACATGAGGTATAATTGGGCATGTGGAGGATTTTAGAGGAGTGTCTCAAGGTTTAGTCTATTTAACTAGACCATTTTTGTAAGTGTTTTAAAAAAATGATGCTTTATGGGGTTTTTTACTTAAAAGGGCTTTCCCATGCATATCTTTTGTAAGTAAAAGATAATCAATATAATTTTGGGATATAATCGCCTTGTGGAGTAACAAAAAGGATTTCATCTCCTGGTCCATGATGAGTATAAGAGTCACTAAATTATAACTTCCACAAGTATAATAAGTTGGTTGTGAAAAATCATTCATTACTAAATTCTGAAACTAGGGGGTGATCTATGTTTAGAGATGCATCTACTAGTTGATCTGCACTGACTTGTCCTTTAATAACTTTATAATCCACATACTCAATGTCTAATTCACTCAATTTCATAATCCATTTTTTTATATTACTTGTAAGGGTAGCCTCGAATAAAATATTTTTCAATGGATCTACTTTATGAATTAGCTTCATTTGATAGTTAAGCATGTGATTTTTAAGTTTTTTGTGAAGCATAAGAAGTAGAGGGTGAAGTTTCTCAATTACTGGGAACTTGGTTATTTTTATGATTTTTTTAATCTTGGAGGGATTTTCAATACCCAAAAGGACATGAATCTCCATGAATGGTGATTTCAATACCATGATTAGAAAATTTTATTTATTGATGATAAGTGGAAGGTATGGCTTGCATAATATATATCCATGAATGACCAAGTAGCATGTCATAGGGGAGATCAAGGTCCAAGACTTGACACTTTTAGTTTTAACCACAATAGGACCAACTTGAATGAGAAATTTTGTCACACCTTTAGCCTCATGTCAACAAATTATCATAAGATTTAATTATAATTTTCTTCTTAGGATATATAATATCCTAATTGTTTCACTAGTTAAAAGGTACAAATTTTTAACCTATTTCCATTATCTATCACGAATCTTTTAAATTTATGTTTGTGAATCAAAACTTATACGAATAAGGTCTCATTATGGTATCCTTCACTAAAACCAAGATCTTTTTTCTATAAAAACCAAGTTATGGGTAGAGGTAATGTGTCATATTATGGCTTGAAAATGATCAATATTTATATTTCCAGGTATGAGAGACTCTTGGAAAACCTTCTCTAGGATATCTCTATGTGTGGGGGAGGTTTTTTAGAATCTCTAAGATATATATTTATGTGGTGTCTTCCCTAAATGATCTAGGAGGTTATAATCAAACATAGGTCATGGTGTAGATTATTCACCGTAAAGAGAATATTTACCCCTACGTACATAGTAAAACACGTTTAGGTTTTTTATCTTTCATATTTAAGGTAGACATATGTGTGTCAACTTCTTATATAAAACATATAGTGTAACCATAGGAAATTTTGGAATATTCAAATTTATTAGAATTTCTACCCTTGGAGCTTTCTTCTTGTTTGTGTTTAGGGAGAGGATCCCAAAATTTTCTAAGATTGGAATTTATGGAAGGAGCATTTTCAATAGAAAATTCACCACTATATATGAGATCTTGGATTAAATATGTAACATTTTAAATTTCACCCCACACAATGTCATGTCCTAAAGGCCTTTGCTTTAGCCAAATTGACAATAATTTTACTTCTCCATCTTCCATCAACTTGCCTTGTCACCTACCATCTTTTTTACTGACTATTATTCCTAGACCATTTGTCGACACATGCACATTATAGAGACATCCATGTTTTGTGCATTCATCCTAAAAATCTCTACGATCAAGTTGGTCATTGGATCATTACACCATCTAATTTCTAGTAGTGTAACACCCCTATAGACTTCCACCAACATTGAGACAATGTCTAACCCTCCATATCTCTCCATTTTGAATTCATTTTTAGAAGAACATACTACAACTCACTCTTTCAAGCTCTAACACTCTCACTCTCATGATTTCTTCCATTTTTCTCATCTCCAAATTATTTATCATAGTGAAGCTTTGTTAGTTTGGGAGGTCCACACTCTTCCTCACTCTATCAAGCTCTTCATTTATAGTGTTTAAGGGAAGTGTCATATTCCTATGTTTTCACATTTACATTGTTTAAGAATTAATCTTATGTTATATCTTGTTTCATCCATCTTTCTTATTGTTCTATTTATCTACATTGATCATTATCTATCTATCTATCTAGTTGTTTGTGGAGATGGAAACACCAAAATGGGGGTTTGACTTTGGCAAACCTATTATCACTACCACCCCAACATTTATTCCCTCAATAGTATGCGTGTGAGTATAGTAAAAGATAACTTATGGAGGCTTCATTAGATGGACCCATTGTAAGTATCTCTATTCTTTTGGTTATTTCCATTTTTTATTCTCTCTTATTTCAATCCAATTTGTATCATTTAGTAAATAAAATAACTTTCCTTTTTTGACATCTTTCTAGTACAAATTTGTGTACTTTGTCTATACTAAAAATTTGTGCACCGCATTATCATCCTCAACCTATGTGTGTGTCCTAGATAGAGCTCATAGGATCAACCAAAAAGCCCTTATAACTAGTGTGTCTATCTTATGTTGTTAATATACCCTTGTTAATTAATTAGTTCTAGTTATATGCACATTACCCTTATTGAGAGAAAACTTTGAGGTTGTAGTATCCCAAAGCTTTCTCTAAGCAGAAAGTATAATGTTGAATCCTCAAGGGGTTTGACCACCCTTTACAGTAGTTTGATTTTCCTCCTCTAAATTTTGGCAAAGTCTTGACATGAACCTACCTCCCTGTTTACAATTTGGTTTAAATTATTTTCAAGTTCAAAGTTTGTTGTTCACTTATCAATTTTCATCTTTGCATCTTACCCTCTATGTAGTGATTGTGTATACGTGAACATGGTCACTATCACTCGAATCTCTTCCTAAATTCAAAAGGTGAGGAATCTAGACATCATATTCACATGTAATGACTCACCATTCCATGGAGAGCTCTCTCCTCTCTGCTCCCTATGAAGATTAAGAGTAACATTGTGATAGATGTTATGGTTGATCCTTCCTATTGGGTCAATGTAATTATGGATGAGGCCCTCTTCATCAATGAATTGCATATGGTGAGGTACAATGAGTACATGGCCACTTTTGTATGTATAATGACCTTTGCAATCCCCCTATGGGGTATACTACCTCGTCGGTCCATGTAGGACCCAAGGTAGTTTTATCTTTATATTTTTTTAATCCCTAAGTCTAACATATTTCAGGTGAAGCTAGGTTGTGTTAGGATTAATAGTCCATAATACAACTAAGAGTGGGGGTGAATCAGTTGTATGATAGAATATTAAACTTAAACTTTTAATCTTATTAATATCAGATCCAATAAACACAATGAATGTCAACACAATAACACAATACTTTGGTTACGGGGAAACCCTGTTAAAGGTAAAAACCCGATGGGAATCAGCACCCACTAATGATGTATTGAGAGTATAGTAATCCTTGTTAGAAGATATAGCCCTGTTAGGAGCTTTTTGAAACATTACAGTACATAGTCCTTATTAGAGGACAGACCCTGTTAGGAGTCAAGAACAAAGAGGGCTCACTGCCCAAAAGAAGGTTAATTCCACCTTCTAAACTCATTAGTTCACAACTAGTGTATATGAAGAAATACACAATCTTTTGAACTATTTTCCAGCAACTATCTTTGCTTGATCAATTCCAATGAAGTCCACCAACAATCCTCTACTCTACATATAGCAGACAGAAGTTCGCAACCTTCTTCTATCACATATATTCATCCATGTCTTTTCCAAAGAAAAGACCTTACATTTATACCTTATTACATTTTACCAAGATCGGGTCAGCCCATAAGGCTTAACTCATTACAAACAATTACATAAGCCCTTGCTAAGATACACACGATATCTAAAACAAGTTTACAATGATTATATTACAACAATTTAGGACTGACATCCTAGAATTGTGCTTGTCAAAACAAAACACACGCTTCATTTCCTGAGTCGGCTTCAGAATAAGCCATCGCCAAAGCACACATCCTAGATGATGTCACCAACCATTCTATACCTTACGTTGACCAATTTACATTCTTTAGTACATCATCCATCATCCTTTAAGATCGTATACCTTGAATCCAATCCCTCTGATATCTATACCAAAAACTCAGAGACTAACTCTATCAATTCTCACTGTCACTATCCAGTGACCAATCTTTACCAAAATAGTTGTAACTTCCTTAATATGAATCTATTAATGAAGCAATCTCAGATATAAGATCACAACATCCATTTGAACTCTCATCTGACTTTGTGGCATTTGAAACATATGTACACCTTTCATACACTGTGATTACCAGTATGGTTTCTTCATACAAGCATATGTTGACATCAGTGACAAAACACAAATGACAACAATATGATTGCCCATTTAGTAACATAGTGATTAAACATATTAAATGTCTCAATCACTACCCGTGCATTAGCAATATCCAACAATCTCCCCCTTTGGCATTGATGTCAACATATGGGAAAATCTTATCCCAAAGTTGTATCAACCCAAAAGTCCTTCAACTGAATAATCTCCCCAATCAGTGAGGATTTTCTCATAACATCACTCCCCCTTTGACAACAATGGAAAAGGGTGCCAACTTCCTTCACACATAACCTTTCTTCCACGATCACTCCCCTAGAGGAGTAGATCCCTACATCCAGTCCAGAAAATGATGAGGCTTTGAGCACTTCTGGACTGATGCATCTCTGCATCATTTAGTTCTGACTAGGAGGGGCCTGAACCCCTAACATACCTCTAAGATATTCAAAGGTATCTTTCGATAGTGGCATTGTAAAGATGTCTTCAATTTTCTCTTTTGTACTGATATATTCAAGCTTGATTTCTTTTTCTGCCACCTTGTCTCTTAAGAAGTGATACTTGATAGAAATGTGTTTAGTTTTAGAGTGCATTACCGAATTCTTTGACATGTTTGTTGTACTGGTGTTATCACAATGGATAACCACAGGCTCATTAAAATTTATTCCAATGTCTGTTAGCATTTGTTTCATCCAAACAATTTGAGTGCAATTTATAGTAGCAACAACATATTCTGATTCAACAGTAGATTGTGCTATACAATCTTGTTTCTTACTTAGCCAAGAAACCAACTTTTTCCCAAGGAAAAATGCACCACCACTTGTACTTTTTCTGTCATCAATATTTCCTACCCAATCAGCATTAGTATAAGCATGAAGTTCAAAGCTATCATTTCTGTCATACCATAAACCATAGTCTATGGTTCCTTTGAGATACCTCAGTATCCTTTTCACAATAGCTAGATGAGTCTCTTTGGGTTCTACCTAATATCTAGCAACAATTCCAACAACATTAGCAATATTTGGTATGGTGTGAGTCAGATATTGTAGCCCTCCAACCATTGATCTATATAGAGTCTGAAAGACACACTTTGATTCATCATCAATTGTTAGCTTGTTTCCAGTCACCATAGGTGCTCCTACCGGTTTACAATCTTCCATACCAAATTTCTTAAGTAATTCTTTGAGGTACTTGGTCTAAGAAATGAAAATACCATTCTCATTTTGAGTTATTTGCAGTCCAAGAAAGAATTTCATTTCACCTATCATGGAAATTTCAAATTCACTTTCCATTTCTTTTGAAAATTTCTTACATAGATCGTCATTACCTCCAAAGATAATGTCATCCACAAATACTTCTACTATTAGAATTCCATCTTTAGTAGTTCTTAAGTACAACTTACTGTCTGCATTACCTTTTTTGAATCCGAGTCCAAGTAGATACTTGTCCAACCTTTCATACCAAGCTCTAGGAGCTTGCTTCAATCTATACAGAGCTTTCTTTAATTTTCACACCATGTCTTTGTCTTCGCATAGAGGAAATCCATCTGGTTGTTCTATGTATACTTCTTCTTCAAGATCTCCATTCAGAAATGCAGATTTAACATCCATATAATACACTTTGAAGTTTTTGTGTGCAGCATAAGATAGGAATAATCTTATTGCCTCTATTCTAGCAACAGGAGAAAATGTTTCTTCAAAGTCTATGCCTTCTTGTTGTGAGTAACCTTTACATACTAGTCTTGCTTTTTTCCTTACAACTATTCCTTCTTCATCCATTTTGTTTCTAAAGACCCATTTAGTTCCTATAACATTTTTATTTTTAGGTCTTGGAACCAATTCCCAAGTATTATTTTTCTTTATCTAATCCAATTCTTCTTGCATGGCTTTTATCCAAGATTCACCTTTAAAGGCTTCATCTATATTCTTTGGCTCAACTTGAGAAATTAAACAAATTTCCTCTCTAACTTTAGATCTAGTTAGTACTCCCTGACTGGTGTTGCCAATAATTTGATTTTTAGGATGGTTATTTTTTACATACCTTGGAGTTTTAGGAGTAGTCTTGCTTGTCTCATCACTTTCTTCCTCAACAAGTTCTTCTTCTTTGGTAGCAGTAGAGGTTTCTTTCACTTCTGATATCTGACTGTTGTCATACATTCTTTCCTGTATCTGAAATTTCTCATCTATTCTTACATTGTTACTTTCAACCAACTTCCTTAATCTCATATTGAAACATTTGTATGCCTTGCTTTTAATAGGGTAACCAAGGAAGATACCTTCATCACTTCTAGCATCAAATTTCCCTATCTCATCATCCCTTTTGATATAACATTTTCTACCAAAAATTCTGAAATATTTTACAGTAGAAGTGTGATCAAACCATAGTTCATAGGGAGTCTTACTTGTGCCATCTCTGATCTGAATTCAATTTAATGTGTACACTGTTGTTCCAATAGCCTCCCTCCAATGTACATGAGATATATTTCCTTCAATCAACATTGTTCTGGCAGCATCAAGTATAGTTTTTTTCCTTCGCTCTACTATCCCATTTTGTTGTGGAGTCCTAGGAGCAGATGTTTATCTTTTTATTCCATGCTCTTCACACTATGAATTGAATAAATCTAATGTAAACTCTCCACCTCTGTCTAATCTTAAACACTTTATTTTCAGTCTTGATTCATTCTCTACTTTTTCTTTAAACAACTTGAATTTTTCAAATGCTTCTAATTTCTCTCTCAAATAAGTAACCCACATCATTCTAGAAAATTCATCAACAAAGAGTATGAAATACCTTTCATCGTAGTATGAATTTGTTCTTGTAGGCCCACACAGATTTGTATGTACCAGATCCAACTTCCCTTTTGATGTAAATGTTTTTCTTTTATGACTATTTTTGGTTTTCTTTCCCATAACACATTCTCTGCATACAGTGTTAGAAGGTTTCACAATCTTCAGTAGATCTCTTACTGCATTGGCCATGCTTGCTTTCACAATATTATCAAATTTAACATGAGAAAATCTTCTATGCCATAGCTAGCTATCATCTACCTTCGCAACAAAACAAGAGGCTCCAAATGTGGTTAGTTCAAATACATTACCTCTAGATCTTGATATGATAGCAACTAGTTTTCCTTCCTTGCTTCTGATAAAGCACTTACCATCAGTAAAACTTAACTGAAAGTTCTTGTCCATCAATTGTCCAACACTCAACAAGTTATGTTTTAGTCCTTCAACAAGTAGTACATTGTTTGTATTAGTCTTTCCATCCAGAGTGATAGATCCTACTCATATGATGGATTTTGGGAGATTGTCCTTAAACCTTACAACACCTCCATCATAATTTACTAATTTAACAAATTTATTCTTATCACCAGTCATGTGATGAGAACATCCACTGTCAATTATCCATTAAGTTTTCTTGTCAACATGAGATACTAATGCTTTCTCTTCATGAACAGGTTCATCTTTAATAGCAACAAATACAATCTCTTCATTGTCCAAATCATCATCATCATCAGAGATTCCTTCACTAGCATAATAACATTCTTTATCTCTTCTAATCTTTGCATAGTCAGGTTTGTATTTAGGAATTCTCATAGGACATCTAGATGCAAAATGACCTATCTTATTGCATGAAAAACATTTCAAAGGTAATTTGCCTTCAAATTTTCCCTTACCTCTTTTCTATCTTCTGGCAATTAGTGCAACAAGTTCTCCCATCTTCTTTTCTTCTTCCATTATTTTTTTCCATTCCTCAACATACTCACCAAGCTCTTCTCTCAGTTCTTCTTCACTTGTGCTTGGAAGTGCAAATGCTTTCTTGTGTGCAAATGCCTTAAATGCAGTTTCAACTTGAGGAGAAGCTTCTCCCAATTCTGTAGCTTCAAAAGTGGTTAACTTTGCAATTAACATCTCTCTACTAAAGTTTGGAGTCAGGGGTATAGTTTCTTGAATAGACATTGCCTTGAATTTGTCAGTAGGAGTTAGAGATCTGAGAATCTTCACAATGACTTCTTCTTCATCATAAGTACCTCCATAATTTCTAATTCAAACTACAGCTTTTGTAACCCTTTGAACATAAGCTCTAATGCTTTCATCTTAATTCATTTGCAGCTTCTCCATCTTTGTCTTCCAATTTTGTAATTTCGCTTGTTTGGTATATTTGTCTCCTTCATAGAGTGCCTCGAGTCTGTTCCAAATATCATGTGCCAAATCTAGATCTTTGATTTTAGTGAACTCACCCTCAGATAGTGTGTTGATCAATGCTTCTCTTGCGACCATGTTGCATGAAAATAGTTTCTTTTCATCATTGATAGCTGACCCTAAGTCATTCTCGGCCTTCAAAGTTTCCTTCTTTTTCACAATCATCCAGTAGTCTATGCCCAAACATAGAAAATGTGTTCGCATCTTGTTTTTCCAACTGTCAAAGTTTTCAGGATCGAACATAGGACTATCCTTCCTATAGAATGCCATTTTCCAAGATCACCTCAAGTTGTTTGTTACCTTCATTTTTCTCAGCTCCCGGTTTTAGTCTTGGTCAGAAGAAGTCTTTAAGTCGAAGTTCAACTTGAACTTTACTAAGTTGGTTCAAGTTCAAGTTCAACCCATTCCCACTTTTGAGTTTTATAACGCTCATGTTTGTCTATCCGTCGAAAGGTTTGTCAGTCTCAAAGATGAACCCAAACTTGAACCTAGCCCTGAACCTTAAGTTAGTTCAAGTTCAAGTTCACGTTTGTAATATGATAGCTTACACATGGAGAATTCGGTGGGATTGTCTTCTCTTCCAAAAGAAGGTTTCCATTTTGTAGTGCTCTGAGTATTTATTAAGTTTTGGAAACTATCATACAAAGATTGTCTCATTCAACTAGATAGCTCATGCATGTGAAAATTGGAAATGCCAGTTGACGGCGTGACGTAGAGGGAGTCATTAATATACAGATATGGTGATTATGGATTTTCCTTAGGAATTGACATATTCATGCCGAAATAGCTGGTGGATTAATTAAGATTGGTCGGACATGTCAAATCAATCATTCTTCCATTAAAACATTTAATATATAGACATGCTTTAAAGATTTATTAAGGATCCAACAAGGCATTTGTGAATAAATGAAGAATGATTAAGGCTTTTCTGTTAGTTATTTTGTCTAGAGAAGGAGAAGGAGCGATGGAATTGGTGGTGAGAAATTTGTAGAAAGCTGGTGCATAGGACATTGGTGAGTTATCTTTCCCCTTTGTAATTTTCATTTTTTCAGAGGCTCTTTCTGTGTTGTAAGTCTTTATCTTCATATTGGTAAGATGTTGTTGTTCCATCCAAAATTTCTGAAAGAGGAGAGTAGAACCCACCTGTTAGTTTCTCTTCCAAAAATAGGGGATACTTTCTTGTTGAATGTAAACCTAGGGGAGCTTTGTGATAGAGTCTAAAATGCTTCTGGGGGTTCTTTTTTCAAGAAGTTAGCAGGAAGTGGACTTTTAGAAGCGGTTGCATTTCCTTTAGCTTTGATTTATCCCGAACTAGTGTTGGAGTGTGCTAACAAGTATGACGCTAAGAATAGATGCATTAAGGATGCGTCAAGAGAAATCTTGGTCAAAATCAGTTGAGAGACATTAATGGTGGCCTTGAAAATTCTAGATAAGGAACCATATGAACCATGGACTTATGCAGAGGTAGATCATGTGTATGAGGCAGATAAGAAAAAATACAACTACTCGATAGCCTAGGTATGGCTTCCAAAACCAGAGAAAGGAGGATCTGGGTTGCCAAAGCCTCTGACAATTGAGCACCTTCGTAAGGACATAGCTGATATGGTACTTCTTCTAAATAGGGTGAAAGGGAATCCTCATGCATTTCACTAGGAAAATTGAATGTATTGTTTCATCCAGAAGATTATAGAAGGAGATAAGTTTATTGATTGGGTTTACTTGATAGCATAAAAGCTCCACAGAGAACCTTTAACGTGACAAATTTGATTGCATTTTATATGTCTTCCTACCTTGTTTATGTCTTAGCATGTTGCCGAGCTTGGGAAGGATCACCTCATGAATTATGGACAAGTGATATGAGGATATATGATTACTTCACATGCTTACAGAAGGAGAAGTTCTCCACAATGCTCAAAATAGTAAATGACAGATTTTCAAGAAAGTTAGTTTTTGAGTTGCGAGGGAAAGAAAATTGCAAGCTTTCTGAGGAAGCTAAGTAGGTGATCAATGTTTATGGTTGTCATTTTATATAGTTTCCAAGATTTACTTATCTTAGGGTTGGAGCGTTTGATGAGGAACCCCTACGGCTCCCTATATTTTGTTTAGACGATGTAGTCTTAATGGAGCTATGCAGGCAGCTCGTTCTGGTTGAACAAAAGGCTGGGACCCCAAAGAAGTCTTCAGGTGTTCTTTTCCCTATTGAATTAGGGTACTATAGGTGTAAGAGTTTCCAAGATGCTATGGCTATAAAAGAAGTATTGGATGCCTTCTATTTACAAACATATACTCCCAGGGTCAATTTTGACTATAAAGGTTTTGCATGAGCAGATCTCAATGTCCCAGAGACATTCATGCACATCCCTGAGTTAGAAGATTTTTCGGCCAGCTATTCTGATGAACTGGAGGTAAGGAAAAGACTGTGGTCTCAGCTAACTCTGAAACAAATCATCACCTTTAAGCTGGATAGGGACATAGATGGGGTAGGGGAAGACAGTGAGATTGATGTTGTAGACTCTCAATACTCGAAGATGGTTGAAGCCCTCCCTATTCCTGAGTTAGATTGGATGGAGCCGAAAGAAGATGATTTGCATAAAAGAATGAAGAGCGTGATTGAAAGAACAAAAGCATGGTTGTTGAAGAAAATAGTTCCTCTTACTCCTTTGTAGTCAGCCAAGAAACAAGTAAAAACCAAAAAGAGGAGTTCAATGAAGAGGACTTCTATTTTAACTAACTTAAGTATTGATCAATCTTGTGCAGGAAAAACTAAACTTGAAGTCGAACCTGAACTTGAACCAATTTCTTCACAAGTTCAAGTTCAACACCAAGCTGAACCTGAAGTTCGAGTGACCAGATCAAGTCTAAGGGTAAAAGAAAGGGCTCAGAGGTAGAAAGCTATTCTCAATGTCATCGTGGATTTAGATTCATCAGACCCTAATCCAAAGGTAGTTTTAGTCGAAGACCATAGGGTACTTGAGATTGCAGATGATCAGTAGATGCAGGAGGAAACAAAGAATACTCCGAAAGACTCACTAGCTCTTTTGAGTAACTATGATACTCAAAAGAAATCCTTTGTTGCCCCACCATGGTTGGAGACCCCAGTAGCCAAGAAAAGAAATATTGTTCCTTTATCAGTACCCATTGATGATGTAGTGAGCAGATATTTGGGAAAATCTTCTAAGGTTAAGAAAATAAAGATGGAATCTAGAATTGGTTTTGATGAAAGCAGTGGTCATTGGATGGTAGAGATTGCAAAGCCTAAGGAGGAAAAAGATGAGGGAGAGGCTTCAGTCCAAGATTTTCAAATATCCAAGGTGGATTTAGGGAGAGACACCAGAGCCGCCGATATGAGATTTTTCGAGGTATCAAATAAGAAAATTGCTAGTAGAGTCTAGAAAGATGCCAAGGACAAACAGGAAATGAAGGAGGCTATGAAGGGTATGGCCCAATATATCAATGCCATCCAACATCCTGAACCTTTTCCTCTGAGTGAAATGGCAGCCTCCATTGATATGAAATCCGCTGATAATCAGTAGTTTCTTGACCAAGTTCAAAGAAGCAAGGCGATGAGAAAAGCATTTGATGATTGGGTAGAGCATGTAAAAAAAGAGGTTGTTAAGTAGCTAAGTCATCTAGATCAAACCCACAATGAAGGAGATCACCTGGTAAAGAAAGTAGAAGCCAGCATTGAAGAATGGGAGCTAGATAAGACTACTTGGACCAAAGAGCTCCATTGGATTGAAGAAGTTGAAGAGTACGGCTTGCAGAAGTTCCTGATGGAGAGGTCAGTACCAGAACTGGATGAAAAAGTTCTTTATGTTATAAAGGAATGTATAGAATGGAGAAATGAGGCTGTGGCCATGGGAATTTTTGAGGTAAAGGATCTCATGAAGGGGCTAAGAATGATTAAAGAAATCATCTCCAATCATATAAAATGGATTGATGAGCGGTGCTAGGAAGCTCAAGAGGTGTTAGATAAACTGGTTGAACAGGTAATCAAGGATGCAAATACCTAGTTTGACAAGCTCAAAAGGATGAAGACACCTATAGATGAGCATTTCACAAAGGTTGCATGGATGGAATCAATGATGATCCTTCAGCAAAATCATTTGGTTATGCACAAAGAAAAGATAGCTGAGATCAAAAGGGAGAAATAAGTCTGGAAATAGAGGATCGATTTTATTGGTTTGCCACACCAAATGATAATATCCACGTTTACAACCGCATTTGAAGATTGGAAGGCAGGGCGACTTGCAGTGACCTCAACTCCTTAACCGTCTGGGACACTTGGCAACTTTTTGAAGGTGTTCTTGCTCCCAATCCAGTTTTTTTTGCTTAATGCTTAGGATAGTTATTGGATCTAGAAATATTTACTTTCAAGAAAGACAATTTTACGAAGTTAGTTGTTGAAGCCATGCATGGTTATTTATTGAAAAACTTTTAACTGCTTAAGGGTTCAGCTCTCTGAGTTTGAGAGAAACTATTTTCTAAGAACTTAACTTCAAGTTTTCTGAAGACTGATATTATAGAATATATGAAATATCCTATGGTGTCGCGTATATGTTTAGGCTTTTAAAATGATAAATACTACTGTTTATCTTATGTGATTTATTTTCTTGTGGAGATAAGTTGTGTTGAATAAAGCTTAACTATGATATGGGTGGATTCTATGCTTAGAAGTGACAGAGAGAATTGTTATTGAAGTTTAGATTCAAGAAATTCAAAGTTTGAGATTGGGATAGAAGTAAATATTTTTCTCTAACATCTCCACATTCTTTTAATGTTGATGGACTGAATGTTTTGCTTAAGTGTTTTCTAGTGAAAAGCACACATGATGTTATTTTTCTATGTTCAATAAGATAATATTGAAAATCTTTCT
The DNA here is from genome assembly GCA_027943335.1 of Chamaecyparis obtusa. NCBI lineage: Eukaryota > Viridiplantae > Streptophyta > Pinopsida > Cupressales > Cupressaceae > Chamaecyparis > Chamaecyparis obtusa. Next base: position 385,582 of record BSBK01001217.1, read on the forward strand.
AGAAGGTAGTTGCACCTTGTAATTTGCAGAGAGCTTTCTTTTAGCAACTCATTTGTTAGTGTTAAGATTTTTCTCTTCTTTTCATTCTTCAAAGGAATTTGAAATTAATTTAGAGGAAAGGGAAAAATTGTATGCTAACATTGTTAATCTTTCTCTCTGAGGACCACATGCTCTAATACCAATTGTTAGGATTAACAGTCCACAATACAACTAAGAGGGGGGGTGAATTAGTTGTATGATAGAATATTAAACTTAAAATTTTAAGCTTATTAATATCAGATCCAATGAACACAATGAATGTCAACACAATAACACAATACTTTGGTTACGGGGAAACCCTATTAAAGGTAAAAACCCTGGTGGGAATTAGCACCCACTAATGATGTACTAAGAGTATAGTAATCCTTGTTAGAAGATATAGCCCTGTTAGGAGCTTGTTGAAACATTACAGTACATAGTCCTTGTTAGAGGATAGACCCTGTTAGGAGTCAAGAACAAAGAGGGCTCACTGCCCAAAAGAAGGTTAAGTCCACCTTCTGAACTCACTAGTTCGCAACAAGTGTATATGAAGAAATACACAATCTTTTGAACTATTTTCTAGCAATTATATTTTCTTGATCAATTCCAATGAAGTCCACCAACAATCCTTTGCTCTACATATAGCATAAACAAGTTCGCAACCTTCTTCTATCACATATATTCATCCATGTCTTTTCCAAAGAAAAGACCTTACATTTATACCTTATTACATTTTACCAAGATCAGGTTGGCCCATAAGGCTTTCCTAATTACAAACAATTACATAAGCCCTTGGTAATATACACACGGTATCTAAAACAAGTTTACAATGATTATATTACAACAATTTAGGACTGACATCCTAGAATTATGCTTGTCAAAACAAAACACATGCTTCATTTCCTAAGTCAGCTTCAAAATAAGCCATCGCCAAAGCACACATCCCAGATGACATCACCAACCATTCTGCACATTGTGCTGACCAATGAACATTCTTCAGTACATCTTCCATCATCCTTCAAGATCGCATACCTTGAATCCAATCCCTCTAATATCTATACCAAAAACTCAGAGACTAACTCTGCCAATTCTCACTGTCACAGTCCAATGACCAGTCTTTGTATACACCTAAAAATGGTCATCTAGACTATTAGCTCCTTTTGCTAAATCATAAATTACTTGCTCTTGATCAAATCCTAGCTCTATCATTTATTCGATTATTTTCTATGGGCTAACCATCTTATCCTAAGTCTTTATTAACTTAAAAGGAATATTTCCTCTCCTTTTATTAAATAAAAAGCCCCACCTTTTCTTCTTATCCTAAGTTGCACAAATAAAGCACTATTCTTATTTTATAAAAAAGGAAAAAACACTTTTTGTCTCATATGGACACAAAAGTCAACTCCTATTTTCTCATTGGAGGATACTTGTGCACATGGATTGCTCCTCTTTTAAGCTCCACCGTTGATTAAATCTTTTGCCTCTTAATCTCCATGGTCCATTCCTCCTCATTTCCTTTAAAAGGAGAGCTCTCTTCTTCATTCTAGATCCTCAACTTTTTATGCTAATGTTATGCTGCAGGTTTTCTAGGTCACTTTGGAGCTTTTTCGGAGATTTGGACCATTCTTGGCTTTTGCATCTACATGTTATCAGAGTTTCATTTCTTACATAGCAGCTTCATTATCATGGCATTCTTAGCTTAGTTTCCTTTATGCTTTAGATTAATTCATCTAGCTTAACTAGGAGGCTTTGTAATACTTGCATCTTTCATTTTCATAGCTTAGCTTGCATTTCCATTTCTAGCATAGCATTGCATTGCATTTTCATTCTTGATTCTTGAGGATATTGGCATTCTTGCCCTTGTCTTCTTTGAATCTCCCATTTCATGGTTTACTAGCAAGGTTATAGGCTAAATAGCTCTAGCTGAGAGCATTCTTAAAACCCTTGCACTCCATGCCTAGGGAGCTATGGATCGATTTTTGAGACCTCATTCTTGAGTGTTCTTGAATGTAATGATTCATAGAAGTGTGACACAATTATAGCACACAGTCTTTACCAAAATAGTTGTAACTTCCTTAATATGAATCCATTAATGATGCAATCTCAGATATAAGATCACAACATCCATTTGAACTCTCATATGACTTTGCAGCATTTGAAACATTCGTACACTTTTCGTACACTGTGATTACCAGTCTGGTTTCTTCATACAAGCATATGTTGACATCAGTGACAAAACACAAATGACAACAGTATGATTGCCCATTCAGTAACGTAGTGATTAAACATATTAAATGTCTCAATCACCACCCGTGTATTAGCAATATCCAACATTATGTGGCTAATTTCTATGGATGTGGTCCCCTTAGTGATACACAAATTCTTGAAGTTTCCACATGAGGGCACTGGGCATACTATCAAGGACACTAGATATAAGCCACTGGTCTCATGTGAGGACTTCTCCCTCAAGATCATTTTTTACCAGTTCTAATTGGACCCATGCTACCCCATAGAGATTTAATGTATACACCTGATTTTAAGAACAAAATTAGGGGAGATAGAATCAATATTGGTCCAACTTGTTTCTTTTTTAGCTCTTCTTACATCTATCATTCCCTCCTATTTTATTTCTACATTGTAGCATACTTTTTCATTTGCCAAGGTCAAGCCTGCTCCTCAAGGTAGATCTCCCTTCCCTTCCAAGACTATACAACCTCCAATGATGCCTCTTATTTCCTATAATGTGTCTAACATAGGAAAGGGAATGACACATATGTTGTAGAAGTCAAAGTCCCATGTCTCTAAGCTTTATATTCTTTCAAACATCCCTCACCCTATAATGTTTGACAAGGGTAACTTGGTCTCCTTGTAATTACCCCTAACCAGAAGCTCTTATCTCCTAGCCTCTATGGGTCCCCCTATTCATTTGACAACTCCTAGAAAAGAACAAGGGAAGGAATTCATGGCTCAGACTAAAGTCTTTGCATCTATGACACCTCCTATTTCATTTATTAGGCCTTCTCTTCCACTAGTCATGGTGCAAATGACTCCACCTATGATGCAAGGTTTTATTGAGTCTTCTCATGTTTGTACTTGTAATACTCATTTATGTTAGAACTAGATTGTGTGTGATTGTAAGAATCATTGATGAGTGATGGATAGGGACCGTGATGCTTCTTTGAAGGATGACATTCAGCCTTTAGTTTCTACATTTGTTCCAATTCCCTTCATTCTCATTCTCATTCCTATTGTTCCTATTGGGGTTGCTCTTGTTTCTACTCTGACGTCTACTTTTCTTTTAGTTTCCTTAGGAGGTATCAATGAGCCTCACCCCAAGAGGGTGCAAGTACATTTATCCCAAGCATCCCTTTGTTCTTATAGCTTGTATACATATTGCACACATAGGTAATGTATAGTGTAGCCTCATATGCTCTTATCATCCCCTCCCTTCTCCTTCTTCACATCTTTCCTAGAGTCCTCTAAGTCACCATAGTATTGTGAATCTTACAACTTCACCACCCAAGTATAAGTTTTATTAGGGCCTTGGTCCTACCTTCCATCACAAGAAGTCAACTCCTATGTCTCTTTGTTTGCATCATTCCTTTTTGTTGAGGTGGTTCCACCTTCTCTAGAGTTTATCACCACCTTTTCTAGAGGTTTGTAGTATGCATATCTTGTTGATGAGCCTTTGGCTGAGTCACCTCACTCCTCTTAGGAGTGCATGCTTGAATCTTTAGGGAACATCCTGACACTAACAACTATCTTTACAAGATAATTTAATCTTGCCTCAAACAGGCTACTAGATGAGAATCTTGAAGCAACCTTAACCATATCTCTTTCTAAGGGTGATGCATCTAGAAATACTTTGGTCACTACTCATCTTCATGCTAATCCTCCCTCCCCATATGATCAATATTGGTAGGATGATGATCCATAGTATATAATTGTTGATTTGTAAATCTTCATATTTGTAGGTTAGATTGTGTGTTTGATTATTTGAGCTTGTGATCCCCAATTCTCGCCTTTATATGTTTGTGCTCCCCTAAAGGGATCAAGTTACTATGTAGATACTTCGAAAGAGGGGATGACATTTTTCATACACTTATTCTATTTGTCTCATCATTCTTTTCTTTTTTCATACATTGATTTTTGAAAGTTGGGGATGATGCAAAAGAGTTGTCAATATTTAGACCTTCTTCCATGTTGACCCATTTTTTTAATCTTTGTTTCCATGTGCTCTTCTTCATCATATGTCTAGAATATTTGGGGTCGTGATGAGTAATTCATATTCACCTAATATATGTATCTCGATGTCATTGCTATGATTTATATTGTCTCCAAATAATCAAATTCCCTGGTCTCCTATTTGATGTTGTGGGTGCTATGTGCTATCTATTTCAAGGTAGAATTCCATGGATACATCACATTATATTTTCATGACACATCCTTTTCTCCTTATAATGAATTGTGTTCCCCTTTATGTAGCACAAATCATGCTAGAGGGGGGCTACCTATCTTTTTTTCTTATGATCTCTAATTTATCACAAAAAATATCAAAATTTAATCATCATATGGTCATTTTTATACCATTGCACCTTGTTAATGATCTATTTTCTTGAATTCCATAAGTCTTAATTTATTTTTATTCTATTTGTATCTAACTTGACATCATATAAAGTCATTCAAGATAATTATTTATTAGGATAAAGAAATCATAAAATCACTTAGCCATTTTAATATTATGTAAATTTCAATCTAAGTCTTAGATTAATCTTAGGCACATTAAGATTTACAATCTTGCTTGGCATGGTTTTGATCTTTTCACATTTGGAATAGGGCTTATTACTATCAAGAAATTCAACAATCTCCCATTTTTCATAATAGGTCCCCAAAGTCACTTTTAAACATTGCAAAATTTGAGAAGCAAGTATAGATGTATGCAAACAAGTACCAATGACTAACATATAGATGGAAAAATAACATGTTTGACTTAGTGCTCGTAAATGCAAATCTCAAAACAAATTTGTTATAATCTCCCATTCTCTATTTTGCATAAGGACCTAGTTTTTATTCTTTTGTTACATTGTATCAATCATTCAAACCTATCAAAATCAATATCATGTCAAAATTGAAGTCTACTTCTTATTTACTTTTATTTAATTAATTTTTTTTTTATCACTTATTTAAATCCCAAGATCTATTTTTTTCAATGAAAAGAACTAATATTACTTCAAATAATATTATATACCAATCACAAGATGTAGTATGAAAGAATGCATCAAATCCAATCAATTGGGATAAGTACATGAAGCAAGACATACACAAGTTGAACTACTAAAACTTGTTAGTTGATAAAAAAACAAAAAATCAATATTGTTCGAAGAGTGAGTGATTCATAAATCTTCATCCATAGTCTTCTCCTTGACAAGGATTTTATTGGAGGAATTATCAAAGTCTTTGTCTGCACCTATAGTTTTGTTAATCTTTATATGCATATGTACACAAACATATACATACATAACTTAATGTTGTTTTATTTCATTTGGTTTCTCTATCAAAATAACTTTTGGTTGTCCTTCTAAGAGAAATATCAATCTTTTATTTTAGTCTAAGCTCCTTCATTTTTTAAGTTTAATTAATTTATATTAGACCTAAATGTGTTTGAGCCAAGGTGCCATCTATTTCCTTATAGAGTTATAAACCTTTTCAACATTTTTGCACAAATCACTGTCATGTATTATGTTAAGAGGCATTCTATAGCGGCAACACGACCCACAATGCCATGCTATAATCATGTACATGAAATTTAACAACATATACTTAATAAGATAAGTTATAAAATTAAAAGTATAACTAACATAATTAAATATAAAAATAAAACATGTGTGTGTATGCATGTATATGTATATGTATACATATATACATACATAAGACACACACACACACACACACACATATATATACATATATATATATATATATATATATATGTCTATATATATATATATATATGTCTATATATATATATATGTCTATATATATATATATATATATATATATATATATATATATATATATATATATATATATATATATATATATATATATATATATATATATATATATATATAGATCTATATAGATCTATATATATAGATATAGATATATATCTATATATATAGATATAGATATATATCTATATATATAGATATAGATATATATCTATATATATAGATATAGATATATATCTATATATATAGATATATATCTATATATATAGATATATATCTATATATATAGATATATATCTATATATATAGATATAGATATATATCTATATCTATATCTATATCTATATATCTATATCTATATCTATATCTATATCTATATCTATATCTATATCTATATCTATATATTTGTGTGTGTACATATAAGACAAAGTAGAAAAGTAGATATAGATTTTATTTTATTTTTCAATAACTACATATAGTTAATAAGATAAGTTATAAAATTAAAAGTATAACAAACATAATTAAATATAAATCAATGAACTTGATATTTAAATCATGAACCTGATATTTTTATCATGGCCCAAGCCAAGTGAGGCCACAAATGCATTAATCTATGAACACATTTGATTAGTTAGGGTACAAAGTTTGTGGTCACAATAGCTCAATGAAGGTTTGAATCTTGATGACAACAATAACAATGTCATGTCTTAACCATCATAGTATGCTATGAATGATAAACTAATTTAATTTTATTTGATAAAAAGTAATTATTCAATTGAAACTATTAAAGAACATATAAGTTATTATAATTTTAAAAGTGAAAATAAAACAAATAAGTAATGGTGACTTTTTCAAAAGTAAAATTAAAAGTTAAGAAAAAAAAGCTAACAATTTGAATAAAAATATTAGATAAAATAAAATAATTTTTAATTTTTTTAATTATATCTCGCTATTTTTAGTTAAATGTATTTAAAAAATCTACTGATAAAGAAAAGGAGGATAAAAAAAGTCACACCCTGACCCCATATTGATAGTAAAACCAAACTTTAACTAACAAATTAGTACATAACAAAATAGGTAATAAGCAATACAACGACCAAACAACAATAACTAAAAAGGAAAAACAAGTCACAATCATCTTAGCTATTTAAATATATTTTATAATTTTATTAATTTTGAGTGTCTCATTTTTTAAATTAAGACATGGAAATTACAATTATTTATTTACTATATACATAGATACATGAAGACATAAATTTTATAGGTCATTGTTTTTTAGTTTTTTTTTTAAATTATTAATAAATTTGATATTTTGATATGTAAATTTCACTACACACTCTATATTACTATTTTAAATATCTTTAGATACTAATAAAATAAATTTTAAATTAAACCAAATAACTCAAAATTAAAGTCTTAACCTAAACAAAATCAAACCATTATTTGTTAACCAGATTATACCAACTTCAACCTTAATTATAGCGTTAAACTAACTTATACATACATACATACATACATATATATATGTATGTTATATATATATATATATATATATATATATATATATATATATATATATATATATATATATATATATATATATATATATTTGATATTTTTATATGTAAATTTCACTACACTTCATATTACTATTATAAAATGTCTTTAGATATTAATAACACAAAGTTTGAATTAAATCAAATAACTTCAAATTAAATCTCACTATTTTTAATTAAATACATTTAAGAAACTTTAAAAGAAAAAATTGAATAAAAATGTTTATACCCCATGACAACAAGTAAAACCAAACTTTAAACAACATATTCCTATAAAACAAAATAAGAAACAAACAATGAAACTACACAATAATAATAAAATGGAAAAACAGGTTACAATCATCTTAGCTATTTAAATAAACTTAATAAAGAAGGCCTCACTTTTTTAATCGAGACCTATAAATTACACTCTACCCATTTACTATATATGTCGATATATGAAAACATAAATTTTAAAATTCCATAAGAAAAAGTCACAACTCCTAATAATAAATAAAACCAAACTATAAACAACATATTCCTTAAAGATAAAAATAAGAAGCAAACAATGAAACTGCCCAACAACAGTTTTAAATAATTAATAAAAAGAAAGGTCACAATCATCCAATTGAACTAAACTTTATTGTTTTATTACTAAACAGTGTCTCATTTTTCTAATCAAATACATCTTATTGCAAGGATCGAGAAGAAGCGAAAACACTCCCTTGGGCCCCTCCTCCACATGTCCACGTCTGAACCTAAACCCACACAACTTTAAACTCCGGTTATCACAACCCCCATAAATCTCAAAAATCTTAACTGCAGTTAAGGCTCGCAAACATGATTACCTAGAAAAGGAAAAAATAAAGAGAGTGGGAGTGGGACCCAAAGTTATTTTTGATGTGGTTGTCCAGTTTGGAGGGGGAATTGCTGGTTGTTTCCCTCTGAAGTCTAAACCAAAGTGGGTTGGATAAACAAGTAAAACCATTTATGGTGGACTTGCAAAGTTTGTCTTTATTATAGCAGAAGAATATGCTGTGGGAAGAGGGGAGTGGGGAGATGGAAATATTATAATAATAATATATGTTAACGGGGGACCAAAGATTCAGATGTGTGATCCCGTGAATCTTTCTCTGTCTTCACACAGTTGGCTGATGCGGACCGCATATCCACAAAAAGTCAAGGCAAGGATTAAAATAAACCATAATTACTATTATTATCCTTCTTCCATCTTCCAGTCAATGTCCACGTCAGCAGATGGGGAGTACAAGTCAGAATGGATTGAGCCGCTGTAGCAAATTTCCAGGCCATGGATGATGGATAGACTCGCAATTAGGTCTATGTTTTCTTTTTCCATTTGCCACCGTTGAAGGGAACGCCGCGCATTTATTGCTCGCTATTATCTGCCTTGGAAGATTCGCAACTAACGTTTACATATCTATGTCTGCCATTATGTTAAATGTAAATATTAATATATCTAGAATTAATGACTCACTTCTTTTCAGTCATTTCTATGTAAGAAATAATGTTTGAAAATGAGATCTCTAAGAGTATTTTATATTGTAGCAATAATTTTCTACTGAACATGTTATAATGTATAATAGAATGATATAATACTATTAGTCTATAATAAAACTTAGTGAACATAATAAAATATTAATATTTAATAATGATTTATTTAAAGTCATTTTCAGGATTATGGATATGATTAGAGTTAGGCTTAGAATTACAAAGAGGATCATATGGGTTAAAGATAGAATTAAGGTTATGATTATAGTCAAGGGAATTAAGGTTATTGTTAGAGATAGAATTATGGTTCTCACTAGGATTATAATTAAAGTTATAATAAGGGGTTAGTGTTAGAGATGGAATTAGGGTTGATTAGGATTATGAATATAGTTTTGATTTTGGTCAGGATTAAGATTAGATATATAATTACAAATTGGATTAGTGTTTTAAAAATTCAAACTAATTAATCTCTAGATGTACTCTAACTTTAATCCTACCTCTAACCCTAATATTAACTTATTCTCCACACACCCCCTCTATCCTCGCCCATCACTGGCAAACCTTGAATGAATGAAGGAAGGAATTTTAACGACGTCCACAAGACTAACAATCTAATGGATCCAACATATAAAAACCTATACCACTTTCATGTTCTTCTCGATGTCAGCTCTTCCGTTATGAATCTTTATTAGTAAACCAATAGCTTTGTGCAACCTCACTTCACCAAAATGTTGGTTTAGGCAACCCTCCAAGTTGTTCTTATACTGCCCACATATATCTTGGTAAGCATCATATTTAAAAATAAAGTGCCATTCACTTTCAACAACCCCTTTGCTATAGAAAATATATGTACTTTGTTCCCAAACTTCCTTGAGAACCATCCATCTACCTGTCTCACACTCTAGATGATGAGATCCAGTTCTTAGTTGTGCCACTAGTAGTCTAGCTATACCTTTAATTGCCACCCGTAAGTAGACTTAATCCTAATGATCCTAAGTAGAATTGAACTATTTCACATAGTGGGCCTTTTTTCACCCTGTTTGCTTTATCCACATGGCAGCCCTTGGAACATAGTGCTTACCCACCCACTCCCTCTCCACACCACCCATGTCTTTTGATTCCCTTGTCGATCACGTGAGCCGCCCATTCGTAATTTAATCCTAATTAACCTCAATCCCAATCCTAATTAATCTTGATTTTTTTTTTTAAATTATAAAAACCTCATTAAAAAATTGTACTAATCTAACTTGAACCCTAATCCTAATTAAACTCAAAGTATCATATTGCTATCAAACTTAAACTCAAACTCTAAACCTAATTAAACTCAAACTTGTTTCCTAATTAAACTCAAACTCTAAACCTAATTAAACTCAAACTTGTTTCCTAATTAAACTCAAACTCTAAACCTAATTAAACGTGAACCTTTTTCCTAATTAAACTCAAACAATAACCCTAACCTATTTGAACCCAAACTATAATTTATCCTAACTGAACTTCAATCTCAACCCTAATTAATCTTGAACTAACCAAAACCCATAGCATAACCCCAACTCTTAACCCTACATTCAAAATCCGATGTCTCTTTTTCATTGCCGCCGTGGAAACGAACGCCATACATTTAGTACTCGGCATTATCTGCTTCGAAAGACCCGCCCCCAACGTCTAGATAATCTCTCTTCCTCTGACCGATGAATTAAAACAAAAATCAAATTTCGACAGCGACGCATGCGGTTAAGGGCGCTAAATGGTCGCAGAGGCAGCAGGTGGCCCATCACTTCAGTAATGGACGGACGGACTGACGGACAAATGGCCGGGCTCACTCACGGCGTTAACGACGAAGTTAGCGGTGGGTCCCAGCGGGGCGACAAAAGCTGCAGGCCAGTGCGTGACCATCACGCAAGCGGCGTGGATGAATTAATGAGGCGTGGGGCCCAGCTCGAAGTACAAGGGACGGCAGCGGGGCCCACTGTGAAAAAGCGGGAGATCCGTGAAGCTTTTGAGAAAAATGGTTTTTTTAATAGGTGTAAAGTGGGACAGGGGGCATGATGCATGATGTATGACCCCCTCAAGGACCCCCACCTCAATGCTCGTACATATCGCCGTCGGCAACGGGGCGGAATGCCTCGCCTCTCATCCATCACCTGGCCCCGCCACTCTATTTATATATAGTCAGTTATTCAACACACCGTGCCCTTCACTCCCAACCTCATCTCAATGCTCAGGATTTCTTTAATTTTAGCGCCTCACCGCCTCCCATAAATACCCTTTGCCCTTCAAACACTCAAGATCGTGCCTTACCGCTTCAAACCCTAAAGATTGTGCTTTTGCTTTGCTTTTTTGAGGACTAGCTAGTGGTGCTCTTCGAATCCTCAAGATTCTGCTTTTTCTTTGCTTTGCTTTGCGGAGGAATAGTGCTCTTTAAGTCTTAGAAAGATTGTGGTTTTGCTTTACTTGGCGGAGGAATAGTGTTCTTCAAACCCTCCAAGATTGTGCTCTTTGATTTTCTCTGTGGAGGAATAGTGCTCTTCGAACCCTAAAGATTGTGTTCTTGCTGTACTCTGTGGAAGAATAGTGCTCTTCCAGCCCTAAAAATTGTGCTTTTACTCTACTTTTCGAGGAAATAGTGCTCTTCAAACCTTTAGGATTGTGCTTTTGCTTTGCTTTGTGGAGGAATAGTGCTTTTCAAACCCTCGAGACTGTGCTTTCGCTTTATAAATATTTTAAATTGGAGGCTTTGCAGTGGACGAGGAGGAAGATTGCGCTTTGCTATATAAATACTTTAAATTGGAGGCTTTGTAGTGGAGAACGAAGAAGATTGTGCATTTGCTTTACTAATAATTTTAAATTGGAGGCTTTGTAGTGGAGGAGGAGGATTGTGCTTTTTGCTTTTCAAATACTTTAAATTGGAGGCTTTGTAGCGGAGGAAGAATATTTTCTGTGACTTAGCTATGTCTGAGACGGAAAGATTCAAGCGCGGCCGTGAGGAGGAGGAAGAGGAAGAAAATGATTTCTGTGAGAAGAGATTTCGTGGCCTCACGGCCGAGGGAGAGGAGCTTTTGCATCTTCTGGAGGAAGTGGATACTTGCGGCGAGAAGAACGAGGATCTTGTAAATGGAGTAATGAAAATCCTGGAGGAGGAAATTGGCGTGGGGTCAAATGCTGAAGTTTCAAACGCTTCGTGTTCTGAAGGTTCCGAGGTTGAATCCGGCGGTAACTGTTCGCCTGAGTCGAGAATAGACCTCGACTATTTGCTCGAGGCCTCTGATGACGAGCTCGGCATACCGCCGACTGTGGACAACTCGTCTGATGAGTGCTGCTGTAGAGATATTTTGGAGAATCCTAGCATTCCTGCCAGGGGTGAATACGAGGGTTTGGCTCTGTGGCCATTGGAGGAGTACGGTCCGCTGGAGTTTGAATATGATGTAAATAGATTCAATGAAATTGAAGCTGAAAATGGAGAAGTTGTGAATCCTTCACCTGAGTATTTTCTGTTCGAGCATTCTGATGATCAGTCATGGAGGCGAGAGCCCGCAGCCGCCTGTGGAATTTGAGGGCTTGTGGCCCCTGATGTATCATACCATACCTCTTTTACCTTTTCCTGTGCTTTTATACGACAATGAATGAACTAAATTCGGCCAAAAAAAGTTGTTTTTTCCAAATGCTCTGAATGCCGTGGAAATTTTGAAACCCTAATTTAGTTATTTAAATGTTATCCGTATTTTGAGTAGTAAGTTGATGAGATTTTTTGCTTTCTCTGATACAGACACGTAAGCTTTCTAAACAATTGGTTTCTTTCGGCTAAAAAAATCTGTTGTACAGTTGTGAAAACAAATGGTATCAGGAATCTCTAATTTTAGACCCCGGAAATCAAGTCGATAAAGTGTACGGGGAAAGCATATTTCGATATATGGAGTAATAGTACGAGATGGGAAGTGGAAGGATCATGTAAAAGTAGAAAGTAAATATTTTTGACGTGATGTTTTTGGCATCCTATGTTAATCATTTTCTAGCCTGTGGAGCCCACCTAGTATTTAGTCTTCTTTTTGTAATTGTTGACTGTTTCCCTCTGTAAATTCAAATGATATCAAATTTTGTGCATTTTTTTAGTTTAATGAAATGACAGCTACTTTGTGTTAGAGCCATGTAATAATTGAGCTAGTTTGTGCCTTGATATTTGAAAATAATAACTATTCAAATACAACTCTTTTATAGTATAAACTATTGTTTGTTGAAATAACTTTATTTTAAAGTATAAACTACTGTTAATTGAAATGATCAATAATCCCGAGTACTTATGTTGAATGTTGTTTTGTCTATTCTTTTCAACTTATGTTTTGAAAACAACTCTATAATCTATAATATAAACAGAAGCCTAATAAAATTTTGTTTACTAGGTCACAGTAATACATATTTATCAATCTCATTCTTGTACAGCTTAAAATCTTTTTTAAAAGATTAGTCCCAATACCTACGCTATGCCTTTTTTTTCCAAAGGCGTGGTTGATCTCACAATCCGGCTTTAAATGTTTTTGCCTTCTTAAAATATAAATCATGGGTCCATCCCAACAACATAAAAAAACACTATATGAAACTGTATCCCAGTAAATATAAGAGACCTGAATGAACAAATTTAAGGGTGTACATTGCTAGAGATCTCTACTTGTAATTAGCTATATTTTTATTTCCTTCATTTCACTGTTTTTAAAGATATAATAAATAAAAATTAGAATCTTTCGATTTTTTTATTTCATATCTTTTAATGAATTACTAAATTAAAAAGATTAGTACGTTAAAATTTTGAGTATTAACCATATAATTCAATCAGTTATGATTTTGTTGAGTCTGTTGGTTATATTTATATATATTTTTATTAAATTTTTATGAGCATACTATTTTTCAATTACCAGTTTTAAAATATATTTTTTGGGGGGCCTATGGTGTGAGATTAAAAAATATCTCAAAAAGCTAAAAATCGGAAACATGTGTACCTAATTTTTTTCTATAATTTTAATTATATTTAATTGGGGGCATGCTTCCTAATTTTTATGTATGATTTTAATAAATTTAATTGGGGTCTGGTCTTGCAGGACAGTTCAATCAGCTGTCAGATGTTAAAAATATCTTTGACCACGTGATACCAATTATCTTATGCGTCAGTGTATGGTTGGTTGTTTTATCTTATGCATATAGTTAGCTGGCTGTTTTTATCTTAAGTGTGATTATAGGTAGTTGTTTTTTATCATCTTATCATTGGTTGTTTCTTTAATATAAATATTAATATACTTTGTAAAAGATTATATTATGTACTAGTTAGCATAGCTTATGATTTTGAAGTAATAGTTGAATCAGTGTTTTTTTAAAATTATTTAAGCAGTCTAACAAGGGGGTTGACCCTTAAAAAACAAGGTCCGAAGATGAAAAAACAAGCCAATAATAGATGTTGACTAGAAAAACACAAAGCAGCTAGGAGCATAGACAACACAACAAATGCTGACTAGAAAAATACAAAGCAGCTAGGAGCATAGACAACACAACAAATGTTGACCAGAAAAACACAAAGCAACTAGGAGCATAAACAACACAACAAATGCTGACCAGAAAAACACAAAGCAGCTAGGAGCTTTTCAAAGGAAAGGTCAACTCTGTGCAAGAGAAGATGTGCGAGAGTTTGAAGAACAATTCTTTCTATGTTGTCGGACAACTGTCCAGGTGATGCTATCCTTAGGCCCCCCAACGAAAGAAACTTTGTTAGGGCAGCTAACAACATATCGACTAGAGTGCTGAAAAAGCTAAGCAATGTTAGTATAAATTTGGTGCAGAGCATAAGCAAAAGCAGTAGGAGCAGAATGGTTCTCATGGTCAGAGGGGGCTTCTCCTGTAGCAGGGGCAACATCCAGAGTTGTAGTAGGAGTAGAACTCGGATTAGCAACAGAAGCCTGACCCCAATTAGTAGTAGGCACATCATCCAGATTTTCAATAGGGGTTTCATCTTTCATCAACAACCTGTGAATCCTCAGAGGAAGAATTAGAAACATAATTAGAAGCACACACTATCAAATGATCCTCACAAGCATCCTTCCACCAAGTAGTAGCATCCTTTTGACGCGGAAGGGCACAATCAGAAGCCACATGTCAAGTGGAGAAGCAATATTGACAATAGAAGGGAAAACCTTTAGAATCCAACACTTGCGTCCATGGCCGCTCCCTGACCATGAGCACCACATCCCTCAAAAGCGGTGTGGAGATATTCATATCAACTAGAATGTGGATGCAAGTAGAATGGTCCAAAGTAGCATTAGCATCATCCACCTCCAAAAAATGGCCAAGAGAGTTTCCAATGGCCTCAAAGCAAGACATCTCCCAGAAATGGAGTGGGA
This sequence comes from Chamaecyparis obtusa, assembly GCA_027943335.1. Classification (NCBI taxonomy): domain Eukaryota; kingdom Viridiplantae; phylum Streptophyta; class Pinopsida; order Cupressales; family Cupressaceae; genus Chamaecyparis; species Chamaecyparis obtusa. The sequence goes on from BSBK01001217.1 coordinate 401,032, forward strand.
GATTAGGAAGGTGAACCCATACTTAATGCACATTGCGTGGTTTAGTAAGAGAGTTGAAGGATACTGTCCAGGGTTTACTAGAAAGGGAAGCAACTATTTCTTTGTTAGATGTCTAAAAGTAGTAAAAAAATAAAAGAAAAGGCTAGACCAAAATCAAGTCAACTGTCTTACGTCTCACCATATGAATGATTGTTTCTTTAATATGATTTGTGAAGGATATAGTTACACATATACATGTATACATGTTGTTTCTTTATTAATTTTTTTACATATAACTTTCAACTACTAATTATATTAATTTATTTAGTGGGAACCTATTAAGTTGTGATTACTCCAATTTTGTGTCTTTGTTGAAATTGTATAAAAATATCTTAAAGTTAGACCAAAAAATGTGTATCCAATAACCTAATGTGTCATCATATGATTACTTGATTGATGTGACTTATGAACATAGTTACATCTATACGTGCATATGTATTGGTTTGTTATTAAATATATATTAACATGTTATTTCTCAATTACCAATTCTTTTGATATTCTTATTGTGGGACATATAGTCTTGTGATATAATCTAATTAATGAAAAATGTAGAAATGTGTGTGCTTCGACATTGGGATTATGAATCACTATATGTATTAATGTTCCTTTGATGTGATTTGTGAGCGATATAGTTACATGTTGGTGTAATTAATTGTTCATCTAATTATATTTTACTTAAGCTTAGGGTGACCCCACAATAGTGTGTTACACTTTTTTAGACATGCTGATTTTGCTGAAATAATAGATTTTTAATAAAATATAATTATTTAAGCCTTGAAAGGTTCCATTTGAAGGAATTAATTATAAATGGTTAGCTCAAAGACTCTTAGATAGAAAAAACATTGATATGACATATATACTCCTCATGCATACCTACAATGGAGTCTCCTTCACACCTATTAAAATGCTAACAAAAAATCACTTCAATTTTATATTTTGGAAGATCAAATGAATCCATTTGAAAAAAATATCTATGTAGCAAGGTACTACTAATAAAACTCTTTCCAATGATTATAATTTTAATACATTGTTGGTTAACAATTTGTCCTCCTTTAGATTTATAATCTTTGACTCTTCTTAACACCCAAGGTGAGAGAACAAAAGGATGTTCACCAACAAATGGGTCAGTGTAAGTCATCTATCACTGCCCTCTGAATTGACAGGTACAGCTCCCTGATTGTGTTTAATCTTCAATGTATTTATTTTTTAATGATCATCAGATTATCTCCTATGAGTTTTAACCAAATTGTTTGTAGGCACAAACAATTCAGGCAAGGATAAAGTGGATAACCTATAATCCCCAATGGAATGTTGTTCACAAATTATCATAAAGACTATCTTCTAACTAAACCTATCTATTCTAAGAATGCATATCCTACTAATGAGAATAGAAGCAGAATCATATATAGACAGCAAATAGAATTGCTTATACTGCAACTACTAATCATGAAATGGAATTCAAGCAGGAATCACAACTCCATACATAATTGTACTTTCTATTCGGATGCATCTAAATAACAGGGTGAATAGGAGAAGAATCATACATGAAAGGCAAATGGAATTACTTTAACTGCAATTACTGACATGAAATAGAATCCAACAAGCAATTACAGCTTCACATGCAACTGTTCTGTCTATTCACATGCAAATGAAAACTACTGGTACAACAAACATGAAAATAGCTAAGTAACTAGAATCACCCTTGCTACAATTGCAAGTGTGCCGACCCTTGCATTTACTTTTGCAATAGTTTATATAGGGATTACAATGTATGATCTTCATGAGAATCTGAAGTGTTTCAACTTCCAAAATCTGGAAAGGTAACGAATAATACTTTTGAAATTACAAATAAAAGAAGCTCAAAAGACACTGTCTCTTCCTGTAGCTTGCCTTTGAGAATATGAAATGAATAGTCTTCATTAATAGAATACCACTTATAGAAGCTGAATGATATTGATATGCTTGCTTCCCAACTACTGCTTCTCTGTGCATATTTGATGTCTCGATCATATTTGAAAACAATATCACATATATCTCCTCGATTTCAACTTGTCATTACATTTCTCCTTGCCTTGAAATGTTGCTGATCTGACAAAGATAGCATACTCAGACCATTATCGAATTCCATATTCAACAGCCAGATCCAAGGAAAGTTTACTTTCAAAGACACATCATTGACCAGCTACTGCATGTTGAAAGACCTCTGATGTGTGTGCCAAATACTCTGTCACAAGTTTTCCAAATAGTGACCATTCTCTCTTCATCAGCTTCAATGGCTTATTAAACTTCTAACTTTCACATTTTGAAAGCCATTATATGGTTGTATTTATTCATCTCAATCAAGAAAACCTCTGAGAATCATCTAGTGGTATCTCAATAATATCAGCAGTCGCGGCTCTGCTACATGGTCGTTATGACTTTGGAATAAAAACTGAGAATTCATTTATGCTAAACATCTTTTTTTCCTTTCTGAGATAATAATCTTTACTTCTTTTACGCGCCGGACACGTGTTGAGATCTTGCATTGCCTTTATGACTTTTTGGTATCATAGCAACAATACGGGGGCCGTTGATCTACTTTTCGAGAGCCGCCTTGTATGGATACCTTTGGACCCACCATGAGACACGTGTTCGCATCTCGCATGATCGCATAGCATGTTTTAAACTCTTGTGATCATGCGACCGCTTTCCTACTTAGAATCTTCCCTATCGTCCTGGCAAAGCGGGACCGTCGATCGAGGATCTTTAAACCTTTCTGCCGCAAACAATTCTTCCGGACCCACCGAGAGACACGTGTTCGCATCTCGCATGATCACATAGCATGTTTTAAACTCTTGCGATCATGCGATCGCTCAAAATGAACTGATATAATACTTAATAACTAAAACTTTACTTGCCCAGCTTACGTTGTCGCATGATCGCATGGCATTATTTTAATTCTTGCGATCATGCGACCGCTTTATTATTGGTGCACGTGGACCCTAGCTCAGGTGTCAAAGAATCTTCCGTGGCTTTGAGGAATAGTGGCAACCATTGGTTTATCATTGCATATAGACCCTATGGACCCACCACCATGTGGCTTCATCTCGAAAAAGTCATAACTTTAGTCAAATGCTTTCGGACCCACCATCGGAAGATCAACGGCCATCGCTTCTTCGCATAGACCTCCAAGATTCTTTGTGAACATACGCCCTCCGTCGAATGTAGGATCTTTCCCTGCTCAGCTTATGTTGTCGCATTTGCGCTGTTGGCGTATGTGGGTCCCAGCAAAGCACCTTCTATTTAGTCTCCAATGTCTTCTCTCTCCTACTCGGGCTTTATTGTCGCATCTACGCTGTTGGCGTAAGTGGGTCCCAGCAGAGCGTATTCACTGGCCCGAGTTCCCATCGTCGCATGATCGCATAGCAATATTTTAATTCATGCGATCATGCGACCGCTCTATGATTGGTGCCCATGAGTCCGCTGAGACAGGTGGCACCTTGTTGCTATTTTGCGTTTGCTATTTTTCGAGCATCTTTCTATTGCGCAATTTTGACCATCGTTGGATTGAAACTTTGGTTGATTTAAACCATCGATATGATGTCACAACTTAGGTCCCGCTGAGAAACGAGGCCCACTAATCTGCATGTGCTTAAATTCTCAACTTAAGTGTCTCTTTCCCACCTAACCAGTTGCGCTTCATGCCTTGTCGCATGATCGCAAGGCAGTTCTCTAAGTCATGTGATCATGCGACCACACCTACCATAGGGCTTTATTTTCAACATCAAACCGCACACTGTTTTCACTATTTGGATTGTTGTGACTTGATGAATCATCCTGTACCTTCAAATGGCGAAAATCATCAACTATAGTTGACTGTTAAAAATGCCTAACTCAGCTCTATCACATTGAAAAATGCATAGCCCGAGTTCTAAAAGAACTCATTTCATCACACACTCACTGTCATATGAAGTAGAATTTTGAATAATTCAATGCCAACTCTGTTACGACATCAATCAAATGAAAAGTCTTTCCTTTGATGTTTGGAGATCATGATTCACAATCATCCTTTCATCTGGAAAAGATCATCAATGAGAGCATGATATCCTTGCCGGGTTGGGAACTATCACCTACCCATCATGACAATACTTTAAACCAACCCACCCGACCTAGAGATGAGAGGGAAAGAGAAAGGGAAACCCAACAAGGATAACCTACCTATGAGAGACTTAGACCTAGACACAAACATGACCATACCTGACTTGACATCAAATACTTCCACTTTTAATAGCATGGTTATGGGGTGAAAAGTGGGGCAACATACATATTAATTTTATTATGACTTTATATTTTTAGTTTTACTAAACATAGATATTTCACCGTATGTTTATCCCTATGCTTGATGCTTATGGAAAAATAGTAAATGATAAAAATTTTTTTTAAAAAAATATCTATGCCCTAGGTATTGAAGTTATCTTTCTATCCAAAAAAATAAAAAATAAATTGGACAAATACGTAACAAGTTATAAGCTATGTAGTCAAGGTATGTCAAAATTACCGTTTAGTCAACTTCAAATGTTAATAAAATATGAAATAATCATGATAATGTCATAAAACCAATTGTATTCCCTTCATATGGATGTTAAAAAACTAAATTTGAAAGAATCACATTAATATCTATTTTAGAAAAAAAGTTATGCTCTATGAGAACAATGCAACTCTTTGAAAATGACGTTTTTAGACACCTACCAATTTTCGTGGGAGAAAGAAAAAACCAATCAAATAAATTCAAAAGTAAAAATAAAAAATATATTTATAATCTACAGAGAAAATCCTAAAAGACTCTAATTTACTTCATCTTCCAATTCCAAACGGTTTAAGGAGAATATGCATTCAAATCTGAATTTTTTTTTTTTCAAAATGTAGAGTTCAGTGTCCGTTTAGGCAAAAAAGTGTAACCCACTATTGTGGGTTCACCCCTTATTTGAGATAATACATTAAATAAACTAGTTTGCATATGTGACACTTAGAAAGATGCACATTTAGTTGCACATGGTGTAGAAGAAATTCCACTTTAGGTGGTGATAGTAGTTATCACATTCCACTTTATCTATTGTCCCCACCTTTATATGTGACACTCAGGAATATGTACATTTAGTTGCACATGGTGTAGGAGAAATTCCAACTTTAGGTGATAGTAGTCATCACATTTCATTTTGTGTATTAGTCTCCACCTCTAGTGGAATTATCACTTTTTCATCCTCCACATTATTACACATAATTCATTATACAATGGAGGATGATTCACGTATGGTGGACATGTGATTCCACCTTGTGTGGGTGATTAGTTATCTCTTGGTTATTATGTTCACTTATTGTCTTGCCTATTTAAGTAGAGACATCTACATTGTACTTTGTTTAGTCATTGCATCATTGATGAGAATACAATTTGTTCTTCTCCATCTTGTTCTCTTTTCTTTTGTGCTATTCATTTCCCTCTAGATCTTGGGTTGTTAATATCGACAAATACTTACATGATATCATAAAAGATTCATCATGGTTGACAAGGGAGGAAGTTAACCATCTTGGTTTACCTCTGCACACCTAAGACGTGACGGGGTCACTTCTCAAATTACCCTAGATGCTTGATGCAGGAGCATCCTGGGTGTAAGGGCAATCTTGCATCACTTAAAAAATATTTTTGGTTTCTTTTCAATAAGGGCTATCTTGTGCACAGCTGCTATTTTAAAAAAAATACTATTTTTAGTAAGTTGTTTGTTTGAGCTCAGAATGTTCTTTTTTCTTCCCTGGAGGTTCACTTTGGTTATACCAGCCTACCAATAAAGTTTCATTGCAAGATGAATTCTAATTTTAAAGATATTAAAAATTTTCAGTATTGACAACAGGGTACAAAATCTTTGAACTCAGTTTTGAAGGCTTTAGAGGCTCTTAATGGGGTTGAAGATTTGGCTAATTGGAGCTTTGAAAAATAAGGTGATGTAGAGAACTTCATGCCATTTCTGAAATGGGGTTATAATAGTTGATCGGGTCAATAGGCAATGACTTATGGTCTTCGGAAGTTGCGCTACCTAAAATGGAAGAAAATGAATTTCCTTCAAAATTTATTTTTGAGTTTTGAAAGTTGTTTGGGCCTATTATAATGTAATAAAAATGAAATATAATATCTTAGGGATGGTCGGCCTCAAACTTTAGGATTAAAATTCTAGAACCTTCCCGGGCGATGGAAAATTGCCTATATAAGGAAGGCCCGTAGTGTTTTCTAGGGCAATTTTGGGTGGTTATTCAAGGCTTTGTCTTATAGAATATTGTAAGGAAAATTCCCATGTGGCTTTGCATATTGTATTTTTTAAATTTGTAATTCCATACTTTTGGAGATAATAAGAAGCCCATTTTCTATTCTTGCAAATTGTTGTTGTATAGATCTATTTTTGTTATGTGTTTGAGGTATTAAGGGGAGCACCCTTCATCACCTAATGTCTTTCATCATGAATAGATTTGATACATTTTGAGCCATGTGCATGATCAATTTATGTGGTTGGTTAGACCACAAAAGATCACAAAGGAGATCATTCATAGAGTAGTTAGATTTTGTGCTATGGGTGAGTAGCTACCCTAAGGATGATTGCTGCTAATTTGGTTACCTAGTTAACCAAATATAAGCCTAACTATCAAGGTATGAAAATAAATTAAATAGAATATAAAGAGGTTAGATTCACATCTATGGTCATTGGATATAGAGTTTACCAATTAATTCATCTGAACAGTGTGCCCAGTGGAGCAACTCATGTTGCCTACCGAATGGTGAATGAGGATGGGATATATGATCTATGCAAGATGTTGAGGAGTCAATTCATGGTAAATATGGACAAGATAAAGAAGGATAAGAAATAATCATTCAAGTATGGAGCTATCTTGGTATGTATCTTTCTATTTGCAAAATCATTTCCCTAGTAGAGGTGCAGTTCAATGGGCTATAGATAAACCAATGGTAGTATAGATAAGTAAATCCATAAAAGAATTAGGAAATAACTTTGATAATTTTATGTGGGGTTACTTTAAGGATTTTCAAACTAGAATGCATAAAGGGAAATAATCCCAATCGGTATTGTAGAGGAATATAATGAACATATCTATTTTCTTGTTGATACCGACACTTGTATTTTGCAAGTAGTGCAACCAAGAACATCTTGGGTTCTTGCCATGGGTTATGAGGTAGAAAGTGATCTAATGAGACTTCATGCAATTACACTTCTGTATAAACCTATAGATGCTCTCACACCTAGGTTTGGGATTTATGAAGAGCTTGTTCCTAAGATTCAAATGGAACTAAAGAACTAGTTATATAGAGAAAGACAAGGAGAATGATTGAGAAGCTAACAAATATTGTTGAAAATATAGAAGTTGGTACTTCTACTACTAAATCTATTGATGTTGATGAAAAAACACAAGTCACTCCCATTACATCTCCAAAAGAAGAGGAGACACTAGCAGTGATAAAAACCTATAAGAGGAAGACAGGAAAATATGGTGAGACTAATGAGGTCAGTAAGAAGAAAGAGACAATACAAGATGAAGAAGCCATAACTGATTCAGACAAGGAAGTGAAGAAGTTGAAGGAGAGTTGTAAGAAGAAATACCCTAGTATTGATTTCATTTTCAAGGACGTAATGGAGAGTGGTAGAATGGGTAGAGTTGCAAGAAGATATGAAATCTATAGTGATGAAGAAAAAAATAAGTTAGAGGAGGCAATCATATGGAGCCTACACAAATTCTATAGAACTCCAAGTGAACTATTCCAAGTCCTACCCAAAAAACTATTTAAATCAATTGATGGAAGATGGAAAGTGACACTTAAGTTGGATTGAGATATCATGGAGAGAGAACTTATGCAACTAAATTTTGACTTGAAGCTTGAGGATGCAAAGATAATGATTGAAGCTTATTGTTAGGATTTCAAGATCAGAAACAAAGCTGCAAGAATACTTGTTGGAGAGGAACAAAGTGGTCATGATGAAACTTTGGGGCTATGGAGGAAAAAGTTGTAATCAAAGAAGGAAGCAAAACAAGAACAAAAGGAACTAGAAGGTACTAGTGAGAAACAAAATGTTGATGAACCAATTATTGAGCAAGTTGATGATACATTTACTCTTGAAGAGATAATAGGTGATGTTATTTTTGATATCCTGAAGCAAGTGCATGACATTGAAGCACAAGATGTTGGTCAAACTGATGGAGATGAAGTACTAATTGAAGATATTCCTATGGAAGAGGTTACACCAAAGGTACAGGTACAGTCAGAAGAACTACTAAGAGGACAAAAAGTAGAAAATCTTAAAGAGGTAGAGGATTTTTTCTCAGTGCAAAGGGGGTTGAATTTAGGAGAAACAAGTGAAAAGAATAAACTCAAATTGGTGACTGAAGAAGAAGAGGAAGAAAAAGAAGAGGAAGAAGAAGAAGAAGATATTAACACTCCTATTGATATCACTAAATTGCGTCGTAAGGAATTACTTAAGTTTTCTAAAAAGTTGATGTTGAAGGCACAAAGGGACAAGGCTAAAGAGAAGAAGAAGAAGGCTAGAGTACTAAAGGAATCTATAGATATTCTAGCAGGTCTAATTCCTGATGCAAAATATGACACAAATGTAACAATGATTAATCAGATGGAAACATTGATTAAGGCTATAGCTAATCAAAATTTTGATAGTGAGACTGCAATAATGAAGTTGGTAGAGTCTCATTATGAGAAGAAAATATAATAAAACTGGTGGAGAAGATTGCTAAAGATAAGGAGACACTTTCAGGAGTAGTGGATGAAACTAAGGTTACACTAAAGGAAGTCATCCAGTTATTGATTAAAGTGTCCAAACTACCATAGTTCACCAAGGATTTGGAGGTGAGAAAAGATGAAGCACAAAAGGAGCTTGACAACTTAGTTGACAAGTTTGATCCCATCACAATATTTATAGTAGAATACAATGCTAAAGTGAAAATGATCATACACAAGGTGAAGAAGTTTCAGGAAGAATAAGACAAGAGGGTCATCACACTACTTGAGTCACAATCATACTTAGCCCCTACAATAGAGGTGATGCAACAAAATGTGAAGAATTCAAAAGCAATAATTGGATTACTAGACTTGAGTACTTTGGATGCCATGGAGGAGTTAGCCTATGATCTACATGGGTAGATCATTTCTATGAATCATTTGAAGAAGTCATGGGAGATGACATTGGAGAAAAAAAAGCAAACTTCAAAGATGTATTTGACAGAATGTGAGATTGGTATGCTATTCTTTTGAACACATTTAAATTTGTGAACCTTTGTCATTGTTGATGAAAGGGGGAGAGTAATGATATGTGAAAATATGTATATGAGTTTAAGATGTATAGTGTTAGGGGAAGTCATTCAATATATATATATATTTCTCTGATCAGTGTTAAGATGAATTTGGAAAGATAGACATATTTTTACCCAATGTTTTCCATCAATGTGAAAGGGGGATATTTTTGGCATTTTGATGATTTTGGTGTGCGGTCATAGGTAATTGTGATTTTGGTTGTCATTGAGTCAATCGCTAAGAAGGAATCAACTAAGTATAGTGAGTGGTGTACAGGAAGAACTACTACAGATTGAGATCTTGGTAGCAGTGATGTTTGAGAAGGAATTAAGTGGAGTGGTCTTAGATTTATCATGGATATACTCATAACACTTTATGGTTTTGAACCCAAATCATTTGGACAATAGATGTGCAAGCATTTCAGTGCTAGAAGAGGTTACATGTTTATGAGTCCAAGCTCTTGAGCTACAGGTGGTAGATCTCAGATCGGTGACCTATATGGATATTGTGGTGAATATAGTTGTTATGGTGATGTGTCTTAGATGATAAGGTTTTGATGAGCTATCATTTATACGCTCGAGGAAAGCAATGAGGTGGATTTATGGTGATGCATTAGAGAATTCAAAACATGTTTAACTACCTTGGACAGCTAATTTGCAAATCTTATTTTGGGCCGATGCGGTCATGGTCAAATGTGTTTTACATCAATATTTTCATTTTTGGCGTGTGGTACCTGAGTGGGAAAGTATTTGAATTTCATTTTTTATGTCGATGTAATTCATGTATATAACAGGTACTGCTATTATTGAAAAGGATGATGAAGTTATTGCTAATGGTTGATTATATGAAGTAAAATTCATGATTGCTAGGGTTGCAATCAGGGTTTTGAGCATAGGCAAATCAGAGAACAATTATAGAGAGATGAGAACAGATTGGATATGATAGGAAAAAAGTGCCACATCCAGATCATTACTTGTTTTTCCCTAATAGTTGTAGCAAGAAAAATCCCTTAACCACGTGGACTTTAACATGTCTTCTATTGTAAATCCCTTAACCAGGTTGACTCACAAAAAAATTCTTAAATCCTCTAGTGTGGTAGATCTTAACAGATCTCATTGTACTCCTAATAGGGTGAACCCTCAGAAAGGGTATTTGTAGCTCCTAATAGGGAAAACCATTTTACTGCACTGAAGGGCTTGTGGGAGTCATCCCTATCATGGGTTTCTTCCTCTAAATGATGGTTTCTATGAGAAAAATTAGTGTGTTATGTGTGATGCATATGTGGATGTCTGATGTTATTTAATTTAATTTTATTACTTCAGTTATATGTTTTGTTATTTGGAAGTTTCTTTTAAAGTTATTCAAATTGGTGGTTTAATTAGTAGGTTACCTATTTGTATCTATTCACCCCCCCCTCTCAGTAGCATCAAATACTATTGTAATCACCAAAAAGTGGATAGGATCATTCATGTGAGTAATCAAGGGAAAAGTAAGGAAAAATCAAGGCAATTAAATTGAAACAAGCATTTAGCCAATCAAAATTCAAATTAAGCTTTAATTCAATTTAATTAAAAATGGAAGCTATAAATTCAAGTTAAATCGCTCAAATCATGATAAATCAAATCAATGTGCAATTAATCTAATTAATTGTATAGTTCAATTCAAATCAAATCAACCCATTCAAAGGGTACACATGGCTAAACAAATTAATTAAGTCCTATTTTCTCTCAACACCACATGGGAGGAAAAGCCTCAACCAAGGATTTAAGGAAAGAGCTCACATGGATCAAGCCAAAATGAATCTCAATCACTCAACTGGAAAGAACATCTTGTCCACTCATCTTGTCTTCTTGTCCCAAGTTTTGAGGAAAATCCATTTAAATTGTCTCCAAAGGGTGGAACCAAGGACTTAACCCCAACCTAACCTTGATCAAATCCAACTACACCCCCTACCCTTGCCAAAATCTATAAAAGCAAGGCATAAATCACTCAATTATCATTCACAAATCTGAGAATAGCATCAAACCTCTTGCAAATTAGAGCTAGAAAGGCAATTTAGAGCTAAATAGTTGTATTCAATTTGGAATTAACATTGTTATTTTCTTTATCATATCAATTCTAATTCTAGGACTATCACTAATGGAGGCTTGCTGAGAGCTTCATCATTAGCATCCCTAGCTAGAGATCCATAGAGTGCTTAATTGTCAATTTCTAGCTTAAATAGATTGCTAATTGTGGTAATTTAGTTGTTTATTTGAATTATTGATGATACTAACCCTATGAAGGTAAAAATTCTAGTACACAAAATGGTGCCCATCATGGGGCCTCAGGCCTCATTTTTCTAAAAATTTGGAAAATTTCATATTTTCAAATTTTTACATGTTTAACTTTCTGTTTTGCAGGTAAAACAACGCGTTTAACACTTTCTGTAGTGCTTTTACCAGGTTTTTCACCACTTCTGAGCCTTGAAACAGTGTGTTGACAATAAATTTTTGTGCCTTTACACAAGATTCCAACGCATTTGATTCCTTCTATTTTCTGTCTAATCTTCTTTCAACGCTTCTGCCCTGACTAGTCAGCACGTTTGCTCAATTTTCTAGCACTTTTACGGTGTTTTTGACACTTTTACACAGAGTTTTAGCACTTTTAAATCCTATTTTGGGGCTTTTGATTATTCTTATAGAACATTTAATTCGATCTGCAATGCTTTTGAGCACTGAAATAACACTTTCAATAGATTCAGTAGCACTTTTGATTAAATTTAAAATTTATAGAATCTGACTATCAGAAAATGTTTTCTGTCTCTGCAGGATGACTATTCATAAAAGAATAAAAAAACCAGAGAGCAGATTCAACATTGAGGGAAAAGCTTTGACAAAGAAGATCAAAGAGGAGAATATTGCTCACATTAAGTTGGTTCTAGAGGATTCTCAGCAAGAAAGCAAGGTATATGAACATTATCTAAAAGTTGTAGAAGCATATAAAGAAAAGTTTGTATCATTGAATTGGGTTTATTCACCTTAATCAAGTTTTTCTTAAATTTGACAAATAAGGCTTTAGATTCAATTTTATCTTTGTTTTCTTCATTTTTGCTGGTTGTGTTGACTAACTTTTTGGAGGAAAAGCACATTGGAAATGAACGATCGCCACTAGGTGAGCATTAAAAATGAAAAATCAATAAAAAATGCCCCTAGCCTTTGCTAACTTCGTTTGAAGGTAAGCTTAAACTTAGACATTTTTTTGCTTAAATTTTGGCTTTATTATTTTTAAAATCTAGTAATTAAAACAACCTATTATTGTTTGAGGAATTAGACATTAGGCCTATGCTCTTCACTTTCTAAGTGAATCAAAATTCCAAAAGTGTTGAACTCCTTGATTAAAAGAAAGGCTAGGTAAATCAAGTACTAAATTTGAACAACCCCTTGTTTGTAGAAAAGAGTTGAAATACTCAATTCTCATTAGTTAGTGGATTTGGTAATTGAACCTTGTTAAAAGTGTTTGGGAATTGAGAAGTAGATAGGGATGTTGTCTTCACCTTTTTGGTGAATCAAACTCCCACAACCTATCTCTTTATTCCACTTTATTGCTTTCAAATGAACATGCTAGATCAATAGTTGGGCCAGCCTCTCAAGATTTACCTTAACAAGGATGGTGAGAGGGATAGCCCAAAGTGGGATACAATCACCTTTTCCACGATCCAACCCACTATAAAATAAAATACATACATCCTTAATGGGGTGTGTGACAAAAGGGTGTTAAATTTTTGAACTTCCTTGAGTAGTCCTTCGGGATTGCACAAAACTCTGACATACCAATGGTGGGAAGCCTCTTAATATACTTGGAGGATGAAAGTTTAATATCCATTTTGAACAGAATATTGATTAAAACCTTGTTAACTTAGCAAAGACTACCTTATAGAGCCATGTTTACGAACCAAATCTTGAGCTAGGTAGATTGCTTGAAGTGTCTTTTTGTACAAAAACATGTGATAACGTCCTACAAATTCAAACACTTTTTGTGTAGAGGGTTAAAAAGAACAAGTGTACTTGTGGTTGTTGTTTTTGAAAAATACATAGAGCAAGTGAAAGAAATATCCATTGAAAAACTCATCTTATATTTTTTAAAATCTCTTTATAAATACCAACAATTATCAAATTGAGAATCAATTTAAAATCAAACTTTGTTGAATGCTGGTTTCTACACGTTCTCACAAACTCAAATTATCTTTAAGAGAAGATGGCACTTGCATTCCAAACGAGGTCCCCGAATTTGAATACCAAGGTATTTTCAACAATCATGACCAAGGGGATAGTCTCCCAGATCTATTTAAAAAAAGACTTGAATCAATGGATCAAAATTCTACATTTCACAATTACCATCATGGTGGAAATAATGATAATATTAACAACACAAACCAAGAACCTAAAGAAATGCTTGAAGAAAGGGCTAATAGAGTGGCTTAAGATACCGATTTTCTTGAAGTCATGGACAAACTAATAGATAGGGATATGGAGAAATTTTTCCTAACTCTAGCCCAAGCAGGGGTAAAGCTCCCACATGATTATGATGTGGATCAACTCAAGAAAAGAAAAGAAGAGGAAAACTTGATGCATGCTATGAATCAACAACTAAAAATGTTCCAAGCACAAATAGACTTAATGAAAAGGGCCTCTGAGCCTAAACCATTCTCTATCGAGGCCTTGTGTCCATTCCTATTCGATAAAAGCTTAATCATGGCACCTTTTCCTATCAATACAATCTTGCCTAAATATGATAAATACATGGGTAAATCAGACCCATAGGATCATCTTAGAGAGTTTTGCGCTCTAAGTATTGAATTTATGCATAACCCCACATACTTAATGAGACTTTTTCCAAGAGGTTTGGGAGGGCAAGCCATGGAATGGTTCTCTAAAATTCTGCAAGGGATCAAGACTTTTGAGGAATTAGCCTCTAAATTTGTAACTCATTACTCCTATAATATTGAACATGAGATTACCATGCTAAAATTATGTGATACAAAATAAAAGGATGGCGAATATTTCTTAGGGTTCCTTCAAAGGTGGAGGACCGTTTTCACAAGGTACCCATGAAGTATCCTTGAAAAGGAGAAGATGGAGATATTTATGAATAATTTAAATATGGAGATGAACTATAGGCTCCAACTTCAATGTCCCCCTACATTCGAAAAACTTATTGAGAATGGGATTAAGATTGAAGATGTATTTGTGAAAAGGGGTGAAATCAAATTGTTCAAAGACAACATACCCTACACTAATACTAGTAATAATCATTATATATCTAATTATACCAACAATAAAGGAGCCAACAATCAAAATGACAAACCTAAGCTATGGTTGAAGAATAATAACAAAAATCTTATGAATGATGGGGTTGTGGAAGCCCACACCTTGAAAGCTACCCCCTTTAACTTATCAAGTGGAGCGAATTCAACATACAATGTGAATCAAACAAATAAAGCTCCTTTTAATAATGCCAATTCCAATAAAAACATAAAAAATGCTAATAATAATCCCTTCAATAATGCTAATGGCAATAAGCCTAAACACTTCTTTTCCACTTATCAAAAGAGAAAATTCACCTTCTTAGGTGAACCATTGGAGAATGCGTTAAGGACTTTGGTGGCCAACAAGATCATTACTCTACTAGAGTTAAGGCCCTATGAACCCCAAATTAAACCGAATTGGTGGAATGATTCTCACCATTGTGAATATCATTGAAATAAGGGTCATAAGACCAATGAATGCATGAAGTTAAAATATTTGGTGCAAGACTTAATTGATGATGGGGCAATCAAAGTTGAAGGGCCCCAAAATAATGGAGATCATATGGCCTTCAAAAACCCCTTTCTAAACCATGAGAAGGGTGAGTCATCAAACACTAACCAAAATAATAAAAGGGATAATGAGAAAGTCAACTTTGCTCATACCTATGATAACACAATTAATGCTTTAAGTGGTGACGAAAGCATCATAAATGTTATTGTGGTAAAAGAGAAACCAAGGGAAGCAACATCTAGTGGTGTGACTAGGGGGCAAGCTTCAAAGATTACTCTACCTACAAATGCTCCAAGAATTGTTCTACCAAATCAAGCCTCATCTTCATCATCAAAACAATATAATTTGGTAGATCAATTACAATGAACCCCTTCCCAAATCTCTATTTTAGAATTGCTCAAACTCTCACCAACTCACAAGGAGATCTTGGAAAAGGCCTTGGTAGAGATAAATGTACCTCTAAATTTGGAGGCAGATAAATTTCAAAATATGGTGGGATATCTCATTGCACCTCATTGCCTATATTTTTCAGAGAAAGATGACATGTCATTGAATCACCCACAAAAATTGCCTTTGCATATAGAGGTTCTAATTCACAAGCATAGGGTAAAAACAGTCCTTATTGATGGAGGGGCTGACCTAAATATTTGATGAAGGGTGCTCCCCTTAATACCACAAACACATAACAAAAATAGAGAAATAACAACAATATGCAAGAATAGAAAATGGACTTCTTATTATCTCCACAAATGTGGAATTACAAACTTTCAGAATTACAATATGAAAATCCACATGGGCATTCCCTTACAATATTTAGTAGGACAAAGCCTCGAATCAATACCCAGATCTACTACTTAGAACTGCCCTAGACAACTCTACGGGCCTTCTTTATATAGGCATTTTCCACCACCCGAGAAGGTTCCAAAAATTGAGCCCTTATGACTGACCAAAATTAGAACTATTTTATTTTTCAATTTATTACATCAAAGTCAGCTCAAAATAAATTTTGAAACCCGAACATAAATTTTGGAGGAAAATTATTTTCTGCCATTTCAGGTGGCCTGACTTCCGGAGACCATAAGTCATCACTAGTTGACCCGATTGACTATTATAACCCCATTTCAGAAAGGCCACGAAGCACTCTACAGGCTTGACTAGTGCAAGTGCTTGTCACCCAAATTTTTGACCTCATTTGGGGCCTCTAAAGCCTTCAAAACTAAGTTCAAAGTTTCTATACCCTACTGCCAATACCGAAAATCTTCAATATCTTCAAAACTAGACCTGGTCTAGCCATGAAACTTTACTGGCAGGCTGATATGACTGAGATGAACCTCCACATGTAAAATCAGAACATTCTGAGATCGTATGACCAACTTACTAAAAATAGCAAGTTTCCATAAAAAGCAGCTCTGCACAAGATAGCCCTTATTGAATATAAAAATAGAAATATTTTTGGGTGATGCAAGATTGCTCTTACACCCTGGATGCTCCTACATCAATATTTACACCCTAAACTTGGTAAAAGCCTTAGGATTTTCCAAGGAGACTATTGACCCAAAGAAAAAGATAACTATAAAAGCCTACGATGACGAAGAAAGAGCTTCTAAGGGTGTCATATTACTTCCTATTAGAGTTGGCCCAATGCAAAAAGAAACTATTTGTCAAGTCCTAGACCTAAATCTGACTTATAATATCTTACTAGGAAGACCATGGATTAATGAAATGCAAGCCGTACCTTCTTGTTAGGAATGGGAACACTGAGAGGGGGGGGGGGGTGAATCAGTGTTCACTATATTTTATCTTTTCACTTAATCTTTAAACTAAACTTAAATGCTTAAGTACTGAAATGAACATCCACATAAACATGAAACATGAAATCAAAACATAACACCAATATGGTTACGGGGAAACCCAAATAGGTAAAAACCCTGGTGGGAATTGACACCCACTAATATTTTGTACTAGTGCTTTATGATCCTTGTTAGAAGATCCTTAACCTTGTTAGGAGTTGCTTTACAATGTATTAAGTACACTAGACCTTGTCAAGGGTCAGACCCTGTTAGGAGTCTTTTACAATAGTCCCTATTAGCGGAGTGGATGCATTTTCCTAGAGCTCACTACTCAAGTGGTGAAGGCTACAACCTTCTGATCTCAGATACACACTATATCTACCGGATGAACTGTCACTATGACACCGCTTGTCAAATAAGTTCCTTTGATGTGCTGATGCTTTGACCTCTTGCATAGATCTAATGCATCTTATAGTCTCTTCGCACACTTTTTCTCTGCTTATCACAACTCTATATTCACTTCCCTATTAATTACAATGGGCACATCTCATATTTATATGCACATACAAAACAAACAACTAGGTCAACCCTTAAACCTATTACATACAATGCTTCCAATTGAATTGGCTCAAGCATGTTTACAAACAAACATATATACATGTTGAAAACCTAATTAAAATAGGTGCATAGCCTTTACATCATTAGAATATAACTGAAACTCAAAATGCTAACAGTCGGCTGCTTACTCTGTTCTTCTCTGGTACACACTGGCTGTGCAACTTCAACTGTCTGTATCTTTCTCATACTTGCATATCTAATCATGTGCTCATAGACTAAGCATGAATATAGTCTAACCAACTTATCTTCTAGGGTGCATACCATAACTCGGTCATACGCATGTGTGCTGATGCTCTGAGCTTCAAGAACTATGTACACTGTCTAGTCTTCAACACTTAGCTGATTTCTGATCTTTCCATCAAGTGCGCTGACTCCAAACTTCTATATGAATTTTTTGCCATAATCACAACACTATATCAAGTCATATACACTAGTATAGACAACTTGCCAACAATCTCCCCCTTTTTCATTGATGGCAACAAAGGAATATGGCCAAGTTGCTAACTGTTCCTTAATACAAATTTTTTTTTTCTTATATCTCCCTATACATATCTATAACCCATATTCTACACATATGCCCCCTTTGACATTAATGAAAAAGGTGTGTCAAAACTATATCTACAAAAACTTACTGTGAGAGAACATCCAGATAAGCTATCTGCAGATTTTGGATCTCCTTCTTCCAAAATGTGATCAGAGAATTTACAATTTGTAGATGGGCGCATAATGCATACTGTAGCTTCTCCATCTTCACCAAATCTATGCTAGGACCTTGATCATATGTCACCATGGTGGCATTGATCTCCTTGATATTCTGATTAAGTATGTCTAATGAGGGTGCATGAGCATTCCTTAGTTGAGTTTGCCTAGCCCTTAACTTGGTCATCTCTTTTTCTGCCTTCTCAATCTTCTCAATCTATCCTTGGTAGACATTATTACACATGTTTACATCAATAGATGGATCTTACACTAATTTCCTTATGCTTTCTACCATGGCTTCTACCTCTTGAATCTTCTTGTATAGTTCACCAATCAACTTGTCCTGGTTCATATAGTCAGCAATGATCTTTCTACCCTTTGCTGCAAACTCTTTCAAGGATGCTTGACTAGCCTTTAGTGAGCTCAGGTCAAGTGTATAATTGCTAACCAATTCACTCAATCTCTTCTTCAAGTACTTCTTCTCTACAACTAAGGATGCAGATTCTTCTAGGCTAGAGAAACTATTCTTGAACTATGAAATCACTGAGCTGACATCATCAATGGAGTGTACCTTGGACCCTTTCTTGTCTACTGGTAACAAGATGTTCAGAATGTTTACTGATTCTACAAGGAGGGGATTCCTCATCACCTATTTCTCCTTGGCCTTCTCCATAGCTAAGACGCTAAACTTAATTAGGTCTTCTTCTCCCCATGAATCCAAACTAGTTGTGTCAAGTGTCAAACTTGACAACAATGCTGCTGAGGGAAGTGGAGTGATAGGATTACTGTCCATAACTTCCTCTTTTACCTTGATCACTTCAGCTAATGGTTCATTTCTCTCTACTTCTTTTTCTATTTCTTTTTCTTTTCCTTCTTCTTTCTTTTCTTCCATCTTTTCTTCTTCTTCTTCCACATTTGTCATATCTTCAATCATTACTTCTTGTGGATTGGGAGAATTGTTACCACATAAAATTTCAGCTTCTTGTGTGCTCACAAAAGCTTCTTCAAACTTGTCCAATTCAATGTTAGTGGCCACCATGGCTATCTCTGCATTATCAATGATAATGGTTCTATCCTTTAGTGACTCTATCATGGGCGCAAACTTATCTACCTTTATTTGTATTTCAACTGAAGGTGTTGAGTCCTGAGGACCTGTCACTGATGCATTAGTGGGCTCTGCCACCTTGACTTCCTTTGAGGGTACTTGTATTGTAGGTGCAGTAGCTAGATACATGTGTCTATTCATAAAGACCTTCTCAAAGGCTTTCTCTATTTCTTTTGAAACTAATTCATAGTTCTTGTCCATAATGTTCAAAGTCCTTGACTTGGTTCTGAGGTGTGGTTTTACCAAATCTAGCAATATAGATTTATCTTCCAAGGAACATACTAGAAGGGTATCGTCTAGAATCTTTTCTCTCATCCTCAAATCCTCTTTAATGGCTTGTCTCTTTTGGAATTCTAAGATATTCCATACATTATCAGGAATCATGGTCTTTAGTTCCAAGACTATCTTCTTGAACTTCAACATGTGTTTGACTATCATTCCATGTATCTCTAATTTGTTTATCTCACTATATTTTTCATAAAAATTTTCTACTTTATCAATTCTTTCCTCATCAATTATTCTTGCACTTAGAACATTGAGACTATATTTTTCATAAAAATTTTCTACTTTATCAATTCTTTCCTCATCAATTATTCTTGCACTTAGAACACTAAGACTAGGTTTGAAACTTACTTCAGGAGGTGCTTGTGAGTTCTTTCTATTCCTTGTTACTCTTGAGGATGGATGACCAATGCTGATCTCTTTCTTCCTCTTTGACATTGCCTTATACTCAGGAGGAGAAGTAAGGTCAATGGTTTCTTTGGGCACAAAAGGAGTAACATCAGTTTTCCCCTTTTGTTCATCAGATTTTTCTATCTTCACCTTCTTCAACTTAGGATCATCTGATTCAGTCTTTGTTGTTGTTGTGCTCTCAATTTCCAAAGCAATCTTCTCTTCCCTTTCTTTGTTTAGGTATTCTTGAGACACTCCATGAATTCTCAAGATCTTAGAGGTAACCTTGGAAACCTTCCTCTTTGTTGCTGTGCTGTTTAGTTTAGCATCTATCTCTCTTGTCTTCTCCTCATAGGTTCCCCATCTTGGCTCATTGGGGTATTTAGGTGCTGAAAAAATAACTTGAGCATAGGCCTTTAGAATAGGCTCTTCCACTTCATATCCTAGTGGATGAATCCACTTTGTTCTTGGTTCAACTACCTCCATGCACATTGTGTATGTCTCAACCATAAAACAAATAGTATCCTTGTATTTCTCAACAATGTTCTCTGGTATCCTGTACCTCATCTGCATTTTGACCCTGAATGTATTCAACTCTAGTGTCATGTAGTCTCCTAGAGTACTCTCAGTAGATGCCTTGAAGGATATCTGTGGCATGGTAGGAATTGTCATGTCAAGGTATAAGTCTAACACATTTCCAATAATATGGAAGTACATATAAATGATAAGAAACCCTAATTTGAATATCTTGGTCTTATCATGCTTGATTGCCTTAATGTTATCAATTAGTTATGTGCACAAGATTTCACATAGGTTGAACTCTCCATTTTCATTTACAATTCTTATGGCTGCAAGAATTGTGGCCCTAGACACATTGTTTACCCTGCTGGTGTGTTGAAACCTGTATCCAAGTATCATAGACATCAATTTGATGTCATTTTGCTCAATACGCTCTATGTTCATTCTGCGCCTATCACTTCTTGACTTGCATGTTTGTTCAAAAATTTTCCTCACATCTTTTTCGACTGGAAGAATGACGCCTGACTTTGATAGGCCTGTTATCTCATGAATTAGGTCACTAGTAATTCTGATCGGCACTTCACCTATCCAAAATAGGTCATCATGAATTTTTCTCAGTAGAATCTTGATCCATTTTGATTCATAGAACTCATATGCCGTAGCATAGTCCACTATAGGGTGATTATCCCACCACGCATACTCATCCATGAAGGTTTTGTCTAGTTTTAACATAGTTTCCATGTGCGCCCTTAATTTGTCCAATCCTACTAGTTCTTTCTTATAGTAAATGTATGCCCTAATGTCCTCAACATGCATAATGCCCATAGGCGTGCAAGAGAATGCCCCTTTTAGGTCATCTAGTGTTGATTTAAATGGATGCCTCTTAAACATATATCTTTTCTTTTCTGCAACATCAAATACTATAGGAGTAGCCATCACTTACTTGTATAACACTTTCTCAAAGGTTTCAAGAGATTCTGAATTGACATGATGAACTAGGGTTTCCATAACCGATCAAATGCACAACAAGTCACTTGAAGAATCAAACTACAATCTTTCTCAATCAACTACTAAGGCTCTTCTGCTCTCAAATTGCTCTTAATTTGAATGCAATGAGAGATCTTCTAACTTCTGTGTACTTTAAAGTAGAAATTATGCCATTAATGCTTGTCATGTAAGCCAGGCTATCATATGGAAATTTCTAACTTTCATTCTGAAAACAATCAGCTAGTGTGCTCTTGCACGAAGGTTCCTCTAGTCTCCAAAAGATTAAGTCCAAAGGAGCATACTTTGAGAGTGAGTATACTAGCTGCACAGGGGTTTAGAGCTAAATTAGCTCCCCCTATGACCCTAAGGGCCATTCATCCAGATGTAGAAGGTGCATCCACTATGGATGCATCCAATACATACTCATCAATCTTTTCCTTCTTTGCTTCTGACCAAATCAAGCTCGCATCCTCTAAATATTTCACAAAATTGACTTCTCCTTCGGGATCCAAAACTAGTTCCTCGAGCTTTCTTGACCTTGCATCCTTGATTTGCAGAACTTTGAGATGTGTCCAGCCTTGTTACAAGATTGAAAAATGACTGGAGGCCTTATATTCCTCGGCGCATTGACATGAGTCACCATTTTACATTGTTTAGCTGAGTGACCATTATAGTTACATATCTGACATGTAACATTCTAAGAACTTCTTATATTTGACTGATTCTGATTTATTTCATTATACTGAGTCCTGTTCTTTTGACTTGTCTTGCAATTCATAGCTCTATGACCAAATTTATTGCATGAATAACAGTAACCATTGAAAGGTCTTACCTCTGTGCAGTTCCTTGCTATATGTCCATGCTTGTTACATGCATAACAAGTATGGTCTACTGGTTTACACTCATTCTTAGGTGGTTCAATATGATCCTTAGTCCAACTTCTAGTCTCCTTAGCATCTGAGGTGCCTTCTGGTGCTTTCATTCTTGCTTGCATGTTGTCAATCTGATTTTGTGCTTCATTGTATCCAATGCAACTTGTATCTCCTTTAGCTTTCCTTGCATACAACTGAGATTCTATCAAATCAAAACTGGTGTGTAATTAATCAATGTGATTCTTGGCATTTTTCAATTCAGATTCCAAGCTTTCTTTTTTGTTCCTTAGCTCCAAGATTTCCATGTTTTCTTGCCTCAATTCTTCATTTAGTTGAAGGTTCTCTTTGACCTATTCATCATAGATTTCCTAATTGTTAGTCAGCTTATCAATGTTATCATCAAATTCTTCAATTTGTTCTTTCAAGGATGTATTTTCTTCATTCATCTTTTTGATCATTGTCCCTAGATCACTGGTAGAGCATTCTTTCAAATCCTTTCTTAGCCTTTTCATGACTAATTGAGCATCACTGAGTTTTTCTTTTAGTTCTTCAATTTCTCTTTCAGATTTGTCCAGGTCTTCAAGAGTAGCTTCAAGATTTCTTTTTAGATGTTTCATTTCTTCTTTGTCCATGATCTCCTCAAGTGGTTAAACTTCTTTGCTGAGAACCAGAGCTCTGATACCAATTGTTAGGAATGGGAACACTGAGAGGGGGGCGGGGGTGAATCAATGTTCACTATATTTTATCTTTTCACTTAATCTTTAAACTAAACTTAAATGCTTAAGTACTGAAATGAACATCCACATAAACATGAAACATGAAATCAACACATAACACCAATATGGTTACGAGGAAACCCAAATAGGTAAAAACCCCAGTGGGAATTGACACCCACTAATATTCTGTCTAGTGTTTTATGATCCTTGTTAGAATATCCTTAACCCTGTTAGGAGTTTCTTTACAATGTATTAAGTATAGTAGACCTTGTCAAGGGTCAGACCCTGTTAGGAGTCTTTTATAATAGTCCCTATTAGGGGAGTTGACACACTATCCTAGAGCTCACTGCTCAAGTGGTGAAGGCTACAACCTTCTGATCTCAGATACACACTATATCTACTGGATGAACTGTCATTGTGACACTGCTTGTCAGATCAGTTCCTTTGATGTGCTAATGCTTTGACCTCTTGCAAAGCTCTAATACATTTTATATTATCTTTGCACATGTTTGATCTGCTTATCACAACTCTATATTCACTTCCCTATTAATTACAATGGGTGCATCTCATATTTATATGCGCATACAAAACAAACAACTAGGTCAGCCCTTAAACCTATTACATACAATGCTTCCAATTGAATTGGCTCAAGTGTGTTTACAAACAAACATATATACATGTTGGAAACCTAATTACAATAGGTGCATAGCCTTTACATCATTAGAATATAACCGCAACTCAAAATGCTAACAGTCAGCTGATTACTCTGTTCTTCTCTGGCACACATTGGTTGTGCAACTTCAACTATCTGTATCTTTCTCATACTTGCATATCTGATCATGCAATCATAGAATAAGAATGAATATAGTCTAACCAACTTATCTTCTAGGTCACATACCATAACTTGGTCATACGCTCATGCGCTGATGCTCTGAGCTTTAGGAACTTTGTACATTGTCCAGTCTTCAACACTTAGCTAATTTCTGATATTTCCATCAAGTGCGCTGACTCCAAAATACTATATGAATTTGTTTCCATAATGAAAACACTATATCAAGTCATATACACTAGTATAGCCAACTTTCCAACACTTCTACCTATCACTAATGTCTTAAATTCCCTTATCTAGGGTAGGAAATCATGGTAAGCGGGGACTCAAACCCCTTCCAATATTGTAACAACTTAAAGCCTATCAATGATTCTCTAGTCCCACATAATGCAGAAGGGTCCATACCCCTAAGAATAGAGCAAGGTCAAAGTTCTAAAGATCTCCCATCTTTGAAGGGAAAAGAAAAAGGAGAAAAAAAAGAAGTTGTTGAAAACATCCAAAATCCCACTAACCTAGCTACATCGACAAAAGGGAAAGAAAAGGTTAGTGAGGAAAGTACTCTTGAGACAAAGAAAGAAGAACAAGATTGATCCATTCAAATATACACTAAGGAGGCTCATTACCAAAAGATGGACCACATGATGAAATTTTTTTAGAAACAATGTAAAATCAAACAAAATGGAGTAGGTGAATACTCCTTATCTATGATGGACCTACCCTTATCTCCAAGGTCATATGGAAAGCCATCTAATTTGCCTCATAAATACAATGATCACTTTGTGAGGGCTAATACATCATCATTCATGGAGGAAGAGGACAATGAAATCCTAAATTGGTTATACAAAGATGAAGAATCAAGTATCCATGAGAAGCGCATACAAAATATAAGCATTCCCACACATCAGTATGGGAAGGGATTTCAAATTATGCAAAAAATGGGATATAAAGGACATGGACCTTTAGGGACAAGAAACTTCTAGAATAACTAAGAGGGGGGTGAATCAATTATCTAGTGTCCCAATACAAAATGTATAATCCAAAACAAATTCTTCAACTTTTGCTACTCGGTAAACATAAAATACTTTAACTGTCTATGCTTTTACCGATTATCAGTCTAAAACTTATAGTAGTTACCTATCAAATATAACATGTAATATGAAAAGTATGATAACAAACAAATATCACAATCAACACATAACACAAGAGATTTAACATGGAAACCTTGTGAAGGGAAAAACCACTTAGGATCGGCAACCCAAAAATATTCACTCCTTTGAAGTGAGGTCGGTGAAGACCCAACCCTGTTAAAGGTTATAAACACACTATTAGGTGTGACCTTGTTAGAGGGTTTTAGATTAGAAGTTATCATCCAACCAACAGTCACTCTAGGGTTGATAGGATAACAATGGTCACTCTATGAATGAAATACACAAGGACTTTCTTAGGCCACTCGATTAAGAGATTTGACTGTGTACAATGGTTAAATATGTAACAGTAGATGATATGACTTGAAACAACTTCAATTGCAGTTTACAGATCAATGTTCAACTCATTCAAATCTTTCTGATCAATATATCACTTCAGATTCAATACTATATCAACTTACTATTCATCGGTAATTACTCTCTGTAGCTCGGTAATTATTCTGCAGTTCAGTTCTCACTAGCCAGTATGATCAAAATGCATGAAAATTTGTTCACATGATAATTCTACAGTATCTTCTTCTTCCGGCATTTTTTCAACAATGAAACCAATGTCTCTTATATAGATGAGTAAATCATTTTCTTTTTGTCCATCAAATTTTGCCGCTTAATCTCATTCATTGATTTTGCCACTCTAACCTTCTTCAGCTGATGTGTTAGCAACACATTTCAATCTACTCCATTAGATCTTCCTTGAATTATGTTAGCTGTTGATCTTCATAACAAACCTTATTTGTTACGTTGATTTCATACACTTTCCAGCTCATCAATTTATTAGCTAAACTAATCATTTAATTCCTTTTTGTTATGCTCGGTTAACAAAGAAATGCGTCGGTGAACACAAGCTCAGTTGACACTACGCTCGGTATACACTACACTCTGTCGGTGTATATTGAAATGCTTCTTTTACCGAAAACACTACTTTGTGTCTTTCAGCTCTATTCTTCATCATAGATGAATGCAAGATAATAAAGTCTATATCATCAAGTCATAGACTCATCAACAAGTTACTCAGTGTATTCCTTATCCTCATCTGACATATACATCTTCCTCATGTAGATATTTCTGTTCTTCATCTCTTTCACCTTTATTCAGATGTTTTGGTATAGTAATTTACAAGATAAGTACTGTCAAGATAGTTGACATTAATGAATACATAATACTGATTTAATCATCTTGCATATCTAATCAAAAACTCCTTAGTGATCTTAAATCACAGTTTCTTCATTCAGGTTCTAAATTAGTTGTAGTTCATCAGAAACGAAGGACTCCTTGAACCCATTGAAATGACGTGGAGAGATAGCAAAGAGAAGACATGATTAGGCTACCTAGAACAAGGGTATACTCAAAAGAACTATCCTAAAGTCTATGATAAAATATTAAAATTAGAATCACATAGTGATGAAGACTAAAATGAGTGGGAAGGGGAAACTTTGTCCAATGAATCATGTCAAGATAAAGGTATTGATGTCATTCATACTTACACTCCTAGCAAAGGGAAGGAATCAATTACAAAATCAAGTCAAAATCAAGCTTGAAGCTCAAGCCAAGTGGTCCTAGATAATGTACCAATTCAATAAATTGAAATAAATCAATGGGTAGGAGAACCCTACGTACCATCATGGAGACCCTCTATGGAAGAATCTAACATTAGGTTTAACCCACAAGATTTTTACCTCATAGAAACCTTAGTAGATTCTAGTGAAGAGGATTTTGATGCTAGTTCTCTAGATCATCTTGAAGAGGCACATGTTATAGACTTAAGTGATACAATGTTCAAACCTTCCAATGAAGTCTTGTCCTTAAACCCTATTGGTCTAAACCAAAACATTGATCCTTTGAAACTCATTTATCCAAAATTAATTGAATGGGATTCCATCGAACCTACCATACTCCCAAACTTTTTGAATGACAACTTGGTGTCCCAATACTTAAATGCAGTTGAACCTTCTTCTACCATGGAATATCAGAAAGAAGAGGCAAAGGAAGGTATCCAAACTCTCAATTCAATAAAAAATGAAAAAAAAAATAAAAAAATAAAAATGGATAGAATCTAATGTTGAAAACCACATCGTGGTAGCATTAGATAAAAAAGAGAAAGAAATAAAGAATGATTCCAAAGGTGAAAACCCAATTGAGGCACCTAAGGAAGGGAGTTTGGATACTTTACCCGAGCACTATGAGGAAAGATCTCCTATCTTGATCGAACCAACATAAAAGGTGAATATTGGATTAGAATCATAACCAAAGATAATACACTTAGCAACATCTTTATCTAGTGAGGAAAGAAAAAAATTCATCAAATTTTTCAAGGAAAAGCAAATCAATTTTGCATGGTCTTCTGATGATATGCTAGGATTAGACCCAAATTTAATCATGCATCACTTAAACATAAAAGAAGGAGCACAACCAGTCAAGCAAAAATTGAGAAAGATGCATCCACACATAACTTTTCTTGTAAAAGTGGAGTTAGAAAAATTGCTAAAAGTTGGGTTTATAAGTGCCATTGACTATGCCCAATGGATTTCAAACATAGTGCCAGTTTCAAAAGTAGAAAAGTCCATTAGAATTTGCATGAATTTTAGGGATCTAAATCTTGCATGCCTTAAGGATGACTTTCCATTACCAAACATAGACGCCATAGTGGATCTAATAGTAGGACATTCCATGTTCTCTCTTATGGATGGTTTCAGTGGCTACAATCAAATAAAGATAACACCCAAAGATCAAGATAAAACAACATTTACATGCGCATGGGGAACATTCTATTGGAATGTTATGCCCTTTGGTCTAAAGAATGCTAGGGCAACCTATGAAAGAGCCATGACAACAATATTCCATGATATGATGCATAAGTTCATGGAAGACTATGTAGATGATATACTTGAAAAATATCATTCAAGAGATGAACATTTACCAATCCTAGAGAAAATCTTTGAAAGATTGGAACAATTTAAAGTAAGGCTAAATCGGAAGAAGTGTGCCTTTGGTGTCCAATCAGGAAAGCTACTAGGGTACATTGTTTCAGCAAAAGGAATAGAGGTAGACCCAGCTAAAGTCAAATCCATCATGGAAATGGAAGCACCTAGAAACATAAGTCAGATGAGATCTCTTCAAGGCAGGATCCAATCCATACGAAGGTTCATATCTCAATTGGCAAAAAAGTGCCATAATTTTACTCAACTCCTTCATAAGGACATAGTTTTCAATTGAGATGAAAAATGTGAATAAGCCTTTAACATGTTAAAGAAATATCTAATGAACCCTCCAAATTTGATGCCACCTATAAGAGGCAAGTCTTTGATTCTATATATTTCAGTGACCAAGCATTCATTAGGGGCACTCTTGGCACAAGAAGATGAAATAGGAAAAGAAAAGGCTATTTACTACATAACTAGAACTTTGGTAAAATATGAGTTGAACTACACCTTCATTGAAAAAGCATGTTTGGCCATAGTTTTTGCTTCCCAAAAATTGTGCCACTATATGTTATCCCACAAGATTAAACTCATTGCAAAAATAGATCCCTTGAAATATCTTCTTAGAAAAACAACATTGAATGGAAGTGATGTAGGAGCATCATGGGTGTAAGAGCAATCTTGCATCACCCAAAAATATTTTTGGTTTCTTTTCAATAAGGGCTATCTTGTACAGAGCTTCTATTTTTGGAAATTTACTATTTTTAGTAAGTTTTCTACTCATGCTTAGAATGGTCTATTTTCTTCCTTGGAGGTTCATTTTGGTTATATCAGCCTGCCAATAAAGTTTCATTGCTAGATCAAGTCTAGTTTTGAAGATATTGAAATTTTTTGATATTAGCAGTAGGGTACAGAAACTTTGAACTTAGTTTTGAAGGCTTTAGAGGCCCCATATGAGGTCAAAACTTCGGCTGAATGAAGCTTTCTTATTTAAATGTTGTAGAGCACTTCACACCCTTTCTGAAATGGGGTCACAATAGTCAATCGGGTCAACGAGTGATGACTTATGGTCTCCAAAAGTTGGGCCACCTGAAATGGTAGAAAATAAATTTCCTTGAAAATTTTTGTTTGGGTTTCAAAAGTTGTTTTGAGCCAACTTTGATGTAATAAATTGTAAAATAAAATAATTATAAGTTTGGTCGACCTTATTGGCTAAAATTCTGGAACCTTCCCAGGTGGTGGAAAATTGCCTATATAAGGAAGGTTGTAGTGTTGTCTTAGGCAGTTCGGAGTAGTTCAAAGTAGTTCTAGGTAATAATTCGAGGCTTTGTCCTACAAAATATTGTAAGGGAAATGCCCATGTGGCTTTGTATATTGTAATTCTGAAATTTGTAATTCCACATTTATGGAGATAATAAGAAGCCCATTTTCTGTTCTTGCAAATTGTTGTTGTTTCTATGTTTCTGTTATGTGTTTGTCGTATTAAGGGGAGCACCCTTCATTAGGAAGGCTAGCCAAATGGGTCATGGTGCTAAGTGAATTCAACATAGAATATGTGGATAACAAATCTATCAAGGGCCAAGTCATAGCTGATCAATTAGCAGAATCACCATTACAAGATGACCACCCAATACAAGTGGAATTTCTAGATTCTGAAATTGTGAATGTGGAAGCAAAAACATGGAAACTATATTTTGATGGTTCCTACACACAACATGGATCAGGAGCAGGCATAATTTTGATTACTCCTCAAGGGTCTACAATTCCAAAATCATACAAATTTCTATTCACATGCACAAATAACATAGCTGCGTATGAAGCATTGGTCATTGGAATCAAGCTGGCATTAGAGTGGAAAGTGACATAACTAGAAGTCTATGGAGATTCACAACTAATTATCAATCAAAGTAATGATGAATATAAAACAAAAGATGACAAGATGATACCTTACAAAAATATGGTTGAGAATCTCAAGAAATACTTCACTCTTATCACATTTGAACAAGTACCAAGAGAGAAGAATAAAGCAGCAGATGCAATGGCTACTTTTGCATCACTTATCCAAATACCAGATCAAAGCGCCATATATGAATTCCTGGTAGAAGAAGTTGAGCAACCCGCATTTGACCCTACCCATCCTCATACCATTTTTTTGCTAACAACACATGAATCACCTTGGTATGGAGACATTTACACATACTTAAAAGACCAAATCCTACCCCTTGACCAAACCAAGAACCAAAAGAAAAGGTTTATCTGACAAGCCACTCGTTATACCCTAATATCTGACACATTGTATCATAAGAGTCTAGATGGAATGCTTCTTAGATGTCTAGAGAAAGAGGAATCAACTATAGCCTTACGAGAAATTCATGAGGGGATTTTTTGGTCACATTTGAATGGTTTAACCCTAGCTAAGAAACTTCTTAGGATAGGATATTTTTGGCCTACGATGGAGAAAGATGCTTGTCACTTTGCTAAAACTTGTAGAAAGTGTCAATATCATGGAAACTTGATACATGTGCCCGTACAAGAGCTTCATCCTATGATGACACCTTGGTCATTTTATCAATGGGGTCTAGATTTAATAGGAATGATTTATCCACCATCTTCAAATGGTCATAAATTCATTATCATGGCAACATAGTACTTTACCAAATGGGTGGAAGTTGTACCCTTATCAACTGCAACAAGAAAGCAAATATCCTTGTTTATCCTAAACCACATAATATGTGGATATGGTGTACCTCATTCCATCATAACGGATAATGCAAAGCACTTCAAAAACAAGGACTTAAAGGAGTTATGCACAAAGTTCCACATGATACACCACTCTTCATCAATATATTACCCCCAAGGTAATGGACAAGCCGAAGCAATGAATAAAAACATCCTAAAGCTATTGAAGAGAACTATGGACAATTTAGATAGAGATTGGCATATAAAAATAAACCCGACCTTATGGGCTTATAGGACAAGTATTAGAATGCCAACAGGAGCCACACCGTTTTCCTTAGTCTTTGGAATAAAAGTAGTTTTACCTTTGGAGGTAGAACTTCCATCCTTAAGGGTATCTTTACATGGTTTGATAAGTGAGGAAGATTATAGAGTTGCTAGGTTGCATGAACTAGAACTGCTAGATGAGAGACAACAACAAGCATTTGATCACTTGAAAGTATATCAAAACTGAATGTCAAGGACTTATAATAAGCATATCAAGTCAAGAACATTCCAAATAGGTGACTTAGTTTTGCGAGAGAATCCCAAGAATCAAGCAGAAAGAGAAAAGAAAGGAAAATGGGAAGAAAACTGGTTAGGACCTTTTGTGATAATTTTGTATTTTGGGACCGGCACTTATAAGTTAGCTAATTGTGATGGAGAAGAGTTACAAGAACCTATCAATAGCATTCATCTCAAAAGGTTCTACACATGAAGCAGATGAAAGAGGATAAAGAAAAAAGAGTATCAGAGAATTAGATGGAAAGCATCCTATTTATGGTACATAGTCAAAAGAGATCTTGAAAATACCAAAAACATTAAAAAGCAAAAAAGAGAAAAAAATTAGAAATGCAAAAAAGATAAAAAATAGTGGAAAATTGAGCATGAAGAAAGCCAAAAACATTCATATATAATCCTCAAAAAAGATGTTGTTTTGGTGAAAACCTAGCAAATATGTGCCTTGATGATATGAAAAGAGAAAAAAATTGAAAATACAAAAAAATCAAAAAGAGAGAAAAAGTGCATTGGTGAAAACCTAGCAAATAGGCGCCTTGGTAACAAAAAAAGGAAAAAAGCTTTAAAAATAGAAAAAGAAAGCAAGATCCATTCAATTGGTGAAAACTTGGTAAATAGGTGCCATTGAAAGTCCAAGTCAGTCGCATACCTAGAAGTCATCCTTGTAAATATTGCATTCACTAGCATTTGTATATATTGCATAATAAAACCCCACAGTTGCATTCGCAAGTACCTAAAGATTTTGGTCACCTAATCTGCAAATTGTCCTAAGTCCAACTTTGAGATCATATCAAACTGGGGGAAATCTACTCTAAAGGAGGAAGGATTCATCAAAATAAAACTTCAATTAGTCATCGAATCAATTCATCAAAAATGCAAGTGAAACACTCAATCAAATTCTCATTCTAATCCAATTTGAAACCAAATGCAAAATTTCATCTGAGATCTTACATGACCCTATCGTTATCAGGATTAAAAGTATGAAATGGATGGAACTACACTTGAAATATGGATTTGAAAAATATTGCAAATTTTTTTCTAAAGTGTTGACTTAATTGATGAAATCGTGTCCTTCTAGTGAATCGATGAAAGTTTTTAAACTAGACAAGCTATGATGAAAGCATGATATTTTATGGATTTGTGAATGACTATCTTAAGATCAAAGTTTTAAAGCATGTATTATTTGTCTAAGGATGCGATCATCAAATAATCATCGAGGACTTGTACATAGGATGAAACTGAGATTTTTGTTTGTTCACGCAAAAGGATACCTTAGCTATTTTGATGTTCAATATCATAATACCAAAATCCACTTGCAACATAGAATCTGACAGAATCGGTATTCACACTCTCATGATTAGCTTCAATCAGTGGTAGTCATACCAGAAAAGAGATGGGAAAGCAAAGATAGAGGTGAAAGAAGTATTCATATCATCATGGTTGAACTAGTGATGGTTGTACTCAATTAGGATTCCAAAAATTGCTCAATGATGAATATAAGCTCCAAATGTTTTTTTTGAATAGTGACAGTTAGTTGCACACATCCTAGATTTAATGAATTTCAAATATTTACCTTTCTTAGCTTCAAAATTTAATTTGCAAGAGGAAAAGAGAAAGGGGGTGTAGTCAAATAAAAAATCAAATGAGCATCAAAAACTATATATGATCGAGTGTGTTGGAAATAAAAAACAATAAAAAACAAAGGTGCATTCCATTAGGTCATGAGCATTTGTTAGATTCATGTTATCTTGCATTAAGTTGCATTCATTTTAATCTAAGTTCAATCCATATAGTTTAAATCATCTTCATTACATTAATTGCATTAAGTTGCATTCATCATTCATATCTTGCATAGAGTTCATAACATTAAGTGCATTAAGTCACATTCATCCTTTAAATCATTTTTTATTAAGTTCATTGCATTAGGTTGCATTCATTTTAAAGTTCATCTCATTTAGGGTACATTCTTTAAGTCATTCATGTCAATCCAGTAAGTGAATTTATCATTATATTTATTAATGTTCATTGCATCCATTAAAATCATTTTAATTTATCATTAGGGGCATATCGTTTAGTATATTCAAGAACATGGCACTTTGAATTATTTATGTAAATTCATACATTTAGTATCATCCTGCATATCATTAATCATTACATTATCATTATATTCATTAACATCATTCATCTATATCACATATAACATCCAGAATCATTAATCATTAAATATCCATAATCAGTATACATTACATCATATAGGTCCATCATATTTCCATTATCCATTAAATCATTGCATCCATTAAACCATTGCATTATCATCTGACACATCTATATATTATTTGCACTCATAAAGCATTAAATATCATTAATCATTACAAGGATCAATAAATCACATCATTAAAGTCAAATTGAATCCATTCATATATTCTATGTCATACATAAGACAACCATCTAAGCATAAATAGAACATATGCATCCATCATAAAACTACATTCTAAAAAGCATAAAATAAAGCATATAGGAGACATATCATATGAATATGCATATCATAGTAAAACACCTGAAACATGAGATCCAACACATCATGACATCATATAAAGTAAATATATCAAACTGAGCATCAAAGTCTATGGTATCATCATCAAAACATCAACTGAGTATCAAAGTCTATGGAATGATCAGCAAAGAAACATCTGAAAATCAAAGTCCATCAAAGTATCAACAAGTATCAACATGAAATACATCAACTAATCCAAAAGATACAATAGAGTCCAATGTCTCGATATAACAAATGAATGAGATCATATGCATCAATGAAAGAATAACATGAATCACCTCAAATCATAGATCAACTAGCCAAACCACCAACACCATCACCATCAGGACCAGGAGCACTATCAGGAGGATGACTCAAGCTCGACTATAACCCATGTTGACTCATCACTACCATAAAGGCCTGCATCATAGTACTAAGCTGCCTAACCTCCTTTCTAATCTCAAAGAGATCCGAATGTAAGGCTCAAACCTCTGGTGCAACTGCCAGAGCCTTGGAACTAGGAGCCTATGTTGCGGGAGTCTGTGGTGGAGGCATGGAAGAAGATGTAACAGATAGCAATAGAACGAAAGAAGAAGAAGATGGATGAGATGAAGAAGATGGCATAGATCCAGAAGCAGGTGCCTGTGTTGGAACAACCTGTGGACAAACCTATGGAAAAACTAGAGGAGCATGTGTTGGCTAGCCCTATGCCCAATCTAATAATGCTTGCATTGCCTATGCATCCATCTGCCTCTGACGCCTAGCCCTACGGTGACCATGTCTACCTATCAGATCTCTGTCAACAACACAATCCCTCACCTAACCAGCACCCCTAGGAGGAATGGGAGCAAAAAAAAATAACTAGCATCATGACTCTCCTTGCTTTGGCTACTCGATGACCTGGCCATACTTGCCATCCTCGAATCCTTCCCCCACCCCTACCACCATCCCCACCATCCCCACAATCATCACCACCATCGTCATCAAACTCCTCATCAATACCTGGAATCCTCTTTGTGGGATCTATAAACCTTGATAATGGGTTCTGAGTGAACCAGTGGACATAGTCATCTATCATCCCAACATCAATAATCAAAGATCTCATTGTTAGGAACGGGAACACAGAGGGGGGGGTGAATTAATGTTCTATATATTAATAATTTTTCTTTACTATTGAATCTTAACTTAGTTGCTCATGTACTGAAATGAATATCAATGCAAGTAAGATAAACAACCACAAAAAATAACACCAAATATGATTACAGGGAAACCCAAATAGGTAAAAACCCCGGTGGGAATTGACACCCACTAAGAACTGCACTAGTGCTTTATGATCCCTGTTATAAGATCTTGCAACCCTATTAGGAGTTGTTCTTTACAATGCTTTTAGTAAAATGACTTGGTCAAGGGTCACAACCTATTAGGAGTCTTTTCCAATTAACCCTATTAGGGGTGGGGACACACTGTCCTAGAGCTCACTACTCAAGTGGTGAAGGCTACAACCTTCTGGATCTCAGATACACACTATATCTGCAAGGTGAACTATTGCTGTGGCATTGCTTGTTTGATCAGTTCCTTTTGGGCACTTATGCTTTGGCCTCTTGTAAGGCACTACAACATACTAAATTCTCTTCACATACCTCTTCTATGCTCTTACCAATTTCTATATCTCATGCCATACATAATTACAAGGGCGCATGTCTTATTTATATGTGCATACAAAACTTTTCATCAAGTCGGCCTATAACTAATTACATACAATGCTTCCAATTGAATTGGCTCAAGTGTGTTTATATATAATCATATTAACATGTATACAACCTAAATATGATAGGTGCATAGCCTTTAAAAAACAAAATTACAAGTGCTAATCAAAATACAAACAATTGGCCTTGTACTTTGTTATGTTCTGCTACTTACTGACCGTGACTCTTCAGTTGGCTATATCTTCATCATACTGACTCATCTGATCATGCGCTCTTAGAATTAGCATGATTACATACTTAGAAGCTTATCTTCAAGGGCACGTGTCATAACTCTATCATACACACGTGCACTGATGCTCTGTTCGCTTGGTGTTATGCTATATGTCCAATCTTCCATACTTAGCCATATTTTTGATCTTCTACATTATGCGCTGACTCCAAAACTTCATATGACTTTGCTGCCATAATGAAAACACTAAATATAGTCATATACTTTAGTATAGTCAACTTTCCAACAATCTCCCCCTTTTTCATTAATGGCAACAAAGGAATATGGAAAAGTTACTGACTATATCCTTATACAAAATTTTCTAATACATACTCTAACTTATATCTCCCCTTTCACTATGTACTATACTTTTCTTTACATCATATACAAAGCTCCATATTCTTTCTTCTACATACTATACTCCTCCTTTGACATTAATGAAAAAGGTACTCAAAAAAATGTATCTACAAGTACTCACAAAGTGAAGACATCTGAATATGCTATCTTTAGGTTAGCAATCTCATTCTACCAAAATTTCTTCAATGAGTCTATTGTGTAGAGATGGGCGCACAAAGCATATGTTAACTTCTCCATCTTCTCCAAATCTATACTTAGACCTTGATCATATGTCACCATAGTGGCATCGATCTCCTTGATGTTCTAGTTCAAGACATCTAATGAGGGTGCAAGAGCATTTCTTATTTGTGTTTGCCTTGCCCTTATCTTGGACATTTCTTTCTCTGCCTTCTCTATTTTGTCCACTTGTCCTTGGTACACATTGTTACACATATTTACATCAGAGGAGGATCTTCTACTTATTTCCTCACTTTATCTATCATGGCTTCTGCTTCCTGAATCTTTTTGTAGAGGTTTGTGGTCAGTTTATCTTGATTCATGAATCAGCTATGATTTTCCTTCCTTGAGCTGAAATCTCCTTTAGTGAAGCTTTACCGACCTTGAGAGAGCTAAGGTCAAGTGTGAAGTTACTTATTAGCTCATTCAACCTCTTCTTTAGATACTTTCCTTCTACTACTTTGGCTGCTCATTCTTCCAGGCTAGAAAAGTTAGTTTTGAAGCTTGTTAGGATGGTATTGACATCATCCACATAATGTACCTTTGTCACCTTCTTCTCTTCTAAAAGTAGACTGTTCAGGATATTGACCGATTCAACAAATAGAGGGTTTCTCATCACTTGTTTCTCCTTAGCCTTCTCTATTGCAAGGACACTGATCTTGATTAGGTCTTCTTCTCCCCATGAATCCAAGCTTGCAGTAGTAGGGGCCAAACTTGACAACAATGATGCTGATGGCATAGGAGTGATAGGTGTGCTATCCATCACTTCTATCTTTATCCTTATTGGCATTTCAATAGTGGGTTTATTTATTGGTTCTTTTTCCTTCTCCTCTTCTTCTTCTTTCTCCTCCTCTTCTTCTTTCTCCTCTTCTTTACCTGTTAGATCCTTAATCAACAATTCTTCTTGCTGCGTAGGTAAATTATCACTGCATAGTATTTCTACCTCTTGTGTACTCACAAAGGCTTCCTCAAATTTGTCCAAGTTTTTGTCAGTGGCCGCCATTGATATATGCACATTGTCAATCATTATTGTGTCATCTTCTTGTGTTCCAGGCATGGGCACATACTTTACTTTATCTGTACACACTGTTACGGAGGGTATTGATTCCTGCGGACCTATTACTGGTACATTTGTGATTTTTGATTCCTTGGCTTTCTTAGAGGGAACTTGAGTTGTGGGCACACTAGGTGGATACATGTGTCTATTTAAGAAAACTTTCTCAAATGTTTTCTCATTTTCTTTTGCTACCAACTCATAGTCTTTATCCATTATTTGTAGAGTTCTTAATTTTGTTCTTAGGTGCGGCTTCACCAGATCTAACAATAGTATTTTCTCTTGTAATGAGCATATAGGGAGGCTTTCATCTTAAATATTTTCCCTTATTCTAAGGTCTTCGTCAATATCCTATCTCTTCAAGAATTCTAAAATGTCCCATACTTTGTTTGGAATAACTGTCTTAAGTTCCAAGACTATTTTCTTGAACTTGATCATATGCTTGATTATCATTCCATCGATATCTGACTTATCAATTTCATTATACATATCATAGAATTTCTTTATCTGATCAATTCTTCCTTCATCAATAATCTTGGTTTTCAATACTTGAAGACTAGGTCTGAAACCTACCTCGAGAGGAGCTTGAGTGTTCTTCCTTAGATTTATGGTTGCCCTAGAGGATGGATGACTTGCACTAGTCTCCTTCTTCCTCTTTGGCATCTTTTTATACTTAGGAAGTGATGTGGACTCTACATCAACTGTATTTGAGGGTGCAAGGGTGCTCTTAGTAGTTTTTCTCTTCTTTTCCTTAGGATCGTCTGATTTCTCATCTTTTACTTCACTAGTGGGTGTGCTCCCAAGTTGCATTGCAATCTTGGATTCCCTTGCCTTATCCAGATTAGCTTGTGTCAAACCATGAATCTTTAGTATTTCTGAGCTAATTTTGGAAGCTTTCCTCTTGGTCGCAACATTGTTAAGAACTGCATCAACTTCCCTTGTCTTTTCTTCATAGGTACCCCATCTAGGTTCATTGGGATCCTTTGGTGCTATGAGGAGGACTTGTGCATATGCCTCTAAGATGTGTTCCTCCACTTCATACCCAAGTGGATGAATCCACTTAGTTCTAGGCTCAAAAGACTCCATACAAGTAATGTCAGTTTCTACCATAAAATAGATACTGTCCTTTTATTTTTCAACAATGCTTTTAGGTATCCTATACATCATCTGCATCTTTATCCTGGAGGTTTTCAACTCTAACTCCATATAGTCTTTCAGTGTGCTCTCAACTGATGCCTTAAGAGATATTTGAGGCATTGTAGGTAAAATTTTATCTAGGTATAAGTTTGATACCTTCCCAACTATATGAAAGTACATGTAGATTATCAAAGACCCAAACCTGAATATTTTGGTCTTGTCATGTTTGATAGCTCTTATATTGTCCATCAATTGTGTGTGCAAGATCTCACACAAATTAAATTCTCCATTTTCTCTCATGAATCTGATGGCTTCAAGAATAGTGGATGTGGACACACTATTGATCCTATTAGCATGTTGAAATCTATAACCAAGAATCATAGACATCAATTTGATGTCCTTCTCCTCAACTGGCTCAATTTTCATCCTGCGCTTATCACTCTGGAATTTGTAGGCTTGTTCAACCAATTTTCTAACATCCTTTCCAATTGGAATAATGATGCCTATCTTTGATAGACCTATCATCTAATGAATGAGATCTATTGTGATTCTAACTGGTACTTCACCTATCCAAAATAGGTTATCATAGATCCTGCTTAATGGAATCTTAATCCACTCTAATTCATAAAACTCATATGCAGTAGCATATTCAATGATTGGATGATTTTCAAGGTGCACGAACTCTTCAATGAATGTTTTGTCCAGATTCATCATGGTTTCTAGGTGCGACCTAATCTTGTCCAGACCAACCGGTTCCTTCTTGCAATACACATACGTGCGTATGTCTTCTACGTGCATAACACCCATTGGGGTTCTAGAAAAGGCTCCTTCTAGGTCATCTAAGGTAGACTTGAAGGGATGCCTCTTAAACACATATCTTTTTCTTTTAGCAATATCAAATACAACTGGTGTAGCCATGACTTACTTGAATTATTGTGTCATAGAGGTTTCCAAGGGTTTTTGAATTGTCGCATCTGAACTAGGGCTTCCAACAATCAATCTTTCCTCTTCGCTGATAAAATCAACTACAACACTTCTTAATTCAACTGCTTGATCTTATGTGCTCTCCAAATGCTCAACTTAGAATGCAATGTGTGAATGATGAATCTCTGATGGCTATAAAGATGTTGGCAAGTTGACTATACTATTGTATATGACTAGATATAGTGTTGTCATTATGGAAACAAAGTCATATAGGGTTTTGGAGTCAGCACACATTATCATAAGGTCATAATATGGCTAAGTATAGAATATTGGATAGTTAGCAGAGCACCAGTAGATTAGGGCATCAACACATGTGTGTATGACCAAGTTCTGGTATGCACCCTTAAAGTTAAGCTGGTAAGTGACTATTCATGCTAAGTCTAAGAGCACATGATTAGATGAGACAGTATGTCGAAGATACAAATAGTTGAAGGGGTAGAGTCAGTGAATGCTAGAACATAATAGAGTATGCAGCCAACTGTTAGTATTTTGATTAGCGGTTATAATAATGTTTTGTAAAGGCTATGCACCTATTGTAATTAGGTTGTAGACACGTAAACATATTTTTTTGTAAACACGCTTGAGCCAATTCACTAGGAAGCA
Source organism: Chamaecyparis obtusa (assembly GCA_027943335.1). Classification (NCBI taxonomy): domain Eukaryota; kingdom Viridiplantae; phylum Streptophyta; class Pinopsida; order Cupressales; family Cupressaceae; genus Chamaecyparis; species Chamaecyparis obtusa. Next base: position 441,225 of record BSBK01001217.1, read on the forward strand.
TTGTATGTAATCGGATATAGGCTGACCTAGTTAATTGTTTTGTTAGCACATATAAATATAAGATGTGCCTTTGTAATAAATCATGGAAGTGAATATAGAGTTGAGAGAAGAAAAGAAGAGACTTGCAAAGTGAAGATAGAATGAGTTAGAGATTTACAATGAGCTAAAGTATTAGCGCACAAAAGGAACTGATAGGACAAGAAGTGTCACACCAATAGTTCATCCAACAAATATAGTGTGTATCTAATATCAGAAGGTTGTAGCCTTCACCACTTGAGCAGTGAGCTCTAGGATAGTGTGTCCCCACCCCTAACAAGATTATTGTAAAATACTCCTAATATGGCCCGACCTTTGACCAGGTCACTATACTAAAAGCATTGTAAAGAACAACTCCTAACAGGGTTGCAGATCTTCTAACAAGGATCATAAAACACTAGTGCAGTTCTTAGTGGGTGTCAATTCCCACCGGGGTTTTTACCTATTTGGGTTTCCCTGTAACCATATTGGTGTTATGTGTTGTGATTTTTTATCTTGTTTATATTGATGTTCATTTCAGTACGTTAGAAATAAAGTTAAGATTCAAGAGTTAAAAAATTAATTAGATATAGTGAACATTGATTCACCCCCCCCTCTTAGTGTTCCCATTCCTAACAATTGGTATTAGAGCCCTGGTCCTCTGAAGAGAACTTTAACCACTTGAGGAGATCAATGGGTTCAGAAGAAGAAAATAATTTGAAGAAGAATCTTATGGAAGCTCTTGAAGACCTTGACAAATCTAAGAAAGAAGTTGAAGAACTAAAGTTGAAAATCAGTGGTGCATAAGTTTTCATCAAGAAGCTAAGAAAAGATTTGAAAGATTGTTCAAACAGTGATTTAGGGAAAATGGTTAAGAATTTGAATGAAGAGAACACATCTCTAAAAGATCAGATTGAAGATTTGGATGAAAAGCTAACTAACAATCAAGAAGTTTATAATGAACAGATCAAAGAGAACCTTCAACTGAATGAAGAATTGAGACAAGAAAATATGGAAATCTTGGAGCTAAGAAACAACAAAGAAAAGTTGGAATCTGAATTGAAAGAGGTAAAGAATCACATTGAGAAATTACACACCAGTTTTGATTTGATAGAGTCACAGTTATAGGCAAGGAAGCTTAAAGGAGATACCAGCGGTGTTGGATTCAATGAAGCACAAAATTAGATTGATGATATGCAAGCAAGGATGAAAGCACCAGAAGACACTATAGATGCTAAGGAGATTGGAAATTAGACTAAAGACAATTTTGAACCATCTAAGGATGAGCGCAAGCTAGTAGACCAAACTTATTTTGCATGTAACAAGCATGGACATATAGCAAGGAATTGTAAAGAGGTAAGACCTTTCAATGGTTACTGTTATTCATGCAATAAATTTGGTCATAGAGCTATGAATTGTAGAACAAGTCAGAAGAACAAGACTCAGCAAAATTAGAGAAATTAGAATCAACCAAATGCAAGAAATTCTCAAAGTATTACATGTCAGATATGTAATTATAATGGTCACTCAGCTAGACAATGTAAAATGGTACCCCATATCAATGCGCCGAGGAATTTAAGGCCTCTATTTATTTGTCACTCTTGTAACAAGGATGGACACATGTCAAAGTTTTGTAGATAAGAAATGCAAAGTCAGGAAAGCCCTCAAAAGCTGGAAGTTTCAATATTGAATGAAGAAGGAGAAGTCAAGTTTGTGAAAGCTTCAGAAGATGTGAGTTTGATTTGGAGATGAAAAGAAGGATAAGGTTGATAAGTATGTATTGGATGCATCTGCATTGGACGCACCCTCTACATCTAGATGAATAACTCTTAGGGTCATAGGGGCATCTAATTTAGCTCTAGACCCTTGCACGGCCGGTATACTCACCCTCAGAGTATGCACCTTTGGATTTAACATTTGGAGACCATTTGATGCTATGTGCAAGAGCGTACTTCCTGATCGATTGCAAGATGGAAGTTGGAAATTCTCAGTCAAATTTTGGTTTACACGACAAGCATTAATGGTAGAAATTTCACTTTATAGTCTATGGAAAATTACAGATCACTCATTTCATTCAAGTTAGAGTGATTAGAGACCACAAAAGCCCTAGTAGTTGAATTGTGTAGTGTAGAAGCTTGATTTACCAGTGAAGAAGTGTGATTGATCAGTTACAAAGCCCTAGTCCGATGCTACAATTCAGAAGTTTTTGGAATCTGATTTGAAGTGTTAACCAAGTAAGTCATGGCTACACCGGTTGTGTTTGATGTTTCTGAGAGAATGAGATACATTTTTAAGAGGCACCCTTTTAAGTCAACCCTAGATGACCTATAAGGTGTATTTTCAAGAACCCTTATGGGCATAATGCATGTTGAAGACATTCGTGTGTACATATACTATAAGAAGGAACCAGTTGGACTTGATAGGATAAGGTCGCACCTTGAGTCCATGATGAAACCATACATAACATTCCTAGATGAGTTCACATCTGGAAGATGATCCCATTGTTGAGTATGCTATGACATATGAGTTCTATGAATCTGAGTGGATCAAGATCTTGTTAAGAAGAATCCATGATGACCTATTTTGGATAGGTGATGTCCCAGTAAGAATCACAAGAGATCTTATTCATGAAATGAAATGCCTTTCTAGGATAGATGCCATTCTTCCAGTGGGAAAGGATGTAAGGAAATTAGTTGAACATGCATGTAAGTCCAGAAGTGATAGGCGTGGTATGACAATTGAGCCTATTGAAGAGAAAGACATGAAATTGATGTCTATGATACTAGGCTACAGGTTTCAGCACACCAACAGGGTGAATAGTGTGTCCACAACTACTATTCTTGTAGCAATCATAATTGTTAAGGAAAATGGAGAGTTCAATTTGTGTGAGATCTTGCACACATAATTGATTGATAACATTAAAGCCATCAAGCATGATAAGACCAAAATATTCAGGTTTGGGTCTTGAATCATATACATGTACTTCCATATACGTGGAAAGGTTTTAGATTTGTACTTAGACAAAAGTATAACTACAATGCCTCAAATATCTCTTAAGGCATCTACTGAGAGCACATTGAAGGATTACATGGAGCTTGAACTGAAGACATTTAGGATCAAAATGTAGATGAGGTACAAAATACCAAAAAGTATTATTGAGAAATACAAGGACAACATTTGCTTTATGGTAGAAACTAAAATAACATGCATGGAAGCCGTAGAGCCTAGAACAAAGTGGATCCATCCACTTGGTTATGAGGTAGATGAACCAATTTTGGAAGCATATGCACAAGTATTACTATCAGCACCTAAGGACCCTAATGAACCAAGATGAGGAACTTATGAAGAAAAGACAAGGGAAGTTGATGCAGTTTTGAACAACATAACAACTAAGAAGAAAGCCTCTAAGATTGCATCTGAGATACTCAGAATTCATGGTGTAACTCAGGAAGATCTTGACAAAGCAAGAGAACAAAAGATAGTATTGGAGATTGAGAGCACATCCACAGTGGAAGCCAAGAAAGATGATCCTAAAATGAAGAAAATCAAGATTGAGAAGACTGATGATCCAAAGGATAAACAGGGTAAAAAAAATGTTATCCCTCCTGTGCCCAAAGAGACAATTGATCTAGATACCACATCACCTCTAGAATACAAAAGCATGCCAAAGAGGAAGAAAGAATCCATCACAAGTCACCCATCCTCACGGGAAACCAGAAGTAAGAAAAAGAATGCTCAAGCACCTCACGAGGTAGGTTTTAGACCTAGTACTCAAGTTTTGAGAGCAAGGATTATTGATGAAGGTAGAATAGATCAGATAGGGAAAATTCTATGAGAGATACAGTGAGCTTGAAAAATCATAAATCCATGGAATGATAATAAAACACATGCTCAAGTTTAAGAAGACAGTCTTAGAACTTAAGACAGTCATTCTGGACAGTGTTTGGAATATCTTGGAATCCTTGAAGAAACAAGCTATTGAAGAAGATCTTAGAATAAGGGAAAAGATTCTAGATGAAAACCTCCCTATATGTTCCTTAGAAGAGAAAACATTATTGTTAGATTTGGTAAAGCCGCACCTTGGAACAAAGTTGAGAACACTGCACATAATGGATAAGAACTTTGAGTTGGTAGCTAAAGAGATAGAGAAAGCTTTTGAGAAAGTATTTTTGGATAGGCACATGTACCCACCTACTGTGCTCACAACTCAAGTGCCCTCTAAGGAAGCCAAGAAGTCAAAGACCACCAATGTACTAGTAACAAGTCCCCAAGACTCAGTGCCTAGAGTGGTAACACCTACAGAGGTAGTGAAGTCTTTGCTCATGAATGAGACACAAAAAGATGACACAATCATCATTGATAATGTAGAGATAGCCATGGCAGACATGGATAAAGACTTGGATAAGTTTGAGGAAGCCTTTGTGAGTACACATGAGGTTGAAATTCTATGCGGTGACAATTCACCTAAGCTACAAGAAGAAGTGTTAATAGAGGATATAACAGGTGAAGAAGAAGAAAAGGAGATAGAAAAAGAAAAAGAAAAGATAGAAAAAGAGAAAGGAGAAGAAGAGGTGAAAAGAAGTGAACCAACATATGAGCTATCTGTTGAAATACCTATGAAGATAAAGCAAGAAGTGATGGACAACACTCCTATCACTCCCTTACCCTCAGCATCATTGTTTTCAAGTTTGACAGCAGACACCAATAGCTTGGACTCTTGGGGAGAAGAAGACCTGATTAAGATTAGTGTCCTAGCTATGGAGAAAGCAAAAGAGAAGCAAGTGATGAGGAACCCTTAGTTTTTTGAATCAGTCAACATTATGAATAGCTTGCTACCTTTAGACAAGAAAGTGTCTAAGGTTCATTCAGTTGATGATGTCAATACCATATTGACAAACTTCAAAGAAAACTTTTCTAGCTTGGAAGAATCTGCATCCCTAGTTGCAAAAGAGAAATATATGAAGAAAAGATTGAGTGAACTAGTTGGAAACTTTGTACTTGACATCAGTTCATTGAAGATTGGTCAAGCATCCTTGAAGGAGTTTTCAACTAAGGGAAGGAAGATCATTACTGATTGTATGGATCAGGATAAGTTGACTAGTGATCACTACAAGAAAATCTAGGAGGCAGAAGCAATGATAGAAAATGTAAGGAAATCAGTGGAAGATCCCTCCACCAATGTGAACATGTGCAATAATGTGTACCAGGGGTAGATAGACAAAATAGAAAAGGCTGAGAAAGAGATGTCTAAGATAAGGGCAAGGCAAACATAGCTCAGGAATGCTCTTGCGCCCTCTCTAGATGTACTTAATCAGAACATCAAGGAGATCGATGCCACTATGGTGACATATGATCAAGGTCTGAGTACAGACTTGGAAAAGATGGAGAAGTTGCAATATGCCTTATGCACCCATCTATAGACTGTTAATGCATTGATAGAATTTTGGAAACAAGAGATGCAAAACTTGCAGATTGCTTATCCGAATGTACTTTCTTTGTAAGTACTTGTAAATACACTTTTTTTAGCACCTTTGTCATTAATATCAAAGGGGAAGTATTGTATGTAGAGTATGGAGTATTATATATGATGTAAAGAAGAAGTATAATATAGAGTACAAGGGAGATATAAGTTAGAGTATATATTAATTTTTTTGTATAAGGGTACAGTTAGTAACTTCACCATATTCCTTTGTTGCCATTAATGACAAAGGGGGAGATTGTTGGCAAGTTGACTATACTATTGTATATAACTAGATATAGTGTTGTCATTATGGAAATAAAGTCATATAGATTTTTGGAGTCAACACACATTATCATAAGGTCAAAATATGGCTAAGTATAGAAGACTGGATAGTTAGTAGAGCACCAGTAGATCAGAGCATCAATGCACATGCGTATGACCGAGTTATGGTACAAACCCTTAAATTTAAGCTGATAAGTGAGTATTCATGCTAAGTCTAAGAGTGCATGATCAGATGAGACAATATGTCAAAGATATAGACAGTTGAAGGGGTATAGTCAATGAATGCCAGAACAAAACATAACAAAGTATGCAACCGACTATTAGAATTTTGATTAGCAGTTATAATAATGTTTTGTAAAGGCTATGTGCCTATTGTAATTAGGTTGAAGACATATAAACATCTTTGTTTGTAAACACGCTTGAGCCAATTCACTTGGAAGCATTGTATGTAATCGGTTAGGCTGACCTAGTTAATTGTTTTGTTAGCACATATAAATATAAGATGCGCCTTTGTAATAAAACATGGAAGTGAATAAAGAGTTAAGAGAAACAAAGTAGAGACATGCGAAGTGAAGATAAATGAGTTAGAGATTTACATGGGGCTAAAGCATCAGCGCACAAAAGGAACTGATCAGAAAAGCAATGTCACAGCGATAGTTCATCCAGCAGATATAGTGTGTATCTGAGATCAAAAGGTTGTAGCCTTCACCACTTGAGTAGTGAGATCTAGGACAGTGTGTCCCCACCCCTAATAGGGTTATTGTAAAAGAATCCTAACAGGGTCTGACCTTTGACTAGGTCACTATACTAAAAGCATTGTAAAGAAAAACTCCTAACAGGGTTGCAGATCTTCTAACAAGGATCATAAAACACTAGTGCAGTTCATAGTGGGTTTCAATTCCCACCGGGGTTTTTACCTATTTGGGTTTCCCTGTAACCATATTGGTGTTATGTGTTGTGATTTTTTATCTTGTTTATATTGATATACATTTCAGTACTTAAGCAATCAAGTTAAGATTCAAGAGTTAAGAAATTAATAAGATATAGTGAACACTGATTCACCTCCCCTCTCAGTGTTCCCATTCCTAACAAAAACAACTTTTCTGCCATTAATGCTTGCCATGTAAACATAGAATGCAATAGGAAATTTCATTCTTTGTCTTTGGTATCAATTAGGTAGTGCACTCTTGCATACTGCATCATATAGTCTCCAAATGGTTGTAGTCCAAGGCACATACTCCAAGGGTGAGTATACCAGCCGCGCAGGGGTCTTGATGCGGAGGAAAGAGGTGCACTTCTATTTGGTTTCCCCAAATAGGCTAAAACTTACTATTGTCTTCTTAGGTCCCTCAAACTCTTCTTCACAGAGGAATCAAATCTAAGATCCATTCTAATTTCAAGACCAACCAAGGTCATGATCCTAGTCTTCTTCAAGACTCCTTCCACTTAGCTCCACACCAATAGAGTTTCTCAAACCTTCATACAAACCTTACCCTTTGAAACCAAGCCATCTAATGGTTTTAATATACTTATAACAACACAACATCAATTTTTGACAACTTTCATGGCAAGGTGTTGGTACCCAAGACCATATCCTTCATTCTAGGCTCCTAGGCTACTAGCCCTGTCCAACGAGAATCTTGTAGATTCCTTCCAACTTTCCCAAATGACCTTCCAAAAAAAATACATATTTAAATACCCTTTATTGATTTGTTAAACATATGTGAATCTTGCATGGGATTTCTTTGGACTGACCTTGAGATAAATCTGTTGTCTCTGTTTGGAAGAAGGGCTAAAAACACCACATTTACAAAAGAGCACCTAAGAGGGGACCTTGCCAAAGCTTAAGACTATGAAACAGTCTTAGGTAAGGATCCAAAAAAAAGGAATTTCAACTTTTTTTGGGCTTTCCAATTGTTTAAGCATTCCATGCAACAAACCCTCTATTTAAGGGTCATTAAACTAGGTCTTTCTTGTTCAAAGCCTTCTAATCACTTCTAGAGCTTTCCCATAGTGGATTCATCTTTTATTCCATCTATATTGATGGATTCAAACATTAAACCACACACTCATGTGGCAAGTTTTCTTGCTGCTACTCCCATGGCTTCTTTTGAATGCAATGTCAAGGCACAACTCACTACCCAAGTTTCTGTTACTCACAACTTTTGTTTGAGGACTCAATTATGAAATCTCTCTAGTAAGAGTGTTCAAAACTAGGGATTTTACAACATATATAAAAATTAGACAAATCCAATGGTTCAGTTAGAAGATCTTGCCCCTACACCGAGACTATATTTTCTTGGGCAGAACAAGAAATCTGCAAGATTGAACCCTACTGTCATAGTATAGACAGTCAAGTATAGATTCCAAGAAATGAAAAATGATTCATGATATAGATAAGGAAGAAAAATAAATATGCATTCAATAAATTATTGAAACCACAAAACCAAAGCTATTCACACACAACAATGCAAAACTCATATTGAAAATGTTTGTTGTTTACACATAGTCTCTGTTATAGCCGTATAGAGATCCAAAACTAATACACCAACCAAAAATAAAACTTCACAACTTCTGCTCTGCTCTCATGCTCAAGAGCTCCTTCACACACACACACCTTCTCCCCAAAAAACTCTCCTTTTTGTTTTCCACTCCAAAACCTAACTAACTCCCCAATCTTCAAAGTGCTAAAAGATGTCAAAAACAATGTTGTCAAAATTGACAACTAAGTTCACAATTCGACCACTAGACCTAATGAGGCCTTCCCCTCTATTTTATGGCCTTGAACAACTTTCCCAACTCTATATCCATCTTGTTCAAACCATATGACCCTAAGTCTATTACATAGTGACCCTTGTAGGGTTCTTTTGCCTTATCATGGCAATATTGACAAGAACATGGCCTAAATAGATTGAAGGCACTAATGGCCCAAATTACAACAAATTAGAGACTTTATGGAGAAATTTCTAAGACCTCTTTGTCTTCTTGAGATGCTTTGCATCAGGTCTAGAGCTAATCTAGCTCCCCCTATGACCATGAAGGTCATTTAACCATAAATGGGAGGTGCGTCCATTGTAGATGCATCCTCAACTATTTCATCAACATTATCCTTCTTTTCTTCCTTCCAAATCAAGCTCACATCTTCTAAAGCTTGCACAAATTTGACTTCTCCTACTTCTTCCAAAATTGGTCCTTCAAACTTTTTAGGGCTTTCCTGTCTTTGCACTCTTGTTCTGCAGAACTTTAAGATATGTCCAGCCTTGTTACATGAGTGACAAATGACTGGAGGCCTCATATTCCTCAACACATTCATGTGGGTTACCATACTGCACTATTTGGCTGTGTGACCAATATAGTTGCATATCTGACATGCGATGTTTTGAGAATTTCTTACATTTTGTTGTGGATGACTTCTTTGATTTTTCTGATTTTGATTTGATCTACAATTCATAGCTCTATGACCAAATTTATTACATGAATAACAATAACCATTGAATGGTCTTACCTCTTTACAATTTCGTGCTACATGTCCATGTTTGTTACAAGCATAACAAGTCTTGTTTACTAGCTTGCACTCATCTTTGGGTGGTTCAACTTCTGCTTATGTATGATTTCCTATCTTCTTAGCTTCTGAAGATTTTTCTGATGCTTTCTTTCTTGCTCACATGTCATTGATCTGATTTTGTGCTTCATTGAATCCAATACTGCTAGTGTCTCCTTTAACCTTTTGTGCATACAACTAAGACTCTATTAGATCCTTGCTTGTGTGAAATTTGTCAATATGATTCTTTGCTTTAGTAAATTCAGATTCCACTTGCTTCTTGATGTTTTCTAATTCCAAGATTTTCATGTTAGATTGCCTTTGTTCTTCATCCAACTACTTATTTTCTTTGATATGTTCTTCATAGGCTTCTTGATTATTAAGTAACTTTTCATCCAATTCTTTAATCTGATCTTTCAGAGATGTGTTTTCCTCATTTATCTTTTTAACCATTTTTCCCAAATCACTAGTGGAACAGTCTTTCAAATCTTTTCTTAGTTTTTTGATGACTGCATGAGAATCACTAACCTTTTCTTTCAGTTCTTCAATTTCTTTTTTGGATTTGTCAAGGTCTTCAAGTGCTGCTTCAAGATTCTTTTTTAGATGTTTCATTTCTCCCTTATCCATGATATCCTCAAGTGGTTAAACTTATCTTCAGAGGACCAGAGCTCTGATAGCATTTGTTAGGAATGGGAACACTGAGAGGGGGGGGGGGTAAATCAGTGTTCTATATATTAATACTTTTTCTTTACTCTTGAATCTTAACTTAGTTTCTTATGTACTGAAATGAATATTAATGCAAGTAAGATAAAAAACTACAACACATAACACCAAATATGATTATGAGGAAACCCAAATAGGTAAAAATCCTGGTGGGAATTGACACCCACTAAGAACTTCACTAGTGTTTTATGATCCCTGTTAGAAGATCTTGCAACCCTGTTAGGAGTTGTTCTTTACAATGCTTTTAGTACAATGACTTGGTCAATGGTCAAACCATGTGAGGAGTCTTTTACAATTAACCCTATTAGGAGTGGGGACACACTATCCTAGAGCTCACTGCTCAAGTGGTGAAGGCTATAGCCTTTTGGATCTCAGATACACACTATATCTGCAAGGTGAATTATTGTTGTGACACCACTTGTCTGATCAATTCCTTTTGTGTGCTTATGCCTTAGCCTCTTGTAAAGCACTACAACATACTAACCGCTCTTTGCATACCTCTACTCTGCTCTTACCAATTTCTATATCTCATGCCATACATAATTACAAGGGCGCATGTCTTATTTATATGCGCATACAAAACTTTTCATCAAGTCATCCTATAACTAATTACATACAATGCTTCCAATTGAATTGGCTCAAGCATGTTTACATATTATCATATTAACATGTCTACAACCTAAATACAATATGCGCATAGCCTTTACAAAACAATATTACAAGCACTAATCAAAATACAAATAGTTAGCCCTGTACTCTATTCTATTTTGCCGCTTATTGACTGTGACTCTTCAACTAGTTGTATCTTCATCATATTGACTCATATGATCATGCGCTCTTAGAATTAGCATGATTACATACTTAAAATCTTATCTTCAAGGGTGCATGTCATAACTCTGTCATACACACGTGTGTTGATGCTCTGTCCACCTGGTGCTTTGCTATCTGTCCAGTCTTCTATACTTAGCCATGTTTATGATCTTCTACATTATGCACTGACTTCAAAACTTCATATGAATTTTTTTCCATAATGACAACACTAAATATAGTCATATACTTCAGTATAGTCAACTTTCCAACACTCATATCCTAGGGGAGATGCCCCAACTGCTATATCTCCTGGTAGGCTATCCTAAAATCAACACATGGACCCCATAAAGCTCTCTTTGCCTAAATTTAGGTGTACATCACAACACCTTGAGGCATACCCTGTACATGGTCATACTGCCACAACACTCAGAGGAAGTAAAATCTCTCAATAATATGAGACGACCGCCCTATCATCCATCTGCAAGAGAGCATGAAAGGAAGCTCCGAGTCACCCTTAGGCCATGACTCACATCCAAGATATGGCCACTAGACAACCTGATCAATATCATCTATGACACGGTGCTAGTAATCAACCTTTCCCATATGGGCCTACACAAACATACCCTCATATATCTAGGCAAACAACCATCCCAGATCTTGATGATGTGCTGCAATTGGTCTCGTCACTAGGAGATGCTCCCATGTCCAAAGCTGAAGAATAATAACTCTTGTAGAGAGAGTGGAGGAACATCTATACACTACTGTATGCAACTTGTGATAGAGCTATGCTAGAAGACATGATCCCCAATCGAATCATCAGGGCTGAACCATCAAGTCCTCCAGAATAGGACCTTAACCAACTACAAATCCATGACCTCGCCTATCTGGTATGAGGAATCCTCTGATCAAGGCACCCAAAACTGTTGGGAAAACTAGGAAAGAATGGAACTAAGACCACTGAATGTGATCATCACCAATGGTAGATCCTGGAATACCCGATGACATGCAGCACCATCATACACCTAATCATAGAAAACCAACTCTCCTCGAGTCAAAATATGCAAGAGCCGGTACACATCCTTAGGGGTGATCGTCATCTCACCCATAGGAAAATGGAATGTATTATGGTCTGAGTGCCACCTCTCAGCCATAGCAGTAATCAATCCTTGATTCACTTGGAATCGAGGTAGAACCAGAAGGAAAGACAATCCACATCGACTGATTTGTCTCTAATTTGCACCGCTTAGATCATCGATCATACTAAAAGGCAACAGGTACAAACCACAAACACCTAGTGACTTAAGAACTGTTTGCAAAAATCAAGTTGAATCACATCAATTCCAAAATTAGTTATCTTTTGAATTATCCTAAGTCAATCACAAAATTTACAAAATATTAGATCACAATCAATTTTTCCTGATTCTATTCAAAGAGGATGGAAAATTCATCATCATCATCATCTAAGTCAAGATTGACAATCAAACATTCAAATCATAGTGACTAAAACTGACATCCTATAACTTGCTACCAAATCAAGTTTATTACCTACGTCAATCAACTGATCGACGATACTAAGCAATTCAGAAAAATGACTAAGGCATTTAAAATTTTTCCTACCAGGGTAAAAGTGCTATTTAATTTCTTAGACACACTAAAATGAAAAAGTGATATTTAAAAGTTTAAAAGCACCATCAAAACTATCAAATGCGCTAAAAATTTGCATATGCACTAAAACTATTTAGTTTACGCTACTTTAAAATTTGAAAGTGCTATTTCATCAATCAAAAGCAAAAATCCATTCAAACACGCTGCTCTAAAAATTAAAAGCGCTAAAATAAATTCCTAAGCAAATCATGCCCTAATATCAAAATTCAAAAGCACTATTATATTATGTGGACACACTAATTCAATTTTTGGAAGTGCTAAAAAACTGGTAAACATGCTATTTCATTGAAAAAAAGCAAAAAACTAGGGTTTTTCTATGAATTTTTTTTTAAAAAAATAATTTAAAACATGAAATTAAAAACGGAGAGGATCAGGCACTTATTGGAGGTCCATAGGTCAATGGCCGTTGAAACTGTCGCCCACGCTCGAATCTGTGCTCACAAATCAAAATCACCATTGCGAAGAGCTTGGAGGAGTCAGAGACAAAAGTGAAAAGTCAAAAGTGAAAATAACTTTTTACCCCTTTATATAGACCTTTTTGACCTAAAAAGGGCATCTTTGACCAGAAAGTGGTCGCAGACCCAAATTTTTCACCAAATCGGCCAAATCAGGGGCATTTGTCATCACACAAATGCAAAATCATTATTGGAAATGAAATCAAAATTCATTTATAATTTGACCTAATCAACGCAAATTGACCTATATCATCAAACTTTTTCAAACAATGATCAAATTCCATTTTATTTCTGAGGGGGCATACACTTGGATGATCATGAACAACAACAACATCATCGAATCAGGGGCACAACCATCAAATCAGAGCGTAATCTTTTATTAGGAAATTTTTTTCTAATCAATCGAAAGGGGCATCAAACATTGAATTAGATCAAATCAGGTACCATATCAGCGATCTATCATCATATCGACCATTAGGACATCAAATCAATCAAAATCAATGAAAACTGCATCAATCCTATCATCAGAATCTGCATCTCATATCGAACAATAAAATCGACCATTAAAGGAATCAGGACCTTATATCAGTTGGATCATAACACTCTTTGAATCGACACGCTTCACATGTTGACTCAAAGAGGGGCATTTGTAATCACCAAAAAGTGTACAGGATCATTCATGTGAGTAATCAAGGCAAAACTAAGGAATAATCAAGGCAATTAAATTGAAACAAGCATTTAGCCAATCAAAATTCAAATCAAGCTTTAATTCAATTTAATTAAAAATTAAATCCATAAATTCAAGTTAAATCGATCAAATCATTATAAATCAAATCAATGTGCAATTAATCTAATTAATTGTATAGTTCAATTTAAATCAAATCAACCCATTCAAAGGGTACACATGGCTAAACAAATTAATTAAGTCTTATTTTCTCTCAACACCACATGGGAGGAAAAAGCCTCAACCAATAGGATTTAAGGAAAGAGCTTACATGGATCAAGCCAAAATGAATCTCAATCACTCAATTGGAAAGAACATCTTGTCCACTCATCTTGTCTTCTTGTCCCAAGCTTTGAGGAAAATCCATTTAAATTGTCTCCAAAGGGTGGAACCAAGGACTTAACCCCAACCTAACCTTGATCAAATCCAATTACACCCCCTACCCTTTCCAAAATCTATAAAAGCAAGGCATAAATCACTCAATTATCATCCACAAATCTAAGAATAGCATCAAACCTCTTGCAAATTAGAGCTAGAAAGGCAATTTAGAGCTAAATAGTTGTATTCAATTTGGAATTAACATTGTTATTTGCTTTATCATATCAATTCTCATTCTAGGACTGTCACTAATGGAGGCTTGCTGAGAGCTTCATCATTAGCATCCCTAGCTAGAGATCCATAGAGTGCTTAATTATCAATTTCTAGCTTAAATAGATTTCTAATTGTGGTAATTTAGTTGTTTATTTGAATTATTGATGATACTAACCCTATGAAGGTACAAATTCTAGTACACAACTACCAATCTCATCTCTCAAATTTTCTCAATAAAACATGTTCCAAGAAATCATTTCACGTCAAATAGTAATTTTTAATGCACCTTTATGAATTGATATTAACATGTTCTTATTACAATATATATGTCTTGGATAAAATTATCTAGAATATCTACATTTCTTTTCAAATCCTTGATACTTGTTGTCATACATTTTAGTTGGTAACCTATCTCTTTGTCTTTGAAATATCTTCACCTTTACACTCATTTGGAATATATTAGTGCTAATCAATTTTCATTTCCACTTATCTCTTTCAAAAAGGGTTTCAAAATTGAAAAATCCTCAATGTATCTCTTGAATTTTCATGACCAACAAGTTTCTTCAAATTCTCCTTGAATTTTATGAAAATGGTAGCACAAGGTTATAATGAACCATTACCCACCAGTCTTTCCCTACCCATAGTTACTTTGACTATCTTGAGGTTAACTATCTAATTGCACTTGAAAATAATATTCCATATATGATTTGTAACTAACCCTTGTAGAATAGGAACTACTCACCATGATCATGAAATAGCCAACTAAATAACATAGATCATAGAAAAAAGAACTTCCACATGAGAACAGAGAAGAAACAACAAAAGATGTTATTCCACCAAATCAATAATACAATGAAACACAAGATGCAAGAAAGGCCTTGATTATATAGTCAACAAGAGGGCATAAGATTAGATAAGAAAATGCTATGCATATTAATCATAGATGCTATGAGACAACTAATTAAACAAGTATTAAATGACCTAGGTAAATAGATTTACATAAATATAAGATGTGATAAGAGCTTATTTAGAAAACTAAGACTTCTAGAATGACACCTAAAACCTAAGTAAAATTAAGTCATGTAAATAAGTCCCCTACTAGGAACTAGCTATGTACAAGCTCTCTGCTAGGTGAAAAACATTATTCACACCAACACCTACAACCCCCATTTCCCTATCAATTATTATTACCTACAAATACACATGTGCAACATCTACATTGTAGTCAAAGATCTCCTATGCATGTTTATAATTATTCAGATAAAATTATATAACATGCAAAGGATAGAACTCTAACCACTTAATTGTTATCATCCCACTTTAAAAATTAACTTCATTTCATTATATATCAAATGCATACTAAAGGAAATTTCTCTTCTATCAATACATGTAAAAAAATTAACTTCATTTCATTAAATATCAAATGCATACTAAAGGACATTTCTCTTCTATCAATACATGTAGGTGAACTCCATATCACCAAATTTTACATTTTCCACTACAAAAAAAATGTTTATAAAAACCTAAAACATTGGAAAAGTGATCCTAGTCTTAGATGCACATTAACCTATAATTAATCTTATTTTCCACCACAAAACATTTGAATAGGTGTGAATTGGTTTGACTTTGGTCTATAGAGGAGAGCCAAATAGTCTCGGATCCACACTTAATTTATAATTGTTGTGTTGTGTGTGATGTGATGTGTATGTATGCAAAATATTCTAAAGAAAAAAACTATGAACATGATAGACATAATGTACATGAAACTAAGAACATAAATACAAAAAAAGAAGTATAAATTTGGAAATGGTATACATAGAGACACCAGTGACGAAAATATTAAAGAAAACTCAGAAAGTTAGGCACTAGGCATTGGAGTCTTAGAGTAGTCTAATGTAGAATGAAGTGGGGGCAATAGGATTAGGAGGTCTTCAAGATTCCACCCTCAAAATTTGACATTGATTTGGGAGGACACTAGCACTTGTATCTAATATCTAAGAACTTCTCATTGTTCAAAGTTTTGAATTGTTTATCGTTATCTACTTTATTTGCCCGTATCTTTCGATTTTCATCAATTGTCAAATATAGTCCCAAACACATGAAAAGGGGGATATAATGGTTTTGTTGTATTGGGGATTTCCTAATTCAAACCTTATGTTGGTGTTCACACCTCTTAAAAAAAAATGAAGAGTGATAAACCATTACGTATTCCCTCAAGATTAGATACATAAAAGGAAATGAAATCACAAAGATTACCTCATACACAAAACCCTATTTGGATATTATGTAAGAAGATGATGGTTTACAAATTCTTAATAAACATAGTGTCCATACAATAGGTGATACTTCAATGTAATTTTATTTTGATCTTCAAATTTTATGCTTTGATATGTCTATAACCCTACAATAAATTATTTGAATTGTTTTCTTGATCATAAAATTACTAATAAGAAATGAATCGAGTTGACTTGCTAAAGAGTTAGATTTTCAAATGAAAAAGGGAATCAAATTTATATATGTAAATTACACCTTTTTGTTAACAACTTTTAAGGAAAGGCTAACAAAGGATGCAATGGTTAAGGACCCAAAATTGGCATTCAAATATTTGAGTTTGGAGTCAAATCAAGAGGATACTAGCACTAGGTGCTCATGTCCACCCGTTTTGGTTGAACCAAGGACTAGGCCCTAGTTGAGGTGATCCAAAATGAAAATTTGGTCCTAGATCAGGCACACTCAAATAGGTTCAAGAACAACAACCAAGAAAGGTGCTAAATCTAGCATGCAATTATCAACAATATACAATTTACAACACTACCCAACCAAGTTTGCTAAGAAATAAACAATCCAATATTTTTCTTTCTAACAATGTAAATTAAAAAGAGAAATAACTATCTCTCCATATCAATATTTCTTCTCAATTCATAATTAGATGTTAATGATAATTTTTATTAAAATTTTTAATGCAAAACACCTTTTTCAATCTCTTGATAGCCATATCTATAAGAGGATTTTTTTTTTTTTTAATAAGGGCTTCCCACTCCACATAGTTACTAGTTGTATCCCCAAAATTGTGAGAATCATAGTAAAATCATGTTTCTCATCTTTGAAAAAATTAAATATGCCCATGCTAAACCAAGGCCACCCTTAGATACCCCATGAAAATTTAGTTTTCCATCTCTAGCAAGAGCTTTCCATTTCTAATGAGATAACGAGCTACATAGGCTTTATCTTGGGGGAATTCCATGCTTAAGCTATTGAGTGAAAGTGGTTTTGGGATGAATGACCTCTTAGGAAGTCTTAGTACTTTGACTCTATGAGAACCATCTAGATGTAATCAGTGCTAAGTGGACCATTGATTCTCAATTGAGACAAGTCTATGTGAACTATTATTCATTAAAATATATATTTGTGAGTTTGACTCAAATATTGCATAGTTGAATCATGATATAAATATTATAATTTGACATTGTGTGGAAAACACCTCCCATTTGTCAATAGATGTGATACTACTTTATAATGAAAATATTATAAGGCACACTACTTGCTAAATATTTTATAAGTGGGGGAAGCAAGCTAAGTGGATTTGATTGGGGGGAAACTCCATGGTGAGGTGTGCCTGAGTCAAAGTATTACTAGGATGGGGGTTTGTCTTGGGAAGTCTAGATGTTTTACCACTATTAGCATCATATAGATGCAATGAGTTCTAAGTGGATCATTCATTTTTAGGTGAGATGCTTTCATGTGAACCACTTACTCATGAAATACAGGTCAATAAACCTAACTAAAAAATCATGTAGTTAAATCTTTATATAAATATCATAATTTGACACAATTGTCAATGGATGAGATAAATGAGCTCTCTATGAATGGTTTATGAGGTAGCCAATTTGCTAAAGGTTTTACATATAAGCTAGTTCAAGCTAAGTGGGTTTGATCTTGAGAAAAATAGACGGTTAAGAATGCTTGCATCAAAGTATCATTCAACCTCCCCATAAATCCTAATGCTTCAATCTTGTGTGCATTACCTAGATGCAATGAGTGCTAGGTAGAACATCCATTTTTATGAGAGATTAGCTCATGTGAACTACCACTCATAAAATACAAGTCAACAAATTAAACCATGCAATTGAAACTTGATATAAATATCATAGTTTGCCATTTATTTTCTTTTCTCTTATTTTTACCATTTATTAATATTTTTAAAATTATTATAATATGCAATTTAGATTTTTTATGAGTAGAGAGAGATTTGAGTGTTTAATTATATGTTAACCACGAGGTTACATATATTCCCATTACTTTGTTTGTTGAGAGGAAATACAACTTGTATTATCTTTACAATGTATTTGTATTGAGAGTTGCAAAAGTTAAAGTTGCACAAACAATTGATCTTTTAGTCAAGAGTGAAGGATTGAGAAGTATTTATTTTGAACAATATTATTTCAAAGTATGAAGTTATGCTTCTTTTTCTTGTCAACATTTTAAATCACAATTTGTGATCTATCATCAGGATAGATGTAAATAGTGTGAGAGAATGTAGAATTAGATCTTAAGAAGGAGAGGTGAATTCGTGCACCAAAAACAAGACAAGGGAGAGGAGCATAGAGATAAACTTCAAATAAATTAACAATGATTAAAAAAAGAAGAGAAAACTGAAGATTGATAAGTGGGAAGACAA
This sequence comes from Chamaecyparis obtusa, assembly GCA_027943335.1. Classification (NCBI taxonomy): domain Eukaryota; kingdom Viridiplantae; phylum Streptophyta; class Pinopsida; order Cupressales; family Cupressaceae; genus Chamaecyparis; species Chamaecyparis obtusa. The sequence goes on from BSBK01001217.1 coordinate 460,170, forward strand.
AAGAGGGCTACCTAAGACTATGATATTAAATTATGCAAGAATTAGCTAATATAATTCTTCTTTGAAATTGATATAAAAAAATAATGCTAGAGAATGAAAAGATAAAAGATAATAATGACAATTTTAAAATTTTGTGGAAAATTATATAAAAATGAAAAGAATACCAAAGGCTTTTAGCTCATTACTTGATCACAATTGGTGAAGGTAATGGTATTTTTCTCAATTATGCCATCCAATAAAGTTCAAAACCCTAGAGGTATGATATAAGGGATGAGGTTGGGATTGTGACCTAGATGTCTTCGACAAAATAGATACTCCTCAATTCTTAGCACAAAAGACATATTAATATAGACTCATGCTCATAAATTAGGCCAAGAACAGTTGAATAATTTACCTTTACTATAGAAAACAAGTTAATAATGTTAATTTTTTTAGCTCAATTGGTGGAATGTTCTTTGATTGTATGATCTACCAAAGTTCAAAATCCAAAGATACGATATAAGAGATGAGGTTGAAATTGTGCCCTATTTCTTTTTTCTAATTAGATACTCAAATTTTGACATTAAATATCCAACAATATAAACTCATGCTCACATATTAGAATAAGAATAGTTAAAAAATACACCTTTACGAAAAATAAGAAAACAAATTATAAATATACCAATATAAATGGAAATAATGAGAAGTTTGATGTCAGTGAAATTTATAGAAAAAATGAGAATACATGAAAAAACACTTAAAGATCCAAAGTGTACTTTAGCCTTGGTAGGACTACTTTAGCCTTGGGGGCTTGGTATCCTTTCTTTTATCATATTCAAACCTATGCATTGCTCTCTCATTTCAATTCATGCTAGGGTTTCAATCTAGAGGATTAGATCTTGGCATTGCACATTCAAAGCTCTTCCTATGTGCAATACACACACATATTCTATTACATCTGACTATTCGTGGATGTGGAAATTGCCAAAACAAGGGTTTGACTAAGGAAAAACCCTATATAGCCACCCCAAAACACCATTTTCAGATATCTAGAGTCGCTATTTTAGGAGTTGTAAAGCAGATTTGGATATACTTTTTGGCAAAATTTTGGGATCCACAAACATAATTTCTATCGAAGTAGTGCAGGTCAAGGTCGACATAAAGGGGCACAATTGTGCCCCTATATTTGGGTCAAGGTTGACCTGGTTCAGAAAAAGGAAAAGATTTCTGGGTTTTGTCTGTCTCTGTGTTTCTGTTCCAAATTTGATTGTAGAATTTTCAGAAACTCAGTACAGACACCAGAAAATAGATATTTCCAGATCTGCTATGTTATGAGGTATGTATTTCATTTTATCTGATTTCATTATTCTTTGCAAGCATTTCCAGATTTATATTCCTTATCATTAGAATTCCATGTTTGTGTTAAATATTGGTTTAGGGTCTCTTTTATGTGCAAACCCCCATTATTCTAAATCCTATCCATATTTTACACCTAAACAAACACAATTGTCAATGGATGAGATAAATGAGCTCTCTATAAATGGTTTATGTGGTAGCCAATTTGCTAAAGGTTTTGCATATAATCTAGTGAGCTAATTGGGTTTGATCTTGAGAAAAATAGATGGTTAAGAATTCTTGCATCAAAGTATCATTCAACCTCCCCATAAATCCTAATGCTTCAACCTTGTGAGAATTACCTAGATGCAATGAGTGCTAGGTAGAACATCCATTTTTATGAGAGATTAGCTCATAAATTGTGAGTTTGGTAGGAGTACTTTAGCCTTGGGGGCTTGGTATCCTTTCTTTTATCATATTTAAATCTATGCATTGCTCTGTCATTTCAATTCATGCTAGGGTTTCAATCTAGAGGATTAGATCTTGGCATTGCACATTCAAAGCTCTTCCTATGAGCAATACACACACATATTCTATTACATTCGACTATTTGTGGAGGTGGAAATCACCAAAACGAGGGTTTGACTAAGGCAAAACCCTATATAGCCACCCCAAAACACCATTTTCAGATATCTAGAGCCGTTGTTTTGGGAGTTGTAAAGCAGATTTGGATATGCTTTTCGGCAAACTTTTGGGATCCACAAATAGAATTTCTGTCGGAGTAGTGCAGGTCAAGGTCGACATAAAGGGGCACAATTGCACCCCCATATTTGGGTCAAGGTCAAGCTAGTTTAGAAAAGGAAAAGATTTATGGGTTTTCTCCGTCTCTGTGTTTTTGTTCCAGATTCGATTGTAGAATTTCCAAAAACTCAGTACAGACACCAGAAAAATTGATATTTTCAGATTTGCTATGTTATGAGGTATGTATTTCATTTTATCTGATTTCATTATTCTTTGCAAACATTTCCATATTTATATTCCTTATCATTAGAATTTCATGTTTGTATTAAATATTGGTTTAAGGTCTCTTTTATGTGCAAACCCCCCTTGTTCTAAACCCTATCCATATTTTACACCTAAACAGACACAATTGTCAATGGATGAGATAAATGAGCTCTCTATGAATGGTTTATGTGGTAGCCAATTTGCTAAAGGTTTTGTATATAAGCTAGTGAGCTAAGTGGGTTTGATCTTGAGAAAAATAGATGGTTAAGAATTCTTGCATCAAAGTATCATTCAACCTCCCCATAAATCCTAATGCTTCAATCTTGTGAGCATTACCTAGATGCAATGAGTGCTAGGTAGAACATCCATTTTTATGAGAGATTAGCTGATGTGAACTACCACTCATAAAATACAAGTCAATAAATTTGACTTAAAAAACTATGCAATTGAAACTTGATATAAATATCATAGTTTGCCATTTATCTTCTTTTCTCTTATTTTTACCATTTATTAATATTTTTAAAATTATTTTAATATGCAATTTAGATTTTTTATGAGTAGAGAGAAATTTGAGTGTTTAATTATATGTTTACTGCAAGGTTACATATATTCCCATTACTTTGTTTATTGAGAGGAAATACAACTTGTATTATCTTTACAATGTATTTGTATTGAGAGTTGCACAAGTTAAAATTGCGCAAACAATTGATCTTTTAGTCAAGAGTGAAAGATTGAGAAGTATTTATTTTGTACTATATTATTTTTAAGTATGAAGCTATGCTTCTTTTTCTTGTCAACATTTTAAATCACAATTTGTGATCTATCATTAGGATAGATGCAAATAGTGTGAGAGAATGTAGAATTAGATCTTAAGAAGGAGAGGTGAATTCGTTCACCAAAAACAAGACAAGGGAGAGGAACATAGAGACAAACTTCAAATAAATTAAAAATGATTAAAAAAAGAAGAGAAAACTGAAGATTGATCAGTGGGAAGACAAGAGAGGGCTACCTAAGACTAAGATATTAAATTATGCAAGAATTAGCTAATATAATTCTTCGTTGAAATTGATATAAAAAAAAAATGCTAGAGAATGAAAAGATAAAAGATAATAATGACAATTTTAAAAGTTTGTGGAAAATTATATAAAAATGAAAAGAATACCAAAGGCTTTTAGCTCATTACTTGATCACAATTGGTGAAGGTAATGGTATTTTTCTCAATTATGCCATTCAATAAAGTTCAAAACCCTAGAGGTATGATATAAGGGATGCGGTTGGGATCGTGACCTAGATGCCTTCCAACAAATAGATACCCCTCAATTCTTTGCACAAAAGACATATTAATATAGACTCGTGCTCATATATTAGGCCAAGAACAGTTGAACAATTTTCCTTTACTATAGAAAACAAGTTAATAATGTTCATTTTTTTAGCTCAATTGGTGAGATGTTCTTTGATTGTATGATCTACCAAAGTTCAAAATCCAAAGATACAATATAAGAGATGAGGTTGAAATTGTGTCCTAATTTTTTTTAACTAATTAGATACTCCTCAAATTTTAACATTAAATATCCAACAATATAAACTCGTGCTCATATATTAGAATAAAAACAGTTAAAAAATACCTTTACCAAAAACAAGAAAACAAATTATAAATATACCAATATAAATGGAAATAATGAGAAGTTTGAAGTCAGTGAAATTTATAGAAAAATTGAGCATACATGAAAAAACACTTAAAGATCCAAAGAATGGACACATAAAAGTGTAAAAAACCGGCCACAAGGTTAGCGTTTTGATGGTGAGTGAAGGAAGAAAAAAACAAGAAGCAAGTGTTGTTCAAAGCAATGACAAATTTTATTGATATTTGGACTCATTTTCTTATCTATTCCTGCAGATTCTTCATCATCTCAGCCCTACTTTATTAATTTTATTCATATTTGGACTCATTTTCTTTCTATTCGCATGCAATAATATTTATTATGTTTACAGAAGAAGCATCCTCGAAAATGTATTTGCTCATATCATTTTCAGTGTGATTAGACATGGACTAAATTAGTAATAGACAATTGACTCACGTCTTTGTTGCGTGTTTGTGAAGGATTCAATTGCTTTCGCCGTAGCTGAGCCGCAATTGAAAGCTGGGAAATTAGTGTATGTCTCTATCATCATAAGTAAGAAAATTTTTACTTTGATAGGTCTATAAACCTACAATAAATGACTGGAATAGTTTGTTTTATCGTAAAATTGGTAATAAAAATATTTCTACTTTGATAGGTCTATAAACCTACAATAAATGACTTGAATAGTTTGTTTTATCGTAAAATTGGTAATAAGAATATTTCTACTTTGATAGGTCTATAAACCTACAATAAATGACTTGAATAGTTTGTTTTATCGTAAAATTGGTAATAAGAACTGAATCCAATTGTGTTGCTAGAGAGTTAAACTTTGAAATGGAAAATCGGATTATATTTATATGTTTAACTTATATCTATTTGTTAACAATTTTTGAGGAGAAACTAACAAAAGGCATGGGGGCTTTACTTAGTGAACTTGAATCATAGCACGTGTGTTATTGCATACTAAAGAATCTCCTTATTTTCAAAAAATATTGTCCCAAACTCTTTTTTTGTCATCCCATCCAATTACCCCATACCCATTTTCCAATATAAATCCCCACCCCGCCCCCCCAAACCGCCTCCCCTCCCCCTCCTCCTATTTAGGCAATATATTGTCCCCCTTTTTTTATGCATTTAAACCCGCCCAATATGAATGCATGTGGTATTATATTGTCCCTTCAGTGAAAACCCCACGACAAGGGGACACAACTATTAAGGGCTCAAAGTTGACATTCAAATGTTTGAATGTAGAGCCAAACTAGGTCAATAACACTAGGTGCTAACATCAACCTCTTTTTGGTTGAACCAAGGGGCTAAGCCCTAGTTGTGGTGATCCACAAAGCAAATTTGGTCCCAAATCAAGCACGTTGAAGAACAGAAACCAAGACATGTGTTAAATCTACTGCAAAATTGTCAATAGTATACAATTAATAACACTACACAACCAAGTGTCTAAGAGATCAATAACCTTTTCTTTTCCCCTTTGTAACAATGTGAATTAAAAAGAGAAAACCCTATCTCCATGTATCAATATTTCTTCTAAAGTCCTACTTAGATGTCAACGATGACAAATTTTTAACGACATTAACAATTTAACATGCAAAACATCTATTTCAATCTCCCTATAGTCATCCTTATAAGAAGATTGAATTATTAGAAGGGCTTCCCACTACACATAGTTATTGGTCTTATCCTTATAAATTGTGAGAATCCCAATAAAATTGTGTTTCTTCTCTGTAAAATTGTGTTTCTTCTCTCTCAATGTAAATATTCCACGCTAAACTAAGGTTTCCCTTATAAACTATTTGACAATTTAGCTTTGCACGTCTAATAAGGAATGAGGTTGAGATTATGCCCTAGACATCTCACAAAATAGACACCCCTCAACTGTTTGCACAGAAGTCTTACAATATAGACTCTGCTCACATATTAGACTAATAACCATATTAGACTAATAACGATACCTTTACCAAAATAACAAAACAAATTATGAATGGCACCAATATAAATAGGAAAGTCAATGCATATTGTAGTATAGAAATTGAGCATAAATGAGAAGGAAAAGAGGAACACTTAGTACGGTAACCCTAGGATCCAAAGAATGGACACGTAATAATATAAAATGCCGGCCACAAGGTTAACATAGTGATGATGAGCGAAGGAAGATTGGAACAAGAATGGAGTGTTGTCCAAAGCAATGACACATTTTATTCATAGAATCTGCATGCCACTTTCCTATTTGGACTCATCTTCTTATCTATTCCCTCAGATGTGACAATCTGCAGATTCTTCTTCATCAATACTTTATTCATTGTGAAGGAGAACCTTTTCACATGTAATAGTTTTTTATGATGTTTACAGAAGAAGCATCCTAAAAAATCTAGTTGTTCACATCAGCTTGTGTGAGATAAAACATGGACTAAATTTAGATATAGACAATTGACTTACGTTTTTGTTGCGTGTTTGTGAAGGATTCAAAGGCTGAGTCGAAAGTGAAAGCAAGGGAAAATTAGTCTGTGTTTATCATCAAAAGTAAGAATTTAGTTTTTGGTCAAATAGCGTGCCCACCCAAAATAAATACAAAAGCTATAAATAAGCACTAGAAGTCAATTGAATATGCCGTCTCATTTACACTTGAGATTTGAATTTCATTTTGTGTGTTTGAGATTATTTTAATGAAATCATGCAATTGGACCCAAATGTTCACTGGATTTGTGCATTCTTGGTTGAATTTTTTTGTTAGAGGGGCAATTTATCTTTAGTCAAGTCATCACACGTTTACAAAGAATATATGGGCATTAGTCTACAAGATGACCACCATAGGTAGAGTTTTGGTCAATTTAGGCATGAAAAATTGTTGTTGAAGTATCTAATATTACAAGTGTTATATCACACTTTATTACAATTAGTTGAAACATTGCTGCTAGAAAGTGAACATAAATTAAGTAGATTAAATGTACATTTTTAATAAACATAATATCTTGTGAAGTTTATAAATTGATATGGAACATTATTAATCACATTTCAATTCTAATCGTATGTATGTATATATAGACACACATACATATACATACACGTGCACATGCACATGCATGTATATGTGCAAATATATAATATGCATTTACACATATACATATAGATATATGCATATGTGTGTGCGTGCACATGCACTCATGTGTGTTATATATGTGTATGTACACATAAATATATCTAAATTTTTTTTGATAATCTTTTAAAAATATCTCCTTTTATAGAATGTTGTCTTCCTAAAATTTTGATTATAAGATAAAAATGACTAAATATATAATGACATGACCATAAAATTTAGGCCTTGAGTGCCAATCCAAAATATAGGCTTGTCATTGTTTTCTTTGTATATTTTGATTAAACCTTTTTCTACAAGTGCCTTTTCATTTGTCACGCCTTCTCTAAAATTTTGTCAAAAGAGGACATATAATGAATTTGTAGATGGAAGATCATTTCTTGATTAAGATTTTTGACAAAGAAATTAAATAATTATTTCTCAAGTAGGGGCATGAAAGATGGCGAGCAAGAACTCTCCACCTTTGCAAATAAATGAAAAAGCTTTCTCCATTACATTATTTCTTGTTATAGAGGTTTAATATGGTGATCTCGTGCTCTGAATTGTAGAAGAATTGAACTATGAAATTTTTTGAGAGCTCTGTAAAGGTATTAATGATCCCATGAGGGAGATGTAAGAACCATTTGAAGGCTTCACCACCCAGACAACATGAAAGAAATGGAGGAGATAGTTATCATTATAAGTAACCTCTCAACAAGTCATGAAAATTCCTTATCATGGTCTCAAAGGTCCTCTTTCCCTTTATAATTTCCAAACTCAAGGATTTCAAAGTGTCGTGGGAAGAGCACCATAGAAATGGGCCAATCTAATAGATAGGGGAACCATTCTTCGAATTAGAATGATTTCCTAGCTATTTTGACTTACAAGTTCTAAAGTGTGGATTTCATACCTTCCCACTCTTGGTTGATGACCAATGATGGTTGGAAAACCACTAGATTTTAACTCGGTTAATTGTTGTATTGGTTAAAAAGAGGTGGAGAAGGATATGATTATTTTTGTGGTGGATTGAAGTATGACTACTGTGGGCGATGAGTAAGATATGAGAAATTTTGTAGGATGTTAGGATAGGATTGGTCGTGGGTAGATTGTGATGTGAAGGATTGTGCAAAATGTATGTATGTCGACTAAGATAGGAGGATGCTTATGGTTGAGTGAGATATGTTGGTTACATGGAATTACATGAGCACGAGAAAATTGTAGTTGTTTCATGTAAGTGGATTGTGGTATATATGATGATTGAAAAAAGTATGTAGAGTGAGAAATGTTAGTAAATTGTGGGATGCAGGTGGGTTGTGTGATATGAGAGGATTTAGGGATGTAAGTAGAATGGAGGATAGAGGTATGAGTTGTATGAAATAACTAGTTGGAGGAATGCACAAGTAAACTAATATAAGAGGAATATGATATGGGATAGAAGATGAAGCCTATAATATGGAATCAATGTATTACTTTGAGAGGTGGTGTGGATCAATGTTTAAGGAATGGATAACAATATTTCTTGTTGCAATGAAATAAAACATTAGGAGGACATAGGATGTTTCCCAAGGTTGAGAATGATAGGGATTAAAAGGGGAGAAGGTGACATTTGAATGACCACATTGTCACAAGGCTCAAATAACCCCGAGGCTCCATAGATTCTCAGGAGGAGCTTGAGGAGTGTATGGTCTAACAATTTTCACTAACTTTGAAGCATACAATCTTTGTGGGAGCTTAGAACCATGCATGAAAAGATTGACAAGGATTGTGTCCTTACAAGTATCAATATGGAAGTCTATAATGCTCACATTGATAGGATTGTCTAGAGGAACTATTGTAGGATATGAGTCAACTCAAGTTGAGAGACCATCTTATCTTTGATAAATATTAAGCTGTGTGATATGGTCCTACTTGCTTATTTTGGTGATGGGTTTTTTTCATGCCTAGGAAAACTAGTAGTAAAATGTAGAGGTTTTTTAAATTAATAATTAGAAAAACAAGGGTGATTTCCCTATTAAAAATAACCCAAAGGGCCTAAATTTATCAAAAAATAGAGGCCAAAATGCCAATTACAAGAAACTCAAGAATCAGTCTCAGGCCAAAAAATCAATCCTTAAAAATCAAAAGTTTATCTATTCAATACTAATCAGATTATATCCAACATAATTGTCACAATCTCAAGGTTCTCAGAAGATTTCCTACCTTTGGTTTACCTTGGCATTCCTTTTTTCATGGGAGCCAACTAAATTAGCTATTGGATGCCTATCATTGAGAAAATCAAGGCTAGGATAGTGGCTTGGAAAGCTAGATGGCTCTCACTTGTAGGTAAAATTCTTCTTATCAAAACAATGCTCTCAGCTATTCCCAACTATTACCTTTCAGTGCTAAAAGCTCCTTCATTAGTGATTCAAATTATTCAAAAGCTACTAAAAGAATTCTTATGAGTTGGAAATTTAAATGGGAAAAATAAAATTCCACTTGTCTCATTGCAAGATATGGCACAGGTGAAAGCATTGGGCGGTGCTGGCATACATGACACGGAAAAAAGAAACAAAGCTTTTGGAGGCAAGTTAGTATAGAAAATGTATTCCAAGCCAGATAATAAGTGGTGTCAAATTATGCAACATAAATATCTAGATAACTCTTGCCCTTCAAGAGTATTCTCTACTCAAAATCCTCCCAAAGGCTTTGTTATATGGGATTTTATGATGTCATCTAGAGATATTGTGACCCAATACATTACTTGGGAGGTGAATAATGGTGACAGAGTTAAATTTTGGTGTGATTCCTGAAACGGTTTACCCACCTTAATTCTATTAGTCCCATCGGATGACATGGTTGTTTCTTCATAAACAAATTGGGGCCTCTTCCTTTTGGATTTGTCTTTGCAATATGTTTGTTCTCTAGGAGGATAATTTGGAAAGACCCAGGTGAGATGCCCATCTCATCTCAGGAAAGAATCATATTAACCAAAATTCTATCAGACAAAGTGGTTTACTTGTCAAGCAAGGAGGATAAGTTATTGTGGGCCCTTGGGAAAAATGGCTCATACAATATCAAAGATGGTTATAGGATTATCCAGCAGTTGGATTCAACTAAAATGCCCTGTTGTGCCTTCTCATTTTGTTGGAATCAAGTTACACTTCCCAAAGCAAGGTTTTTGGCATGGATTGCATTGAACAAAAGGGCCCTCACGAGTGATCTATCAGCTAAATTCCATATTTCCCAACCTTTCAATTGCCTCTTGTGTGACCAAGAAATTGAAGATGTAGATCATCTTTCCCTGAATTTCCTCTTTGCGCAGCAATGTTGGTAGTTTGTTCTTGGTAAAATACAATACCTCACTCCTCTTCCTAATATATTATGGGATCTCTTTCAAGCATGGCCAGAGTTACACTCTTCTTCCCTTTTTTCTAGTTTGTGGAAATGCATCCTGGCTATTGTGGTATGGGCATTATGGTGGGAACACAACAAGAGAATCTTCCTTAAAAATCCATCACCTATTGATTATGTCCTCACAGGTATTGAAAAATCCATATCGAAAGCAGTTAATGCCAGTCATCAAAGAACTAAATGTAATCCGATTTTATCTCTCTAGAATAGCTCTATCATTCCAGGATGGAAATGTATTCATGTCCCTATCGGTTGGCATCAAAAAGCTCACCCAAACTCCTCTCAGAGTAGAGATTTAGTTCACTGGCTTCCTCCTAAATGTGGAATAGCTAAAATCAACTTTGATGGCTCTTCTTGGGGCAATCCGAGAAGATCAGGGGTAGGAATTTGTATTAGAGATCATCAAGGAGACGTTCTTCCTATTAAATCATCCTCTCTTCCACTAGGGAAAAACAACATGGCTGAAGCCCATGCTTTATTTGCTAGATTAGTATTGGAAAAATAAGGTGGGTTTCAATCGATTCAAGTAGAAGGTGATTCCATGGTTATTATTAATTCCTGCATAAAATGAGAATCACATAGTTGGAAATCAACATATATCCTTCAACAAATATGGATTCTCTTTGATTCATTCAAAGAGATTTATATTTCTCACACTTTGCAGGAAGGGAATGCTCTGGTAGACTATCTAGCTAACCTAGGGTGTGATGGTATGATATTCGATGATCTAAATCTAGAGGACATTATTAAATCTGATCATGAGATGCAAAAATTGATTGCAAATGACAAAAAGAGTAAAAGGTCAGATTGAGTATTTAATTCAAATTCATGCTTTGGGGGTTGTCTGTGGATGACATTTTCATAAATCATGCTAGTGACATACTCATTTGTATAGTTTGGGTACTATGTGTGATTTTCCTCATGAATAGGTACACTGTTATCACATATGGCATTTAATCAAATATATCTTTGCATTATGCCCAGCTATTTCATGTGCTTTCTCACCATCAACATGTTGCTACTTACCTTGTAATGATGCTGGTTTCCACTCAGCGTGCAATGTACCCACTTTGACAGTGTGTTAAGGGTATGGCGGCTTGGTCTTAAAACTCTAAGTGCGCAAAATGATCTGTGTCAGGGGCTCGGTCATGTGACCAATTTATATTGGAGATTTTTTAAATCTTTCACATTATCAAGACATGATTACTTCTTTCATTAGTTTGGCTATAAGTTTCTCATCTTCTACATTTGATTTAATGTGTGTGTTTGGAAATATGGTGCTTCCTAGGTGTGAGTCATGTGGCCTCCTTCACGACAACTTTCCACCTCGTAATTATAGAGTATTTCTCTTGCCTGCTGAATCAGAGATGCCCCTTCTTGTGCAAATTAATGGTCTTCAACTTGATTTTGTCTTTGTGTTCCATTCTCTGACGATTCACATGGAAATTTGTAGGGTTATTGGGGAGCATGTGCTAATACCGAGATCTAACCAAGTGTTGTTTCCTTCATAGTTAGTATCAATTTTCTTCTCCAATTCGATGGATTTATTGCAGTCTATAGATTTATTGATACTAATTGCAAAAAAAGTGGTGCGCCCACAATTCATCATGGATAAAAGACTCATGTTGGCTCTCCACAAATATGACCTATAGTTGGGGTGTGCTCTTGTGGGTGACTAGTTTTCTTGACACCAGTTGCTGACTAAACACACACATATGATGGCCTATGACAACATTAAACAGGCTCTGGAGTGGCATAGTTTCATAGTTCTTAAGTCTAATTTGCAAGTTGTGGCTTTGGCTTTGGGAAAGGAGCTTGAAGCAAATATCTTCTGAAGTATCAATGCCATGCTCGATCTTCTGGGTACCCCCAATTCATCTCTATAGTCACTCCTTCCACCACTACTAACTTTAAGAAGAGTTCAGTCCCCTGTTGTTCCCCTATCGACTATGCCAGACCTCAATTTTCCACTCTCACCAGTTCCTTCTCCAAGTGATACCCTTCACGGTGTGTTGGTGAACCAGTCCCTTGACGAGAAAGAGGGTTGGGTAATGGAAAATCCCTCTGCTCCTCCTCCTGGTTGGGATGCTACTTGGGATCTAGTACATGGTAATTCTGATATTGTGGCCATGGAAGAATGATAACCCGTCTATCAAGTTTGGTTTTTGTGATGGTTCTTCAAGACATTTCCTTTTGTTTTGGAAGTTAGGTCTAGACTTCAACTTTCATGCTTGATGACATGATGATGGTCTTTTTGGAGATAATTATGTAGACTCCATGCTACAGTCTTTGATAATTACTCTATATGGAGATTGGTATAAATATTATGTATATCTGTGTAATTAATCAATTTCCAATTGTATATGATGAAGATTCTGAGTTTTCTTTCTGATTCTTTCCCGGATGAGTCTTTGAATCAATTTTTATTAAATAAATATATATATGGTTGCAAGTCCACTTCTGCTTTAAAAAAAAATCTCAAGAAGAGACCATTAAAAACACACTAATAGAACAACAAGTAACCCACCTCAGGAGTGGGAAAATAGCTCACCCACAACATGGGGAGGAGGAAGAAGGCCTAGAGAACAATTTTTCCTATGCCATTGAACAACCATCAAGGTGACACTTTCACTAGAATCCATAGCACAAAATTCTCTTTGGGAAACTATCAACACCAAGGGTAGAGTGTTGACTAGAAGGTAATGCATCATCAACTGAATGTAGGTAAAGAATAGGAGCAACAGATTGAGGAGGTTCCAAGAAACTAGAGGGGATTGCACCAATAACAAGAAGTCAATTAGGGTGTATAGGGATTGAAGAGGCTAAACTAGTAGTAGGAGAATCATTCTGAGGTGACTCCTCAACAAAATCATCAAAAGAAGAATTTGGGGCTAGGATAGTCAAATGATCATCATTAGCATCTTTTCATTAAGCGATAGTGCATTTACAACATGAGAGAATAATCTATTACAAGATGAATGGTTAAGAAGCATCGACAACATTAGAAGGGGATCCGACCCTCATAATCCAATGATTGAGTCCATAATCTATCTCCAACCATGAGAACCACATCCCCAATAATAGGTATGGTAATGCCAATGTCAACTAGAATGCATGAAAATGTAGAAAAACCCATGATAGGCATGACATCATCCACCTTTGGGAAACAACCCATAGAGTTTTTGATAGCCTCAAAACATGAATTCTCCCAAAAATGGAGGGGAAGATTGGGAAGACAAACCCACACTAGATGCACACTGAGTGGTTCAATAAGATGGTTGAAAGAGACCATCTAGGGTTTTGACCAAAAGATAGTAAGTCTCCCAGGCCCACAACTTATTCATCACCAGATCATGATAATCAAAAGAAGTAAAAACAACAATAAAAACCCCCTAGCACAAGGGAAAACCTCAATGTTATTAAAAATTAGAAGGTTGTTTGAGATGACAAAATACCACGCTATGGACTGAAATATTGTAATGCGCTTTGACCTTAGGCTAAGACTATTTTCAAGTTTTTTTTTGTGATAAGACTCGTGGAAACCTTGGGGACTTGAAAAAGTCCTTGAACATACATAAAGTATAAAATTCCAGAGTCTACCAACAACCATATTGTATGATATGCGTGATATTTATGTTTTTAATTTTTTTTTTACAAATTAGCCATTCACAGATAAAAAGACGCAGATCTATTAGATTTCCACAATCCATATTACTGTTTAAGTATCAGTTTCTAGATTCAATTATGTAGCATTTTTTACCATCAACGTTTCGGATCATACTACATGATCCATCATTTTTTACAAATTTTATGTTCTTTTCTCTCTGGTATCCTAATGATGGATCATGTAGTATGATTTGAAACATTGATGGTAAAAAATGCTACATAATTGAATCTAGAAACTGATACTTAAACATAAAAAGATGCAACTGATATGTCCTACAATGCAATTAATATATTCTACTATGTATTTTAATTATTTTTCTACACAATTTATCGATACATATATACAATTTTGATCCCTACAATACAATTTCTTGTTAATATATGATTATTTACCAATCCATTCAATATAATTGCTTTATCCTAACACATATTTTCTGATTAAAATCAATAATTAATACTATGTTTCTATGCAATTACACATTTATGCTATGCAATAACACACTTCTGCTATGCAATGGCCTGACATATTCTATCCAGAGAATTTAAAAATCAGTCAAAATTAGGATTACCAAATAGGCATGTTCAACTAGAAAACACAATGTTTGGCATTTCATAAGTTACATATATCATTTAGGGTTTCCTTTTTGCATACATAATTTAGGGTTTCCTCATTGCATACATCATTAGGGTTAGCCTTGCACATTCCCAAAAATCCAAAAAATTCCAAAAACATAAGTTGCATTTCTTAGGGTTTGACATTCTACCTTTAGGGTTGTCATTGGAAACTAAAGGTTTCACTTTTTGGCTGCTTCCATAGTGGTTTTAAAAACAATTTTGACTTCCTCAAATCAACCATATTTTGGTCACAATCAATACCCATTCAATTTGTCAACTTGTTATTTTTGTCCCAACTTGGATGTCAAGAAATTTCTCTCAATCACTTAGGTTGTCTCCTAAACTTTTGTCCTAAAAATTTCCATAAATTTCCATTCCAGGTCCTTTTGTTCACACCTTAGTCATTATTTTTCTTTCTTGCATACACTTTAGTGTCATACCTCAACATCATAATCATCAATTTTCATATTACATTTAAATTAGTCTGGCGTTTCCAAAAATTCCAAAAAACGTTGACCCACCCCCCGAAAAAAAATAAAATTTAGTGTCATACCTAGCTGTCATAATCATCATTTTCACATTACATTTACCTTAGTCTTTCATCTCCAAAAACCTAGAGAAAAATTAGCATCTTATCTAGTTATCATAATCAACATTTTTCATATTTATAGTCTCATTCTTAGGTTATATCCCTTAGAGTCATTTGCATATGCCAATCACACAATCACAAAAGAAAAAAGGTCAAATGGATCCCAAAAATGATCCTAACTTTAACCCAACTAGAAATATGGACTTTTCATCTATGGACTTCAACATGCTAAGAACTTCACAATGTTCTTATAGCAGAAGAACAAATTTACCACCATTACCCCCTTTACCTTCTCTAGGAGATGAATTTTTAGCTGAAAACATTAGAGCACAATGTACCGGCCTAGAGGAAATTGAAAAATCATTGCAAGACCCTAGAATCATGGCCATTATGGATACATTATTGTCTATTGATCCCAATTGAGATTCTTACTTGCCTAAAATAGAGTGAAAATACTTGTAGGATTTGACACTTCTACTATTGTAGAACAAGTGACATAGACCCAAATACACTCAATTAGAGCTACTCATGCCACTACCTCTTCTCAGATATCCTTGATTATGCCCTTTGGTAGTGTATCTCATAAAGCAATACATGTAAAGACCTCCACAATTTCATTTGGAACTCAAGAGAATAACCCACTCTTTTGTAGTAATCCAATATCAACAAGTGTCAAAATAACTACTAATGCATCCTCAACCATGTCACAATCAAATTCTAGTCTCAATCCTCAATCTATAATATAAATTATCATGAATGCCATGCAAAAAAGTCAAATGTGAACCTCTAATACCTTGGGACCTACAAGTAGTCAAACCAATATTGTTAGGATTAACAGTCCACAATACAACTGAGAGCAGGGGGGGGGAATCAGTTGTATGATAGAATATTAAAATTTAAACTTTAAGCTTATCAATATCAAATCCAATGAACACAATGAATGCCAACACAATAACATAATATTTTGGTTACGGGGAAACCCTTTTAAAAGTAAAAACCCTAGTGGGAATTAGCACCCACTAATGATGTACTGAGAGTATAGTAATCCTTGTTAGAAGATATAGTCCTGTTAGGAGCTTATTGAAAAATTATAGTACATAGTCCTTGTTAGAGGATAGACCCTGTTAGGAGTCAAGAACAAAAGAGGGCTCACTGCCTAAAGAAGGTTAAGTCCACCTTTTGAACTCACTAGTTCGCAACAAGTGTATATGAAGAAATATATAATCTTTTGAACTATTTTCCAGCAACTGTCCTTTCTTGCTCAGTTCTAATGAAGTCCACCAATAATCCTCTACTCTACATACAATAGACACAAATTTGCAACCTCCTTATATCACACTTATGACATCCATGCCTCTTCCAAAGAAAAGACCATTTATTTATACCTTATTACATTTTACCAAGAATAGGTCAGCCCATAAGGCTTTCCTAATTTCAAACAATTACATAGGTCCTTGCTAAGATACACATGGTATCATAAACAAGTTTACAATGATTACATTACAACAATTAAAGATCGACATCTTTGAATTATACTTGCCAAACAAAACACACGCTTCATTCCCTGAGTCGGCTTCCTGATAAACCATCACCAGAGCACACACCACAGATGATGTTACCAATCATTCCATACCTTACACTAACCAATGAACATTTGTCAGTACCTCTTCCATCATCCTTCAAGATCGCATACCTTGAATCCAATCCCTTTGAAATCTATACCAAAAACTCAAAGACTAACTCTGTCAATTCTCACTGTCATAGTCTAGTGACCAGTCTTTACCAAAACAACTATATCATCCTTAATATGCATCCATTAATGATGCCATCTTAGATATAAGATCAAAACATCCATCTAAAATCTCTTCTGACTTCGTAGCATCTAAAATATCCGTACACCTTCCGTACGCTGTGATTACCAGTCTGGTTCCTTCATAGAAGCATATGTTGACATCAGTGACAAAACACAATTGAAAACAGTATGAGTGCCCATTCAGTAATGTAGTGATTAAACATATTAAATGTCTCAATCACCACCCATGCATTAGCAATATCCAACAATATCCCCTTTTTGCATTGATATCAACATATGGGAAAATATTATCCCAAAGTTGTATCAACCCAAAAGTCCTTCCTCAGATCAATCTCCCCAAACAATGAGGATTTTCTCATAACAACACTCCCCCTTTAACAACAATGGAAAAGGGTGCCAACTTCCTTCATAGATAAACGTTCTTCCACGATCACTCCCCTTGAGGAGTAGATCCCTACATTTTGTCTAGAAAATGATGAGGCTCTGAGCACTTCTAGACTGATGCATGTCTGCATCATTTAGTTCTGACTAGGAAGGGCCTGAACCCCTAACATACCTCTGAGATATTCAAAGGTATCTTTTGGTAGTGGCTTTGTAAAGATGTCTGTAATCTACTCTTTTGTATTGATATATTGAAGCTTGATTTCTTTTTCTGCCAACTTGTCTCTTAAGAAGTGATATTTGATAGAAATGTGTTTAGTTTTAGAGTGCATCACCAGATTCTTTGACATGTTTACTGTGCTGGTGTTATCACAATGGATAACCATAGGCTCATTAAAATTTATTCCAATGTATATCAGCATTTGTTTCATCCAAACAATTTGAGTGCAATTTATAGCAGCAGCAACATATTCTGATTCAATAGTAGATTGTGCTATACAATCTTGTTTCTTACTTAGCCAAGAAACCAACTTTTTCCCAAGGAAAAATGCACCACCACTTGTACTTTTTCTATCATCAATATTTCCTACCCAATCAATGTTAGTATAAGCATGAAGTTCAAAGCTATCATTACTGTCATACCATAAACCATAGTCTATGGTCCCTCTGAGATACCTCATTATCCTTTTAACATCAGCTAGATGAGTCTCTTTGGCTTCTTCCTGATATCTAGCCACAATTCCAACAACATTAGCAATATTTGGTCTGGTGTGAGTTAGATATTGTAACCCTCCAACCATTGATCTTTACAAAGTCTAAAAAACACATTTTGATTCATCATCAATTGTTAGATTGTTTCTAGTCACCATAGGTGTTCCTACTGGTTTACAATCTTCCATACTAAATTTCTTGAGCAATTCTTTGAGATACTTGGTCTGAGAAATGAAAATACCATTCTCATTCTGAGTTATTTGTAGTCTAAGAAAGAATTTCATTTCACCTATCATGGACATCTCAAATTCACTTTCCATTTCTTTAGCAAATTTCTTACATAGATCATCATTGCCTCCCAAGATAATGTCATCCACAAATACCTCTACTATCAGGATTCCATCTTCAGTGGTTCTTAAGAACAAATTACTATCTGCATTACCTTTTTTGAATCCAAGTCCAAGTAGATACTTGTCCAACCTTTCATACCAAGCCCTAGGAGCTTGCTTTAACCCATACAGTGCTTCCTTTAATTTTCACACCATGTCTTTGTCTTCGCATAGAGGAAATCCATCTGGTTGTTCTATGTATACTTCTTCTTTAAGATCTCCATTTAGAATTATAGATTTAACATCCATCTGATATAGTTTGAAGTTTTTGTGTGTAGCATAAGACATAAATAATCTTACTGCCTCTATTCTAGCAACAGGAGAAAATGTTTCTTCAAAGTATATACCTTCTTGTTGTGAGTATCCCTTACACACTAGTCTTGCTTTGTTCCTTGCAACTGCTCCTTCTTCATCCATTTTGTTTCTAAAGACCCATTTTGGTCCTATAACATTTTTATTTTTAGGTCTTGGAACCAATTCCCAAGTATTATTTTTCTTTATCTGATCTAATTCTTCTTTCATGGCATTTATCCAAGATTCATCTTTAAAGGCTTCATGTGTAGTCTATGGCTCAACTTGGGAAATCAAACAAATTTCTTCTCTAACTTTAGATCTAGTTAGCACTCCCTGACTGGTATTGCCAATAATTTGATTTTTAGGATGGTTATTTTTTACATGCCTTGGAGTTTTAGGAGTTTCAGTGGTCTTGCTTGTATCATCACAAGCCTCTTTTTCACTTTCTTCCTCAACAAGTTCTTTTTCGGTAGCAGCAATGGCTTCTTTTACTTCTGATATCTGACTGTTGTCATACATTCTTTCTTGTATCTGAAATTTATCATCTATTCTTACATTGTTACTTTCAACCATCTTCCTTAATCTCAAATTGAAACATTTGTATGCCTTACTTTTAATAGAATAACCAAGGAAGATACATTCATCACTTCTAGCATCAAATTTTCCTATCTCATCATCCCTCTTGATATAACATTTGCTACCAAAAATTCTAAAATATTTTACAGTAGGAGTATGATCAAACCATAGTTCATAGGGAGTCTTGTGCCATCTCTAATTTGAATTCTATTTAATGTGTATACTGTTGTTCCAACAGCCTCTCTCCAATGTACATGAGATACATTCCCTTCAATCAACATTGTCCTAGCAGCATCAAGTATAGTTCTATTTCTTCGCTCTACTATCCCATTTTGTTGTGGAGTTCTAGGAGCAGATGTTTGTCTTTTTATCCCATGCTCTTCATAGTAAGAATTGAATAGATCTGATGTAAACTCTCCACCTCCGTCTGATCTTAAACACTTTATTTTCATTCCTGATTCATTCTCTACCTTTTCTTTAAACAACTTGAATTTTTCAAATGCTTTTGATTTCTCTCTCAAATAAGTAACCCACATCATTTTAGAAAAGTCATCAACAAAGAGTATAAAATACCTTTCACCATAGTATGACTTTGTTCTTGTAGGCCCACATAGATCTGTATGTACCAGTTCCAACTTTCCTTTTGATGTAAATGTTTTTCTTTTATGACTGCTTTTAGTTTTCTTTCCCATAACACATTCTCTGCATACAGTGTTAGAAGGTTTCACAATCTTCGGTAGATCTCTTACTACATTAGCCATACTTGCTTTCACAATGTTATCAAAGTTAACATGACAAAATATTCTATGCCATAACCAACTATCATCTACCTTCACAACAAAACAAGAGGCTCCAAATGTGTTTAGTTCAAATACATTACCTCTAGATCTTGAACCGGTAGCAATTAGTTTTCCTTCCTTTCTTTTGATAAAGCACTTACCATTAACAAAACTTAACTGAAATTTTTTATCCATTAAGTATCCAACACTCAACAAGTAGTATATTGTCTGTATTAGTGTTTCCATCCAGAGTGATGGATCCTACTCCTATGATGGATTTTGTTAGATTCTCCCCAAACCTTACAACACCTCCATCATAATTTACTAATTTAACAAATTTTTTCTTATCACCAGTCATGTGATGAGAACATCCACTGTTAATTATCCATTCAGTTTTCTTGTCAACATGAGATACTAAGGCTTTTTCTTCATGAACTAGTTCATCTTTAATAGCAACAAATCCAATCTCTTCATTGTCTAAATCATCATCATTACCAGAGATTCCTTCACTAACATAATAAAATTCTTTATCTCTTCTAATCTTTGCATAATCAAGCTTGTATTTAGGAATTCTTTTAGGACATCTAGATGCAAAATGACCTACCTTATTGTATGAAAAAAATTTCAAAGGTAATTTTCCTTCAAATTTTCCCTTACCTCTTTTTTCTCTTCTAGCTATTAGTGTAACAAGTTCTCCCATCTTCTTTTCTTCTTCCATTATCTTCTCGCATTCCTCAGTATACTCACCTAGCTCTTCTCTTAGGTCTTCATTGCTTGTACTTGGAAGTGCAAATACTTTCTTGTGTGCAGATGCCCTAAATGCAGATTCAACTTTAGGAACAACTTCTCCTAATTCTGTAGCTTCAAAGGTGGTTAACTTTGCAATCAACATCTCTCTGCTAAAGTTTGGAGTCAGGGGTATAGTTTCTTGAATTAACATTGCCTTGAATTTGTAGGTAGGAGTTAGAGATCTGAGAATCTTTGCAATGACTTCATCTTCATCATAAGTACCTGCACAATTTCTATTTCCAACTATAGCTTCTATAACCCTTTGAACATATGCTCTAATGCTTTCATCTTCATTCATTTGCAGCTTCTCCATCTTTGTCTTCTAGCTCTACAATTTCACTTGTTTGGTATATTTGTCTCCTTCATAGAGTGCCTCTAGTCTATTCCAAATATCATGTGCCAAATCCAGATCTTTAATTTTAGTAAACTCACCCTCAAATAGTGCACTGATCAATGCTTTTCTTGCAACCATGTTTCATGAAAATAGTTTCTTTTCATCATTAGTGGTTGACACTAAGTCATTCTCAGCTTTCAAAGTTTCCTTCTTCTTCACAATCATCTAGTAGTCTATGCCTAAGCATAGCAAATGTGTTCACATCTTGTTTTTCCAACTATCAAAGTTTTCAGGATCAAACTTAGGACTATCCTTCCTATAGTATGCCATTATCCAAGATCACCTCATGCTGTTAAGATTTCTCTCTAAGGACCAAAATCTCTGATACCAATTGTTAGGATTAACAGTCCACAATACAACTGAGAGGGGGGGGGTGAATCAGTTGTATGACATAATATTAAACTTTAAATTTTAAGCTTATCAATATCAGATCCAATGAATATAATGAATGCCAACATAATGACACAATATTTTGGTTACGGGGAAACCCTCTTAAAGGTAAAAACCCTGGTGAGAATTAGCACCCACTAATGATGTACTGAGAGTATAGTAATCCTTGTTAGAAGAAATAGCCCTGTTAGGAGCTTATTGAAACATTACAGTACATAGTCCTTGTTAGAGGAAAAACCCTGTTAGGAGTCAAGAACAAAAGAGGGCTCACTCCCCAAGGCTCACTTCCCAAAGAAGGTTAAGTCCACCTTTTGAACTCACTAGTTCGCAACAAGTTTATATGAAGAAATACACAATCTTTTGAATTGTTTGCCAGTAACTGTCCTTTCTTGATCAGTTCCAATGAAGTCCACCAATAATCCTCTTCTCTACATACAACAGACACAAATTCTCAACCTCCTTATATCACACTTATCACATCCATGCCTCTTCCAAAGAAAAGACCTTTTATTTATACCTTATTACATTTTACCAAGAATAGGTCGGCCCATAAGGATTTCCTAATTTCAAACAATTACATAGGTCCTTGCTAAGATACACATGGTATCATAAAAAAGTTTTCAATGATTACATTACAACAATTAAAGACCGACATCTTTGAATTATGCTTGCCAAACAAAACACACACTTCATTCCCTGAGTCAGCTTCCTGATAAGCCATCGCCAGAGCACACACCATAGATGACATCACCAATAATTCTGTACCTTGTGTTGACCAATGAAAATCTATCAGTACCTCTTCCATCATCCTTTAAGATTTCATACCTTGAATCCAATCGCTCTGAAATCTATACCAAAAACTCAGAGACTAACTCTGTCAATTCTCACTGTCACAGTCCAGTGACTAGTCTTTACCAAAACAACTGTATCTTCCTTAATATGCATCCATTAATGATGCAATCTTAGATATAAGATCACAACATCCATCTAAAATCTCTTCTGACTTTGTAGCATTTGAAACATCTATACACCTTCTGTACGCTGTGATTACCAGTCTGGTTCCTTCATAGAGGCATATTTTGACATCAGTGACAAAAGATAAATGACAACAGTATGAGTGCCCATTCAATAACGTAGTGATTAAACATATCAAATGTCACAATCACCACCCATGCATTAGCAATATCCAAAAAATACAATCCATCAATGTATTAGTGCAAACAAAATAATCACATTGTTACTTGACAAGGGGAACCTCCCAATCAAGGGCCACATATCATACTTCAAGGTGCTCTACCTAATCAATAATCAAATAGTCATAATATCAGGGTATTATAAAATTGAAGTGGGTATAACACTACAAAAAATGGGTTTGCATTGGCCAACCCCACATTTAACTTTTTTGTGCTACCTCAAGTTACTACACCATCATATGTGTCCACATAAAACCAAAACCCTATACAAAAAATGATATATACATATTGTAATGCCCCTCCAACCCTAACAAATCTTGGTTATGCTCACTAGGGAGTTAGATCATGCTATAAGTGATTTCATGGTTATTTTGTAAGAGTATGATCCTTCTTGAGATGGTTGCTTACTAATCATGATAACTTCATATTTTAATTTGGGAAATAATAATATTTACATAAGTATGTCCTTTATATCTTCTTGTGTGTCAATGATAGTTTAGGATCTTAATAGTAGAAGGATCACCTGATAGACTGATATGCTTCTTTGTGAAATGCTCATTATTAATATTTATGTTTACCTTAGGTTAATTGATTATAATCACTTAAGGGTTGGATCTGTTATCTTCTCTAATAATGTTACTTGGGATTAGATATGATTAATACATTTAGGGTTATATGATTTGTTTATCTTGTTTTGATAATGAGACATTTTGAGTACATGCCTGATGGTTAAATGGGTTTGTGAAAGTTAATAGATGATTTACATTTACATGAATATATTATGATGCATTCTAGTTATACAATATGGAAAAAAGATTATTCTAGTACTAACCACACTAATCCAATCATGCTTTGTTGATGTCACTATCTGATGTGAGTGTAGGATAAGGGGAGGCAGTCATAGTTACTCCTACAGGAGGTCCACATGATGTCACACTCTCCATCCTTGTTTGCCATTGTCTATTTATATATATGTATATATGCATGTTGGTTGGTGTTGCAAGATGCGGGTACCAGGCATCAACTCCACCTGGCTACACAGGTCTAAGCGTGCCTTCAAAATCCTCGAATTGCTCTTGTGTGGAGATATTACCAAGATTACTCTCAAGGTTACCTGTGAACTTAGAGTTATGTTTAGGCCTAGCTAGGGGATCTGAATGCAGCATGTGATGTGGTCTTGTGATTTATGATTTGATGTTGTTCTGAGATTAATGATGTGAGTTAGATTTATCCTTGTAAGTATATTTATATATATTTATTATATATGTGGGTGCACATGCATATACCCATGCTTATATAAATAATAATATTTATATGATTTTATTGATTGTGTAAATGGTATGTTGTTTATAATAATTAAATAAATTATATTAATGTATTAAACAAAAAGTAAAAATAGTAATTAATAAAAGAAATGCTCTTTGTAGTAAAACTAGCTATCTAGGAGAGAGTTGAACTCGAGACCTCTTAGAAGTTAGGTTAGTTGGTTTCCGTGTGTGCTATGTGTTTTCCTTGAAAGTTATTTGTTTGAATTTCTTGTTATGATTTTCTGTTTAAGCTATTTTAATTAAATTTATTAAAACTTTGTTAAGTGCTTACGAGAATAATTGGTTTGATTTTTCAACCAACTATGGAAGTTGGAGAAGTTGCTTCTCGTAAAGCAACTCCTCCAACCACATAGTTGGAGGATAAATAATTGAATTTTTTGTGTTGTTGAGGGGAGAGAATTTATGGAAGATTTTTGGGAGTTGTCTGTATATATTTTTTCAAAAATTTATTTGAAGTTTTCGAGTCTCTGTTTAGTGAAAACAAGTGTATGTGGATTGCTAGAGTTTGATTGCCAAATGAAGCTTTCCAAGAGGCTATCTACTCAAGGCTTGAAGATTTGCAAAGAGTCTCTAGTCAAGAGAAGATAATTTCTCCGCAGGACCCTAGGTAGGGTCTATACTAGGATGAATTCTCCAATTCTCCTATGTGTATTTGTGGATGTGTGTGTGTATTCTGGAAATTAATAGTGTGTTCTTATGATATATCAATATTCTCTAGTTATATATGTTTATGGATTAAATATTATTGAGAACATATATTGTGTGTAGGAAGTTTAATGACATGGTTTATTAATTTTCTTTGTCAAAACTCTTCCTTGAAGTATATGGTTAATTATATGATTTTAATTTGGTATATATATATATATATATATATATATATATATATATATATATATATATATATATATATATATATATATATATATATATATATATATATATATATATATATATATATATATATGAATGTGTGTGTGTGTTATTAAATTTTTATATTATTCATATGATCTGATTTATAATTAGGATGAAAATGAAAAATAAGTTAATTGAAAATAGGCAGAGTATTCTGGTTTGTTTTTATATACCCGTACTATATTATTCATAACTTTTGAACCACGCATTATTTTGACAATCTCTTTGGTGAGAATGTGAACAATTAGGTTTTATCCAACATATATCAAAATTAGCAAAATCCAACAGTTCAAAAAAAAGTTATTCTTACCACACCAAGACTGTAGTTTTATGACAGTCATATAGCAATAGTCATGCATAGATTCCTACAGGTTTATTAGTTTATAGTACAATCTTTTCCCCATCAATATTTATTAATTTATAATTTATATTAATTTTATTTTCCATTTAGACCTATTGTGGAAACTTTAGAGTCATGGATTTTAGTTTTGGGTACATGTTTGGCTTGGGGTTTGGTCTGTATCTTCCATGCTTGATCCTGGTCTCTGCCTGCATCTTGTAATATTCATTTTATTGCCTTAAGTTTATCATAATGTTTTGTTAATTCATGTGGAAATTTTTATCCCCTATGCATGTTCATTACTTTATTTGTTGAGATTTTATGGTGTACCTATTATGTTTTGCACTTGGCATATAATTGAGCTTAGTTTATGAGGCTAGGACTCGTCTCGATGGCCTGTGTGCACGAGAGGGTTCTCTAGACCTATAAATAAGCTATCGAAAGTTGTACATATGCATGTGGCAAGTCTTGTACTTTTCTTTGAGGTGTCTTGTGATAGACATCCTTCCAATGGTTCCTATTATGTATATGGTTAGGGTTAGGATTCACTCTGAGGGCCTGAGTATGTAGGGGAGTTTCCTAAACCTATGGATCAGGACATGGAAGTGTTATTTTATATCTTTGGCTTGTGATGGGGTAAGGGAATAGGAATCCTAAGTGAGTGGCTCACCATAGGTGTTGGAACCCTAAAGTGGTTGCCAAATGATCCTATGGGTGGGTTTGTAAAAAGTGATAACATTAAAAATTAACCTGGGAAGGGGGGATTCAAAAGATAATGAAAGAAAACATAATAATGGCCACACAGATCTGATTGGAGTATCAGGACCAGGGATAACTGCCAGGGTGGATCTCTATTCATAAAGGGGGGACTGGGGTTACATGGTTTCCAAGGTGGATCTCAATACACAGGTTGTGTGATGACACTCACTTAGGTGGTCTCCTAGAACCTTAACGTCGGTGTTATAGTATGACGATATTTTATGTGCTTTATTCTTGTTCTTTTGAGTTTCAGATTTATTGGCATTTGAGACTTAGATTTCCTTAAGATCTTGAGAGTACCTTGGTTCTATCTCCTAGCATGGGGGGTGGAACTTTACCAGTTTCACATGGTTGGGTGGCAAATCTCTTTCGAGGTATTGTTCATGGTTCGTGTCATGGCTTGGATTCTGAGTTGTTCAGTGTTGAAGATTTTGTTCTTGTATCATGTATCTCTATATTTTTTTATCAAGATGTAAAGATGTATTGTAAGCCTTTGGGAAAATTTATGTAATTATCTTTCTGTATGCCTTCAGGCCATGTGCAACAATTGTAATTGTAATTGTGTTGAAATTGTAAGAAAGAAGTTATGTATTTGGGAAGGGTAGTTTTAGGAATTTCAAAAGATGATTGAATATTGGTAATTAGACATGGATTATGTTTAAGTAATTCCTACCCTATCTCTCTTATGCATTTTAAAATGAAATTGAAAGTAATAATTCTATGTAAGTATTGGCAATGCAATAGATGAAAACTTATGAAAGGAAACTCATTTTTTTAGTGAAAAGATGTGCTAAGGGTTGAAGGGTATCTCCAGGTGAAATAGTAAGGGAAATGAAACATGTATGTTATTGAAATTAGTAATGAGATGTGATTTCTTAAATGTATAAGTTTAATGTGTGTGATGTAAGGTTATTTAAACTAGGTTCTAATCTCAATTCTTAACTAGATTTATACAAGGTTATAGATGATAATTTGTGGAAGTTAGAGTTGTGGAAAGAAATGATTCAATGAATGATTTATGTTGGTTAGTAATAGATGGTTAAGTACTTTACACTTTTTCTATTATGATCTTTGAAATGAAAATGTAAAGTAAGGACTTTTAATAGATGGTTTATGTGATGATAGTGCATAAATAAGGTTAAGGAGAAAACAAATGAAAAATGAAAGGATAAATGTACTTTGTGTATTAGATAAATGATGGGCTTCTAATTCATTTCTAAAAGTGAATATCTATGCAAATTAGGTAAAGAAAATAAATGCAATTATCTCATTAATGTAATTAGTTTTGATGAGGAATGAAAACAATGTCTCAATGTAAATTGAAGTTGAAACGGAAATAGAATTGCATTAGATTAAGTAATAAAATATATCGCTTGATAATGGTAAATGAATTCATTAAGGGAACCTTAAGGAATGTACTTGTAAATGGTAATGATGATAAGTTAGAATGTTAGAAAAAATAAATTGTTAGTTGTAATTTTAGGTCATAGATTTGATTCCTTATGGGTTCCCTAGCGGGGACATTACACATATAATAATGCATTATCCTATCAAAGTGGTAATCCTTTTATGGATCCAAACCTAGGAATCAGTTCACATGTCCTCCTTACACCCATTGAGATACTTAGACATCAGGTGTAAAATCTACAATAATAGATGAATCATCTTCAAATGAGCGCCCCTACAAAAACATACTCATTGGAAGACTTAGGTCCCTACTCCTTTGACAAGTTGTTATACATTCCAACTTTTTCACCTAATTTAGAGATGCCAAAATTTGAAAAATATAAGGAAAAGGGAGACCCAAGGGACCATATTAGAGAACTCTTCATGACATGCATAGAGATTGTCCATAATGACACCTATTTGATGAGACTCTTTCCATGTAGTCCTAGTGGGCCAGCTAAAGAATGGTTCTCATGACTACTATTGGGCATAAGATCTTAGAATGAACTAGTTGATAAGTTTATTTACCATTAATATTGTAACATTGTCAGTGAGATCACAATCATGGATCTTTGCAACATGAAATAGAAAAATGGGGAAATTTTCTCTTTCTTCTTGCAATATTGGAGGAATATGGCTTCAAAGGCCCCATTTCATATCAAGTAAAAAGAGAAAAAAACTTGATATTTATAGAAAATTATTTATTAGACATGAAATGCTCACATTCACAATGTATTGAAAACTTTGAAGAAATTTCAAAATAGGATCTGAAAGTGGAGATATCCCTTACCCTAAAAGATATAATTAAGGACACCAAAGAGACTAGCACTAGTTTTTCCTGAACAGTCTCACAATAGGTAGTGATATTCATGCCATTGTCTCTCTTAAGAATAATGTATTCATACTAAGGATTACTTTTCCCATCATGAAATGCATTTAGATTGTCAACCCAGGGACGTAGACTTGAAATGGGACAGCATAATTTGTGCACTAAGTTCCTCAAGGAGTCATACTGCCTATGCTATAGGAAGATAAAGTGCATGAAAGAAACTTATGCTATTGCTACAGGAAAGTAAAAAAACTTAACTACTTAATGAAATGACTATAGAAATCTTGTAAACTTATCCTAAACTTGTTTAACAACTCAAAGCATCAACTATGCCTATCTCTGCAAGTGTTGCAGGAACATTCATAGTAGTAATGTTGCAGGAGTAAAATAGTAACTTATACTTGAAAACACAAAAATATGCAAGAAGCAAATCTAGTCTATCCTAATCTAATCCACCTCCCAAGTGGGCCCCCTTGGTTGGCTTTTGCTAACTACCAACACAGAAAATACTTCAAAATCACTCTTTCATTATATCTTCAGAAACTGATTACATAGTGATTGAACAATACATGAAGAACAAAAAAGAGTAACTCTATTATATTGAACACAACATTCTGATATATTTTCTCATTACTAACTAAACCAATAAAATCCCTTTATATAGAGGATTGATGCTTATTGAAAACATGAAAGTAAAGTCTAATTGAAACTCACCATAGAAAGAGGAAGTATAACAACCACAACATTTTACAATAAGTGCGGATAACAGACTAACAACACTGAGGAAATATAGTAGAACTATTTCCTATATTCTCTGGAATGCAAGCTCCTTCTTAGTAGGGGCATTATCCTTGGAATCATGCTAGCTTCTTTCGTCATGGATGGATTGCTAACACTCCTTCTTTAATGTAGTTGCACCACTCTTGAACTGCTCCTCATTGTCCTGGCAGGTTAGTAGCATTCAGTATATATATACAAGTCAAGGTTTCAACTCTTACCCAAATATTAGAACAAAGATTAAAGTAGCTATATGAAGTACTACATTATATATATAATAGTCAGCAAAACATGTCATTCTAACTACCCATAGTCTTTGTGGCTCTAATTGTACTTATCAAAAGTTCACATAGGTACAGGTTCATAAATATTTTAGAAATGTCTTATCAGAGCATAAAGAGTGTCAACAAAGTATAAAGATTATAACAAAATAGAGACAATAAATTGTCTCATCATCTACCCCCTACTAAACATAATGCTTGTCCTCAAGCATTACATCTCTTGGTCATTGTTTTGAAATCACTGACCATTATCTTTCCCTTCTTCCCACTCTTGAAAGTGTAATAGAATCCTCTTGTTCTTTCCAATTAATCTCCATGGTGCTCTTCCAACAATCGATCCAATCTGGTGGCATTGATATCATATAGCAGCCATAGGAGTGTAGGTGGTTGGGAAGACAAAGGCATCCAGAATTATCTTCTGATCTAACGCCCCAACTACATATATTTAGTTTCTCTATTCACACCTGCTTAAAAGTTGATTGGGTTGTGTGGCTCTATTTTCTTGAAGGCCTCTGGTAACCTATTCCATCGACTTCTTACCCCTACAAGAGCTCTTTGAGTTGAAAAATTGGGCAATCCTTGATACTCTTTGTAAACCTTGTCTCTCAATGCAAAGACCTTTTCTCTAATTTTAGGTTTCTATTTTCCATAAGTTAGATTGAGCCAATCTCACAAGAGGACATCGGGCTTGTGTGATTCAGCCCTCAAGAGTAAGGGTTCAAATTTATCTAAGTCTCTGTAATTGTTCAGCTACCTATCATAATTCCCTTCATTGGGCATCCATGACATCAGAGCTCTCAAATGAATATCCTCAATGTAGAGCAAAGGATTCCATTCCGTTTCACGGGGAATGATAAAGTTATGTAAATAGAGCTCACATAGTAAATTTTTCTACCATGGAGGGAGAGTTTGGTATATTCCATAAAATTCCTAGACTGACTTAAATTCACAATCTATACCCTTCATAGTCATCATAAGCTTAAACAAGAGGAATTGTTCTTTCAAACAAATGGCATACACATTGGGTGGTGATCTATAGGCTATGACCTTATCTGCTAACTTAAGAGCTTGGTCCATTTGTTGTTTCTATTTCTTTAGCTGCTCTTTAAGAGCTTTAATGTCCTCTTCCTTACCATTTATCTCTTTTTGCAATCTATTTTTTTCTTGTTTCCACCAAGTCTTCTTGAAAACAAATTGATTGTATAAATTAAAGAGTATAGACTGTATTGTAGGTGGGACAAATTCTTATTGCTAGGCTTTCATTTTCTTTTCTTTGGAAGCTTGCTGAAAATACTCAGTGAGCCATGTTGATTTGTAGGGGACAATAGACATATTGGAGTAAACAGGGTTCTATGGAGGAGTCATTTGAAGATCCTTGGGAATGCCTTCTTATTGCACATTAGGGCTTTGCTCAGATATACCCTGACCAACATGTGGTATGTTATCAAGAATGTACTCAACAAAAGGTTCTGGGGTAGCTTTTGATGTTGGAACATTTGGATTTCCAGTGGAACGTGGAGATACCTACCCTCGCATTGGAGGACTTCTTCGCACTATTGTTTCCTCAACCACTGTAGTTTTCTTTTGACAAGACCTTTTTGGATTTTGTGCTATAGGAGTAGACGATGCAGGAATAGATGTTTTAGGAATTGACCGTCTTCTTTTATTTCTTTGAACTGCAGGATTTTGAATTTCACTTTCTAGGTTAAGTGTTTCTTTTTCAAATTTTTGTTTGCCTTTCTTTATGGAAGAAGTAGGAATATTGCTTTCAGAAGTGGGCTCAAAAGACTTATTTTCTTGGACTACCTCTGGCTCTTTTTCTTTTTTATGTATTTCAATAGTAGGCTCAAAGGACTCTACTTCATTTCCTAGGGGTTTCTCAATAGGATTGACCTGGGGTTGTAGAGTTTTAAGTTGAACAAATTCTGTCCATAGTTGAAGAAAATACCCTAACCAACCACTTGCATTAAATATCCAGACTGCTTCGACATCTACCAATAAAATGTCATGGTGTACTAGTTCATGCCTCTACAAATGTCCTCCCATTTGTTTCCAATTCCCAGCCTTCAATTTTTTGCTCACCATTTTCACTATTAACCTTTCAGTCTCTTGTGCTCTACAAATACCTTCTTTCCTTCTTGGAATTCAAATGTAATTATTGAGAATACTGACTCCTCTCTGTTTAATTCCTTTGCTATGTTAACATGAACAATAATAATGAATTTTTAATCAAAGGACATCATAGCCTTAAGTGCAAGTTACCACACAACTAAATTATAGTCCTTTCAAGTCATGTCAACTTTAGGAAATCAAAATTTTTAGTATGACAAATATATGAGAATAAAGGAAATTAATGGATCAAGGCCTAAATACAACATTGAAGTGACAAGGATGTGACTAGGATGGCTTAGCAATGACACTTGGAATTTATTACACTTCCCCTGCCCCCTGCAAAATAGTTACAAGTGTCCTCACTTGTTACTTTTTAGCATGAGAATGGGAAATTGGTGTAATGCCTATATTATATATATAGTATAGTACTAGATATAATTAATGAAATCTTTGTGCTAAAAGTGAATAAGGATTGAAAAAGTTATACCTATCATGTGTTTACCGTACGTGCGAAGAAAAGGTGGTGAGCATGTAATGAGTCTGGCAACCACATGCGATTGCTGATGTGTCTTTATTGAAAGCATTGAAAATAGAAATTATGGGTGACACGGGTTGTGAATGGATGGAAGAAAGAGAAATGAGATGAGTTGGAGAGAAGAAGAGAGAAAAGTGAATGAGGAAATGTACCTCATATTAAATGAAGTTTTATTATGGGCGGTTTCCAAAGGCATGTTATGTTGCAGCTATAGGAAGAAGGCTTTCACCTTCTGCTGCAGGAAGTGTTACCTATGGTACTACTAAAGTGTTTGTACTGAATTGTTGTAGGAAGTCTTCTTTTGTTTGGGGCTTATGGTAGAGGCGCAAGTGGTGTCCATTGAAAAGTAGTTTGAATTGGACTGGATCTAGTGTAGTCAACTGGACTACTCCATTGTTATAGACATGTTCAATTTCATATGGTCCTAGCCATCTAGTCTGCAGCTTTCCTGGAATATCCTTGAATCTAGAATCATATAGTAAAGCCCAATCACCCACTTGAAAGTGCTTATTATTGATATGTGAGTCATGCCACCTCTTTCGTTGGTGCTGGATTAGCTTCATTCGATCCAATGAAGATTTACGCATCTCATCTAAGGAATTGAGGTGGAGAAGGTGTTCAGTTTGTACTGCAGGAAGATTGATATTTAATTCTAGAATTGTGTGTAATGTTTTGTGTTCAAATTCTATTGGTAACATTGTTTCCTTCCCATAGACTGATTCAAATTGTGTGAATCATGTGGTTGTTTTCCAGGTTGAGCAATAGGGCCAAAATGCTTTATTAATCAGCTACTCCAATCCCTGTGATACAATTGTACTGTCTTTGTTAAGATGGCCTCAATTTCTCTATTTGTGACTTCTACCCATCTGTTCACCTGCGGATGGTAAGGGCTGGACTTCCTATGCCTGATGTTGTATTCCTTCATTAATTTATTCATTAATGAGTGAAAATAACCTCATACAAGAATTTTGCCTGATGTTGTATGCCAAGTAAATTAATGAGTGATCCTAATTACTTCATCTTCCTCCTATAAATTTAGAAAGGATTTCCTATTGGAATTAGGAGATATAGGTACTGAGAGGGGAGGGGTGAATCAGATCCTTCAAAAACTTTAATTGTAAACCTTTCAGATATATAACTGTAAACAGTAATAACCGACCAAAACAACTTGAATCTAACTGCATGAATCAATCATTCATTTAACTTATGAAAGTAAACAACATGAAATCAATATGAAAATCACATGACACAAGTATTTTGGTAACACAAAAACCCTTTTTAGAAGGTAAAAATTGCGGTGGGGATGACACCCACAAATTCTTCACTACTGTAGATAGAAAAGATTTGCCTGTTAGGGCTACAAGTTTTGATCACTTATGGTGATCTCACCCTATTATGAGTGACATGTTAGATCAGCTAGATCTACCTAGTTATAGGATTTTAACAACACTATTGAAGTGTGCACTCGGTTAAGAGATTTACATAAGACTGTTAAGTCTACTCTATTAAGAGATTTTATCCAAAACTCTATTACAATTGTCAGAAAGCAATAGGTAATTATCTGCTAATTGAAAAATCAATTGTCTTATACAAATCTATAAGTTTTGATAAAATATCACCTCACTTGTGATGAATGTCTACTCTGAACTAATCGGTAGCATTCTTTCCCTTGTCTCTTTGAATCTCCCATTGTGTGGTTTACTAGCAAGGTTGCATGCTTCAATAGCTCTAGCTAACAACACTATACACATCCTTGTGACTCCATGCCTAGGGAGCTCTAGGTCGCTTTCTCAAGGTTTCCCACTCATGGATTCTCTTGGAAGTAATGACTTAGAGAAGTGCACAATTTGAGGGTACATTTTTGGTACCCACTGTGGGGCAGAACACTCTTGTTTTGTCCTTCTTTTTATGCATTTCTATCAATTTTTCATCATATTTTTCTTGCTATTTCGACTATTTTTTTTGTACTTTCTGATAGATATTGTATGATAGTCTTCCAGTATTGTACAATAATTTTTTTAATACCTGTGCGATAATTTTCTAGTAAAAGTATCATATGCCCTTGTAGGATTTTGTCGTACTGGTGTTTTATACTCTATCGCATGTAGGTAGCATGAAGTATCATACAGAGAGAAAGTATTGCACCAGTATACTGAAAAGTATCGTACGATTCTTTCTCTAACAAAACTATCGTATAGCCTTGGAAGTGAGTGATTTTGGTCATTGCTTTCCAAGATTTGATTCATTTTCTTCGGATTTCTGATTTACTATGGTAGAATAGAGGTTTACTTGTAGAATTATTTGATTTTTGATGTGCTAACCTTTTTGGGGCTAACAAGTTGTGCTTGTAGGTGCCTTCATTTCTTGAAATATTTCCTCAAAAGAACGCATGTCAAAGCTCCAAATGCACAAGGGCTACTAATTGTTTTTGCAGGGCTTCCCAAAGCATAAAAACAAATCAAGTGCTTGTTTATTGCTTTCATTTTGAGTGTGGCATATACTAGTTGTTTCTTTATATAGACACTTAATATCTTGTTGTAGGATTCTTTTGGTGGTAGGAGAGTATGCTCTTCACCCTTTTGGTGAAATAGAAATCTTGACCCATCTTTGGATTTTGAAAGCAAGAGGGTAATTGAACCTTTGCTTGGTGTGTTTGGGAGAAATTTTTGAGCTAGGAGAGTATGCTCTTCACCCTTGAGGTGAACCAGAAATCTTGAAACTCAAAGGTTTGATCCACTCTTTGTTTAGTTTTAGAATCCTTTAGCAGGCTTGCTATTGAGAAATCAAGAGAAATGACTCAAGTGGGGACAAGCCTATAGCTAGCTATTCTAACCCACTATAAACTCAAGGCTATCAAGGACACAAAACCTTGGTAAATGTAGTACTTGTCTTCACTTGGTGTGAGTACTTGGGGGATTGTGACCATGAGGAAAGTGCTAGGCAAGAATGCTTAAGGTACTCTTGTGGCCACGAGGTCCATTACTTGCCACAAGGTAAGGAGTCCCTTTGGGGAGAAAGAGGGGTATTGCGAATGGAAGCCATTACTAAGAACCATAGATAGAAGCCACCCTATTTTGCCACTTAGCTTCTTGGTGCAAGGGTTGATCCTAGTGGACTAACCTGGATCACCCCAAGATTACTCACCATTTGTGTTCCTTTGGTTGTGTCATTGACACTTCCACGACAAAGCCAATATCTATTGTGGGCAACCACTTTGTGTGAGGCAATGGGACATTAAGTGTGGGCCAAGTTGTTAAGTATTGAGCGTTTGTCTTTTTAGGCTAGTAATTGCTTGAAGTGTTCTCGCTATGATCTACTCGTGCAAAAATTCTCAAACATCAAACATCACAGTAGCATTCATAAGATTTTTTTTCTTTGATATCACAAGTGTTTGTCTTAGCAAGGTTGCTTTTGCCCTTGTGCAAGTGTCTTATGACATGTTTGATCACCTACTATTTGTAAACTTGTCTGATTACTGCTAGTACTATGTTTGAAATCAAACAAATCCAACCATCAGATTACAACTTTGACCAAATTACCCTCAAAAACAAAAATTTAAGTACTCACTGGTCAGGAGTCGTACAATCCTGAAATATCATCGCACACTATTCTGAGTTTTATCGTGCAATATTTCGTTGCTACATAACTGTTGCACAACTTGCCTAGATTTTATCACACAAGCTACCTAGAAACTATCGCATAACCTCTGTAAGGAATATCACTTGTCCAGATTGTATCATCCCAATATTCTATGAACTATCGCATAGAGTCTTTTGGTTGTCCTATTGATTTGCATCACTTTCAGTCCTCCTTGGTCAACCAGATTTTAGTAGGTTACTTACTCTACCACTGGAAGCCTATTTGTACCTCAGGTTCTTGTATTTAGACATCTTGAGTTAGTGATTTTTGATTTCATTAGTGATCTTTCTTGTCATTAATAAGTTAGGAATCATCCTTGTTGAGAAAATAAACCTTTAGACTCTTTGATAGCACACTTGGAGAGTGTTAGTAGTCTTTTGTCCAAATTCACTTCCATAAAAATTCAATTTCAATAAAAATATATTTTGGGTAAATCATCCTCCTGATCCATATGTGTTAGGATACTTATCCTTTTATTATACAACTCTGTGGTAGTGTTGGTTTATACCTCTTGTCAGCTTTCTATCTCACCATCTCTCTTTTTGGACAATTGAATGCTTCTTCTATCCTAGTTTGGTACCAACATTTCTTAGGGTCATTTTAATCACCTAGGATTCTTTCTTTCATGTCAGTTACAACAAGGTATTAAGTGAACCAAGGAAAATGACCTCAGGTAGTTTTTGAACAACTACCCCTAGTCCAAACTTGCCAAAAGCAAAAGGGAAAAGAACCCATCTTTAATCAATCTCCTAGGAGAGAGTCTGAAGCTTGGTTTGACCCAAAGAGCAATCCTAGTGAGTTGAGTACCTCTTTAGCACCTTCTCAATTAGATATGGACATGAGTTACACCATGACGAGAAAGGAGAGAGAAGCGATGGATCAAAATCTTGATGAAATTTTTCAAAGACATAGGGATAACATGCTATTTGGTGATGACAATCAACCAAAATCACCCCCTATCAACACAAGATATTTAGATGCCCATCAGAGAGCTGAGAGGCATTATGGACAAGCTCACCAAGATGCACGGTCACAACATGAAGACCAAAATAATGAATCTTGTGATGCTCATGTGAATGCAGCATTTACTAAGGACTTGTTCAAACATTTGAGGCCCAAATATCTGCTCAAAACAACCTCAAGGTATGCGAATGAAAGGTTTAAAATAATTGAACGTGAAAAGAAAGCCCTTTTGGATGAACAAGACGCTAAAGAAGAGAGGTTTAGACTCCTAGAGGTGGAGCAACAAGCCTTGTTAGAATTCAAAAGAAAAGCATTTCAAGAAGAACAAGACAGGCATTTAGCCCAACAACTCAATGACCAATTCAACAATAGGGGTACCAATAGTGGAAACAACTCTCCACCATCTACTCCTTCAGGAACCCCACGAAGTAGAAGGCAGTCAAGAACCCCTTCAAGATCACCTAGTCCTAGAGGAAGAAGGACTTCAAAACATAGGAGACAAACACCTCCTAGGAACTCAAGACAACCCTCCCAATGAGCTCATCATGGCTCACAACATGGAGGAAGTAGTGCAAGTTTTGATGATTAAGACTTTATGAGGATGCAACAAGAACCAATATTCCAACAATATGTGGAGAAGTATCTAGACCAAAACAAGGATAAGTTCCTAGAGAGCTTGATCAATAAGGGTGCCAGAGTCCCTTACAACTTTGATGTGGATAGAAAAATCAAGAAACAAGGTCCATCCCAAGAAGAGGAGATGAAACAACTCAAGTGTATGATGGAAAAAGTTTTGGCACCTAAAAGTTCCTTTTCACTTGACTCAATCTGTCCCAATCCTTTTGAAAAAAGTGTGATTATGAAGGATTTTCCTAGAAAATTTGAAATCCCTCAGTATGACAAGTATGATGGCAATGACGACCCACATGATCATATGTGTTAGTTCTACATCATGAGTTTTGAGTTTCACCAAGATGAATCCTATCTTATGAGATTTTTTCTGAGGAGTCTCAAGGGCCAAGAAATGGAGTCGTTTACCAATAGAACCCCTCCCATCAAAACTTTCAAAGAACTTGTCCATAGATTTGTTCAACATTTTGCATACAACTTGTCAAGATCAGTCACTATGTTAGACTTGTGCAATTTGAAGCAGAACCAAGGGGAATCCTTTGTTACCTTCTTACAAAGATGGAGATGATTATGCTCTCGCTATTCTAGGACTATTCCTGAGCATGAAAGGATTGATATCATTGTTAGCAATTTGGTTCCTGAAATGCGGTATGAGGTTTGGAAGATGGTCTTTGATTCCTTCGACACTATGGTTGAAACCGCATGTCAAATTGAGTATGTCTTGAAAGAGAAAGGAATTTTGACCAAACATAACAATAACAACAATGGTCAAAATACTAACAACTCTAATAAGGACAAAGGCAAGAACTCACACTGGAATAGGAACAAACAAGTAGTCAATGATAAAGTTGTGGACTCTTCTCAACCCAAGGATCAAGGTGTCCTTCATTTGTCTAGTGTAGTTCAATCTATGAAGCTCAACACATCCTCCAACCAACAAGAGCATAAACCAAAGTATTAGGATAAGCCTAAAAAGGAGAGGTGACAATTTTCTAAATTGGGTGACTCGTATGAGGATGTTTTCAAGACGCTTATTTCTAATAGCCTTGCACAACCTCAAGATCTAGCAAATTTTTGCATACCTAATGTTAAGCCACATTGGTGGAATGAAAAAGATTTCTACAATTTCCACAATGGCATTGGACATGACATCGAACATTGCTAGAAACTTAAGCACATTATTCAGGATCTTATTGAGAGTGGAAAACTTTAGATTGATGGGTTGAACACCAATGCAGACCATAAGGCATTCAAGGAGCCTTTTCCCAAATATGAAAAGGGGGAAACTTCTAAAGCTAAGAACAACAAGGCTGAAATCAACTATACTTACACATCTGTAGAAAATATTGTCAATATGCTCGAAATTGTGGAAGAAAGTGTCAACATGATGGGAAGAAAAGATCCATATGGCTATGACTCTCCTCCTATATTTGATGGACCTGTGGTGGTGCTAAGAGGTCCCAACTCTAAGGTGTCATCCCAAACTCTTAACGCTGTCACAAGAAGTCAAAGTCAAGGTCCTATGGTTATTAGAGGTCCTAGTTCCAATTAGTCTAGCAAACCCAAGCAAGTGACATCCAAAAATGTCACCATCAAATCAATTGTGAGTCCGTAGCTGAATTATAACCTTGTTGATCAGCTACAAAGAATGCCATTTTAGATTTCAATCTTTGAGCTTTTAGAATTGTCTCCAAGATATAAAAAAATCCTTGAGGATGCTTTGCGTGCAGCAAATGTTCCTAACAACATAGATGTTGACCAATTCTAGAACATGGTTAACCACCTTGCCAGCCCTCATTACCTAGCATTCTTAGAAGAAGATGACAAAGATTTGAGCCATCCACATAATCTTTCCCTCCATATCAAAGTCACAATTCACAAGATCCATGTCAGGCGTGTGTTGATTGATGGGGGTGTTGGGCTCAACATTTTTTCTTTGAGTCTGTTGAAGATAATAGGTTATTCTGAGCAAGTTATTGATACCTGAAATAAAATTACCATTAAAGCCTATGATGAGGTAGAGAGAAGTTCTAAAGGGTTGGTCATCCTTCCTGTCAGGATTGGTCCTGTTGAAAAGGACATTTTGTTCTAAATTGTTGATGCTGGTCCTCTAGCATACAATATCCTACTTGGTAGACCATGGATCCATGACATGAAATCAGTGCCATCCACCTACCACCAATGTGTTAAGTTCCCCTATAATGGAGTAGAATTCTATATACCTAGGGATAGCACATTATCTATAAATGCAATTTCAGCAGGGACTCATGTTCCTCTCAATAGGGAAGCAGAGGATTTTGATGCAACCCTAGCATAGTGCAAGAATAAGTTCAAGTCCATAGACATTGGTATGGGGGGATATCAACTTGAATCCTTTACAAAACTTCCAGTCCCACGTAGGTCTTATGGAAAACCTTCACAAGAGATGTAACCTTCATCTTTAGCCGTGACTTTGTTTGGGACATTTGTAGAGTCCTCAGTGCCTATTCAGGATGAAAAAGAAGAGGTGGCTATCAAGGACTAGATCTATAGAGAAGATAAGTACATGCATAATGAGAACTTCTCTCCCTCTCCTAATACCTATGGAAGAGGGTATACTCTTGTACAAAATATGGGCTATCTAGGTCATGGTTCTCTCAGTCATAGATTAGATGCTAGAGCTGAACCACTCGATCATGCTCTTTTTGGCCGGAGGTCTAAAAAAATGGTTGGCCTAGGTTTTGAAAATTAGAACAAGAACCCTGTTCCTATCCTTGGTGAGATGGATAGTGAGGATGAAACAAAGTATATGCCCAATTTGACAAATCAACAAGACATACGTGAAGATTGGATACCTTCCACCAATCTCCTTTGGGGAGATTCAGATACTCTAGTTGCCCATCCAATAGTTTCATGCCTAGAACTTGAAGAATCTATTATTGAAGATCCTATTCAATACATGAATGGCATCCAAGAAGGTGTTACCCTTGGTGACATTAGAGCTTCCACATCTAGACATCATAAACATGCTTGGTGTAAACATCCCAGTCAGGATTCAGATACAGACTCACATGAGTATGAATGGGAATCTCTCTTTAATTCTTTTATAGTTGACATGGATGTTGATGTCATCCATACATATAGTTCCCAACCTGAGGTAGCTAATGAGTCAAGTGTAGGATTAGAGGATTCAAATCTGCAAGTCACTTTAGTGGATGATGCTTCACTTGGTAGGATAAATCCTGATTTGGGCACCTTAGAGGGATACTTGATAGACCCTAACTTTGCAATCACCAGAGATGATGCCATTCATATCCACAATATTGAACCTATCATTGACCTACCCCTTGCCAATCCCCACCTAATTGATTGGTCTCAACACTACCAAGAGCCTCAGCTCTTAACTTTCCATAATGACTATGAGATAGCATGTTACCTAAATGCCCTTGAGCCCCTAGTCTCTTCCACCAGTGAACCAACTACAAGCATGACAGAACCAAATATCAAGTACCTTAGTCACAAAATGAAAAGAAAAGAAAAAAAGAATAAGAGTTCTGATGGTAAAATCCACTGTGTGGCGGTGTCAGAACCTAAAAAAGTAAAAATAAAGGACATATCCAAGGGTGAAAACCTCTTTGAGGCACCTAAGGATGAGGTACTTGATCATCTCCCAAGTTACTTTCAAGATAGATCTTCAGTTCTTGTTGAGCCTGTTAGCACCTGCAAAAACTTTTCTCTGGTCTCTGCGAAGTTTTTATCTGTCTCTGGCCTTAAACCCTAGGTTCAAAATTCATATTTGTAGCCGTTGGTGAGAAAAACCCTAGTTATCATGGCCAGGTTCTATTCCTTCATTACTTTTTCAGGCCACTTAAGTGATCTTAAAAGCATGTGCGCTTTACTCTCCTAGTTAGTCACCAGATCTCAGCAGTTAAGAATGACATTGAGCGACTTTGAGAGAGGCTTGTATTTTCTCTTTAGTCACTGAGTTGCGAGATGGTTGGCCCACATGATAAAGATAATATAGGTGGATCTGATGTCAGATGGAGCTAAGGTATCTAATTTTTACTGGTTGCAGGAGTATGATGTGGCAGATTGTCAATGAGCTTAGAGTTTATAATGTGTTCAGTGATTCAGTGACTGAGGGTAGTTTCGCAGTCTCTTAATCCTAGTAGTTAAATGCTTGATAGTCAGTGACCTAGTGAGAGGTTATGAATCTCTTTAGTTGCTTAATCTCAAGATTTAATAGGTAACTCATCTTACATTTTGAGATTGAATATGGACCATCGATGGCTACAGGAAAAGTTTGAAGATCAACGGTCAAAATTTAATTTCAAGATTTGACTTAGAGTTAAGAAATCCTTCCATGACTTGGAGATTTGTCTCATTCACATATTCTCAAGGTTTAACCCTAGTTGATAAAAATATTATGAGACTTAGTGAATCTCATTGTTGCTAAGTCTCTAGATAATGCTTGGGTTAAAAATAAGGTTAACATCATGTTTGGCCTGATGGCTAAGTTTCCTATTCAGCAATCTAGTGACAGTGTGGTCTCAGAGTCTCATGTTCCTGATATTTAAATGCTAAACCTTGAGCGATTCAGTGACACAGTTATCTCTTGGTCACTAAATCAAATAGTTAAGTAAGAAAATCTCTCACAACATAATGTGAACCGTAGGATGGAAGAGAAGTAAAGATCAAAGGTGGTCACATAATCTTAGAAAGAAAGTTGAAAATTTAAAATATTTCAGTGATTAAGAAACTCCTGGGTAGTCGCTAGATCTCCAGATGTGTATCTCAGTCGGGTGATCATTGAATAACTTTAAAAAGTTAATAAAGTTGCCGCAACTATGAGACTATAGTCACCAGATCGCCAGATAGAAAAATTGAAGGTTTCTTGTGGTCGCCAGATCAGGGAATGAAGAGAGTCTATCTCATGACTAAGAGAAGGT
The DNA here is from genome assembly GCA_027943335.1 of Chamaecyparis obtusa. NCBI lineage: Eukaryota > Viridiplantae > Streptophyta > Pinopsida > Cupressales > Cupressaceae > Chamaecyparis > Chamaecyparis obtusa. The sequence continues at coordinate 502,641 of BSBK01001217.1, forward strand.
CTTAGTCATGTGATTTCCAGATAAGGTCAAAGAGTTTAAGGACTATTAATGTGCCTTCACTCACGTAGTCTCATGATAAAGCTACAGTTAGTAAATCTATTATGCGACTTACAATCTTATCAGTCGCGTGATCTTTGAAGGGTTAGGCGGTTAAGGAAAAGACCGCAAGATCATGAGACTGTAGTTGCTGAGTCCCTAAAGGTAACTAAGGCTAAAAGGAGTGATTGGCGATCTCACAACTAGGAGAAAATGTAAACTAGGATTACTATAGAGTTAAGTTATGAGCCTGGGTAAAGTGGGAAGATCTGACAGTCGTGATATAAAGATAATCTAGATTTGAATACTGGCCATTAATGAGCTGTCTCACACCATTCAAGTAACCATTTCTTCTATATTTGAATATTTTAAGGGTTTCTCAGTGACTAAGGATTGGTATTCAATGCTTGAGTGGCTGGATCTGGTAGATATGATTTTGTCAACTGTTACAATGTGGTCCAGAGAGTATGATGATGTTAGAAATAGGGAATATTGAGAGGGGGGGGGTGAATCAGTATTCTAAAAACTTTATCTTTTCCCAATTATGGATATAAAAGATTATCTTTATACATGCATAACATAAGAAGCTAAACAATATGCATAGTAATGGAAATAAAGAACTCATAACACATGATATGTTCTCGAGGAAACCCTGGCCAAGGGAAAACCCTGGTGGGGATGGTACCAACAAAGATCCACTAATCAAAAGTATCTTGTTAAGGATGTTAACCCTGTTAGGAGTCTATTACAAGCATATAGTGTATCAGTCTTGATTAAGGGACTATAGGCCTTGTTCGAAGCCTCAACCTTGTTAGGAGTTGTCAATACAAAATCTGATTACTAGATGAGCCCACTGCCCAAACAAGTAATGCACAATGTATACTAATTAAAAAAATGGATTAAGGTACATAACCTTATGCTTCTTGCATCTATATCTTTTCACTGCTCTTACATTCGCATCATTACAATATTACACATTCCCTTCTCTTCTTACAATTTACCATATTACATATATACAAGTTATTAAAGATAATAACTTTACATTGTCAGCTTCCATATATCTTTATCCAAGAGTTAACATATAGGATGTCATCCCTTTATATTATTAAGTCATTATTTTGATAAACAAAATAATCCCTTAACTCTTTACCAATTCTACCTTCATATTCTGTCTTGTCGGCTTAACACTGTCTTTAGTAAAACTGTCATAACTAATTCTGTACATGTCGTACTGACTTGCAATCTGAGATGGGTCATCATTAGTTATCATAGAGTCTATTTTCAAGTGTGCAAGTAGTGATTACTCTAGTCAATGTCACAAACACAAACTGTATCCTGGTGCACTGGTGAAAACACTGTCTTACACTTAGACAAATTTGCAATGCGCTTTGCTATACTTGCTCTCAGACCTGTGTGATCTTCATGTGGATCATATGTTGCCATAATGACAACATATATGTACTCACTTCAGCCAAATTGCCAATAGATGATTGATGCAGAGGGTCTGTACCATAGAGAGTGGGTGATGCAGCTGACCAAGGTATGTCACAGGTGAAGTGATCAGATTGATAAACCTGGAAAATTCATGATCTTTGGTACAAAAGTTAGAAGAATTATCATAAATGAAGATCATTCTTGGATCTAATTGCTTAGGGTTGCTTGGGTTTTCTACCCTGTAATAAATTCTTGATTAAATCTAGTTGGTTTTATGGGTGAAAACCCTAACCCTTGCCCTAGTCATCCAAAGCTTGTTGCATCCTGATTTTTGGGATTCCAAGATGACTAGTGGTATATATTGTAGTAGTTATGATTTTTAGGGTTGTTGATGGTGTTATGTTGATAGTCAATGTAAAAGACTAAACAAGGAGAGCCTGGATTTAGGGTTTGTTTCCTAGCATTTTGTTGTCTTGATAATGTACTGATTCTACAAATTTTAATGAGAATACACTTGAATTCCAATCTTAGACTTATGTTTGTCTTCTTGTTTTGATCTTGGGTTCATATATGTTAATGTCACAAAGTGAGTTAGCATATGGTATACAAAGTATATTGTGGGATTATCTTTGAGTTCCTGACAAAGTTAGGATTAATGTCTTTAAGGTAGTTTCAGTGAGTTCATGGTTGGATAGGAATTTGATGATCAGGTTTGGGAGTGAGAGGGATAATAGGCAAAGCACTTATTCTGAGTTCAAGAGTGTTTGAGTTAGGGTTTTCAATTGATAGATGTTATTGAGTGCTCTATGCCCTAGGTTAAGGCATTGATCTATTCTTTGGAAGTAGTTCATCATCATCAATCACAAATATAAATGATAAAATCTTTAAATTAGTTAGGAAAGGGTATAAATGTATAATATTTAGTGATTCCTTTCAAGAAGTGAATCAAGGGTACACCCACCTGAGCATTTAGGTTCAAAGTGTAGGAGGATCCTTGTTGATCCTTGTTAATTGGCCCTTTTCCTTGTAGGCTTTGGAGTGGTGATAGAGTCAGTGACATAAATTTGTCAATCATAGTGTAAACCTACAAGTAGAAAGAGAAGGGGAACCAATAGAGCCTACACAAATAGTTAATTTGGGTACAGAAGAGGCTCCAAAAATAGTGCATTTGGCTTAGTCTCTATCAACATAGGAAAAAGAAGCATATACCAAGTTCCTATAGAGCAAGAAGATTAATTTTGCTTAGACTTACTTAGACATGCCAGGGTTGGAAACTAATCTCATTATGCATCACTTGTCCATAGCTCTAGGTATAAAACTAGTGAAACAAAAATTGAGGAAAATGCATCCTCACATAGCTCTTCTTGTCAATGCTGAATTAGAAAAACTCCTTAGCGCAAGATTCATAAGAGCCATTGATTATGCCGAATGGATATCCAATATTGTACCAATTTCAAAACAGGACAAGTCCATTCACATCTGCATAGATTTTAGGGATCTTAATAAAGCATGCCCAAAGATGATTTTCCACTTCCTAACATAGACATGATAGTGGACATGACCGTGGGTTATGAGATCTATTCATTAATGGATGGTTTTTCTGGATATAATTAGATTAAAATAGCTCCTGAAGACCAGGAAAAGAATGTGTTCACTTGCGCATGGGGAACCTACTACTGGAACGTTATGCCATTTGGATTAAAAAATGTAGGAGCTACTTATCAAAGAGCTATGAAAACTATCTTTCTTGACATGATGCATAAGAATATGGAAGATTATGTGGATGACACCTTGGCTAAATCTAAAAAAAGGGATACACACTTAGGAGATTTGGAAGTCATTCTAGATCGCATGGAGCAGTTCCAACTAAGATTAAATCCAAAAAAATGTGCATTTGGAGTCACCTCTGGAAAAATTCTAGGATTTATCATTTTAGCCAAAGGAATAGAGGTGGATCCAAAGAAAGTACAAGCAATCTTGGATATGCCACCTCCCAAAAACATTAACCAAATGAGGAGTCTTCAAGGATGTCTTCAATCTATAAGGAGGTTCATTTCACAACTGGTTGATAGAGCTGAACCCTTTAATAAGACATTGCATAAGGGGGTTAAATGTGTCTGGAATGAAGATTGTCAAAAGAGTATGGACCAAATCAAGCAATACTTGGCTAATCCTCCAATCTTAATGCCTCCTATCCCAGGAAAACCATTCATATTGTATGTTTCAACAATAGAATCTTCCTTGGGGGCATAATTAGCTCAACTTGATGACACTGGGAAAGAAAGAGATATATACTACATCAGTCATACTCTCATGTCATATGAGGTTAATTACACTAGTATTGAAAAACCTTGACTTGCGGTGGTGTTTGCTTCCCAAAAGTTGTGACATTACATGTTGGCACATACAATACACCTCATTCCAAAGATTGATCCTCTCAAATATTTTCTTGCTAAGGCTGCTCTCATAGGTAGACTTGCTAAGTGGATGATGATCTTATCAGAATTTGACGTAGAGTATGTTGAGCGTCAAGCTATAAAAGGATAGGCCATTGCAGATCAATTGGCTGATTTTCCAATTCAAGACAGCATGCCTATTCAAGTTGAATTTCTAGATGAGCACATAATGTACATGACTGTAAGAACATGGAAGATGTTCTTTGATGGCTCTTTTATGAAAAATGGTTCAAGAGCTGGAGTGTTATTTGTTTCTCCTCATGGGTACACAATTCTTAAGTCCTACAAACTATTGTTCCCATGTACAAATAACATTGTTGAATATGAGGCTTTGACAAATGGATTAAAAATGGCAATAGAATGGAGAATCACAGAGCTACATATCTATGGGGACTCACAGTTAATAATCAACCAAGTTAATGATGAATACGAAACAAAGGATGAGAAATTGGTACCCTACAAGAAAATGGTTGATTCATTGAGATGATATTTTACCTTTGTCACATTTCAACAAATCCCTAGAGTAGAGAATAAAGTAACTAATGCTATGGCTACATTGGCTTCACTTCTTTAGCTAGAACAACATGAGTCTAGATTTGAATTCCTGGTGGAAGAGCTACACTATCCCATCTATGACTCCCAAGAGAGCCAAGTTGTTTGTACCCTTGTTGGCCATGAGTCATCCTGCTATGGTGCCATTTACTCATATCTCCATGATGACATTATTCCTGAAACCCTCAACTATTCTCAATGAATAAACTTAACCCAAAATGCCTCTCACCACACCCTTATCTCTGGTGATCTGTATAGGAGGGGTTTAGATGGGACACATCTTAGGTGCTTGGAAAATCATGAGTCTAATCAAGCGTTAGCTAACATTCATGAGGGAATTTGTGGAGGACATTCCAATGGTCTTGCCATGGCCCGAAGGTTGCTTAGGGATGGGTACTATTGGCCTACTATGCAGAAAGATGTAGTAGCTTTTTCTAAATCATGCAAAAATTTTTAGAAACATGGTAACCTGATACATGCTCTAGGCAGGGAGCTTATTCTGTCTATATCTCATTGGCCATTTCAATGCCGGGCCTTTGATCATGTTGGGCAGATTCATCCCAACTCATTAGGTGGACACAAATTTATCATCACTACTATTGACTACTTTACTAAATGGGTAGAGGCTGTTCCACTTTTTGTTGCCTCAGGTAAAACAACCTCTCTGTTCATTTTAAACCATATCATTTTTCAGTATGGAGTGCCTTCTGAAATAATCACTGACAATGGAGGTCAGTTCAAAAATAAGGACCTAAAGCAACTCTGCAAGAAGTTCAAGATAAAACAACATTGGTCCTCCATTTACTTCCGCAAGGAAATGGACAAGAAGAGGCTTCAAATAAAACCATTCTTAAAATTCTCAATAGAATAGTTCACAAGAATGGTAGAGATTGGCATCTATAGATAAATCCAGTCTTATGGGCTTATAGAATGAGTATTCATACTCCAACTGGGGCTACTCCTTTTTCCCTTACCTATGGTGTTGAAGCAGTGTTACCTTTAGAGGTTGAGATTCCTTCACTTAGAGTTTCCCTCAAAGGTCTAGTTATAGATGAAGACTACCATGCCATGAGACTTTAGGAGCTAGAACTTCTAGATGACAAGTGTAAAGCATCATTTGACAACATGAGGGTCTACCAAAAGCGTATGTCCAAAGTATTCAACAAAAAGGTTTGCCCTAGAGAATTTCAAGTGGGAGATCTTGTCTTATGAGAAAACCCTAAGAACCAACAACATAGAGAGCAAAAGGGAAAATTCAAACCTAATTGGCTTGGACCTTACATCATTACTACTACTTTTGGGATAGGTGCTTATTTGTTATCTACTACAGAGGGAGAATAACTCCCTAATCCTATTAATGTCTTGCACCTAAAGAAGTTCTATCCATGATGCTTGTTCTGTTTGTGGGCATCCTTTGTACATATTTATTGATCCTGAAAAAATTCCAAAAAAAAAAAATTCATATATGATGCTGAAAAAATCTTAAAAAGAATATAAAGTCTTGAAAATATACAAAAAAAAAATCAAAAAATTAAAAAAATAAAAAAAAAAATAGAAAAAGTGCCTTGGTGAAAACCTGGAAATAGGTGCCTTGGTAGAAAAAATACAAAAAAATTGAAAAAATAAAAAAATCTCCAAGTGGTGAAAACCTGGAAATAGGCGCTACTTGAGGCCTTTGCACCCTTGTTTTTTAGCACTCGTCCTCGACACTTAGCCTTTTTCTATCATGCCTTGACCTTGTTGCCTTGGTTTGGAATTGGCCTTTGTCTTTGTCTAAGGGGCATAACTATGTTAGCTTTGGTCTCTAGGATGTGTTGGTCTTTGGGACATCTTGCAAACGGTGTTTTTCAACACCACCCCAACTGTGTTTTTCAACACTACCCCAGCGTCAAGTGTTTCTCAACACTTATCAGATATCTTACCCGTAGTCTAGCATGATATGATATTTTCTATTAGTAGATGCGATACTCAAAGTTTGACTCTATGACCTACACACATGCACTTTAACACTCGACTCGCTGAGACTTGTTTGACTTTATTTCTTTGTGTGATGTCTATGATGATTTCTTTGATGAGTGTTCTCTCCCTAATAGTTTCTGATGATGCTGAACTTGAAGACGAGGGGCATGTGGACATGTTTTATTTCTTTTTCTTCTTGTGGGTATATTTTGTTGGTCCTAACTATCATTAGCATTTATGCTTGTTCCACTTGACATTAGGGTCTACAAGGTATTATCCTTGAATGTTTTTTGCAAGTGCATGCTTATAGTCATCTTAACTTTCTTGTGTCGATCTTGATGCGAGCATAATCTTGCTATACTAAACTTAGGAAACCTCACTACACTAGTCATCTTGACCTACATGTCTTTGATGCCTAGGTGGGATTCCCACATACCTATCTAATATAGATCATATTCAGATTCAGATAGTTATACTAGTGTTTATTATATGATCTTACGATGCTACCAATAAAGCTCGATGATGAATATTAGAGTCTAGTAAGCTTTGTGACCTTGCAAGTAAAACACTTTTCATAGTAGCTTGCATTCTTAGGTTCATGTTAGTTTAGTTTTGTATCTTGCATACGGAGAGAGCTCTCCTTTCATCTTTCATGGACTTGTTGGTCAACTGTGCTCACCTTTCACTTTCTCTCGATCATGTCTTTCACTCCTTATATTTCACATCACATCCTTTTCCTATCATCACAAGGGGTTAATCTTATCATCATATCTATATCATAAAAAGATCATTCTTCAGAAGCATGAGTCTACATCATAAACATGAGAACTAAACATACATCTATGAGAGAGATTATACATGAGCATATATAAGCACATATCATACATTTTGAGCAATATAACAAGACAATAAAACTGAAACATCCATCACAAGTGGGACAAATACATGATATATCATAAATCTAGTAAATCTCATATATATAAGGGTGTCATGATACAAAATACAATGTGGGATCCAAAATTTGGATAATGTCCCAGGATATGTCTCTATACATCTAAAAATACCCTACACCTAAGTCTGACTCTCTCCATCATGTGGTGGTGCTACCACTCTATCCAGTACCATGTCAAATCTCCCAGCCCTCTCAGAGTAGAGTGGCACTCACTGTGCTACGAGTACAATTGCTATGTATAGACCATGATAATATGCATCTCATGTTGCCTCTCTCCAGATCTCTACAACATCAGCCCGTGCTACCCTCTCCCACTAATATATCTCAGCTCATGCATCCACTAGCTGCTAATCTCACATAGCAATAGTAATCCTAAGCTGCTGGATCATAGTATCCAAAACCTGCACTCTAGTCTTGAGATCCTCCCCTCCTCCCCCTATAGGCTAGTCCTGTCCTGCATCCACCCATCGGTGAACTAATCTCATCATATCCTCTCCCTCATCATCAAAAACCTGTCTCTGTGACCATCTTTAGACACTAGATCAAGATCCCTATCCTCTCTTTCTCACCCTCCCTCTATCTCCCCCATCTTCATTTCTCCCATCACCACCCTGTGCCGACAGCTATGCATCAGGAATAGTAAACCATGGGAATGGCCGTCTCTATCGCTCTACCCTGTAGGCTGCATCTACACCTGCATCTGCCATATCAGGAAGATAATCCCATGGCTCCTTGCATATCCCTGACATCTCTTGTGCTACCTGCTGGTAGTCCAGTATTGGTAGCCATCCCTATCCCTTCTCATCCCTGGCCTGAGCATATGTGGTAGTCTTTGTGGGTACCCTCTACTACTGTCCAAACTACCTCCAGACCCAAGTGATCATGAAGCACTTAACAATATCAGAGTGGTGGCCTAATAGTGGCTGGCTACATAGCATATATCCCAATTCCCACTCTCATTCACTCCACTACTCACAGGCCCTGTATGGTCTCCACTTGAAAGATGTGAGCTCATCTAGGAGCCTCCTGTAGTATTTTAGGTCTCTTCTATGGGGCTGGCTCTCAAAACATGTATACCTATAGATGTAGGGGCATCTCTGCTCCCTTGGCTACACATGAGGGCACACAATGGCGATGTGCTCCCATGCACATACCTATGCTAGAACAACACCACACACCCATGTCTTAATATCCCTATAGACTATCTCATGCAACTCATGATACATATCAGCTACGATAGCTGGGCCCCATGCCATCCATCGAGGGTGTGCTATCAAGTCAGTAACTAATCTACCCCAGCCCAATGGAAACCCTTTCTAGCTCCTATCTGTGATAAGTGTCTATGCTACTATCAAGCACACTATGAATGGAACTAGAAAATCATGACCAAACTCCTCCATCAGCCGGTCCCAACTGAGGTGTCTATCAATAATCATCACATCCTCGAACATGTCCTGGATGGCTTGTCACCCCTCGGTCAGATCCTGATCATAGTATACCCATGTCACCAAAAAAATCATGTCAATTTCTATCATATGGAAACTTTACATCTTTGAGCATTTATCAACATGATTATACTCATAGGATCACCATGGCTAGATAGCTGGAGGATCTGATAGATGTCCTCTAGGGTGATCATCACCTCTCCAGTAGGAAAATGAAAGGTGTTGTGCTCACTATGCCACCTCTTAGCCAATGTTGTTAGTAGCCTGTGATCTACCTGAATATGGGGTATGTCTAGTAGAAACCTGAATCCCATGCTAATGAGATCATCCATGCTAAGAGTATCAAGATCTCTCACACAACATAGTCCAGTCACTCTTGGTGCTCTAATAATCAGTACTAGGAAAGTCTCCTGCAAGCCATAACCCTAAACCAAATGTCAGAACATATCATGATTGATGTCTAAAATTAGTACAAGAAATCTTAAATGCAAAAAATTATCTAGACCCATGTTATTTTGCTAAAATTAACACTATGAGATATTTCTTATTATACTAGTGGATACTTTCTTTAATAGAAATGCGATACTATTTTTCTCTATGATAGTTCACACAAGATCGCGTGATATTTCATCCAGTATCATGCGATACTAAATTGACCTATTGCATGATGCTTTGTGGACCTGCAAACTATCGCACAATAAAAAGTATCAAGGTGTGCAATACTTTCAAAGTGTTGTACGAACTTTTGCATGATTGAAATTTAAAATATTTTAAAACAATTAAAAATGTGTTTTAAATGACATAAATAGCTTATTAATGACTCAATAGGTGAGTTTTTCTAAAAACTTACTAGGGCACCATACTGAGGAGGCCAGTTGTGCAACCGACCGCACTTGAATCGATGTGTGTAAATCAAAATCACTGCTTGCTAGGCCATTTTCTCTCTCTGAGGTCTCAAAGTTCTCAAAATCACAAAAGACAAATGAATTTGAAAATTATCTTTTTACCCCTTATATAGCATTTTGACTTTTTGACCTAATTTTCCAAACATCACAGAATTTCACAAAAATTGCACCCCTGGCTAATGTCAATGTCCTAGATCCATTTTTGGGATCAAAATCAAAATCTGAGTTCATCTTGATAGTCAAAATCACATTTCAAAATTTATCCTTCTTCTGTGAAGTTGGCTGACCGTTTGAGGCCTGATCCTTCGATCTTTGCTGGGGCATCTTCATTTCTTTATCCCCATCTTTTTCAACCTTCTAGTCTTTCATCCATTTTCATTCACTTCATCTCTCTGAGGTTTGACTTCATTTTTATCCTATATCTTTCTCAGTCAAACCTAGTCAAACTAGGGCATATCTTCACTGCTTGATGGTTATCCTATCATTTTTCATCTTCGATTATGATTTCTAGTGATTTGATCATATTTTATCAATTTACTATTTCTCCTCTACCAGATTTTAGTTTCGATACCGAGGGGGTAGTACCTATCAAACTTCAATCCTTGATTCAACTTTATCAATCAAACCTTGGTTGAGATTCTTATCTCTTATTTGAGACTTGACAATTTCCTATTTACAAGTATGTTGGTCTTGTCTTTCAGCTTATCTTTATTCTGATTTGTTCCCATCTGTCGAACACATGTCTAGGTTTTTTTGTGATCCCAAATCGATCTCACATTAGTCAAAGAGGGGCAAATGTATGCACCCTAAAATGGTCACCTAGACTTTGGGCCCCCATTCAACAATTTATCAATTTCCTAAATCAGCATTTTCAATTCAATATCAAATTTCCTTGATCAAATCCTAATTCTATCATTTATTCAATTATATTCTATGGGCTAACCATTTTATCCTAAAGTCTTTATTTAATTAAAAGGAATTTCCTCCCTTTTTATTAAATAAAAAGCCCCCACTTTTCCTCTTATCCTAAGTTGCACAAATAAAGCATTATTCTTATTTTATAAAAAGAAAAAAAGGCCTTTTTGTCTCATATGGGACACAAGTCAACTCTTATTTTCTCATTGGAGGAGATTTGTGCACATGGATTGCTCCTCTTTCATGCTCCACCCTTGATTAAATCTTTTGCCTCTTAATCTCCATGGTCCATTCCTTTTCAATTCCTTTAAAAGGAGAGCTCTTTTCTCATTCTAGGATCCAACTTTTGAATACTAATCTTATGCTGTAGGATTTCTTGGTGATTTTGGAGCTTTGGAGATCTTCTTGCATTCTAGCTTTCATTCTTGCATCATAGCTTCATGTTTATGCTTTCTTAGTTTAGATTTCCTTTGAAGTTATAGTTTAGCTCACATAGCTTAATTAGTAAGGCTTGTAATCCTTTCATTTCCATAGCTTACTTGCATCTTCATTCTTAGCATAGTTGAATTGCATTTCCATTCTTGATTCTTGAGGATATTGGCATTCTTTCCCTTGTCTCTTTGAATCTCCCATTGTGTGGTTTACGAGCAAGGTTGCATGCTTCAATAGCTCTAGCTGAGAGCACTATACACATCCTTGTGACTCCATGTCTAGGGAGCTCTAGGTCACTTTCTCAAGGTTTCCCACTCATGAATTCTCTTGGAAGTAATGACTTAGAGAAGTGCACAATTTGAGTGTACACTTTGATACTAATGACAACCATAAATGCTCAATAAAGATAACAATCTCCTCCTTTGGCATTAGTATCAAAACTTCAAATGTATTAGACAAAACTTTCTATATATAACTTATATCTCCGCCATATACATATACACATCAAAATTTTTTTATAAGTACTAAGTACTCCCCCTCGGTGCATGCTCCCGATAATATGTAGTATACGTAGCTGTGTGTGTGAATTTTGTACCTAGCTGTAGACACAACACTTCAGTAAAACATTAGAGGTTAGTTAAAAATCAAAATCGTGCAATGAAATGGAAACTAAACTAACCAGGTGATTTACTGCCTTCTAGTAGGTGCGAGTATGTATTCTCAGATTAGACCGAGATCAGTGACCTTGATGACACCTAAATGAAGGATTTGAATGTAAAATCTAGATATGGAATGAATGCAAATTATTATTATTTTTTTTAATATTTTCTATGCAATGAGATGAAACAAATTGATATGAATATATTCTAGATGAAAAATTGATATGCCAATTAAGCTACAATGATATGCTAAATATGAAACTAAAATGACAAGATTGATCTCACAAAAGTTGTTGATTTGCAAAGAAGCTTCAATTCTTTAGATGTCAATTCACCAGCGTGATTGTGCAAATTTGTGGATTGATTTTGGCAGAGTAAGTATGCAAACTTGTGAGATGATTTGTGAAGAGCCGAGCCTTGATTTTATAGAAATCTAGGGCTTTGGGGATGCATGGAAAAAACCATAAATCACTCTAGTTGATTTTTGAGTCAACAAGGAATTAAAGGTAGTTAACTCACAAAAAATCATGCAAAAATAACTTTTTGATTTAAATCAGAAGTTGAGATCAACTTTTAACTCAAAAGAGAGTTGAGTTTATTTTTAAAACAACTTGAATTGATTTTCTAATTTAAAGTTCAACTACTTTTTGGATGTGCATAATTAATTATGAATTAATTAAATAAATAAGGTGATTTATTTTCCACTTAACTGATTTTAAAAATATAACAATTGATTTATGGGTTAATCAATTATTAAGTCAAACTTTAATTCAAAAACTATATTATTAAATTTGACAATTGACATTAATTAATTAAATAAGAATTTAATCAATTAGTCATAGGATATGAAATAATACAATTAGGAATATAATTAAATCCAATTAAATAATTAAGTGGCAGTGTTAAATCTAATTAATTAAATATTTAGAATATATTCAATTAATTAAACTTTAGGATAAATAAGATTTATCGCCAAATAATCATTAAATTAAAGATAATTAGGATAAATAGGAATAAGGAATATTCCCCGATGTAGAATTTAGGATAATCAATTAAGATTTGATAATGTGTCGATGTGCCTTAGGTTAGGACTTTGATGTTGATTTCATTCGATGTGTCGATGTAGGAGGTTAATGAACTTATAGCCCATTTTTGGGGTATTACATTTTGCCCCTCTTTGAATTGCTGTGCAAAGTGCAACGGTTCAAAGACAGTCTGTGTATGATGTTTGAAACTGATGTTTGAAATTGAAATTGATATGAAACAAGAATTGATTGAAATTGATATGAAGATAATAGGTCCTGAATGACCAAAGATAATGTTAACTATAACAACAATGAACTGATGATTGCTAAGAAGTGTCAAAACGCCTGATTCTGAACCTTTTGATTGCGAAGAAGTGAGTGACCGATTCTAGACTCGATTGTCAATAAGAATCACATTGGTATCACATCTGAACCCTTCAGTTACGAAGAACCAAGGAAATAACACTATTGAACCAATGGTTACAAAAGATTGATATAGTTTACAAGATTAGGAGAATACCAGATTGATATGGATCTCGATGAATCTAATATGCCCTGAGCGATGATTGATTTGCCCCAAGCGATGAGGTCTTTTTGATGAATCAGCAACTAGACATGGTTTTTGTCTTGATTACTGAGGAAAGATATGATTTCAAATTTAGATTAAAGACTTTGAATGATGTGCAATACCATGCCCCCTTCAGGATAAAAATTGAAATCTGACAAGAAAAGTTAGTGTTATAGTTTAGAAGCATGTTAATTGATTTGAAAAATAGTTATTCACGTTTGAGAATGCGTTCTACATCATTTAGAGGTCCTGTAGACCAAATTTGACTAGGTTAAACCATGAGTTGACCATAGTTGACCAAGTTGAAATTTTGATTGTTTGATGTAAGATAATCAGTTAAGTTGAATTTTGGATTTCTATGATGAATGAAGGTCGATTCTGCAAGTAGTTTACAAGATAAATGATTTCAGATTTCAATTTTGATCCCGAAAAAGGATTCTACTTGCTATTTCATTGGAAGAACCTTCATGTGAGATTCAACTCTTATGATATGTTTAGCATTTTTTTTTTTGAAGAATCATTTAAGTGTTGAAGAAATTTGTGAGATCATGCAAAGTGTAAAATGAAATGCAAACCTATGACCTAGGACCTAGTCACTGATCATGTGTTGATTTATTGTCATCATTGAACTTTTAGGTAACTAGATAAATCAATGCAATGCCCACCAGTTATGAAACCATAGACATATGAATATCGATTTGTATGCACAGGAATCAATACAACACCCACTAGTTAGGAAACCATGGATATATGAATATTGATTTTGTTTTCAGAATATCAGATTAGATATAAGTACCAAGGAATAAGTGCTAGGATGACCTGAATATCACGTCCATTTTGATATTGCAATTTGTATGAGCATCAAAACATAAATGTCATGATGACCTGAATACACCTTGCATTTAACAAACACATCAAGCAATCAAGAGATCATCCTAAATCCAATGTGAATTACCCGTAGTGACCCTTTATCATTCACATCCTTAGGTAAGATCATGTTTCACAGTAGGAGAAAGAACTCACTCAAAAAGAAATAGTTACATCAAAATTCCTTGAATTTTCTAGGTATTAATAGTCGAGGTATGCATGGCCATCCAATTTGAGATAGAGGCTCTTACAGTCAGACACCATTTCAATCCAGAGATTCCAAAGTTGTTAGATTTTCACATACAAGCAGAAGACAAAGAAAATATTATGCCCCCAGTCATCACTCTCTAAATCCTGTAAAGGAAATCATCGAAGAGCTTGTGGGAACACAATATGCAAAAAATCTCAATGCAAATCAGTAAGCATACAAGGAGATAAAAGCATGTAAAGCACAGATTGTTTTCAGTTTGTCTTTTTAGTTTGATTGTGTTGTTGTAGATGCAAAATCATTTCTAGAGAGGAGACTGACTGACTGACTCAAATGAAGCTTCAAAGGACTCTGATTGGATATGAATCATCTAAGATGTATACTGGAGACCATAGGATATGACATTGATTGCCCCCAAGTGACAGGCATTGATAGGATACAGATGCATGAGCCAATTGGTGTACAAACTGACTTATTGAAAAAAGGAATGCGAAAACAAACCAGGAAATATGTACAAACTAAAGCAAGACTAAAAGCTGGGAAAGACCAAGATTGTGCTGATAGATGGAGCATTTTGAAACAAGTGGCACCCGTTTGCTAGGTTTTCACCATCTTGGTAGAGATTCTATTTTTGCTACCAAGGTGCCTATTTCTAGGTTTTTACCAAGGCATTTTTTCTTTTTCTCATTTTTTTGTATTTTTCATTTTTTCAATTTTTTTGTACTTTTGATAATTTTACTTATTTTTTGTGAATCATAAAGGCACCTATTTCTAGTTTTTCACCAAGATGTTCATTTTTTTAGGACTTTTTCCAATTTTAAAGATTTTTTCAGGACATTTCACCATAGACTGAATGCCTTAGGCATAGAATTTCTTCAGATGGAGAACATTGATTGGTTCTTTGAGCTGTTCTCCTTCAGTCATTGATAGTTGATAGGCACCAGAGCCAAAAGTAGTAGTGATAACAAAGGGACCCAGCCAGTTGGGTTCAAACTTCCCCTTGCATTCTTGATGTGATTGATTTTAAAGATTCTCTCTCAAGACTAGATCAACAACCTGAAATTCTCTATGTCTGACTTTCTTATTGTAACCTCTAGACATTCTCTTTTGATATAATTTGAGATGATCATACACTACTTGTCTGTGCTCATCTAGTAGTTCTAGTTCTTGCAACCTAGACACTCTATAGTCATCATCAATTACTAGACCATGCATTCTAATTCTTAGTGATGGGATTTCAAACTCAATAGGCAGTACTACTTCAGACCCATAAACTAAAGCAAAAGGTGTAGCCCCAGTGGGTGTTCTAATACTTGTTCTGTAGGCCCTAAGAGCTAGATTGATCATGAGATGCCAGTCTCTTCATATTTTATTAACTGTACAGTGCAAGATTTTCAATAGATTCTTTTTAGAAGCTTCTGCTTGTCCATTTCCTTGAGGATAGTAGATAGATGACCAATGTTGTGTAATCTTGAATTTGGCACATAAATCATCTAGATCTTTGTTCTTGAATTGTCCACTGTTATCTGTGATTATGGAATGAGGTATCCCATATCTGCATATGATATAGTTCAATATGAACATAGATATTTGTTTTCCAGTTGCTTGTGTCAAAGGGATTGCTTCTACCCATTTTGTAAAATAATCTATAGCTGTGATTATATGGGTATGTCCATTAGAAGAATGAGGATGTATAGCTCATATAAGATCGAAGGCCCATTGATGAAAAGGCTATTGTGTAGTAAAGGGAATTAGATCTCTCCCTAGAGCATGAATTAAGTTGCCATGCACTTGGCACTTTTGATAGCTCTTAGAAAACTTGATAGACTCTATACATTTCAGGCCAATAGTACCTATCCCTAATAAGTTTTCGAGCTAGTGTTAAACCATTGGAGTGTGACCCACAAATACCATCATGGACTTCCTCTAACGCACATTGAGACTCTTCCCATTCTAAACATCTAAGTAGGGTATCATCTAGACCTCATTTGTCCAAATCATGACCAATGATGACATATCGGGAGGCATTACGAATGAGGTATCTCTTCTCATGGCAGTTGAAGGTATCAGGATGATTTGGTCTTGGAGATAGGAAAATAGGTTTTTGTATCTAGATGAATCATGACCAATAACAATGTAGATCATGCAGGTTTTGGGGGAATCATATGCAGGATAAGATAGTGCTTCCACCAGGAACTTGTAGCATAGCTCATGTTTAGGTTGCTATAATAAAGTAGATAGCATTGCCATTGCATCAGAAGCCTTATTCTCTGTTCTAGGTATTTTCTCAAATGTGATAGATATGAAATACTTCTTTCGATCATCTACCATTCTCTTGTATGGTATGAGATTTTCATCTTTAGTCTGGTACACATCATTGACTTGATGGATAACAAGTTGAGAGTCTCCATGAATGTGTATCTCTATTACTCTCCACTCAATTGCTAGTTTCATGCCATTAAGAAGGGTTTCATATTCTTCAATATTGTTTGTGCAAGGGAACTTTAATTTGAATGCTTTAGGTATGGAGTGTCCTTGAGGAGTTATATATAATATGTCTACTCTTGATCCATTCTATGTATAGGATCCATCAAAGAATAAATGCCATTCTCTAGAAGAAAGAGTCATGATAGAGGAATCTGGAAATTCCATTGGCATTGGTGTATCATCAATCATAAGTGCATCTGCTAATTGATCAGCAATAACCTATCCTTTTATAGCTTTTCTTTCAACATATTCAATTTCAAATTCACTTAAGAGCATGACCCATTTAGATAATCTACTTGTGAGGGTAGCTTTGCTTAGTAGGTACTTTAGTGGATCAATCTTAGCTACCAAATGGGTGGTATGTGCCAACATGTAATGTTTCAGTTTCTATGATGCAAAGATCACAACTAGACAAGCCTTCTCAATCATAGAATAATTCTTTTCATATGCTACCAATGTCCTACTCATATAGTATGTAGCTCTTTCCCTTTTGTTCTCATCATGTTGTGCAAGCAATGCCCCCAGTGATGTATCTGTAGTGGAGACATACAAAATCAAAGGCTTCCCTAGAATGGGAGGAATCAAGATAGGAGGATTTGATACATACTTCTTGATATGGTTAAAGTTGTTCTCACATTCTTCATTCCACGCAAATGTCACACCTTTATGTAATGTTTTTGTAAAAGGTTGTGATATGTCTGCTATCTATGATATGAATCTTCTGATAGACTCAACTCTTCCTTGCAATGTCCTCATTTGACTAATATTCTTTGGAGGTTGCATCTCCATTATAGCCTTCACTTTAGCTGGATCAACTTCAATGCCCTTCTTTGAAACTATGTATCCTAAGAGCTTTCCAGAAGTGACACCAAAAGCACACTTCTTAGGATTTAGTCTAAGACTAAATTTTTCCATTCTGTCTAGTATCTTTCTCAAGTCCTTTAGATGTTTAGTTCTAATCATAGATTTTGCTAAAGTATCATCAACATAATCTTCCATAGTCTTGTGCATCATGTCATGAAAAATAGATGTCATGGCCCTTTGATATGTAGCACCAGCATTTTTAAGCCCAAATGGCATGACATTCCAATAGAAGGTGCCCCATGCACATGTGAAAGAAGTTTTATCTTGATCTTCTGGAGCAATTTTTATTTGATTATATCTAGAAAAACCATCCATTAAAGAATACATCTCGAAGCCCGCAGTCATGTCCATTATCATATCTATGTTAGGTAATGAAAAATCATCCTTAGGGCATGCTCTATTTACATCTCTAAAGTCGGTGCACACTTTGATTGTTTTATCTAGTTTTGAAATAGGTACAATATTAGAGATCCACTCTACATAATCAATAACTCAGATGAATATGGATTTCAGGAGCTTCTCTAATTTAGCTTTTACCAAGAGTGCAACATGAGGATGCATCTTTCTCAATTTTTATTTAATAGGTTTGACATTTGGAGCTATAGATAAATGATGCATTATAAGATTAGGATCCAACCCTAGCATATTTGAATATTTCCATGCAAAGTTGATCTTCTTTTCTATTAGGAATGTAGTAAATTTTTTCTTCTCTTCTTCTGATAAAGATTGTGGTACATGGATCAACTATGGTTCTTCTGCTATTCCCAAGTTGATGGATTGAGTGGGCTCAATTAGAATTGGAGATGTATCCTCTAAATGACTCAGAAGGACATCAAATATCTCATCCTTAGGTGCCTCAGAGAGGTTTTCACCTTTGGATACATCTTTTATTTTTACTTTTGTAGGTTCTGAGACTGCCACAAAGTGGTTTTCACCCTCATAACTCCTTTTCTTTTTATTCTTATTCATATTTTTCTGACTAAGATACTTGATGTCCAACTCTGTCATGCTAACACTTGGTTCACTGATGGAAGTCCTCATAGGCTCAACTTCATTGAGGTAGCAAGAAAGGGAATAGTCATTTGGAAAGGTTTAAATACCATGGCTTGGATTTGTGGAGGTTTGATCAAGAAGTTCAGGATGTTGGATAGTCAAAGTGGGGAAAGATTGGGAGATAGTGTTTACGGATATGGATCTATCATCATTGGTCCTAACCTGATGCTTGAGTTCAAAGGTGATATTACAACTTAAGACATTCAATTCATGAATAGGCTCAATATCATTGTGATAGTCCACTTCAGCCATTGGTGGATCAGACTCGATAAGTTCATCATTTCACTCTAGACTTACATTGGGTTTAGGTACATATTGGTGAATAGCATCAACATGTTTCTCTGTAATAAGCTCATCTTCTTCTAGAATGGCTCCCCATTCATAGTCATTAGATTCTTCATCTATGCCTCTAGGAAATCTAAGAACATGAGTAAAGTCAGGATGAATACCCCAAGAAGGGTTACCCTCAGATTTTGATTTAAATTCATACTCATGAGAATCTATCTTAGAATAACTACCACCTTCCTCTTTGTCTGTTTGATTATCTTTGAGATTAGGTGGTTCTTGTGTTGCAACTATCTCTTGATTAATAGTAGGTTCTTGTGTTTCTACTACATTAATTCTTTTGACTGGATCATCTTCAGCATCAAGAAGGTCTTTGATTTCCTTAGGAAAATGCTCATAAGGGATAAGTTCTGAGCTGTCTGAATCACTATCTAATGGATCAATTTCTTCCTTCTTAAGAAGGGGTTCTCTTGGCACGATCTAGTCTATGACATGGGAACAATTACCTTCGAGGTGGAAGGGTTTCTTTTTAAAGCCTAAGCCAATAGTATCTTTATTTTCCCTACCAGTATGTGAAATAGGTGTTATAAGACCTCCTCTGACTCCTAGAGGTCCTTTACCTAGATATTCCATCTTAGCTATTAATTTATCTCCTGGACCATATGTCTTAGAAGGGATTTCGGATACTGTAGAGTCACTAGTCTAAACAACTTGAGATTCAAGTTCATCTTTGTATAGCCATGTAAGCACAGCTTCATCTTCTTCAAATTCTTTCTTGGAGATTTGTTCCACTACAAAATTCTTTTTATATGCCTCAAGAGGTTCTTTGAAGTCTGGTTTGGACTATTTAAAAGATTTTCCATAAGACTTAGGTGAGATAGGTAGAGATGTCAAAGATAAGACTGGCTCTATAGTATATTCTCCCATACCATTTTCTTTGATATTGACCTCTTTTGCAACGTCTTCCATTTTAGATGTGGATGCTTCTTTTGTTGGCTTAATGGAAGATTCTCTGTTATTAGGCAGAAGTTTATCCACACTCTCTTTCAATGTATTGCAAGTGGTGGATATGTCTGCTAGAATAGTGACCTCTACTCCTTCATAAGGAAATTTCAAGCATTGGTGGAATGTAGAAGGAATAGCCTTCATCTCATGTACCCATGGTCTCCCTAGAAGAATGTTGTAAGCCAAAGGTACATCAAGAACTTGACATATAGTATCTCTGATAATCGGACCTACTCTGATAGTTAATACAATGGTGCCTTTAGAAGATCTTTCTTGTTCATCATAGGCTTTTATAGTTATTTTCTTTCTAGGATCAATAGCCAATTCTGAAAATCCCAATTGTGTGACTAAGCTGTAAGAACAAATGTTTAGGCCGGCACCCCCATCTATCAACACGCGTTTGACTCTACGGTTCTAGATCAAGACTTCTATATGCAAGGTCTTGTTATCTAGGTGACTCAAGGAGTTGTCATCTTCCTCTGAAAAGGAGATATATTGTAGAGATGTAAGATGTCCAACCATAGTCTGGAACCTGTCTAAATCAAGGTCATCAAGAACATTGGATCCGAGAAAAGCTTTGTCTAGAATAGCTCTATGAGCTGGAGATATTCAAAGCAGCTCAAACATATAGATTTTTGCATTAGTGTGTTGGAGTTTTTGAACAATGCTATAAGATGTCGGCCTCGTATCTTTAGGATTGGAAGATTTAGAAGCAACCTTCTATTTGGAAGTGGAAGAAAGATTGAAGGGCGTCTTAGGGACATTTGATGAATCTAGGATTTGTCTATTTAGATGAGCCTGAGCCTATGATTGAGTCACTGCATTAGCTGAAGTATGATCTCTATCTCTTTGCACAATTGTGATGACATTGCAATGCTCAGAGAGAAAAGGTTCAACCATATTGATAACAACATTATTTCCAGGGTAAGCATAATTGACCTTTGCCCCCATATTAGGCTGAGAAGATGAAAATTCTTGACCATATTTTAGAAATGGTTCTGTGAATGCTGTATGATCATTATTGCTCTTATGATTGTCAATCATGATGTCTCCCTTATCAATAAGATCTTGAATAGTATGTTTCAAGCATAAGCAGTTATTAGTTTTGTGACCTTTACCCTGATGGAAATCATAGAATTCATTCTCTCTCCACCATTTTGGTTTAGGGTCAGGATCAAATTGTTAAATCTTAGGCAAAGAGATGATGTTATTAGCCAACAGAGTTCTCATAGTTGATTCCAAAGATTCTCCAAGAGTAGTGAACTTTCATTTATTATCAGCAGACCAAGATTTGTATTTTGGCTTCTTTTGAGATGGTTCAGACACCTTTTCCTCTGAAGCTTTGATGGCTTGGGTACCAATAGTTAGATTGAAAGCTAGTGCCTTTAATGGGGCACATATAGTATCAACAACACCATCTGTGACAAGGCCTTTATTATTGTTCCAGTTTTTGTTCTTGTCTTTAGAACTGGATCCTGATTCGTACTTGTCTTTTTGAAGTGTGATGTCTCCTTTTTTCACAAGTACCTTTTCAATTTCAATCACATTTTCTACAATCTTATCAAAAGATGTATGATCTTTCATTTGTAAAGGGTAGTTGATCTCTGGGACAAGATTATTGATGAAGATTTCCAGTTTCTTAGTTTCTAGAATAGGCCTAGCATATAGAGAGAATTTCTTCCTCCATCTCTTGGGAAATGTCAGGAATGGTTCTCCTGGATATTGTTTGAGATTGCAGATATCAATCATGGTGACAGGATGTTGAATGTTGTAGGAGTATTGCTGATAGAACAATTTGATCAACTCCTCAAAAGTTTTGATAGTAGAATGCAATCTACAGAACCAATGAATGACTGCTCCCCCCAGAGATTGAGGAAAGAGATGCATTAGATAAGTTGGTTCGTGCATGAAATCCATAGATTGTGTACATAATTCTCTAACATGATCTTGAGGATCAGAGTATCCATCATACTTATCATATTTAGGCATCTCTACTCTTTTTGGGAATGGTGGCATGTACAAGTCTTTGTCAAATGGAAAAGGACATAGGGCATCCATGGAGAACTCCTTGGGTTCCTTTTCTTTCTCAAGTTTATTAAGTTTGACTTGCATGGCATGCATCTATTTCATCATAGCTGAAATAGGAGTTTCTTCCTCATGCGTAATGATATCTTCCACATCAAAGTTGGAAGGAAGTTTAGCTCCTTGATGAGCTAATTGTAAAAAGTATGCTTCTCTATCTTCTTTCAAGAAATGCTTCATCATTCTTTTGAAGTCATTTTCATTTTGATACCAAGCAATTTCTTCAGGTGTGGGTTCCTGATCTGCACCATGTTGAGATTGAGCTCTTTGAGAGCCAAAGTTTGTCCCTGCTTGAGACATGGTAGGAGTTCTCCCTGAGATAGACTGAGGAGGAGTTTTTTGATTACCTTCGTGAGTTGATGAAGGAGGAATGTAACCAGTTTTCAATCAAAAATTGCCAAGACTGTCATCTTCGTAAAGACCAGAATTGTAGAGTTGCTCAAGAGTTGGTGCTTGGAGAGTATTCAAAGGTATGGTATGGAATATTTCTCTAGATTTCTTATGAGAGGAAGATCTAGTTTCCACCATTAACCTTGAGTGAAACAAAAGAATATGATGAAGACAACTGAAGAAAGATCTGATTCAAGAAGATCAAATGATGCAACCTTGTCAAATTTTGGTTGATTAAGGATAAGATTGGACATAAATGAAGGATACTATGCCCTGGATGTATGGGTAGGTGCCCAAAAGATAGGAGACATGAGTTCACAACACTTAGCCATTTTGAAGATAGATTGAAGATTGATAGTTATGACAAGGTTTTGACACAAGATGAAAAAGACTCAAATCAATTAAACAAAAGGCTAAATTGGATTCAAAAGGCTACTTTAGGAAAATGATTGGATTCTTAGTAGTTTCTGCTCTGTTCCTGTCATAGTGATTTGTTTGACAGATTCTGGAAATAGGCTAAAAAAGCTGGGCATCTGACAGTTGTGACAACTTTCTGGCAATTTTTCAAAATTTCTCAAATGAATTTCTGTAGGCTTGTACGACAGTGGGTATAGCATGAAACAACACTTGAAAAACTTGTACGACTATTGCAAAACTTGCATGATAGTTGATAGCAGTGTTTTTGACTTTTTTGAATTGACTAGTAGCAAAACTCGTACGACAATATACCATATACCATACGATAATCAAGGGGTTCTGAAATGACAATAGCCAAAAGTCATATGACTTTCTGACTTTACAAGATGACTTTTGACTCTAGAAAGGTGTTTGCCATCAAATTTTGCAATTTTTTAGATTTTTAGTTTCAAATTGTTCACAAAATTGTCTGTCCAAATTTGAAGATTGTAGCGGATTGATTCGTTCTTAGTAACCAGATAGATAAATAGGTATGCAAAATGACAAGCAAGTGATTTCAAGCACATCTAAAAATAATGAACAGAGGACAAAGAAACCCTATGCATGAACAATCAAGTGACTAAATTGTGCTAATCCCTAGGAGTGCTAACAGTGTATGTTCCAAAAAGTTTTGCAATAACGCACATATTCCTAAAAAATGAAAATTTGGCCTCACAAGGGTTTTTAGTAATGGTTTGACTCTGCAACTTTTGTGATCTCAAGAGGGTGAACTCCAATCTAGGCACACCAGGGTTTTGACACAGTCTGAGAATTTAATCAATTAGGAGCTGCTAGGGAGATCTGATAGCCCAACAAGAGACCACACCTATGAAAGTTTCCTCCACAAGTACATTTATATAGTGACTACTGCTACCACGGTGAGAATGGCTATTACCGCTTGAGATTCCATCAAGGTGGTTGACCCAATTAAGGGAATCTCCACTTCAGTTAACCCTATCTAAAGGTGACTCATAAAAGATACCACATGGAGACTGGTTCGAGATTGAAGGATCTATGTTTCTGGTACTACCCAAAAACGGATTAGAGCATAGTCCTCTAGCCTTTTCACTTTTAACCCAAACAAAGTAGATAGATTAATCTGACATGCTAAGACCATGATTATCTCATAAAGATCTATGATGTCAACCACTCATGATCTATCAACCTCTCCAGAGAGAGAATGTATCAATCAGAACCTGAAGACACACAAATCTAGTAGAACGTGACACACTCTCAGTAACCTCCCTACCTACAAGGGTTGCTTCATTGAGAAGAGTTTCACTGGAAACCCACTCTCTCAAGAACCACAAATAGTGTTCATAGGGCTTATTTACTATGTGTAACAAAGATGTTGAAAAGCAAATCTATGTTCATTTTTATAGCCCAAAATGAAATCTGTGATATGAAAGCAGTAAGGGTCACACAAGCTAGACACATGAGATGTTTGTTTTAGTCCAAATCAAAATGTTATCAGCTAAGAAAATTACCTGAATTCCTTGCAATGCACTTAGTAGATTCTTACCTATTTTTAGCAATTCTCACACTTTTTCCCAATCAAAATCAGTAGAAATCAATTAGAAACAACAAATTTCAATTGTTAATGTTAGTGGTCAGTCCAAATCAGGAAAAAAAATCTAGAAAACTACTTGAAAAAGTGAAATGATAATTGAAACTTGGCACTGAAACTCATATGATAGTGGATCACCTACCAGATGACAATCTAGAAACTCGTATGATAATGGGTATCATATCATACGACAACTGGGCTTCCAAATGACACTGTGTTTCTTATGGTATGATCCTTGATCAAATAAACTATCGTACGATAGTGGGTATCCTCTGATACGAGTTTCTGACAAAACTCATATGAAAATTGTACAGACAAAAATTAAAAATCATAGCTAGGAATAGAAAATGAAAAGAAGATGATAGAAATTGATAGAAATTGAATGGAAACTCATTTTAGGGCCCCACGGTGGGTGTCAGAAATGTGTGTGTGAATTTTGTACCTAGTTGTAGACACAACACTTCAGTAAAACATTAGAGGTTAGTTAAAAATCAAAATCATGCAATGAAATGGAAACTAAACTAACCAGGTGATTTACTACCTTCTAGTAGGTGCAAGTATGTATTCTCAAATTAGACTGAGATCAGTGACCTTGACGACACCTAAATGAAGGATTTGAATGTAAAATCTAGATATGGAGTGAATGCAAATTAATCTAATTTTTTTAATATATTTTCTATGCATTGAGATGAAACAAATTGATATGAATATATTCTAGATGAAAAATTGATATGACAATTAAGCTATAATGATATGCTAAATATGAAACTAAAATGACAAGATTGATCTCAAAAAAGTTGTTGATTTGCAAAGAAGCTTCAATTCATCAGATGTCAATTCACCAGTGTGATTGTGCAAATTCATGGATTGATTTTGGCAGAGTAAGTATGCAAACTTGTGAGATGATTTGTGAAGAGCTGAGCCTTGATTTTATAGAAATCCAGGGCTTTGGGGATGCATGGAAAAAGCCATAAATCACTCTAGTTGATTTTTGAGTCAACAAGGAATTAAAGGTAGTTAACTCACAAAAAATCATGCAAAAATAGGCTTTTTTGATTTAAGTCAGAAGTTGAGATCAACTTTTAACTCAAAAGAGAGTTGAGTTTATTTTTAAAACAACTTGAATTGATTTTCTGATTTAAAGTTCAACTACTTTTTTCGATGTGTATAATTAATTATGAATTAATTAAATAAATAAAGTGATTTATTTTCCACTTAATTGATTTTAAAAATATAACAATTGATTTATGGGTTAATCAATTATTAAGTCAAACTTTAATTCAAAAACTATATTATTAAATTTGACAATTGACATTAATTAATTAAATAAGAATTTAATCAAATAGTCATAGGATATGAAATAATACAATTTAGGAATATAATTAAATCCAATTAAATAATTAAGTGGCAGTATTAAATCTAATTAATTAAATATTTAGAATATATTCAATTAATTAAACTTTAGGATAAATAAGATTTATCACCAAATAATCATTAAATTAAAGATAATTATGATAAATAGGAATAAAGAATATTCCCCAATGCAAAATTTAGGATAATCAATTAAGATTCGATAATGTGTCGATGTGCCTTAGGTTAGGAATTTGATGTTGATTTTGTTCGATGTGTCGATGTAGGAGGTTAATGGACTTATATGCTGGTGGGTTTTCTTCACTGACTCCAAGAGGTTGTCCCATTCCTCTTTCAAGTTGCTGAGAGAAATATGCTCAAGACCAACTTGTGCATGCATGTGAAAGATGTTATCTAACACTGAAATTTCTGGTGTTGCAACAAGTTGTTCGACTTTGACAATGTGTGCCTTAAATTTTTTAAGGTATGGTAGGAGTTATGTCTGTAACTCGATAACCTGATCTGTTATGTGCTCTTCTTGTTTCTTCAAATCTACTATTAACCACCTAAGTTCTTGAACTAGGTGAATGTGCTTTGAGAAAGCATTAGGCTCGGTTATAGTTGCATTTGTACTTAACTTTATTTCTGCTTCCAATCCTTTGATCTTCTCACTGACTTCAATAGTGAAGGTGTCTATAGTACAAAGCTTCAGTAAATATTGACAAATTGTCTGAGTGATAGTTTTTATCTCGGTGATTACCTCAAATAATTTGACCTTCTTCATTGCCACTTCTAGGCTTATTTTCTCTACCAGTTTGTGTTGTATTCTAGATTTTGCCCTTTCTTCAATCCATTTATCTACATCAGTGTCCGAGGCATTGATCTTCTCAGCAAGTGTAGCAAGTTGATCTATGATAGGAGTATCCTCATCAATATTCACCTTAGGTACTACCTATTGTAGGATATCCCTCACATCTGTTAAGATTTCTTTTCTTTTGTGTTCTTGCTTTAACTTCTCTTGAGCTACCTTTCTTGAACATAATTCCCCATATTTACTTAAGTCTTTGGGGCTTAGGGTCCTTGGGTCACACTCAGGGATAATTATCACTTCATCTAGGGTGACCAGCCCTTTTCCTTTCTTTTTCTTCTTCTTCTCCGGTGCTAGAGGTGATTTCTTCTCAATAACATCAATAGTTTTGTCTCTAGATTTCAAAGTATCCTTCCCGGTTAACACATGCTCTTCCTTCTTCTTCTCCTCGGTAGCTGTAGTCTTGATTGATGGAGTGGGAGCCTTGAATGTGGTGTCAAGTGGGATTATCTATATTTCCTTTGTCTCATATGTTGCCTTTGTCTCAGTAGAAGGTGCCTCTATTTGTGTAGGCTCATCTGTCTCTATAGGTTTCTAAATGTCTTGATCCCCTGTGATGTCTTATTTTTCTCAAGGTCTGAGCTGTTAGGTTGTACTTGTGAAATAATTTTGACTTCTTCTACAAGTACATGAAGTTTACCTGGTAGTGATGTAAATAGACATTTAGTGTCTAGTACTTCATCTTGATTAGGTGCAATATTCACATCTTTGTCATCAGGATCACCATTTGTGATGTCCTTAATGAGTACATCATCATCAATTTTCTTCTCCAGTTGAATTTCTACTTTATCCGGTGCATCCTGTGAAACACTTATTTCTTCCTTTTTCTTGGTGATATCAATTACCTCGGTAACTGATATGCTGGTGTTCTTTGATTTCTTTGATGTTCCCTCATCAATACAAATACCTTTACCTTTGGAATTTTGTCTCTTCTTAGACAAGTTTAAGAATGCTTCTTACTTAGCTTTTTCTTTGGCCTTAAAAATTGATGTCCATAAAGAGTCACTTGTGGTATCCATATCTGCCACATTTTCATCCATTATCATCATGGCTCGGTTCTTGATCATAAATTTTTCTTGGTATTTGGTCATGTACTCACTAAGTTCTCCATAGCTTAGATGTGGGGTTGCTCGAACTAGAGATCGTTCTCTCTTTCTTTTCTCAGTGTCTAGTGCAATAGCCCATTTTTCAGTAATCTTGTCATCCAACTTCTTTGGTAATGCACAGGAAAATTCCATTGGAACTTTCTTGAATTTTATCATCATTTGGATGACAGCCTCTTCTAACTTGGTTTGATCTTCATTCGACATCTTGTCAAATCTGTCTATTTTGGGATCAGTAAGATCTCCATTTTTAATTATTTCTTCAATGACTTCATCTATTTTTTTTACCTTGTTACTAACCACCTTGAATTGATTTTTGTCATCTTCAGTCTCAGTCTCCTCAAGATCTTCTTTACTTCTTATCATTTTTCTTCTTTTCTTTGGTGCCTCAGCTACAACCTTGTTCTTTCTCTTGATATATTTCCTTGTTGGTGTAGCTGCCCTCAGTTTTGTTACTTTCTCTATTTCTTTCTTCTTGGGTGATGAAGCTGTAGTTGATGATCTTGTCTTCATACCTTCTTGTACTGGTAACTACTTCTTCAAAGGAATTTCAGGTGGAGGAACCAATGTAAGATCTTCTTCTTCGTCAGACTCAGTCTCCTCACTATCATATGGTTTGTCAACCAACTATAACTAACCTTCGGTTGCCTATTCAATCGGTGTCTCCTTAGGTGTTTTAGACACATCTCCATATCTAGCAGTAAGATCTTTATTCATCTTCTTTACCTTTCTAGATATTTTACCAATTTCTATACCTGTTGAGATTCTAGATTTGGCCTCTTCATATACTCTGAACCTAGTGGCAATGGGATCTTTTGGTAATGCAAGTAGTGCATTAATAGATTTCAGAGTGAAATCATGGTTCATTTCATAACCCATCGATGCCAACCATTTTATTCTAGGTTCAACTACTTTTATCATAGTATAATCTGTGTTGACTACAAAACATATATCATCCTCAAAATTTTCAACTAATTCCCTCAAAATTCTACTTCTTTTACGCATTTTTGTCTAAAATTCTTTAAAGTATGCATCAAACTCTATATTCAGTTTATTTCCTAACTTACTCATCATATCATTAATCTATTTCATTTTTGGTATATCTGGTTTCCAATTTACTTTACTAATTCCAAGTACATACTTTTGTAGATAGAAAAATATGCAAACAAGTAGTGATCCGAACTTACATGTATTAGACTTATTTGTTCTTATTGTCTTCATATTTTCCTGTAGTTGATGAAAAAGTACCTCAACAAGATCAACCTGGTGACCTTTCTCCATAATTTTTTACACCATGTCTACTGCACTGCAGGGTATGCTCTTGAGTCTACTCGATTGAAATATCTTATACCCAATCACATGTGTTACAAATTTAACTGCTGGGTCTCTAATTGTTGAAATTTTCAGTGCCCAACCATCCCATTGTGCTCTAGTATTCTTCTCAACATCCAGTCGTGACGAACTAAGGAAGGCTTTAGCCTTGTCAGTTGTAGGGAGCCTAGTAAGCCTACTGATCATTTTCTTGTTGACCTCTATCAGTTTATCCAACCAAAATTTTTCATCGTGATACCTGCTCAAAATGATTCTAATCCAATCTATCTTAAATGATTATGGATAGTGTGTGATACATGATAACCCTGATTCCTCAATCTTCTTGTGTTCTAGTTTCAATTTACCATCGGTGCCACAAAGTTGATATGCTACAATAGTTTCAAAATCTCCAACTTCTCCAATTTTGCAATGAATATATGATCTTACATCTTCTGTCAATAAAACCCTATCTGGTATGCTTGAAAAAGCACCCATTAAATATGTTTGTGCTGCGACCTTGGGATGTGGCTTAAAATTAGATTTGATGAAATTTTCCCTAACAATTAGATTAACTTCCTCCTCAATACTTTGTGATTTTCTTGCAGATGATGTAGATTCCATAAATCGATTCTAGGGTTTTGGCAAGTAGCAAGATAAAAAGTGTTTGATAGCAAATGAACTTACTCGAAATCATCAAAGAGTGATGTCAATTCAATCTAGTAGCCTTGAATCCTTCTGAAAAATCTTTTAGCTTGAACTCTTCTCTATGAAATCTTCGCTCTTCGAAATCGCAATGAAACAATAAACTCTATTTCCCATGTATTTATAGATTTTTTGATATTCCCGCTCAAACATTCATGCAATAAATGCTTGACCTAACTTTTGGTAAAAAACATATGTCATCTCAGTGACAACTAAATTTTTTTATCCACTTGGTTATCATAGGATTTCTTTGTTGGTTGATACATGTGCTTGGTTAACCTTAGATAGTGATTACCAACGAGTAACCAACTCTCGGTGTCTCTTTTACCGACTGTATAATATTGTTAGCTCATAACATGTAAACCATAGTGCATCCTTATTCATGTTGATTTGGTATAAGTACATCATGTATAAGGAACTATATGTAAAATGTGATCATTTGAAATGTCAGTCCCATACATACCTATTTCACCTTAAGTGGAGGTACCAATGTCACCCAATCCAGTGGATGAGGTTTCACTGACAACATTACTTGACTCAACATTCTCATTAGATGCATTCTTCCACATAGCATTCCTTAACTTCATGATATCTATGATAGTATATCCACTCTCAAATATATGGTTTTCATATGGTGCTCAATCTCTACAGTTCTTGCTTAAATGACCGACCCTATTATAGTGCATACAAGCCATTCCAGTGCTTGTCGAGCTTCTTGATTGTCCAATCTGACTCTTCTGTAGCAATTTGCTACAATGTGTCCATATCTACCACAAGCAGTACAATTAGCCCATGTATTATAATCCAAAACATAAGAGTTGCCTTGTCTCTTCAGTTGATAGGGCTTTCACTGTGTTTGTTGCTTAGGAGTCCATACTTGCTTCATCTTAGCCTTACATCCTCGTGCAGTGTGTCAATGTTTATTACAAGTATAGCATATTTTCTCCATAGTGGTATTGTTAGAAATATCATTCTATTTAGCTCTACACTCATAAGATGGATGTCCAAACTTACCACAGTACTAACAATATCTATTAAACTTAGGAGTGACAGGAGGTTTACCTTGTGCTTTGCTTCTACATACATTAGATGTATGTCCCAGTTTTCCATAGTGATAACATGCCAACACTTTAGGTTTCTGATTTTGATTGTTGTTGACTTGTTTAGCTTCTTGTGATGATTCTCCTTCACCAATGTAGCCTATACCAACTCTACTCCCAAATCTTCTTTGATTAATTAGAAAATCATCAATCTTCTTAGAACTGTCCTCAACAAGTTTCTTCATTTCATTTTGTTGCTGTTGATTTTTCACTTCATTTCTTAGCTTCTCATTCTCCTCTCTGAGTCTTGCAACATCTTCTAGTCTTCTTGACAATTCTCCATTCACTCAGTTTACCTCTTGATTCAAAGTCATCATTTGATTAGCTACTTGGAAATGACAATCGGTGAGTCTTTGTATTTCACTTTCTTTTGCTTGAAGTTGTTCAGTCATCTATCTTCGGTCATCAATAGCTAGATTCCTTTCTTTCTCAGCTTGTCTAGCATTGTTCATTATTTCTACCATTCTCACCATCTGAGATTCTTGACCAATTTGTAGTGCTTTCACTTGATCAGTTAAATGTTGATTCCTTTTAGACAAATCAGTGATTATGCTTTCAGATCCATCAGAGATGCTTCCAGAACTAGATCCAATATGCTCAAACATTTCATTAATAGGTTCTTCATGGTAACTGATCTCATTTTGTAGAATAGCGAGGTTCTTCCTTTCAACCAGTAGTTTCTTCAGTCCTTCCTTGGCTTTCTTGTACTGTTCAATAAACATCTGCATTGGTATCTTCTGAATCTCAATAGTCTTAACAAGCTTGTATCTCTCCATGACTTAGATCTTTACCCTTCAATGGTTAAACCATTCAATAAGAGAATTGAGCTCTGATACCAATTTTTGGAATTAGGAGAGATAGGTACTGAGAGGGGAGGGGTGAATCGGTGCCTTCAAAAACTTTACTTGTAAACCTTTCAGATATATAACTATAAACAATAATAACTGACCAAAAAAACTTGAATCTAACTACATGAATCAATCATTCATTTAACTTATGAAAGTAAACAACATGAAATCAATATGACAATCACATGACACAAGCATTTTGGAAATGCAGCACTTGTTAGAAGGTAAAAACTACGGTGGGGATGACACCCACAAATTCTTCACTACTGCAGATAGAAAAGGTTTGCCTGTTATGGCTACAAGTTTTGATCACTTCTGGTGATCTCACCCTGTTAGGAGTGACATGTTAGATTAGCTAGATCTACCTAGTTATAGGATTTAAACAACACTATTGAAGTGTGCACTCGGTTAAGAGATTTACATAAGACTGTTAAGTCTACTCTGTTAAGAGATTTTATCCAAAACTCTATTACAATTATCAGAAAGTAATAGGTAATTATCTGGTAATTAACAACTCAATTGTCTGATACAGATCTATAAGTTTTGATAGAATATCACCTCACTTGTTATGAATCTCTACTCTGAACTGCTCAGTAGCCTTTTCTGATTCTACTCAATTGAATTCCTTTGTACTCAGTTCTGCTCTATTAACTGATAAACTTGAAGTTAGGAAATTGCTTCAAGTGCTCCGTGATTCATATATCAGCTCACACCAAAAATGATGCGAACACACAAATATATAGTGTTCTATTTTTGTTCCTTTAAAATTCGGTTACACAACATAGTCATAACCCTATGATCTACAGTGTATAATAATAACCTAGATCAACTATTACAAAAGATATACATTACATTTAATGAATATCATCACATTAAATGTTCTTCGATTTGGGTAAAATGTTTTATGAACTATTGTAACCATTTGCATAGAAGAATGTGCCATTTCAAATTACTATGCCATTTTTTGTGATCCTCGGTAAACACTATATAAACTACTTGGTGTATACTACGACACTCGGTGTTTACTGTTTGTCGGTGTTGGTGTTTGCTGGTGCTCAGTAAACTGTTTGATGCTCCGTATATATTCTTTATCGACAAGTCTATCTTGCTTCTAATTACTGATTTTCTCAATGTAAGTGACCGACCAATATCTTTAGAAACCTTTGATACTAATGACAACCATAAATGCTCAATAGAGATAACATTTCCTATGTAACATCATGAGTTGAACCACAGAGTTTAATTCTTCTTCCCCATCTCCTAAATTTGGCCATATAGGTGTGCTCAAATCTAGCTGGGGTTGACCTGGAGAATACAATGCTAGTTTCTTAGTTGCTTGGCCATCTGATATTGTCATGTTCCCTGATCTAGAACTAATGTTTGTGTCAGTTGTTGCTAATTGTGGACATCCTAGAATAACATGGTAACCAAAAAGATTGACCTTTGGTGATAGAATCATGAAATCAACAAGGTATTCCCATGAATCTAGGGCTACTATTATATCTTCTATCATCCCATCAGGGGTGACAGTATAGCTATTTGCTAATTTCAAGATTGTTGGGGTAGCTCGTAATCCTTCTATGCTCAATTTATTCATGGTATCCTTAGTCATTACATTAATGGAAACACCTAAGTCTATGAGAGCATTTTTGATAGATTGACCATTAATGATGATATTAATAGTTGGACTCCCTGGATCAGAATTACCAATTTTTTCAGCATAATATCAGCTAGTTGTCCTATAACATGAATTGTTGTAGGATCCTTTTTCTTTCATCCATGCTTTTTGAGATAGGCTTCTTTGACAGCTTTTCCATAAATAGGAAAATCCTTGATGGCTTGAAATAGGGGAATCTGGACATGCATGTTCTTTAGTTTGTCAAGGATATCAAATGACTGATCCTCTTTTGGTGTAGGTTTGTCTAGGCTGAGCCTCTGAAGAAAAGGAGGTTTTACTAGCATTTGATCATTAGTTGAATTGGAAACATTATCTAGGGAAACTATAGTTGGAAAATAATTCTCTGGGAGTGGTACTGATGCTGCAGGAAGGTCTGGCACTTCAGTGATAAGTGGTAGTTCAGGTGTAGGCAAAGTAGTACCCGATCTTAGGTGTATATTAGCTATGTTTAGAGCATAGGTGGGGTACTGCTGAGCATCAGTAGCATACATTTGCTACTATTGTTGTTGACTATTAGGATTTGGTTGTGGTTGAGTAGGTAATTGTGTCTTCTTTTGAGGACCTATATTTACAGGTGGTTGCATAATTGTAGGTGTGTTTATTGGAGGTGGCAAAGATAGATATCCAAGATTATGGTTAAGCCATGGTTGAGGTCCTCTCCACTGAATAGTAGGCTGTCAATTTCTTGGTGGTGATTTCTATTGGTTTGGAGGTTGTGGCCATTGGGGTTTTTGTTGTGGAAACCATTGGTTCTGTTGATTATTGGGCCAAGCATTATTCCAAGTAAGTTGACTATACTAAGGAGGGCTTTGAATGTTTCTATTTTTCCACTAAATATTATAAGGATTTGAAATTTGTAGTGGGTCTTGAGGCATACTTGTCTTGTAGCCCATGGATGATGTTGAGAAACAAAAAACAATTGTTTTTCCTCTCCTTCTATCTTTAAGTACTCAGTTGGAAGATGTTGATTCTCTAGGGTCGCCACCAGCTTGCAATGACAATCTTTCTTTTTCTTGTGGCAATGAGGATAGTACTCAGCTAGTTGTGCCTCCACGTCTGCATGCTTCTTCTTGGTAGTCATTGTGTCCAGATGTGTAGCAACATCATTAATGATGTCTTTCTTGAAGTCTGATAGTAGGTTTGAGATTTTTATCTTGGAAATACCAAAGCCACTTCCTTTTTCCAGTGTTGTACATAATCCTCTTCCCTTCTTTATTGTTTCTCTGGAATAGTTCAAAAAAATATTTTTTAGATCATCCCAGGAAGACTGAGATATATCTCCTCCAACCATGAGGTCTAATACTTCCAGGTAGTTATCATTCACTCCTCTTAGAACAATTAGCTTCTGTGAATCCTCCTATAGTGCATGTTGAGGATTCTTCTATAGGTTGTATAAGAAATGTGATATGTAGTCCTCCAATGTCTCATCTTCTTTTAGCGACATATGAAAGATGTCATCTCCTTTTGAATCACCACCTTTGCAGTATTCCTTATACTTAGAAAAAAATCTCTCATTCCATCCCAATCAGTTACTGCATTTTCTCCTAAGCCCATGAACCATCTAAGAGTTGACTCCTTCAGTGTTGCTAGGAATAGCTTAAGTTTATGACTATCAGTGTTATAGTAAAAAATTCAACATAAAATGTCAAATTCAAACAAGAAGGTGTCAGGATCCTCTGTAATAAGGCCATAGAATTTTGGTAGGGCTGAAGTAGGTATGTTCTTGAGGTTAGGGTTGTTGATAAGACTTGGAATAGGAAATGGAAAGGTAGGAGCTTCCATTACTGGAGGTGCTAGATATTGGAACTATGGCTAGGATGTATTATTAACCAAAAGGTTCTAGTGAATAGGTGGTCTTGGATTGGAATTATTGAGGAAACTGGCTAATATCTCTAGAAAATGGTGGAGGTGAAATGGATCATGAGAATCTTCTTCTGTTGAAGATGATGCAACAAATTTAGGACTTGCATCAAGAAATGGTAACTCAAGTTCTTCAAACTCTTCTTTCAGTTTAACAGGTTCTTTTGGTAGAAATCTACCATGAACATCTCACCTTGTTCAATGCATGCAAGTGAGTTGATGAACTTGTGAAGAAAGCTCACAACTACTCTCTATTGACTAAAAATAGGAAACTAATCTAAAAAATAAATGACTCATTAAGGTTCCTAGTTTGACACCATCCTCGACAAGGCACAAAAAATGAATAGTCTCACAATAGGTAGTGATAATCATGCCATTGTCTCTCTTAAGAATAATGTATTCATACTAAGGATTATTTTTCCCATCATGAAATACATTTATATTGTCAACCCAAGGATGTAGACTTGAAATGGGACAACACAGTTTGTGCACTAAGTTCCTCAAGGAGTCATAATGCCTATGCTGTAGGAAGATAAACTGCATGAAAGAAACTTATGCTATTACTACAGGAAAGTAAACACACTTAACTACTTAATGAAATGACTGGAACACTTATCCTAAACCTATTTAACAACTCAAAGCATCAAATATGCCTATCTCTACAAGTGTTGCAAGAACATTCACAGTAGTAATACTGTAGGAGTAAAATAGTAACTTATACTTGAAAGCACATAAATATGCAGGAAGAAAATCTACTCTATCCTAATCTAATCCACCTCCCAAGTGGGGCCCCTTGGTTGGCTTCTACTAACTACCAACATAGAAAATACTTCAAAATCACTCTTTCATTATATCTTCAGAAACTTATTACATAGTGATTGAACAATATATGAAGAACATAAAAGAGTAACTCTATTATATTGAACACAACATTTTGATATATTTTCTCATTACTAACTAAACCAATCAAATCCCTTTATATAGAGGATTGATGCTTTTTGAAAACATGAAAGTAAAATCTAATGAAAACTCACCACAGAAAGAGGAAGTATAACAACCACGACATTTTACAATAAGTGCAGATAACAAAATAACAACATTGAGGAAATGTAGGATAACTATTTCCTATATTCTCTAGAATGGAAGCTCCTTCTCAGTAGTGGCATGATCCTCAGAATTGTGTTGGATCCTTCCATCATGGTTGGATTCCTAACGCTCCTTCTTTAATGTGGTTGCACCACTCTTGAACTAATCCTCATTCTCCTGGAAGGTTAGTAGCATTCGGTATATATATACAAGTCACCATTTCAACTCTTACCCAAATATTAAAACAAAGATTAAAGTAGCTATATGAAGTACTGCATTATATATAATAGTCAGAAAAACATGTCATTCTAACTACCTATAGTCTTTGTAGCTCTAATTGTACTTATCACAAGTTCACATAGGCATAGGTTCATAAATGTTTTGGAAATGTCTTATCAGAGCATAAAGAGTGTCAACAAAGTATAAAGATTATAACAAGATAGAGACAATAAATTGTCTCATCATTTCCTATGATAAGTCAAAATATTAGTCCAAAAGAATGTCACAAATGATGGTGTCGTCAATGCCAAAGTTGTCAATAGAACACAACCTATTTTGTGTCTCCAAGGAAACCCAACATAAATTCTCCCAATACCAATACCAACATACCTCAAACTGGGAGTCAGTTATCTAATGCCACTAATGACTAGCAATGTTCCTAAAGATGGCCTAACCCAAGATGAAACTATATACTTCTTGTATAACCATTAGAAGTTGGCCTAATAAAATTTTCCCAAACTAGTGCTATCACATTACCAAAGATAAGAAATTATGAACTAGGTCCATTCAAGCCTATGTGGTGGATTGATAATAATTTTTTTAATTACCACCATACCAAGGAACATAAAATTACTAACTATTATCAACTTAAGAGTATAGTCGAAGACCTAATTGAGTGTGGTGAGATCAACATCATTAATAATCATGGTATGTCTAATAAGGGCTAAATAATTATCAATAATCCACTATAGGATCATGATAAAGGAAAAACCTCCTCTTTAGGGAAATACAAAAAGGATATCTACACTTACAATGCACACTAGTGTGTAGTTAATCACATCTAGTATGAGTCATTTTACACCATAAATACCATTACCATTAAGGGAAATGATTTCAAATGTGTTGTATCCATCTTCCAAACAAGAATCATAGCCCAAGATGCCCCCTCAAAACCATTGATACCATCCAAGTCCTCTATTCCCACAAAAGGTTAGTACAATCTATTTGACCATCTCAATAAGACCTTTACTCAAATATCCATATTTGCGTTTCTATGTATCTTACCTAATCACAAATAAATCTTGGACAAAGCCTTACAAAATCATTCTATTTCCATAGACATCAAGGTTGATAGATTTTAGGCCAAGGTTGGGCACTTGACTTCCAAACATCATGTCCCCTTCACTAAAGAAGAATTGCATAATACTCCTAGGAGTTATTTTGTTATCATTATTTATGAGGAAGTTATATTGTTTGTCAAATTCATTTGGTAATAAAGGAAAGACAAGTCAGTAAAGAAGATAAAACTATTCGGTAAAGGAAATAAGAAAATAGGAAATTTCAAAAGAAGAATCAAGCATAGGCATCAAGAAAGGTAGAACCTAGCATTGGGAACCAAGTTGTACCAAACACCAAACCGAGAAGAGGAGATTGTTACCGAGTCAAGAAAAATGTGTTATCGAGTAAAGTAGGCCGACACCAGAAGAATTTTTATGTACATTGACTCTGGACACCAAAGAGAAAATGGTTTACTAATCTCAAGGAGATCGTATAATAGAAAATTGGAGAGCGGAACATGATGATTACACATGATTATGAGGTGAGATCTACCAATGAGAAATAAGGATGGAATATACATTGGGAGAGTAACCAATGCTAGCACCACTTTTAGAATTGTATTTAAATGGATCACAGTATGAATATTATAATGTGTGTATGTTGGATGTGGTTTATATGAATGCAAGAGGAGATTGCATGTGTGAAGTAGATTATTGAGAAGGTGATAAATAGTTAAGTCATTGAGTAACAGGTCAGTAAAGAATAGATAGAAATTGTGATCTACTGAGTACTGAAATGTTAGTGTGAAAGGTACATAGTATGAGGCAATGAGTTAATGATCACATAGAGTTTGATTAGCATATGTTTGATGCAAATTTAACATACATATTTAGTGTTATTTATTAAAGATTAATCAAAGTTGTAAAGTATCTTAACAGAGCATATCATAGTAGATCTTATTTGAAAATCCTTTAACCAAGTGCAGTTCTTAGACTAAAATTATATAATCCTTTAACAAGTTAGAATTAGCAATCTGAAGACTCTTAACCAGGTTAATACACTTAATAGGGTAAGCTATCAGAAATAGCTAAACACTGTAGCTCTAACCAAGAAAACTTTATTCTATAGTAGTGAAGTCTCATGGGTTTCATCCCCACCATAATTTTTATCCTCTAACAATGATTTTAGTGATACCAAATATTTGTGCTATGTATTGATTATTATATCTTTTAAATATTTCATGTGATTCATGCAAATGTTAAGGAATTTGTAAATGATTATGGAGAAAGTTCAAATATCCTAAAAGTGTTTTAGAGTACTGATTCACCCCTCCCCTCTCAATACTCACCTTTGAATACTTAGTCCAATAATTGGTATCAAATCGCAGTCTCTTATTAAGAATTTTAATCACTTTAGAGGAAATATCTGGAAATATGGAAAGCTACAAGTATGAAAGGGTGATTGAGAATATGGAAATGGAACTCAAAATGGCTAGTAAGTAGATTGAGGAATTGAGTAGGAAATTGAAACATTCAATCAACAAGAGGAAAGAGCTTGCACATTAGTTGAAAGATACTCAAGATCAGGTTGAGGAACTTGAAGAATAGACATAGGGAAGCATGTCTGATGAATTTGATGCTATCATATCATAACTGTGTAAAAAGGAAAAAAAACCTTGCTAATTAGGTGAAACAATTAAAAAGAGAATAAGAAGCATAGTCAGTAAGGATGTGTGAAATCAAGGAACAAAAGGGAAAAGCTTACGATGAAAAAAGAATAGTTGAAGAAGAGAGAAGGAAAATGAATACAAGACTAG
The DNA here is from genome assembly GCA_027943335.1 of Chamaecyparis obtusa. NCBI lineage: Eukaryota > Viridiplantae > Streptophyta > Pinopsida > Cupressales > Cupressaceae > Chamaecyparis > Chamaecyparis obtusa. Next base: position 542,243 of record BSBK01001217.1, read on the forward strand.
ATGAGAAAGACAAGGAAATAATGAGGTTGACACAAACTCACTACAACTTGACAGACCAACTTGTTATTGCAAATTATGGTATTGCAAGGAAAGTTTGACAAATTACTAAACTGAGATCTAAGAATGAACATTGGAAAAATAATCTGAAATATGAGAGAGATGTTAATGAAGTCTTAAAAAGAAATGAAGAAGGATTGAAGATTCTGGATGAACAATTGAGAAATAAAAGATAATTCAGAGACACTAATGGACTCGGTTATAATGAAAAAAACTCCACCGAGAAGGGTGAGTCCTCCAATCATGCAGCCAACCAAGATAAAGAAGCTACCTTACCAAATTTAAAGAAGCCTACATGTTATCACTATGGGAAACCAAGACACACAAAAAATGTCTGCAGAAGCAAGATAGGCAATCCACCAAATACTCCTAAGTTTAATGGTCATTGTTACAACTGTAATAAGTTTGGTCATAAGGCATTTGAATGTAGATCAAGAGTTATTAACAATTTAAGGAATCCAAGGTTTGCAGGCTATTGTAACAACTACAAGAGATATGGTCATGACACAGGATAGGTAAGGAGGATCCAATTAAGGATAGTCCAAACAAGCAGCCAAACACCATGATGCGAAATAACACAAGTCAATGTTCTCAACTTAATTTTCATTAACATGCTTAGCTGTAAGGCCTTCCGAGTTAGGGTCAAATACAAGAAAAAGTATTTCTACAATCTCTCAACTAGTCTAGCTCTGAAACAATTAGCAACTGATGGAAAACGCTAAGGTAGATCTGAACTTGAGCTCGCAAGCCTCCAAGCAATCTCCTTGACTCCAAGCATGCAAACCACTAGCTTTGCTATTAAAAACTATCAAACAAACAATCTGATCTTCAAGATCTCACAGGATTGAGATCTAATCTTCTATCTTCCCACTGACTTATGCCTACTAAAACAACTACCCAAACACTCCTTAAATACTAATCTTTAGCCACAAGTCATCTAGAAGAAACAATTAACTCCTAAGCCAAGATGACTTCTATTACAAACAAATATTAAATGAAACAACAGTCAGCTCTAAAATAGCCTTCAAACCATTTAATTCTCCATGTCAGCCTCTAGATCTACATAGGAGAATACAACAAAAGCTACCAACAATAAATGCACCAAGTTGGCCAACCAAATCTCCAAGAACTCCTGTCAGTAAACCAGAACAACCGAGTGCCAGAGAAACAACTAAGTACCAGTGAAACAACTAAGCACACTAAGCAACACCGAGCAACACGGGCATCTCCGAATAAGAATGTTGACCGAGCACCATAGACATCACCGAGTACAAGCTCCATAGAGCGCAAGAGGTTTCACCAAGTTTCTTCAGCGACCGAGCTCCCTTCAATAACTGAGACCATTGGTTAAAGCTACAACCGAGTAACACAGAACCAAAACAACACACCTCCATGCAAATTCACCAAGTACCCTAGAATGCCCCTGCATTAGACACCCCATGTTTGAAAAGATGTTCTCATAGGCTAGAAGAACATCTTCTGGGATTCAACACATAAACCCCGAATTGGTTCTTCACATACAAGCTCTTCATCTCTTCACCTTGCATAATTTTCCACTTTTGTTTCCTCTATCTTTTCAAATCTTTCTTTGATAACACACAGGCTTTCTCTCCATACTGATCAATTCTTTCAGAATTTCTCAACTCATCTCAGCTACCAAAGCTCAAGTTTCTCCTATCGAGTGTTGTACCGAGAAAAGGCATCAGGTAAAGCTTCCTATAATTCTTCACATTAGTAAACACATTCTTAACATGATCATACATAGTTCTGCAATAATATTGCCAAGGTCTACTAAGAAATATATGACAACTATTCATCTCCATAATATCACACAACACTAGATCCTTATACTAGCCAATCTGAAAATCAACAAAGCACTTCTCCCTCACTTCTAGAGCATGAACATCTTGTAACCAGCCAATCCTATAAGGATAAGGATGCTTCATTCTCTTCAAACCAAGTTTCTGAACCATGTCCTCAACAACAAGGTTATCAGTACTACCACTGTTAACAATTACACCACAAAGTTTACCTCTAGAATTGCACCAAGTTCTAAACAAATTACTCCTCTAACAAGGTTCCTCCTTTTCTCTAAGAAATGTTCTTCAAACTAATGAGTTCTTAGATTTAGGTTCATTCTTAATGTTCTCATTTACCACAGCAGTCCTTCGGTCACCAAAATTCTTCTATGTACACTCAAAAGATCAGTGTCCTTCACCATAATTATAACAAGTACCCTTAAAAATAACCCTACCTATTTTCTTCTTCACTTCCATAAGTTTTGGTTCATCTTCAACATTCGGTTTATCCTTCACCGAGTTATCAATCTTTTCCTTCCCTTGGGGATTACTATGTTGTCTCCTTTTCAATGTATCTTCTACCTTCAGAGCATATTGATAAGAATCTTCAACCAAATCAATATTCAACATACCAAGGTCATCCTGAATATTAAATCTCAAATGATTCACATATCTAGCTACTTTTTCTTTACCAATTTCTCTGTGTCCAGACCAAATAGTCAACTTATAGAACTCCTTGGTATAGTCCTCCACAATCAAATCTTTTTGCTTCAAATTTTGCAACTTCTTAAACAACTCAAGCTCTTAGTCAGCAGGTATGAACTTAACTTTCAATTTAGTCACCATCAACCTCCACTTCATCTTCTCTATCTCTTTGTAATTCTTTCCACTAAAGAGCAGCATGTCCTTTCAACATAATATGTGCCAATCTTATTCTAAGAGGATCTTCAATTTATTCAAGCTCAAAGAAGTCTTCTAATTCACCAATCCAATCAATCAAATCCTTGGGTCTCAAAGTACCAGAGAAAGTAGAAACTTCCATTCGATAACTAGTACTTAACCAAGCTCCACATCTATGCAACCGACCAGTTCTGTCTTCACCAGATCTATCTCTCCAGTCATCTCCACTAGATCTAGTAGCTTCAAAGTCTTTAGCAGCCTCCTCATAACATTCATTAGTACCAAGATTCCTTGACATACCAGTAATATCTCTCATGACCTCAACGATCATGTCATTCTTCATCAATTCCATCTCAGATCTAAAATCAACTTTAACCTTCTCTGTAATCTTCGATTCCATAGCATCACAGATATCTACAATTTCTCTAGGGTCCAATCTTCTTGGAGGCATCCTTCAAGATGTTTGAAAACCCAAAGCAATAAATCACCAACAAGGTCCTGGTGTAAATAACCTCAACTTGGAGATCATTTACACACTCAAGATCTTCAAGGTTTGAAACCACCTAACACATGATAGGTAAGGAAGGTCTAATTAAGGAAAGTCCAAATAAGTAACCAAACACCACAATGCGGAATAACACAATAAGACAATGTTCTCAACTAAATTTTCATTAACATGCCTAGTTGAAGGCCTTTTGGGTTAGGGAAAAATACAAGCAAAAGTGTTTCTGCAATCTCTCAACTAATCTAGCTCTAAAACAATCAGCTACTAATGGAAAACACTAAGGTAGATTTGTACTTGAGCTCGCAAGCCACCAGACAATCTCCTTGTCTCCAAGTATGCATACCACTAGCTCTGCTATTACAAACTATCAAACAAACAATCTGATATTCAAGATCTCATAGGATCAATATCTAATCTTCTATCTTCCCACTTACTTATGTGTGCTAAAACAACTACCCAAACACTCCTTAAATACTAATCGTCAGCCACAAGTTGGCTAGAAGAAACAATTAACTACTAAACGAAGTTGGCTTCTATTAAAAAAAAATATTAAATGCAACAATAGTCAGCTCTAAAATAGCCTTACAAACATTTAATTCTGCATGTCAAACTCTAGATCTACATAGGAGAATACAACAAAAGCTACCAACAATAAATGGACCAAGTCAGCCAACCAAATCTTTGAGAACTCCAGTTGGTAAAATAGAACAATCGAGCGCCAGAGAAACAACCAAGCACTAGTGAAACAACTGAGCATTCCAAGAAACACCAAGAAACACACGCATCACCAAAAAAGAATGTCGACCAAGCACCACAAACATCACCAAGTACAAGTTCCACTGAGTGCAAGAGGTTTCATCAAGTTCCTTTAGCGACTGAGCTCCCTTCAATAATTGAGACCGTCAATAATTATTATTCATAGATTCTAATTATTATTCAATTGGAACCCTAGCATTTACTAAGCTAAATTCATAGATTCTAATTATTATTCAATTGGAACCATAGTATTTTTTGAACTATTCTAAGATAAAAATGGCACCCAAGATGCAAAAACCAGTTATAGTTGAGAAGATTGACCTTGTAAATCAGAAGTATAAGCTTTGTCCCACTGTTGCTGCTGAAATTGACAAAGCTGGAGCCTTATTCTCAATCCCACCAAGGTTTATATTGATTAAAGATGTTTGTGCCTTCATCCACTGTAAAATAGAAGACATATGTCAAGGAGAGATTGACTCATCATACAAGAATTTGTGTGTAAATGGATATTTGAAAAGCGACCACACACATTTTATGACTAAGGGTTTGCTCCATGCTATACATGTACCAATAGTTTTTAAGCATGAATTGATGAGGATTGTGTTAAGCAGAGTTCATGATCAGTTTATGTGGCTTGATGGGCTAATGAAAATCACACAAGATGTCTCTCACATAGTAACATGATTTCCAGTCAGTGATAGACCGAGGGCTTATAAAAAAACTAATAAGAACAAGTTATGTGAGCTTACAAAAGATAAATGGTATGGAAGAGGACTAAATTTATCTATAGTAGAAGACTCCACATTGAAGTTTGCATCCAATATTATATCCTACAAGATATTTCAATCATCTCAGGTAGACAATGTACCTTGTGGAGTAACAGACATAGCCTAAAAAATTGTCAAAAAGGACATGAAGATAGATTTATGTGAGATACTGTTGAAACAATTGGATGAAAAAATGAACACAATAAAGAAAGAAAAGACAAATACATTGAATTTCGAACCACTCTTGGTATTTATTTTCTTTTACTTCCAAAATTCCTTCCCTAGAGTTGGTGAAATTACTTGGAAAGTAGATAAACCCATTGTTTATCAGATAAATGAATTTATTCAAGGCATGGGTGATAATTTTAATGTAATCAGTGATGACTATGTTAGTAAATTTTAATCTAGAATGCACAAAAGATTCAAAATTCCATCTCAGTTAGTGGAAAAGTAAAAAGATGAACTTTGTTTTGAAGTTGATACTGATATTTACATCATAAGAGCTATGGAACCTAGAATGAAGTGGTTACCACCTATGGGTTATGAGATGAATATAGATGGTACCACAATTTAAAACAAAGGATTATTAGAGAAACTAGTTGATAGAAGATCAACTCGGTATGGAACATATGAGGAGCTTAAAGAGAAAATAAGGGTAGGTATATTGATATACCTAAGGCAATCAAGAAAACTAGTAAAATGGTAAATGCATTATCTGAGAGTCTAGGAATTTTTAATGCTGAAGTTAAAGAAGTTGTTGAGCCTTCAAAGATCAAGGGGAAGAAGATTAGAGTAAATAAAGAGACCCTAGCCTAGCTAGTGTAAGACCATCGAAAAGGTCTACCTCTACACCGAGAGCAAAGATGAAAAAAAAAATAGAACCTGTAAAAACAAAATCCTATGTTAGAGAAAACAAAGCTACTAGAAGGCCAAGAATAAAGTTGAAGTTACGAAAAGAGAGTGACATAGAATCTGATGACTTAACACAGTTTAAGGTTGCACCAAGTCAAATGGTGAAAAGTCTTGATGATTTTCTCAAGACATTAGAAAGATATGGTGGACATTCAGTCATGAAACAATTGAAATATGACACATGGAATGATGAGGAGAAGAGTAGGATTGAAGAGGCAGTCATTAATACACCACATAAGTTTAGAATAAAACCTATTGAAGTGGTACAAAATCTTGAAGGAGAACTTTATTAGAAAATAGATGCAAGATGGACGTATGCTCTTGCTGCTAAGAAAGAAATGGGAGAAAGGTCCCTTGCAATCACTATCCTAGACCTAACAAAGAGAGGAATTAAAGATACCCTAAAAGAATATTCAAAAATATTTCTAGTAAAGGGTGGGGCATTAAGCATCATGTTCAGTAAAATGGAAGAGGTCCAAAAAGACACCGATGATCTTTGGAGAAATATCTTCTTGATGGATCAACCGACTATTGAAGGAGTCAAAGAACAAGAGGATAAGTCCAAACCTATTAAATTAATAACAAATCAAGAAGAATTCATTATTGAAGATATAAATGAACAAGGTCTAGATGAAATAGTAAAAGTTCATGAAGATGTCATGGAAACCGAGGCCATAGAGACAAAAGTTATGGATGTAGACAATTCTTTCAAGGCAAGATTGTTGGCAGAAGATCCTATAATTTTATAGATAATAAATTTTTTTGAGATAGAGGTGAGAGGAGGTGCACCTACCGAGCCAACACCAGATACTAAAACAAAGGAAACTGAGAAGACAAACAAGAGCAAATCATCACAAGGTTAGAATGAAGAGTTAGTAACCCCTACTAGTACCACAGGACAACATCAGGAACAAGAAAAAGAGAAAGAAAATGTGAAAGAGAAGAAAGAATAAAAAAGGAGAAGGAAGAAAAGAAACAAGAATAGAAAATGAAGATAAAATTGAGGAAACATCTACTTCTAAGGAAAAATAAAAGAAGAGAAAATCTGAGAAAGAGGTTGATATAAGTGAAGTCATTGTTATACCTAAGGTTGATTACTTAACCATGAGCCCCAAGGAAATCTCCGAGTTTGGAGATTTGTTGAAGAGAAAAGCTGCTCAAGATAAGCTCATAGAAAAGAAACAAAAAATAGATGTTTTGAAGTAGGTAAAAGGTATTTTGAATGAGAGTCTACCTAAGGAAACAATAAATGAAAAAGGAGATATCTATAGTCAGTTGAGATTACTTGTCACTTAGATCAACCAGTTAGGAACATATACTACCAAATATATGCTACAAGTTCATAAGAAGGAGATGGAGACAAAGGTGATTGAAGATTTCTTCAATCAGTTACTTTAGATAAGGTAACTCTTTTTGAGTTAATAAATGAATTGGAAAATGTGTTGCAAATAATTCTTTTACTATTTCAACAAATTTGTTTGATTTCCAATTTCATAAAGGAGATAAGAGAAAAATATTATAATGTGGAAAAAGATCTCATGGAGTAGTTATCTAATATTTCCACCGAGCCTAAGTCAATAACATAATACTATGAGAGGTTGAAGCACTTGATGGGAGTGCAATTTAAGTTAAGAAAGGAGGATGCTTATATTAGGATGGATCTAGTTGAACTCCAAACAATTTTGATACCAAACATAGAATCTTTGCAAAGACAAATTCAAAAGGCAAAAGATATAGTTAGCACACCAGATATAAGTGCTATGGATAGTATGGTAAGTCTAACCGCAAACTTAAGCAAGAAAATTATGGTGCTACAGACACTTAAGGACACATGGAAGACATCAATCAAGGATGCAAATGATAAGTACACAACTATTTTTTTAAAGATCCCCACACCAGATAAGTAGTAAGTTAATGTTTTGGCATTTTTGTTAAAAAGGGATATATATATATATATATATATATATATATATATATATATATATATGTATGTATATACATTATATATATATATATATATATATATATATATATATATATATATAATGTATATACATATATATATATATATATATATAATGTATATACATATATATATATGTATATACATTATATATATATATAATACATATACATATACATATATATGTATATATACATATACATATATATGTATATATACATATACATATACATATATATATATATATATATATATGTATGTATATATGTATATATGTATGTATGTATATATGTATTATATATATATATATATATATATATATATATATATATATATATATATATATATATATATATATATATATATATATATATATATATATGTATGTATGTATGTATGTATGTATATTGTTAAGAATGGAAACACTGAGAGGGGGGGGGGGGTGAATTAGTGTTCTACAATTAATGTTTTTTTGCTTCTTTAAACTTAGCTCAATTACTTAAGTACTGAAATAAATATTAAAGAAAATGAAACATTCAACCATAACATATAACAAAAGATATGTTTATGGGGAAACCTTGACTAGAGGAAAACCCTGGAGGGAATTAATACCCAAAAATAATTCTACTAATCTTATGAACCTGTTAATGTTCCTTTTCCCTGTTAGGAGAAATCATTACAATACTAAGTACAATGACTCGATTAGGAGTCTGATAAAACAAACCTTGTTAGGGGTGGAAGGCTCACTGCCAGAGCTTACTGCTCAATGAAGAAGGCTACAACATCCTGGTTATCAGATACACACTATATCTACAATGGTGAACTACTACTTTGACACTGTTGTCTGATCAGTTCCTTTTGTGTGCTGTTACTCTAACTTCTTTTAGAGCTTTACCTCATAATGAATAAACTTACATACATCTTCTCTTCTTTATATCTTCCATACTTTATATCTCTTCATCATATCCAAATACAAAAGCACATGTCATATATATACATGTTGAATGGGCACTGCCAAAACTAACTATTGTGTTAGCCTAAAACCTAACACATACAACACTTCCAATTTGATTGGCTCAAGCATGTTTACATACAATAATAATAACATGTATACATCACTATTAAAATACATGAATGTCATTTTTTTAAAAATGATACACGCTAAACAAAAAAAACTATCTGTCGGCTGCATGCTTTGTTCTGCTCTATCGCGTAACTGCCAATGTCACTTAGACTTGTTGTAACCTATCCATATTATCAAATCTGACCATGCGTTCTTAGAATTGGCATATTAGAATACTCAAAAGCTTATATCCAAGGGTGCATACCAAAACTCGGTCATACACATGCGCGTTGATGCTCTGATCATTAGGTGCTTCTGTATCTACTCTGTCTTCTATACCTAGCTGAATTATGATCTTCTAAGTTAGTGCGCTGACTACAAAACTTCATATGAATTTTTTTCCATAATGAATACATAAAATTTAGTCATATATACCAAGTAAATTCAACTTGCCAACAATCTCCCCCTTTTTCATTAATGGCAACAAAGGAATGTGGCGAAGTTGCTAAACTTATCTTACACAAAAAATCTTGCTATCAAACTATACATCGTATCTTCTTCTTCTTTACACATTACTATCTCCTTTAGTATATACTACTCCCCTTTTGAAATTAATGAAAAATGTCCTCAAGAATGGAAATATTTAAGTACTTACAAAGAAAATACATCAGGGTATGCAATCTGAAGGTTTTTGATTTCTTGTTGCCAAAAACCAATGAGTGCATCAACTGTTTGAAGATGGGCGCATAATGCATATGTTAGTTTCTCAATCTTTTCCAAATCTATGCAGGGACCTTGATCACATGTTACAATTATGGCATCTATCTACTTGATGTTCTGATTCAGTACATCTAGTGAGGGTGGTAGTGCATTTCTTAGCTGTGCTTGTCTAGCCCTTATCTTGGCCATCTCTTTTTTTTCCTTCTCAATCTTGTCTATCAATCCTTGATAAACATTATTGCACATGTTTATGTCTTGAGAGGGATCTTAAACTAATTTTATTACTACTGCCATTAGAGATTCTACTTCCTGAATCTTTTTAGAGATGTCTGCAGTGAGTTTGTCCTTATTCATGTAATCAACAATTATCTTACTTCATTTTTCTGCTAACTCTTTCAGAATTACTTGACCAATCTTTAGAGAATTAAGGTAAAGTGAGAAATTGCTTATTAATTAATTGATGAAGGGTGCTCCCCTTAATACCACAAACACATAACAAAAACAGAGAAACCACAACAATTTGCAAGAACAGAAAATTGGCTTCTTATTATCTCCACAAATGTGGAATTACAAATTTTCAGAATTACAATATGCAAAGCCACATGGGCATTCCATTACAATATTCTGTAGGACAAAGCCTTGAATTATTACCCAGATCTACTACCCAGAACTATTCTGAACTGCCTAAGACAATAATACAGCCTTCCTTATATAGGCAATTTTCCACCACCTGGGAAGGTTCCAGAATTTTAGCCAATAAGGCCGACCAACTTAGAATTATTTTATTTTACATTTTACTACATCATAGTCATCTCAAGATAACCTTTGAAACCCTAACATAAATTTTGAAGAAAATTATTTTCTGCCATTTCAGATGGCCCAACTTCCGAAGACCATAAGTCATCACCCGTTGACCCGCTCGGCTATGATAACCCCATTTCAGAAATGCCACGAAGTGCTCTACAGGCTTGACCCGTGCAAGTGCCCATCACCCAAATTTTTGACCTCATCTGGGGCCTCTAAAGCCTTCAAAACTGAGTTCAAAGTTTCTGTACCCTGCTGCCAATCCCGAAAATTTTCAATATCTTCCAATATACACTTGATCTGGCAATGAAACTTTACTGGCAGAGTTATATGACCAAAATGAACCTCCAAGAAAGAAATCAGATCATTCTGAGCACATACAAAAATTACCAAAAATAGTAACTTTCCATAAATAGGAGCTCTGCACAAAATAGCCCTTATTGAATATAAAAACAAAAATATTTTTGGGTGATGCAAGATTGCTCTTACACCTAGGATGCTCTTGCATCAGACACCCAGGGTAATTTGAGAAGTGACCCTGTCATGACTCAGGTGTGCAGAGGAAAACCAAGATGGTTAACCTCCACCCTTGTTAGCCATGATGAATCTTCAACAGGTCATCCTTTCCACTTGACCAGATATTCTTCATATGTCTTGTTTCTTGTGCTTCTACCAACACGACTATCCAGTATATCTTCAATCTCCTTAGTGTCTGAACTAGTTGCTGGAATACTCCACTGTGCTACTGTGATCTCATCTTCAACACCTCCTTCATGATACTCTGTCAGATCTGAAATGTTAAACACTGGTGAAATATTTAGCTCAGTAGGCAATTCTAACTCATATGCATTTCCTGAATCATGTTTCTTCAGTATCTTACATGATCCAAACTTCTTCATCTTCAGCTTGTTATATGTACCAACTGGAAACTGCTCCTTTCACAAATGAACCATGACTTCATCACCAACCTAAAATTCCTTATACCTCCTTTTCTCATCTGCCTTAGCCTTATACTATGCGTTCATCTTGGTAATATGCTTCCTCACCTCCCCATGGATGTTCTTCAAGTGTTCTGCAAAATCCTCAGCTTCAGCACTACTTATTTCTCCTTTATCTATCTTCCTCAATTCAGATGCATTTCTTGGACTACTTCCATATACAATCTGGAATGGTGATTTACCAGTGCTCTTATTGACAGAATTATTGTATGCAAATTCCACTTGTGGTAAAATCAAATCCCATCCTGTTGGCTTATCTCCAACCAAACATCTCAGCAAATTTCCCAAACTCCTATTCACCACCTCTATCTGTCCATCAGTCTGTGGATGATGTGATGAACTGAACTTCAAATCTATCTTCAACTTCTTCCATAATGTACGCTAGAAATATCCAACAAACTTAGTGTCCTGATCTAAAACTATGGTCTTTGGCAAACCATGAAGTCTCACTACTTCTCTGAAAAATAATTCTGCTACATGAACAACATCATTAGTCTTCTTGTAGGGAATGAAATGTGCCATCTTTGAAAAATTTTCAACCACCACAAAAATTGAATCATGTCCCCTCTGAGTCCTCGATAAACCAAGAACAAAGTCCATGCTGATATCCTCCCAAGGCTTCTCTAGTAAAGGTAATGGATGATACAACCTTGTATTCTGCTTCACTCCTTTCGCCATCTGACATACTCTACAAATCTGTACAAACTTTTTCACATCTTACTGCAATTGTGGCCAATAATAATTCTCACCAACCAAAGCAAGGGTTTTATCACGACCAAAATGTCCAGCCAATCCTCTGCTATGCTTCTCCTTGATGAGATTCTCCCTCATAGAACTTCGTGGAATGCACAACAGACTCCCTTTGAATAGCATATCATCCTGGATGATGAAATCTAGCCATTTCGTCCTGTCTAGAGTAACAGGATCTGTACAAGCTTTCCAAGCTTCACCAAAATTAGGATCCTCTGGATACAAATTCTTGAGTTCCTTGAACCCAACCACTTCAATCTGCATTTTTGTCAGCAATAGTTGCCTTCTGCTAGGAGCATCTGCAACCCTGTTAGACTTTCCACTTCTGTGTTTCAAAACAAATGTATAACTCTGCAAAAACTCAACCCATTTCAAATGCCTTTGATTCAATTTTCCTTGACTATTCAAATATTGCAAAACTTGATGATCAGTATACAAAACAAACTCCTTAGGAAGCAGATAATGTCTCCACTTCTTTAATGCTTAAACTATAGCATAAAATTCCTGATCATAAACAGAATATTTCCTCTTGGCATCATTTAACTTCTCACTGAAATAAGCAACAGGTTTACCTTCTTGGCTCATAACAGCTCCTATTGTAGTACCACTAGCATCACAATCTACTTGAAACACCTTATTAAAATTTGGAAGTGCTAAAACAGGTTGTTCTGTAACTTTTTGTTTCAACAATTGAACACTCTTTTCTACCCCATTAGTCCACTTAAATTCTTTTCTATCCCCTCTCATTGTTTCAGTCAAGGGTCCACAAATACTGCTAAAATTTCTGATAAACTTTTTGTAAAAACTAGCTAGACCATGAAAAGATCTTACCTCAGTAGCATTCCTTGGAGTAGGCCATTCAAGAATAACCTGTACCTTCTCTGGGTCCATTTTCAGACCTTCTGCTGAAACTACAAATCCCAAATACACTAACTCTTTCTTCACAAAACTGCACTTCTTCAAATTGATCAACAATTTCTCTTCTCTCAACTTCTCAAATACCATACGAATATGCATCATATGCTCCTCCAATGTCTTACTAAAGATCAAAATATCATCTAGGTAAACAATGACAAACTTACCCAGAAATTCTTTCAAAACCTTGTTCACGAGCCGCATGAAAGTGCTCGGTGCATTGGTTAGGCCAAAAGGCATGACTAACCACTCATATAGTCCTTCCTTTGTCTTGAAGGCAGTCTTCCATTCATCTCTTTCTCTGATCCAAATCTGGTGATATCCACTCTTCATATCTATCTTTGAGAAATACACAGCTCCACTCAAACAATCCATAATATCATCCATTTGTGGCAATGGAAACTTGTACTTGATTGTAATCTTGTTTATTGCCCTAGAATCTGTACACATCCTCCATTCTCCATTCTTCTTTGGTGCTAATACTACTGGTACAGCACAGGGACTCAGACTCTCATGGATCAATCCTTTCTGTAACAACTCATGTACTTGTCTGTTCAACTCCTCACTTTCTGCAGGTGTCATTCTGTGTGCTGCCTTATTTGGAAAACTCACTCTTGGGATCAAGTCCATCTCATGACTGATCTTCCTGACTGGTGGTAATCCATCAGGCACGTTATCAGATACAATATCTTGAAACTCATTCAACAAATCTACAACTTCTACAGGAACATCTTCTACTTCCTCTTTACCAGCTTTTGGAATTAAAGCAAAACATACATGCTCATGCCTCATACCATCTAGAAAATTTCTTCCATCAACAAAAGTGATCCTTGCATTACCACATACCTTTTCTTTAATCTCCTTCAATGGTTTTAGCTTATGTCGCACTCCATCCTTTGTCAAGGAATAGGTATTCGCACGACCATCATGTACAGCACATCTGTCAAACTGCCATGGTCTACCCAACAACATGTGACATGCATCTATAGATATGATATCACACAATACCTCATCTTGGTATCCGCCAACCTTGAACTTCACTAGGCATTGTTCATTGACCATGACCTTGTGGTCATCCTGTACCTAGGCAATCCGATATGGATGTGGGTGTTTCTGTCTCTTGAGCTTCAACTTTGTCACCATCTTTTTTGACACCAAATTGTCAGTGTTTCCACTATCAATAATCACATCACAACATTTACCTTCACACTTGCACCTAGTGCGAAACAGGCTCCTCCTTTGCTCAGGTTCATTCTCACCACTCAACAGGACTCTTCTATTAATTAACGTTTCTCCTCTTTCAGCATCTTCAAAATTTGATGATTTGACATCTTCATCTACATGTGCAACTCTGGCCTAGCCTTCATTTCTCCTGTCTATTCTGCCTTGGCACTGAGGACATTCAAATGCCCTATGACCTTCTTCTCCACAGTGAAAATATGTTCCACGGAAGCCACCTCTTCTAGGTCCTTGTCCTCTTCCTCTTCCTCTCTGGTCTCTATTATTCTGATCCTGGAAGTGATTGGAATTATTTCCTCACTGATTCTAACTACTACTGGCCTCATCCTTCTTTTTCAGATCTTCATTTTGGCCACCAGATTGTCCATCGCGACCTCTTCCATTTTGTCTGCTCTCAAACTTCTTGTTCAACTTTTCCTCTACTTTTAGGGCAAACTGGTATGCCTCTTCAATACTGTTCATTCGAACCAGATTTAGCTCCTCCTGAATGCTTGGCCTTAACCCATTAAGGTATCGGGCAACTTTCTCCTTATCAGCTTCTGCATGGCCTGTTCTGATGAGAAGTTGATAGAACTCCTCTGTATACTCCTGAACAGATCTTCCTGCTTGCTTCAAACTCTATATTTTCTTCAGTAGGTCAAGCTCATAATCAACAGGAATGAACTGTCGCTTCAATTTATCCACCATCCAATCCCATCTCATGATTTTCTCCTTTCCCCTTCTATTTCACTCCAACTGAATCTCTTGCCACCATATCTTCGCATGACCTTTCAGTCTGGCCTTCACAAATTTGACCCTATCAGGATCCTCAACATCTTCATACTCAAAATATTCTTCACATTCCTTGATCCAGTTGATCAATTCTTCTAGATTAAGATTTCCAGAAAATGTAGGAACCTCAATCTTAGGTCTTTTCCCAATCTTAGAAATCACCCGAAAAAGTCTTTCTTCCTCCTGGTTCACAATTTCAACTTCTCCTTCTTGATATTCTTCTTCGGCTTTATCCTCGCTTTTTTCTCTGACATTAAGATTCATTCCTCTATGAATCTCTTCTTGCAATACTCGCACTTGTCTCTGTAGCTCTCTAACCTCAGGTGTCACAGCACCAGCTCTTCTGCCACGTTCTCTTCGTGGAGGCATTTCACGATGCGCGTTGAAACCCTAACCACGGTCCTGGTGCAAACTACCTCACAGTACGCGATCTGTTTACACACTCAAGAACTCCTACTCTAATACCACTTGATGAAGGGTGCTCCCCTTAATACCACAAACACATAATAGAAATAGAGAAACCACAACAATTTGCAAGAACAAAAAATTGGCTTCTTATTATCTCCACAAATGTGGAATTACAAACTTTCAGAATTACAATATGCAAAGCCACATGGGCATTCCCTTACAATATTCTATAGGACAAAGCCTCGAATTATTACCCAGATCTACTACCCAGAACTATTCTGAACTACCTAAGACAATAATACAGCCTTCCTTATATAGGCAATTATCCACCGCCTGGGAAGGTTCCATAATTTTAGCCAATAAGGCTGACCAACTTAGAATTATTTTATTTTACATTTTACTACATCATAGTCGGCTCAAGATAACCTTTGAAACCCGAACAAAAATTTTGAAGAAAATTATTTTCTACCATTTCAGATGGCCCAACTTTCGAAGACCATAAGTCATCACCCGTTGACCCACTCGGCTATTATAACCCCATTTCAGAAATGCCACGAAGCGCTCTACAGGCTTGACCCATGCAAGTGCCTGTCACCCAAATTTTTGACCTTATCTGGGGCCTCTAAAGCCTTCAAAATTGAGTTCAAATTTTCTATACCCTACTGCCAATACCAAAAATCTTCAATATCTTCCAATATACACTTCATGTGGCAATGAAACTTTACTGGCAGACTTATATGACCAAAATGAATCTCCAAGAAAGAAATCAGATCATTTTGAGCACATATGAAAATTACCAAAAATATTAACTTTCCATAAATAGTAGCTCTGCACAAAATAGCCCTTATTGAATATAAAAACAAAAATATTTTTGGGTGATGCAAGATTGCTCTTACACCCAGGATGCTCCTGCATCATTAATTCAACCTTTTCTTGATATATTTCTCTTTTGACATTTTTGATGCTGAGGCTTCTAGACTTGAAAAATTTTCTTTGAAGCTTGATAAGATGTTGCTAACATCATCCACTAAATGAACACTAATCACTTTCTTATCCTCAGGCAATAAATTATTCAGTATGCTGATTGATTCAACAAATAGAGGATTCCTCATTACTTATTTTTCTTTGGCTTTCTCCATAGCTAATACACTTATCTTCATCAGATCTTCTTCTCCCCATGAGTCTAGACTTGTTGTATCAAGTGTCAAACTTGACAACAATGATATGGATGACTTAGGAGTAAGAAGTGTTCTTTGACTTCCATCCATGAATTCACTCTTTACCTTCACTGGGATCTCAACACAAGGCTCTTCTTTAGGTTCATCTTCCTTCTCTTCTTCCTGTCCCGTTAAGTCTTCAACTTGGACTTCTTCTTGTTGCAAAGGTGATTCTTCACCGCATAAGATCTTAGCCTCTTTAGTACTTACAAAGGATTCTTCAAACTTATCTAGATCTTTATATGTCCCGCCATGGATATTTCAATATTATCAATCACAATTGTTTCATCCTTTATTTCAGCCTTGGGTGCAAAATCCTATGCACCTGTCATAGGTGCATTTAGGATCTTATATTCTTTTACTTGCAAAGAGGGAACTTGGGTTACAGGCATAGTAGGAGGGTACTGTTAGGAATGGGAACACTGAGGGGGGGGGGGTTGTGAATCAGTGTTCATTACATTTTATCTTTTTACTTAATCATTAAACTGAACTTAAATGCTTAAGTACTGAAATGAATATCCACATAAACATGAAACATGAAACATGAAATCAACACATAAAACCAATATGGTTATAGGGAAACCCAAATAGGTAAAAACCCTGATGGGAATTGACACCCACTAATATTCTATACTAGTGTTTTATGATCCTTGTTAGAAGATCCTTAAGCTTGTTAGGAGTTGCTTTACAATGCATTAAGTATAGTAGACCTTGTTAAGGGTTAAACCCTATTAGGGGAGTGGATGCACTATCCTAGAGCTCACTGCTCAAGTGGTGAAGGCTACAACCTTCAAATCTCAGATACACACTGTATTTGCTGGATGAACTGTCACTATGACACTACTTGTCAGATCTATTCCCTTGGTGTTTTGATGATTTAACCTCTCGAAAATCTCTAATATATCTTATAGTCTCTTCAAACACTTTTTCTCTTCTTATTACAACTCTATATCAACTTCCATACCAATTACAATGTGCACATCTTATATTTATATGTGCATACAAAATAAATAACTAGGTCGGCCCTTACACCTATTACATACAATGCTTCCAAATGAATTGGCTCAAGTGTGTTTACAAAAAAACATATATACATGTAAAAAACCTAATTAAAATAGGTGCATAGCCTTTACATCAATAGAATATAATTGTGACTCAAAATGATAACAGTTGGCTTCTTACTCTATTCTTCATTGGCACACATTGGTTGTGTAAATTCATTTGTCTGTATCTTTCTCATACTTTGATATCTGATCATACGCTCATAGACTAAGCATGAATATAGTCTAACCAACTTAACTTCTAGGGCGCACACCATAACTCAGTTGTATGCACGTGCGTTGATGCTCTGAGCTTCAGGAACTCTGTACACTATCCAGTCTTCAACACTTAGCCAATTTCTGATCTTTACATCAAGTGCGCTAACCCCAAACTTCTATATAACTTTGTTGTCATAATGAAAACACTATATTAAGTAATATACACTACTATAGCCAACTTTCCAACAATCTCCCCCTTTGTCATTGATGGAAACAAAGGAATATGGCCAAGTTGCCATCCGTCCTTAATGCAAAAAACTTTTGTCTCCCTATACATATCATTCGATCTTATATCTCCTTATACATATCTATTATCCATATTCTATACATACTTCCCCTTTGACATTAATGACAAAGGTGTGTCAAAAACTAAATCTATAAAAACTTACTGTGATAGCACATCCAGATATGCAATCTGCAGATTTTGGATCTCCTTCTTCCAAAATGTGATTAGTGAATTTACAATCTGTAGATGGGCGAATAAAGCATACTGAAGCTTCTCCATCTTCTCTAGATCAGTGCTAGGACCTTGATCATATGTCACCTTCATGGAATCAATCTCCTTGATATTCTAATTTAGTATGTCTAATACAGACACAAGAGCATTCCTTAGTTGAGTCTGCCTTCCCCTTATCTTAGTCATCTCTTTTTCTCCCTTTTCAATTTTACCAATCTAACCTTGGTGGACATTATTGCACATGTTCACATCCATTGATGGATCTTCCACTAATTTTCTTATGTTGTCTATCATAGCTTCAACCTCTTGAATCTTCTTTTTTAGTTCACCAGTCAGCTTGTCCTGGTTCATACAGTCAGCAATGATTTCCTTCCTTTTGCTAAAAACTCCTTCAAAGATGCTTGACTAGAATTTAGTGAGCTTAGGTCAAGTGCATAGTTGCTAACCAATTCACTCAATCTCTTCTTCAACTACTTCTCCTCTGCAACTAAGGATGTAGATTCTTCTAGGCTAGATAAATTGCTTTTGAATTGTGAAATGACTGAACTTACATCATCAATGGAGTGTACTTTGGACAATTTCTTGTCTACAGGTAACAAACTATTCAAGATGTTCACTGAGTCTACAAGGAGGTGATTCCTCATCACTTGTTTCTCCTTGGCCTTCTCCATAGCTAGCATGTTGAACTTAATCAAGTCTTCTTCTCCCCATGAGTCCAAACTAGTTGTCTCAGGTGTCAAACTTGACAACAATGCTATTGAAGGAGTGATGGGAGTGCTATCCATCACTTCTTGTTTCACCTTGATTAGTTCTACTGATGTTTCATCCTTTTTCTCACTTTATTTTACCTCTTCTTCTTCCTTTTGTTTTTCAACTTCTTTTCCTTTTTCTTCTTCTTTCTTTTTTTCCATATTTTCTTCTTCTTTCTCTTTTGTTATATCCTCAATCAATATTTCTTCTTGATGAGTAGGAGGAGTGTTACTGCATAATTTTTCTACCTCTTGAGTGCTTAAAAATGCCTCTAAAAACTTATCCAATTCAGTGTCAATGGTTGCCATGGCTATCTCTACATTGTCAATGATAAAGGTGCTATCCTTTAGTAACTCTGTCATGGGCACAGACTTATCTGCCTCTATTTGTGTTTCCACTACAGGCACTGAATCCTAAGGACCTATCATTGATGCATTTGTGGGCTCTGCCACCTTGACTTCCTTTTAGGGTACTTGTGCTATGGGCGCAATAGCTGGATACATGTGCCTATTCATAAATACTTTCTCAAACGCCTTCTCTATTTCCTTAGCAACAAGATCATA
The DNA here is from genome assembly GCA_027943335.1 of Chamaecyparis obtusa. Classification (NCBI taxonomy): domain Eukaryota; kingdom Viridiplantae; phylum Streptophyta; class Pinopsida; order Cupressales; family Cupressaceae; genus Chamaecyparis; species Chamaecyparis obtusa. Next base: position 561,876 of record BSBK01001217.1, read on the forward strand.
GTTCTTGTCCATAATGTGCAAAGTCCTTGACTTTGTTCTGAGATGTGGCTTCACTAAGTCTAACAATAAAGGCTTCTCCTCTAGATAACATACAAGAAGGGTATCATCTAGAATATTTTCCCTTATCTGTAGGTCTTCTTCAATAGCATGTCTCTTTTGGAATTCTAGGATGTTCCACACATTATCAGGGATCATAGTCTTAAGTTCAAAGACTTTCTTCTTGAACTTCAACATGTGTTTGACTATCATAACATGTATCTCAGATTTGTCTATTTCACTATACTTTTTATAAAACTTCCCTACTTGATCAATTCTTCCCTCATCAATTATTCTTGCACTTAGCACACTCATACTAGGTTTGAAACTTACTTAAGGAGGTGCTTGGGAGTTCTTTTTGTTCCTTGTGACTCTTGAGGATGGATGACTACTGCTGATCTCTTTCTTCCTCTTCAGCATTGCCTTATACTCAGGAGAAGTAGTAAGGGCAATGGTTACTTTGGGTGCAAAAGGAGTATATTCACCTTTACCCTTTTGTTCATCAAATTTTTCTATCTTCACTTTCTTTAACTTGGGATCATTTTATTCTACCTTTGCTGCATCTGCTCTCTCTAATTCCAAAGCAATCTTTTGTTCCCATGCTTTGTCTAGGTCTTCTTGAGACACTCCATGTATTCTCAAGATTTCTGAGGTAACCTTAACAACTTTTCTTTTTGTTTCTGCGTTGTTCAAGACTACATCAATTTCTCTTGTCTTTTCCTCATAGGTTCCCCATCTTGGCTCATTAGGGTTAGTAGGAGCTTAAAGTATTACTTGAGAATATTCTTCTGAAACTTGTTCATCTACTTCATATCCAAGTGGATGAATCCACTTTTTTCTAGGTTCAACTGCCTCCATGCATGTTGTGTCTATTTCAACCATGAAGCAAATAGTATCCTTGTACTTTTCCACTATCTTCTCTGGTATCCTATACCTCATCTAAATTTTGATCCAAGATGTCTTCAACTCTAGTGTCATGTAGTCCTTCAAGGTGCTCTCAATACATTCCTTGAGAGATATCTGAGGGATTGTGGGAATGGATTTGTCTAGATACAAATTAGATACTTTTCCAACAATGTGAAAGTACATATAGATGATCAAAGACCCAAATCTAAATATTTTGGTCTTATCATGCTTGATTGCCTTAATGTTATCAATCAGCTATGTGCGTAAGATTTCACATGGGTTGAACTCTCCATTCTCTTTAACTATTCTTATGGCTGCAAGAATTGTGGCCGCAGACACACTGTTCACCCTGCTGGTGTGTTGAAACCTGTATCCAAGTATCATAGACATCAATTTGATGTCATCTTGCTCAATAGGCTCAATGGTCATTCTGTGCCTATCACTCCTTGACTTGAAAGTCAGTTCAACAATCTTCCTCACATCTTTACCCACTGGAAGGATGATGCTTATCCTTGAGAGTCATGTCATCTCATGAATTAGGTCACTGGTAATTCTGAATGACACTTCACCTATCCAAAATAGGTCATCATGAATCCTGCTCAAAAGAATCTTGATCCATTCTAATTCATAGAACTCATATGCCATAACATACTCCACTATAGGGTGATTATCCCACCATGCATACTCATCTAAGAAGGTTTTGTCTAGTTTTAACATGGTTTCCATGTGCACCCTTAATTTTTCCAATCCTACTGGTTCTTTCTTACAGTAGATGTATGCCCTAATGTCCTCGACATGCATAACACCCATAGGTGTGTGGGATAATGCCCCTTCTAGGTCATCTAGTGTAAACTTAAATGGATGTCTCTTAAACACATTGTTTGTTCTCTACAACATCAAATACTATAGGAGTAGCCATCACTTACTTGAATATCTCTTTCACAAAGGTTTCCAAGGGATTCTAAATCAGTGCAATGAATGAGGGTTTCCACAACCAATCAAATGCACAACAAATCACTTGATGAATCAAACTGCAATCCTTCTCAATCAACTGCTAAGACTCTTGTACTCTTTAATTCTCTTAATTTGAATGCAATGAGAGATATTCTAACTTCTATGTACCTTAAATTAGAATTTCTTCCATTAATGCTTGTCATGTAAACTAGGTTGTCACTTGGAAATTTCTATCTTTCATTTTGCAAACAATCAACTAGTGCGCTCTTGCACGAAGGTTTCTCTAGTCTCCAAAAGCTTAAGTCCAAAGGTGCATACTCTGAGAGTGAGTATACTAGCCACGTAGGGGTCTGGAGCTAAATTAACTCCCCCTATGACCCTAAGGGACATTCATCCAGATGTAGAGGGTGCATCAACTATGGATGCATCCACTACATACTCATCAACCTTGTCCTTCTTTGTTTATAACCAAATCAAGCTGACATTCTCTGAAGATTTCACAAAATTGACTTTCCTTTGGGATCCAAAATTGGTTCTTCGGGATTTTTGGGGCTTTCCTAACCTTGGGTCCTTGATCTGCAAAACTTTGTGATGTGTCTAGCTTTGTTACAAGAGTGAGAAATGACTGGAGGCCTTATATTCCTTGGTGCATTGACATGAGTCACCATCTTACATTGTTTTGTTGAGTGACCATTATAGTTACATATCTGACATGTAACATTCTAAGAGCTTCTTAGATTTGATTGATTATGATTTATTTGATTATGAGTCCTATTCTTTTGGCTTGTCTTGCAATTCATAGCTCTATGACCAAATTTATTACATGTATAATAGTAACCATTGAAAGGTCTTACCTCTGTACAGTTCATTGCTATGTGTCCATGCTTGTTATATGCATAACAAGGGCGGTCTACAGGCTTGTGCTCATTCTTAGGTGGTTCACCATTATCTTTGGTTTGATCTTCAGTCTTCTTAATATCAGTAGAGTCTTTTTGTGCATTCATTCTTGCTTGCATGTTGTCAATCTGATATTGTGCTTTATTGTATCCAATGCAGCTAGTATCTCCTTTAGCTCTTCTTTCATACAACTAAGATTCTATTAAATCAGAACTAGTGTGTAATTTATCAATGTTATTCTTAGCCTCTTTCAATTTAGATTCCAAGCTTTCCTTGTTGTTTCTTAGTTCTAAGATTTCCATGTTTGCTTGCCTCAATTCTTCATTCACTTGAAGGTTCTCTTTGACCTGTTCATCATAGACTTCCTGATTGTTAGTCAGCTTATCATCAAATTCTTGAAGTTGTTCTTTTAAGGATTTATTTTCTTCATTCAATTTATTGACCATTGTCCCTAGATCACTGGTAGAGCATTCTTTCAAATTTTTCCTTAGCCTTTTGTTGACTAATTGAGCATCACTAAGTTTTTCCCTTAGTTCTTTAGTTTCTCTTTCAGATTTGTCCAGGTCTTCAAGAGTAGCTTCCAGATTTCTTTTTAGATGTTTCACTTCTTCTTTTTCCATGATCTCCTCAAGTGGTTAAACTTCTTTGCTGAGGACCAGAGCTCTAATACCAATTATTAGGAATGGGAACACTGAGAGAGGGCAAGGGGGTGAATCAGTGTTCACTATATTTTATCTTTTTACTTAATCTTTAAAATGAACTTAAATGCTTAAGTAATGAAATGAATATCCACATAAACATGAAACATGAAATCAACACATAGCACCAATATGGTTACGGGGAAACCCAAATAGGTAAAAAACCTAATGGGAATTGACACCCACTAATATTTTGTATTAGTATTTTATGATCCTCATTAGAAGATCCTTAACCCTATTAGGAGTTTCTTTACAATGCATTAAGTACAGTAGACCTTGTTAAGGGTAGGACCCTGTTAGGAGTCTTTTACAATAGTCCCTATTAGGGGAGTGGATGCACTATCCTAGAGCTCACTGCTTAAGTGGTGAAGGCTACAAACTTCAGATCTCAGATACACACTAGATCTATTAGATGAACTATCACTGTGACACTGCTTGTTAGATTAGTTCCCTTGATGCTTTGTTGCTTTGACCTCTTGAAAATCTCTAATACATCTTGTAGTCTCTTTCCACACTTATGGTTTTCTTATTATGACTCTATATCAACTTCCATACCAATTAGAATGTGCGCATCTTATATTTATATGCGCATACAAAATAAATATCTAGGTCAACCCTTAAACCTATTACATACAACGCTTCCAAATGAATTGGCTCAAGTGTGTTTACAAAAAAACATATATAAATGTTAGAAACCTAATTACCATAGGTGCATAGCCTTTACATCAATATGATATAACCACAACTCAAAATGATAACAGTTGGCTACTTACTTTGTTCTTCATTGGCACACACTGGCTGTGTAACTTCATCTATCTGTATCTTTCTCATACTTGCATATCTGATCATGTGCTCATAGACTAAGCATGAATATAGTCTAACCAACTTAACTTCTAGGGTGCACACCATAACTTGGTTGTACGGATATGCGCTGATGCTCAGAGCTTTAGGAACTCTGTACACTATCCAGTCTTCAACACTTAGTTGATTTTTGATCTTTACATCAAGTGCCCTGACTCCAAACTTCTATATGACTTTGTTTCCATAATGATAACACTATATTAAGTCTTATACACCAGTATAGCCAACTTTCCAATAGGTACATGTGTCTTTCCAAAAAAACTTTTTCAAAAGCTTTCTCTATCTCGTTTGAAACCAACTCATAATCTTTGTTCATTATCTGCAGAGTTCTGATTTTTGTTCTTAGATGTGGCTTTACGAAATCTAACAACAATATTTTCTCTTCCAGTGAGAAAATAGGGAGGTTTTCATCCAATGTCTTTTCTCTTATTCTCATATCTTCCTCTATAGCTTGTCTTTTCAAAGAGTCAAGTAAATTCCATACTTGATCAGGAATGATTGTCTTAAGTTCCAAAACTCACTTTTTGAACTTAATCATATGCTTGATAATCATAGAATGAATTTATGACTTGTCAATCTCATGATACTTATCATAGAATTTTTCTATCTAATCTATCCTTCCTTCACCAACAAATCTAGTTCTCAAGACTTCTAAATTTGGTCTGAATCCTACCTCAAGAGGTGCTTGAGTGTTCTTTCCTTTTCTTCTAGTTGTCCTTGAGGATGGGTGGCTTGCGTCAGTTTGTTTATTCCTTCTAGACATATTTCTTGGCTCAGGAGGTGGAGTGGACTCCGGATCAATTGTAGTTGTGGGCGCGGAGGTGCTAACATCAATTTTACTCTTCTTCTCCTTTAGATCATCAAATTTTTCTATTTTAACTTCAGCAGATGAGGGTGCACTCTCAAGTTGCATAGAAATCTTGGCTTCACTTTCTTTATCTAAGTCTTCTTGGGTAACACCATGAATTTTCAGAATGTCTGAGGTAATTCTAGATGATTTTCTCTTTGTCGCAGCACTATATAAAACATAATCAACTTGTCTTGTCTTTTCTTCATAAGTTCCCCATTTACATTCATTGGGATTCTTAGGAACTAATAGGAGGACTTGTGCATAACCTTCCAAAATGTGCTTATAAACTTCATAGCCAAGTGGATGAATCCACCTTGTCCTAGGCTCAACTACTTTCATACATGTAGTGTCTGTTTCCACCATGAAGTAAATGATGTCCTTGTATTTCTCCACTATCTTCTCAGGTATCCTGTACCTTCTCTACACCTTAATTTAGAATGTCTTGATTTTTAGTTCCATATAATCCTTTAGGGTGCTTTATGATGTTTCCTTGAATGAAATTTGAGGCAATTTAGGTATCCTCTTGTCAAGATAGAGATCATAAACCTTACCATATATATGAAAGTACATGTAAATAATCAGAGAACCAAATCTGAATATTTTTCTTTTATCATGTTTTATGGCTCTTATGTTGTCTAACAATTGTGTGTGCAGGATCTCACAGAGGTGAAACTCTCCATTTTATTTCACTATCCTTATAGCTGCCAGAATAGTAGTTGTGGATACACTATTCACTTTGTTTACATACTAGAACTTGTAACCAAGTATCATAGCCATGAGTTTAATATATTTTTCCTCAATGGGATCAATAGTCATGCCATGCTTATCACTCCTGGACTTATATGTCTGCCCAACCTATTTCTTGACATCTTTACCTGATGGAAGAATGGTGCCAGTCTTAGAAAGTTCAGTCATCTCATGAATGAGATCAATTGTTATGCAAATAGGGATTTCTCCAATCCAAAAAAAATCATCATGAATCCTTCTAAGTAATATCTTGATCCATTATGACTCATAGAACTCATATGCAGTCACATACTCAATGATAGGTTTATTTGTGAAGTGCATGAATTCATCCTTGAAAGTGAAGTCTAGATTAACCATAGATTCAATGTGCGACCTTATCCTATCTACTCCTATAGGATCCTTCTTATAATATATATAAGCACAAATATCTTCAACATGCATAACTCCCATCGAAGTTCTAGAAAATGCTCCTTCTAAATCATCTAGCACTGACTTAAATGGATGCTTCTTAAATACATATCTTTTCCTTTTTGTGACATCAAAGACTACTGGAGTTGCCATTACTTACTTATTTCAACACTTAAGTAGGGTTCCAAATGGTTTCTGAAATGACACATCTAAGTTAGGGTTTCGTGACAATTTTAACACTTCATTGCTGATGAAACAACTTCAATCCTTTAATACTAGCTGCTATGATCTCCTATGCTCTCCAAAGGCTTGATCTCAAATGAAAAGTGAATATAATAGATCTCTGGTGAATAATAAATCAAATTTATGTAATTAATGCTTTCCATGTTAACAAAATTTACAACAGTGAATTCTAATTTAATTCCTCGTTGTCAATCAGGTTGTGCAATCTTGCATACGACATCAACCAGCAACCAATTAACTAAAACCAAAGGCACATACTCTGAGGGTGAGTATTGTTAGGAATGAATGTTGAATATATCCTATGAGGGAGTATTTGAAGCCATTCTATAGCATTTTTTGTTGCATTCATGACTATGATTGTCATTGATGTCAACACGGTGATCTATTGAAGATTAACAAAGAAGCAAAAAAAATTTTTATTAGTGTGCATGGGATAATGTAGAGCAAGTTATGCGAAGTTGAGGACTTAATCTAATATTTTTCCTAAGATCATGGTCAAGGGAACATATGGAAATTCAACTATTCATGATAGTTATGTGTAATTTAGTGGAAGCAGTATTTAGGCAGTGTTCCTTAGAAGCAGCTTGCAAAAATTGGATGATATCTCTAAATCGGGATAGAATCTCAAGATGTGAGGTTGTACAAATGATGAAGACATGATGATAGTGATGTGGAAATGACATAAAGGTCAAAGGTTCTATGAGTGAAGAATTATCTTGATTGGAAGCCAACAATTTTATGTAATTGTGAAATATTGTGTAACGTGTGGAAGATTTTATTTTGTATATTGTATGTCGACTCAATTCTAATTATTTGAGTGTGGTATAAATAAAGATTTTTTTTTATTGTAAGAATGTACATGAGAGATAGTATGAACATGAATTTCATAATTGTACAATATTTGTTGTAAGAGGAAATGCAAATTGCAGAGATCTGGCATTGAGATCTCGTGAAGCAGTTGGTGTAGTTTGGCATAGTCAGAGGAGAAGTGATAAGTTGTTGAGATCAGTAATATTTTGGTATTATTTTTTTGAGTAATACAGAGATCAATTGGATAGTGTGTTCAGTTATCATTCCCTTGAAGCTATTTGTATAGTGGGTCCTTTTGTCTTCCATAACTCCTAACCGGGTTAGAATATTTTAACAGGGATTCAAAGTTTCCTAACAAAGATTCATATGTACTGAATGTATTTCATAAGGCTCCTAAAAACATCCATCCTCTCACAAGGAATTTTCATATTCGTGCATCTTTTTTGGGCATCATTCCCACTTGGGTTTACTCTTTGATCAAGAGGTTCCCTAGTCAACATATCTTGTGTTATTGTGTATGTATATATTTCTATGGTTGTTTCTTACATGGCTAAAATCTGTTAAAGGTGATAAAAGTTGTATTTATCTGATAACTGATTCACCCCCTCCTCTTAGTTATCTTGGTGGACTCTACTTTCTAACAATTGGCATAAGAGCAGCAGGTCCTTGAAGGAAAATTTTAACAACTTAAAGAGATCCATGGCGAATCATTTCAGGAAAGAAATCCCTAAGTTTGATGGAGTGAATTCTGACAACTAGAAAAAAAAGATGAAGACACATTTTCTTTGTTTAGGACCAGGATACTGGTTAATCACAAAGAACAAGAAGAATATCATTGAAGAAGACAAAATTAAAGAATGTACTAATGAGGAGAGAGATATATTCATGTGTAACATACTTTCCAGAGAAGCACTCTTGTCAGCCCTTCCGAAAAATGAGTACAGTTAGGTAAAATATCTAAAAACATCTCATGAAATTTGGTTATCTTTACAGTCTACTTTTGAAGGTGATGAAAATGCAAAGAGAGTCAAAATACATAATTGGATATGTACATTTGAAGATATAAGAATGATGGAAGATGAATCTGTTAGAAGCTATATTGGTAGAATGTCAGAAATTGTTGCAGGTATCAAATCCTGTAAAGGAATCAAGACAAAGAATGAAGTGATATGGAAAATTCTAAAGACATTAACTTTTGTATTTAAGTAGACAAAATATTTGATTGAGAAAATTATACCTTGTACTGAGAACTTTACTAGGGAAACCCTTCTTGGAAGACTAGAAGCAGTAGAGATAAGTTTGAGATAGTTAGGAGATTTATTTAGAATGGAGACAACATTCAATGCACTTGGTATTCATCCCACTTTGTCAAGAAGCATTAGTGTAAGAAGAGATTATGCTAGTGGAAGTAGATCTAAGAATGAAGAAGATAGGAAGATTGAGGAAGGAATTGCCTTGCTTGTGAAAAGAGAACCAGACGGTAAGAAAATTTTTAAATATTGGACTTGTCAAGAATATGGTCATTTTGCATCTAAATATCCTAAGAGAGTAAAGAAGTATAGAAATAACTTTAAACCTAGAAGATGTAAAGAATGTTACTATGCTAATGATGAAGAACTTGAGGCTAGTGTGGAGAAAATCCTAAGTGAAAGTGATGATGAGAATGATGATATAGGATTTGTAGCAGTAAAAGAGGAAAACTCTGAAACATAAGTTAAAGAAGAAAAAGCTTTAGTTTCTCAAGTCGTAAAGAGATCTGATTGGATTATAGATAGTGGTTTCTCACATCATATGACTAGAGACATGAAGCAATTCATAAATTTTAACAATTATGATGGAGGAATTGTTAGAGTTGGAAACAATTCACCTTGTTTGATAAAAGGAATAGGATCTATTAATCTTGATGGAAAGACTAACACTGATGATTTTTACTTTGTGGATGGATTCAAACATAATATTTTGAGTGTGGGACAACTAGTTGATAAGGGATATCAAGTTTGGTTTACTGAGAAAAATTGTGTAATCAAAGATAAGGATGGTAATTTGATTGGAACTAGATCAAGAACCAGAGGTAATGTATTTCAATTGAATCCTATTGAGATGACATGCTTGATTACTAAGATTGATGACAGTTGGTTATGGCACCAAAGATTTTGTCATATAAACTTTGATAACATTGTTAAAGTGAGTACTACACTTGTAGTAAGAGATTTGCCTAAGATTATGAAACCTACTAACATGATTTTCAAGGAATGTGTTATGGCTAAACAGAAGAGGAGATCATTTCGTAGCAAGAAGTTTAAAACAACAGAGAAATTGGAAATTGTTCATACAGATTTGAGCGGTCCCACCAAGACTGGATGATTCTATGGGGAAAGATATTTTATTATTCTTGTTGATGATTTTACAAGAATGATGTGGATTGCATTTCTTAAAGAAAAGTATGAGGCATTTGATAAGTTTAGAGTAATTAAGAACAAATTTGAGAATTAATATGGAATGAAGATTAAATGTTTCAGATTAGATAGAGGTGGAGAATTTACTTCAAAAGAATATAACACTTTTTGTGAAGTGAATGGCATTAAGAGATAATTTTCAGCCCCTCGAACACTTGAACAAAATGGTATTGCAAAAAGAAGAAACAAGACAGTGACTGAAGCAGCAAGAGCCATGATATTTGAAAATGACTTGGCGAAGATATTCTAGAGAAAAGCAGTGAATACAATAGTATATACAATGAACAAAGTACAAATCAGAGTAGACACAAGCAATACACCTTATGAACTATGGTTTGGACATGCACCATTAGTTAAGTATTTCAAAATTTTTGTAAGTAAATGTTATATTAAGAGAGATGATGACATTGGAAAGTTTGACCCTAGAAGTGATGAGGGTATATTTCTTGGTTATTCATTGAAAATAAAAGCTTATAGATGTTTCAATAAAAGAGCTAAAACTATTGTTGAGAGCGCAAATGTTAAAGTTGATGAAAATTTCAAAATTCAGGAAAGAATGCTTGATTATGAATCAGATGAAGGAAATCATCCTAGAATTGATCAAGAAAATGTTGAATTATTCTATGAAACTGACAGTGATTTGTAGAATGAAAGCTACATTGAGGAAATTAAAGAAGAACCTACAATTGAAGAAAGAATTGAGGCAATGACACATAACAAGAATCTAACAAGAAATCATCCTATCGAGTAGATTATTGGGAGCATAGAAAGAGGAGTTCTGACATGGAATAAGGTACAAGAACAATTGTGTTTAACTTCTCAAATTGAACCTAAATCTACTAGTGAAACTTGTGAAGATGAAAATTGGATTAAAGCAATGAAGGAAGAACTAGATCAAATTGAAAAGAACAAGACTTGGGAGTTGGTCCCTAGACCTAAAGATAAGAATGTTATACTAACTAAATGGGTATTTAGCAACAAGATGAATGGACAAGGAGAAGTTGTAAGGAATAAAGAAAGATTGGTATGTAAAGGATATTCACAACAATAAGGAATTGAATATGAAGAAACTTTCCAACCTCTACCAAGAATTGAAGCAGTAAGAATGTTTTTGGCTTATGCAGCTTATAAGAAATTTAAAGTATATCACATGGATGTGAAGTCAACATTTATGAATGGAGAATTAGAAGAAGAAGTTTACATTGAGGAGCCTGAAGGTTTTCCCTTAACTCATGAAGAAGACATGGTATGTAGACTAAACAAAGCTTTATATGGACTTAAACAAGCACCTAGAACTTGGTATGCAAGATTGGATAAGTATCTGATAAAATTAGGATTTACTAAAGGCACAACAGACAGTAACTTGTATATGAAAGAAATTGAAAATGGTTTGTTGGTTGTAGTTTTTTTTGTTGATGTTATTATCTTTGGAGGAGAAGATGAAGCCAGTGATAAATTTTCAGATGAAATGAAGACTGCATTTGAAATGAGTATGACTAGTGAGATGAAATATTTTTTAGGATTGTAGATAACAAAAAATAGTGATGGTATCTTCTTATGTCAAACAAAGTACTTGAATGACTTATTGAAGATATTTGGAATCGAGAATTGTAAGCTAGTTGGAACACCTACGGTAACTAGACACAAGTTATCTAGCACAAATGAGACTCCTGTAGTTGAACAAAAAAGGTACAGATCTATGATTGGAGGATTGCAATATTTAACTCATACAAGACTAGACATATCACATGTGGTTGGAATCATTGCAAGATTTCAACCTAATCCTAAAGAATCACATTATGTAGTAGTAAAAAGGATACTAAGGTACTTGAAAGGCACAACTGAATATGGATTGTGGTATGAAAAATCTGATGACTTTATCCTATGTGCATATACATATGCAGATTGGGGAGGTAGTTTTGATGACAAAAAGAGTACAAGTGGTGGATCATTTTTCCTTGGAGGAAGATTGGTTTCTTGGGTAAGAAAGAAATAAAATTGTATTTCACAGAGCATAATAGAAGTAGAATATGTAGCAGTAGCAAACAATTGTAACTAGATAATATGGATGTGACGCAGGGGCAAGGTAGATACAAGCAAAATCAAGCAGAATTGAGTCCACTTGAATCCACAACAAGCCCTTGCTCAAAGTTACACAATGGAAGCAATATAATATCACATGAAATCAATGGAAACACAATGGATATGAGACAATCAACTGGCAGCAACAACAGAGAATTATATTATTTCTTTCAACATGCCCGGCTGTGAGGCCTTCCGAGTTTCGGTCTTATACAATGAGAATTATGAATTCAGAATTACAGCTTGCATCCTATCTTTTTCTCCAATGATGTATCTTGATAATCCTTCCTATATCTCACCCATGATCTCCCTGATGATCTACTACATCAATCTAGACCCCTTATATAGCCAGCTAAGCCACAGGTCAGCCAATTAGGCATTTAATTACAATATAAGTCCAGTCTCAAGATTTAAACCAAAACTAATGATAGAATGAATATAAATTGATGAACCTTTGGATTTATGTCCTAACTTGACCCAAGAACATTCCTTTAAGTGTGCAAGGTCCCATATGATCACACGGAACATCGCAAGAAGAAACACCACACGTTTCACCTGAAAACTGGCAGAAAATAGGTCCCGGGGAAAAATGGGCATAACTTTTTACTCATAATGAATTGGATTTTGAGATCTTGGGAAATGATAGTAATTTAGGTCCAATTTAAGTCCTTAAGTGAAAAAAAGAAAATTCCTTATATATCAAGGTATCCAACTTGAACAATCAGCACCAAAACTGGAGGAACCGCTCAGACGTGAAACTGACAGAAAATAGGTCCTCTGCCAAAAAGGCCATAAATTTTGACTCATAATGAATTGGAAGCTGAAATCTTGGAAAATGGTAGTAATTTAGGTCCTCTTCAAGTCCTTAAGTGAACAAAATAAAATTCCTTATGGCTCAAGAGAACCAATATGAACAATCAGCTCCAAAACTGCAGGAAAACACTATTCTGACGGCAAGGAAAATAGTTGTTACTTTGAAACAGTCCATCCAAAATTTATGTGCTCATAGGAGAAGGTTCCCAAATAGGTCCTCAACATGATGTAATCTTCACATGCCATGAAACTATCAAATGAAAATATTATAAAGAAAACTACAGAAAACAGGTATAGAAATCAGAAAATGTTTTTGGTTGATACAAGATTGTCAAAGACCCAAGATGCTCCTACATCAGGATGAAACAAATGTTAAAGGATATTGGAATAAAAATTGATGAGCCTGATGTTATACACTATGATAATACTAGTATAGTTAGTATGTCTAAGAATCATGTACTACATTCTAAGGTAAAACATGCAGAAATAAAGTATCATGTAGTAAGAGAGAAATTTGCAAAGAAAGAAGTCAGACTTGAGTATATAAGTACAAAAGAGAAGATCGCAGGTATATTTACAAAGCCATTTCCTACAGATACATTTGAGTATCTGAGAGGTATGCTTTGGATTATGCCCCAGCCTACTTTCGAGAAGTGATGCAAATTGTTTCATCAGTCCAATGGTATATGATCTTTATCTTTTTTTGGATTGGATGTTGGTACTTCCTCTATGGGGGAGTATGTGTTTCTGAGCTGAGTCGTGAGGAATCTAGTGAATGTATTTTATGAAAAGTGTCTTTTGACAATGAAGTTGTTGTTGACATAGTGTTGCATTATCTGTCATTGATGTCAATGGGGGAGAAGGATACATGAAAAATAATCTATTAAAGAGAACTTGAGGGAGATGGATACAAGAAATATAAAATGGAAAACTAAAAGAAGTGAGTAGGAAAATGAAGCAAGATTTGATTGATGATGAGAATGTGAAAATATTTCAGAGCAGTAGTGTTGCAGTGTTGCTATTCATGTAACTTAGATGTTTTTTCATCTATATTGCCATCAATGCCAATGGGGGAGATTGTTAGGAATGAATGCTAAATATATCCTATGGGGGAGTACTCATAGCCATTCTGTAGTAGTTGTTGTTGCATTCATGATTGTGATTGTCATTGATGTCCACACAGTGATCTACTAAAGATTACCAGAGATGAAGATAGTGTTTGTATTAGCACATGTGGGATATTGCAGATCAAGATATGTGGAGTTGATGACTTAATATATGATGTGTCTTGAGATTGTGGTCAAGAGCGCATACAAAAATTCAACTATTCATGATAGTTATGTGTAATTCAGTGGAAGCAGTATTCAGGTAGTGTTCCTCAGAAGCAGCTTGTGGAAATTGGATGGTATCTCCTAATCGGGATATACTCTAAGCATGTGAGGTTGTAAAGATGATGAAGACATGATGATAGTGACATAGAAATGATAAAAATGACAGAGGTTACACGAGTGAAGAATTGTCTTGATTGGAAGCTGATAGTTTTATGTAGTTCTAAAATATTGTGTAATGTGTGGAATATTTTATTTTGTATATTGTATGTAAAATCATTTGTAATTATTTGAGTGTGGTATAAATAAAGAATTAATTTTCTTTATTTTAAGAATGTACATGAGAGATAGTATGAAAGTGAATTGCGGAATTGTACAATATTTGTTATAATCGAATATTCAAATTGTAGAGATCTAGTATTGAGATCTAGTGAAGTAGTTAGTGTGGTTTGGCACAACCAGAGGAGAAGTGATAAGTTGTTGAGATCAATAATCTTTTGGTATTATTTGATTGAGTAATACAAAGATCAGTTGGACAGCGTGTTCAGTGATCTTTCCCTTGAAGTTGTTTGGATAGTGGGTCCTTCTGTCTTCCATAACTCCTAACCAAGTTAGAATCTTTTAACAGGGATTCAAAGTCTCCTAACAAAGATTCATATGTATTGAATATATTTCATAAGGCTCCTAACAAAGTCCATCCTCTCACAAGGAATTTTCATATTAGTGCATCTTTTGTGGGCATCATTCCCACCGGGGTTTACTCTTTGATCAAGAGGTTCCTATAGATCTCTATAGTTTTATTGACCATTAGTGCTTCACACTTAGTCATATATCTAGGCAATGATGGTATGTCATCACTGTGACTGAGTCATTTTTTAAAGGCCGAGTTATGTATTGAATACTTACTGAGTAGTAGTACTGCTAAGTAAACTCATGGTCACTACATGTTTGTATTATGCTGAGTAGAGTTTTTGCCAAGTTACATATGCAATGATTACCGAGTGACAGAGAGTTTAATAGATGCTGAGTACAGTGAATACCGAGTACCAAGAATAACATTTGTCAAGTTAGCCAAGAATGACATATAAGTTTGGAATGGCACAATGATCGAGGTAAACTATTTTTGGTGATAGTGGTGTTTTGTATTTTGTTTGTTGAGGTAATTACGCATTCATCTTGTAATCATTGATCCCTATGTAATACTTAGAACTAATTAGAAAATTGTATAGCTTAAGTAGCAATAGGAATAAATCTGAACTATAGATCTTGAATCATTAAGATGTTTAGGTTATTATATAAGGTCGAGATCTAAACCCTAAAACATAGTAGCAAGGGACAATGAATGTGAAGGGTGTAAGAAGAATGGTATGATTCAAAAAAGGGAAGCATATAAAGATAGAGTTTAGTGACCGAGCTAAGCAGTGAAAGGATAGAATCGAGAAAGATCAGATAGAATAGATCACTAACATACAGTAAAGAGGAGATATGTAATATGCATATAAGTGCAAACTGAAAGATCAGGTACTGAGACATTTTAATTAGTGTATCAGGGTAAATCTCTTAACTGAGTAGTCTTAATAGACTTTATGTAATCTCTTTATCGAGTGCTTACTTTGTTGTAAGTTTTAAATCCTTAAGCAAGGTAGACTGTATAAGTCTTTTAGCTTTTAACAAAGAAAACCTTTCATAGGGTAGATCATGAATTGATCACATTTTGTAAGCCTTAACATGAAAAACTTATTACTATAGTAGTGAAGATTTGTGGGTGTCATCCCCACCCCAGTTTTACCTTTCAAGGATTTCTGGGTTACCAAAATTATTGTGTTATGAGTGATTTCATGTATGCTACTTAACATGTTAAGTTACTTAGAATGATCAAGTTTTGTTTATGTCATGCATTAAGTTTTATTAGTATAAAAGGTTAAAGTAGGTGATATCTGATTCACCCCCCCCTCTCAGTATTACCTTCCCATTTATATTTCCAACAATTGGTATCAGAGCTACAAGGTTTCTTATAAGAAAGTCTAATCGCTTGAAGAAAAAGATCTTAAGATGGAAGCTTATAAACTAGGGAAGATCATAGAGAATCAAAAGATTGATGTACAACTGGCATTACAACTGGAAGCAGCCAAAGGGGAATTGAAGAAATATTTGAGCAAAAGAAGATAAATTGCCATTCAATAAAATGATCTACAGTACAAAGAAGAAGACATCTTTGGATTATTTGATAATGGTAACTTTGCAGAAAGTGATAAAGCTATAAAAGAACTAGTAGAGTAAAATACCATACTAAATGATGACATCAAAACTCTAAAGACAGAATAGGAAATTCAATCTGTCAGACTTTGTAAAGTAGTGGAACAGAAAAAGAAAACTGAAGATGATAAGGCAATGGCTGAAGAAGATAAAAGACAAATTGCAATAAGGCTAGATGAAAGAACAAGCGACATGCAAAGGTTGACTAATAATCAACTAGATATGGTAAATCAACTATTACTAGCTAATCAAGAATTGGGCAGGAAAGATATGGAAATCAATCAACTATGGTATGAAAATGATCAGCTGAAACATGAATTGAGAATTGAAAAAGAAATCAATGAAAGGATGAACAAATCCAATGAAGCTGCAAAGTACTTTGAAGAGCTATTGAGATCACCTAGAAGATTTGGTGATAGATCTGGACTTGGACTAAATGAACATTCATCATCTACTAAAGAAGGAGAATCGTCAAAGAATGGAGAATAGAAGATTGTTAAACCAAAGAACACCAAGCCCACATTCATCACTGTGGAAAGCCAGGACATACAACCAACATATGAAAAAGAAAACATGGTAAGTCTGATCCTAAACCTAAGTTTAATGGACATTTTTTTAACTGCAAGAAACATGGACATCAAGCACATGAATGTAGATCTAAGGCTAGAAATTCATCCACCTCACCTAAGTTTCAAGGAAGTTGTTTCAACTGTTAGAAATATGGGCACAAAGCATTTGAATGCAGATCTAGACCTAGGTGGTCATCAAATGAACAAACTAAGCTAGTCACGAAGCATAAGTCATATAATTGGGATTACAATACTTGGTATAATTGCCACTATTGTGGTAAATATGGACACATTGGAGCAAATTACACAAAGAATCATTTTAGAGGCAAGTCTAAAAGTTGGATGAATGGAAGTATGGTCTGTTACAAATGTAATAAGGTCTATCACCTAAAGAAAGATTGTAGATCACACATGTTGAACAATGATCAGAACCAGAATAAAGATATCCATGAGAAATTGAAGAATTAGATGGACAAGACATGGAAGAAGAAAGAAGAAGAAACCACAAGTGAAGCTAGCACATCTGCGGTCACCCAATCTGATGGATCAGGTGATCACACTTCTTCTAAATAAGCATGGAAGGTATGTTTTTTAACAGAGTCTTGCGAAGTTTTATTTTTCATTAGTTCCTAACATAGAATTGAGCAAAAGTCCATATCTGCATAGATAAAGATGCATTAGGACATATTTGAGTGAAATAGGGAATTTCATTTTTGATGTCGAGCATCAGTGTCTTGACCAAGTTATCAATGTATGTTGAGCACCGGTTATGGCTGAAATGCTATATACACTGAGCTGTATCATAATGGTTATATCGATCGAGCTTGTGATTAACTGAAGTTAACATGAGTCTTCCGAGACAATTGTATTCCACCAAAAATTGTACAGGGCATTTATGAGGCCCTAATTCTACTTTTCAAATTCTATAAAGTGGAAAGGTGCCATTAATTTCATTTCACCATGCTATTTGAGATTTTAGAGAGTGATTCAGAGTTCATTCAACTAGTTTAAGAAAGGTGATTCTGAATTTTCTCGGCGTGTCGTCGGCAAAATCCATCTACAAGTTATTGACGAGAAAGGTATTTTACCAAGAAAATATTTATTTTCAGAAACTATTGTTTAAAATGGCATCATCATCATCTGCATCAGTTAAGAAACAAGGAATGGAATTTTTAATGTGTAATTAGTAAGAAATGAAGTATGCAAGCCGAAGGTATTCAAGGCAATGTCAGAGAGTGCGATCAAAGGAGATTTAAATGGAGCCCTATCTTCCATTCTAGAGAATGTGTTAATAATGAATGACATTAGGTCTTGCTACATGTGTAAAACTTGAGAAATTAGTGATTATGAGATCAGGGAAGCTTAAGACAAACTATGTGCCAACGGAGTGCTGAAGCTGAAACATAAGGTAGTTGCCAATCAAGGGTTAGTGCTGCCCTAGATTTCTCACAAAATTTTAAACTGGAATGGATAAAGATTGTTTTGAGTTGAGTATATGCAATGCATTTATGGCTAGAAGATGGACCAGTAAAGATTACAAAGAAGATGATACATCAAGTCACTAGATACACTACAATTGAAGAGAAAAGAATGATGAAATGTTCAAGTAAGGAAGATATTCAAGCCAACACCCAGGCAGTTTGGAACAAATGAGGAATCATAATTTCCACCATAACTGATCCAGAAATTGTCTTTGTTGTTAGAGTCATCTCGTACAAGTTTTATCAATATAGTCGGTTGGACAACATCCCCTATATGGAAGTGGACTAGGCATGGAAGATAATATAGAAAGGACACATGTATGACCTTTCTGAGCTCCAACTGACTCAACTTGCTAAGAATTTGAACTCCATCTGAACCACAAAGAATTCTATTTGTAAGTTTGGTTCCTTACCAATCTGTTTGCTCTTTTATGTAAAGAGGTGTTTTCCTACACATAGAGGTGTTATATGGGATTAGAGGAGACCCATCACTGTTCAAATCAATGAATTTGTAAGTTTCATTGGAGATAACTTTAATGGAATAATGGACAACTATTTTGTTGAGTTTAAGAGGAAGATGAGAAAGAGGACTAGAGCCCCTGTGTCTTTGATTGAAAAATACAGTAAGGATATATGTTTTCTAGTAGATATAGATTTTACTTATGCATAGGCAGTCCTACCTAGGGTTTCATGGTTAATGCCATTACCCTATGAACTAAATATAGATGAAGCTACTGCTGCAATTACAACCCTCTTAGCTGAAGAATTTGATAGTAAAGCACCTTACTTTGGAACCTTTGATGAAGCTAAATCCAAGATCACTTTGGGATTAATGGTTGCCACCACAGAGAGGAAAAGAAAGAAGATAGTGAAGAATTTGGAAAAATATGTCAAAGAATTTGAACAGGATGCACCACTGGAGTTGACCAAAGGATTGGGAGAAGATGAACTGAGTGAAACTAGTAATAGTGAAGAAGAAGAAGAGAAAGAAAAGAAACCAGTGATTGCTGAGTCCCCAGCTAAGAAAATAATTTTGAAACCTACAGTGTCATCAACACCAGTAATTAGGCCCAGAACAAGGAGAGCTCTTGTTGAGACTCCTAAGATGCCACCTGCATCTATTAAGCAAAAACTCGCACTACCTAAGGTAGTGCTGAATAAGGTTATGAAGAGGCCTAGAAGGAAACTTGTTTTAGAACAAGACGATGATGAAGAAATAGAGAGTGATGAAGAAGTAAAGAGGAAGGTTACACAACAAGATACTCAACTCACTATTGATGAAATATGTTATAAGATTACTAGCTCTGCAATAGTGGATGAGTTGAAAGGATTAAAATTTGGGAACATGAGCATTGGAGACAAAGAAAAAGTGGAAGATTCTATTCTTGAAATGCTGTGCACTTTCAAGATGCTGCCAATTCAAATAGAAAATAGAATTCCCAAGGAATTAAGAAACAAGGTTATACAGAAATGGGAATATGCTCTGCAAACTGAAAAGGAAATAAGGGAGAGCACTTTAGCACAAGTTGAGTCTAGTCTCACCCCTACCAACATCAAAAAGATAATTGAACAATACAGAGCTAAGTTTGATCCCAAACTTAGAGCTTATCTAATTCTTCAACATAAGGTTGAGGATGTTGTACGAGAAAGTGTCAAAATCTGGAAAATAGTGTTTGGATTGTTGTGTGACAAGGATGAAGAAAAGGGTGCTAGTACTTTGAAAGTTGCTGAACCGAAAATAAAATGAAATAAAATGGATACTAGAACTCCTAAGGAAGTGGAAGATCAGGAAAAATTAGAGGTTCATATTGTTGACATAACCGAGGAGAGCCCCATCAAGAATTCAATTTTGACTGAGGCTGATTTAAACACTGTGAAAACAAATGATATATCCTTTCCAGGTAGTAACACGGTACTTTTACAAGTGAAGAATTATCCAACAATTGCTGGCACACAATCTATTGATATGAGTCCTCCCATACCTGAAGTTGCAACTATTGATAATTTAGTCGGTACAAGCCTTACCGAGGAACCCATAAATTTGGCACCAGTAACTAAATCTACATCTACTGAGGAAGTGGACAAAGCAGACAATCTTGAAGGAAAAATCCAAAGCCCTCCTATGGAAGATAACAAAAAAGAAGAACAAGGAGATAAGTTAGATGGACAAGATGTTAGTCCTCATGCCAAGGATAAGGGTAAAGGAGAAATAGATATAAAAGGAAAATCTATTGAGTTGTGAGAGCCTAAGGAGCAAGAGGAAATATAAGCTCTTGTACAGATGCTGAGTGGAAGCACCCCACTGAGAACACAAAAGGAGAAAACTAAGGTAACAATTGATGAGGTCATTGTTATTCCTAAATGGGATACTGATAACCTATCTTATGAGAAAATGCAAATATTGAAGGATTTGCTGACAAGGAAAAGTAGGCAAGCAGAACTCTGAAGGGAACATCAGCAGAAAAAGGTCCTATATGAAATAAAAGATATATTTAATGAATTTTATGAATTATCATATGTGAATAGGTCCACCCCCATATTGGAATAGCTTGTACACATTGTTCAAAAAGTAAATAATGATGCTAGTTGTGCAAGTGATAAGTTGTTTGAGTGGTTAGAATGAAAGTTTGAGATCAAAATACTAGAGAAAGTATCTACCGAGATAGCAGTGAAATAGGTCGAGCTATCTACTTTGGTAAATGAGACCAAAGAGGTAGTTGTGAATGGACAATCTTTGTTGGCCAAATTATGTAATGTTGAACTATTCGCTGATGAGAATCAACAACTGGTTGACACACTAAAACAAGAACTTAAGGCTAACAGTCAGTCTCTAAGCCTTGATGCAGATAGTAGTGCCAAATATTATGCCAAAATCCTGCATACCCAAGGTAAGTTAGCCGAGCTGGTGGCTAATGATGGAAAGATTTGATCTCGACTACTTTCTATGCAAACTATTTTGACACTCATTGGAGGCCATACAAAGAAAGTTAGTCAAGGCTAAGGAATTAACTCAGAGAAATCCAAATTTGTCCATAGCCAAGAGCCTACTTAGTCTAGCTATCGAGCTAGAAGTGCAGATAGAAGTTCTAAATATTGCTTCATCAACTTGGAAAACTGTAGTACACATGGTCATGGTGCTGCATAAACCATTTCTAGAGAAATTTTGGGAACTCCCTACTAATGAAGAGATTCGTCATATCAAAAACAAGGGGGAATTATCATGACATGATTAAGGATAGGTAACAAAATTTTGAATGTATATATATCTCAGGGGGAGTATTAGGCTAGCACAACATACTTTTGTAATTGTAAGTACAAATGTCATGACAAAGCATTTTTTCCACTAATGTCAAAGTGAGAGATTGTAGATCTCTATAGTTTTGTTTACCATTAGTGCTTCACACTTAGTCATATATCTAGGCAATGATGGTCGGTCATCACTACGATCGAGTCATTTTGTAAAGGCCAAGTTATGTATTGAATATTTACTGAGCAGTAGTACTACTGAGTAAAGTCATGGTCACTACATGTTTGTATTATGCTGAGTATAGTTTTTGCCAAGTTATATATGCAATGATTACCAAGTGATAGAGAGTTTAATAGATGCTGAGTACAATGAATACTGAGTACTAGGAATAACATTTGCCAAGTTAGCCAAGAATGACATATAAGTTTGGAATGGCACAATGATCGAGGTAAACCATTTTTGGTGATAGTCATGTTTTGTATTTTGTTTGTTGAGGTAATTACGCATTCATCTTGTAATCATTGATCCCTATGTAATCCTTAGAGCCAATCAAAATATTGTATAGCTTAAGCAACAATAGGAATAAATCTGAACTATAGATCTTCAATCATTAAGATGTTTAGGTTATTATATAAGGTCAAGATCTAAACCCTAAAATGTAGTAGCAAGGGACAATGAATGTGAAGGTGTAAGCAAAATGGTATGATTCAGAAAAGGGAAGCATATAGAGATAGAGTTTAGTGACCGAGCTAAGTAGTGAAAGGATAGAATCAAGAAAGATCAGATATAATAGATCACTAACATATAGTAAAGAGGAGATCTATAATCTGCATATAAGTGCAAACTGAAAGATCAGGTACTGAGACATTTTAATCAATGTATCAGGGTAAATCTCTTAACCGAGTAGTCTTAATAGACTTTATGTAATCTCTTTACCGAGTGCTTACTTTGTTGTAGGTTTTAAATCCTTTAGCAAGGTAGACTGTATAAGGCTTTTAGCTCTTACCAGAGCAAACCTTTCATAGGGTAGATCATGAATTGATCACATTTTGTAAGCCTTAATAGGAAAAACTTATTACTATAGTAGTGAATATTTGTGGGTGTCATCCCCACCCTAGTTTTACCTTTCAAGGGTTTCTGGGTTACAAAAATTATTGTGTTATGAGTGATTTCATGTATGTTGCTTAACATGTTAAGTTACTTAGAATGATCAAGTTTTTTTTATGTCATGCATTAAGATTTATTAGTAGAAAAGGTTAAAGTAGGTGATATCTGATTCACCCCCCCCCCCTCTCAGTATTACCTTCCCATTTATATTTCCAATAGTTCCCTAGTCAACATATCTTGTGTTATTGTGTATGCATATTTTTCTATGGTTGTTACTTACATTATTTACATGGTTAAAATTTGTTAAAGGTGATAAAATTTGTATTTATCTAATAACTAATTCATCCCCCCTTATAGTTATCTTGGTGGACTTTACTTGCTAACAAGTATACCAGCCACGCAAGGGTCTAGAGCTTATCAAGCTCCCCCTATGACCATGAGGGTCATTTATCCAGAAGTATAAGGTGTGTCCATTGTAGATGCATCCAATACTTTCTCATTGATGTTATATTTCTTTACTTCCATCCAGATCTTTCTTGCATCTTTTGTAGCTTTCGCAAACTTGAGTTCTGCAGATTCATCCAATATTGATCCTTGAGACTTATTAGGTCTTTCTTGACTTTGCACTTGTGATGTACAAAACTTTGAGATGTGTCCAACCTTGTTACAAGAGTGACAAATGACCAGAGGCCTTATATTCCTTGGTGCATTGATGTGAGTTACCATATTGCATTGTCTAGTTGTGTGACCATTATAATTGCATATCTGACATGTGATGTTCTGAGGAATTCTAAAATTTTGTTAAGATTGATTTCTCTGATTATGTTGTGTCATACTTCTTTGATTTGATCTACAATTCATAGCTCTATGACCAAATTTATTGCATGAATAACAATAACCATTGAAAGGTCTTACCGCTTTACAATCTCTTACTATATGTCCATGCTTGTTACAGGCATAACAAGTTCTATTTACTGGCTTGTGTTCATCTTTAGATGGTTCTTCTTTAGCTTTAGTATGATTTTAAATCTTGTTAGCTTTTGTAGATTCTCCGGGTGCTTTCAATCTTTCTTGCATTGCATTGATTTGAATTTGTGCTTCATTGAAAATACCACTAGTATCTGATAGAACAAACCTTGTTAGGGGTGGAAGGGTCACTACCAGAGCTCACGTCCCAATGAAGAAGGCTACAACTTCTTGGTTATTAGATACACACTATATCTATAATGGTGAACTACTACTTTGACACTGTTGTCTGATTAGTTCCTTTTGTGCATTGTTACTCTAACTTCTTTCAGATCTTTATCTCATACTAACTAAACTCACATACATCTACTCTTTTTTATATCTTCCATACTCTATATCTCTTCATCATATCCAAATACAAAAGTGCATGTCATTTATATACATGTTGAATGGGCGCAACCAAAACTAACTATTGTGTTTTCCTAAAACCTAACACATACAATGCTTCCAAGTTAATTGGCTCAAGTGTATTTACATACAATGATAATAACATGTATACATCACTATTACAATAGGAGCACATCCTTTACAAAATAAAATGATACACACCAAATTAAAAAAACTATTTGTCAGTTGCATGCTCTGTTCTGCTTTGTCGCTTAACTACCAATGTCACTTAGACTTGCTGTAACTTATCCATACTATCAAATCTGACCATGTGGTCTTAGACTTAGGATAACAGAATACTCAAAAGCTTATATCCAATCGCACATACCAAAACTTAGTCATAAACATGTGATTCAATGCTCTGATCATCAGGTACTTCTCTATGTACTCTGTCTTCTATATTTAGCCAAATTATGATCTTCTAAGTAAGTGTGTTGACTACAAAACTTCATATGACTCTGTTTCTATAATGACAACATAAAACTTGGTCATATATACTAAGTTAAGTCAACTTGCCAACACACACACACACACAAATATGTGTGTGTGTGTGTGTGTGTGTACATATATATATACACACATATTGTAATCACCTAAAAATGGACAAAGATCAAATCAAAGAAAATCAAGTTTAATCAAAGGAAATCAAGGACATAATTGAAGCAATTGAATCACAATGCACAATTAGCCAATCAAAATGAAAATCAAGTCTTAATTTGAGATCAATCAAAATTGAGAGCATTTTAATCAAGTGCAATCAAATCAAAATACAATTAATTCAATCAATTGTATAGTCTTGGATTAAATTAAATTCAACCCATTCAAGGGGTGCATGGCTAAAATAAATCAATTAAATTAATTAATAAATCCTAATTACTCTCAACAACCACAAAGGAGAGGAAAATCAATCAACCAATGAGAATAACAGAAAGGCATTCACATGGATCAAGCCAAATTCAATCTCATTCACTCAAAGTGAAAAGGAATCTTAACCATCCATCTTGTCTACTTGTCCCAAGCTTTGAGGACACAAACTTTGCTTTGTCTTAAAAGGGTGGAACCAAAGACTTAACCCCAACTCAACCATGATTAAATGCAACTACACCCCCTACCATTGGAAAATCTATAAAAGGAAGACTAAAATCCTTCATTATTATCAACCACCTATCTAAGAATTGCATCAAACATCTTGCAATTTGAGTTTAGAAAGGCATTTAAGAGCAATTTTTGCATTCATCTTGATAATTGTTAGCTTTAGCAATGTTTATCTTTATCATTTTGATACTAGGACTGTCATTAGTGAGAGCTTGTTGAGAGCTCATTCATTAACATCTTAGTTAGAGAGCCATAGGATGCTTAATTAGTCATTGATTTTGTGAAATAGTTGCTCAATTGTGGTTGTATTTAGTTATTATTTCACTTATTGTTGATGATTAACCCTAATTATATGAAGATACTTTTATTAGTATACATATACATACATACATACATACATACATACATACATACATACATACATACATACATACATACATACATACATACATACA
This sequence comes from Chamaecyparis obtusa, assembly GCA_027943335.1. Classification (NCBI taxonomy): domain Eukaryota; kingdom Viridiplantae; phylum Streptophyta; class Pinopsida; order Cupressales; family Cupressaceae; genus Chamaecyparis; species Chamaecyparis obtusa. Next base: position 587,588 of record BSBK01001217.1, read on the forward strand.
TACATACATACATACATATATATATATATATATATATATATATATATATATATATATATATATATATATATATATGTATGTATGTATGTATGCATAATTTAGTCTCGAAGATATTACTTTAGGGGGAGTAATATGTTTACTAAGGAGGAAGAATGTGTTGGAAATATTCAAGACTATCTAGGTTACTGAGAGGGGAGGGGTGAATCAGTAACTTCAAAACTTTTAACAGATTCAGATCTTAATAATATTAGATTGATAATCTAACTACATGCATGAGTAATAGAAAGAATAAAAAATTCATAACACTTTGAACATAGAGATTTGGTGACCCAAAAACCTTCCAAGTAGAAAGTAAAACTGGGGTGGGGATGATACCCACAAAACTTCAATACTGCAGTATAAAGTTTTCCGGTTAAGGCTTACAATGATCACTTCTGATGATCTGCCCTGTTAGGAGCAATAAGGACTGCTAGGTTCACCTTGTTAGAGGATTTACAAACATACAATGAAGTATGCACTCGGTTAAGAGATTTTACAAAGACTGTTAAGTCTACCCGGTTAAAGGATTTCAAGCTGATTCACCTATTAGGATGAAACAGTAGATCTCTTACTTGCAACTGTACTTGCTGATTGAGATTCTCTGATGTACTGATCACCTTCTGTGATGGATATATCTTTGCTTCTTCTTATACTGTTGTAGCCCTTTGTAATTTGCTTATCTCTGCCTTTCTCTCTTTTTCATACTTCCCTATTTTCTTCTCATTTGGATATGATATAAAACATTGTTTATATATAAATCTAAAACAATTACAACATAATTACAAAGTCAGCTCTTAAACAATCTAACACAAATATTACTGAGTCAGCCCAAGTATAGTGACTTGGTTACTGCAAACTAACTTGGTGACTTTCTGATACTCGGCATCCACTGTGTTACTCAGCATCATCATGCTCTTGGTAGAAGTGGAGGCATGGTCCATACTAACCACCCGGTTGTAGTTTCAAACATGGTATATACTAGAGACTTGGTAGATATAGTGTCACTTGGTAAACACTATCTACTCAGTAAGCACTGTCCTGCTCGGTAAGCACTGTTCTACTCGATAAGCACTGTTCTGCTCAGTAAGCACTATTCTGCTCGGTAAGCACGTAGAGTCTGAATAAGTGTTGTCACTGATGACAATCATACTTAATGCCAACAATCTCCCCCTTTGGAATTAGTGACAAAACACTTGTTGCCCAAAACTTATATACACAATCATGCTGACACTGGTTTTGTATATACATTTCATGTTTCCCTTATATAGTATATATACAAATATCTTATTTCACCTCATACTCATATTTTCTATTTATATTTTCTCCCCCTTTCATATCTCATATACTTTCTCCCACTTTTTGACAATAATGCCAAAGGTGTATATACAAATATTTTACACAGAGATACCAAAATGTGAGAGAAAATCAGAATGCACCTTTCCAATTAGTGCTAGAGTTCTATCCCAATTCTCTTGCAGAATCTTGCATGTATGGAGTGCAACTTGGACTTTTGCAGAGAGTTTAATCATGTGATTTGCAATTGAAAACTGATTGTCATGGATCAATTTTTTTGAGTAAGAAATATGCTTCTGCATTGTATCCATGATGGGAAGGATCATGTTCTGAATATCTATTAATGTTGATCTGATCCTTGCATCTTCTTTCAATAACTCTGACTGCTTATCAGATAGGAATCTGACTGTCATCTGGTGTGCAGAGCTTTAACTAGGTTGAAGTTGCAACTTTTGTGCACTGATCTTCAGATCCTCATCAATCTTATTTATTTTTTCTTTAATTTCCTTTGAGAACTTGGCAACATTACAGATTTTGACAAAAAGAGATGTTACCTTGGAATAGGAGGACTCAATGCTAGTCAAAACTAAAGATAACCCTGCCTGATTGATAGCTATTTGTTGAGCAATGTGCTCAAGCACTTCATTTTCAAAATTCTTCTTAGCCTTTTCAAGCAACTTGTCTATTCCAGAGGAATCATCATTAAACCTGTTAATTGCTTCTGCCAACTACAACAAAATGTGTTGAGAGGAATCAACTTTAACACCTATAGCTTATGTCAAAATGTTCTTGGCATCCTCAATGATCTTATATTCCTTATCTCTTTCTTCTTTAAGTTTCTTCTGCTTTGCTTTCTTCTGGAGGAGTTCACCAACTGTTTGCATTTGATCTGCAGTGAGGTTTGCAAAATCTAGCTGGGGAATTTGTATCTCCTCATCTAGATCTATACCTTCTACTACACTCTTACTCAAAAATTTTGTACTTGGTTGAGTCTTTATACTTATTTCCTTTGTAGTAGAAATTATTGTAGACATAGTAGGACTAGTAGTGAAAACTGATAAACTTGCAACTGATGGGATGGTAACTGGAATGCTTGATAGATCAAAAACTAAAGTATTTATAACTGTAGAATCTGAAGTACTTACTACTGAAAAACTCAAATTTGAAGAAGGTACAGAAGACTGCAACTTGGTGGAAGAAGGAGGCTGAAGCTTGGTAGATGAAGTGGCAGCCACTTCTGTCGTTGATACATTGAGCTGTGCTAGTGATGATTGGACATTTGATGTATCTGAGGGAGTTGTTACAATCACACTTGAAGTTTTCTCTGAGCTAGATGTAGCAATTTTTACTGGAGAGTGGGGAAGTGAGGCAATTACCTCTGTAGCTATCTGAACTGGATCATCTTCCTCAACATTCTCCTCAGCTTCCTCAGTAGCTTCTGTCCCTCCTTCCTCTGTCACAACATTATCAATCTGAACTATTTCTTCTTCTTCTTCTTCATCACTGTCATCTTCAATATCTTTGATTATCACAGTTTTAGTACTTGGTTTGTGAAGATGATAGATGTTTTTCCAAGTAGAATTTTCACTCTTCACAACCAACTCTATATCTTTGATCAAAATTAAACAAGTGTTGAATTTTAGTGTCATCTTGCGCTCATTTTCTATCAATGCCTTATTTATTTCATCATCTTTCAAACTTGGCATTAACTATCTTAAGGTTTGAGCATATATGTCCTTGATAGTTTGTCTTGCATTGGACCATCTCATCTTTACTTTATCCAATAGAACACCTAGAATTTGAGAAGCCATATCATCAGGTGAGTACTTCCATTTTCCCATTTTCTCAATGACATCATCTTCAATTTCCTGCTGCTCTGCCTTTGATTTAATTTCATATTTGAGAGATTTGAAATTTGCAATTCCAGATCCTTCTCTCAAATCCTTAATCTTTTGTTCAAATGAGGGAGGAGGCCTTTTGAGTACTATATCATCATTGATTTTACCTACCTTGCCCCTTGATCTTCTCCTTGTGAATACTGTAGTGGATTGCTCAGGTTTCTTGGTGATAGTTACCTTTCCTTTCTTCTTTACAGGCACTTGTTCTTCTTTATTCTCATCCTTTTCTTCTTCTTCTACAATATCTTCTCCTATGCCCTCAGTTAACATTAGAGGTGTGCTAGATTGCATCTTGGCCATCCTCTTTCTACCTTTGTTAACCGTCTGTGGAAGTTTTATGCTTAGCTCAATTCTTATCTTAGCCTTATCATATGTTCCAAAGTATGGAGCCTTTGGATCAACAGGTTGATTTACTAGGGCTTTGATTATATCCTTTGTTTCATCAATGTCTACCTCATAAGGAAGAGGTTTCACCCATACAATCCTAGGCCTTACTGCCTGAATGTATACTCTATCACAATCAACCATGAAACAAATATCATCTTTATAATCTTCCACCAATTTTAGTGGAATTCAGAATCTGTTATTCATCTTCTCCTTAAAAGATTCAAAATAGTTATCCATTATGCTTGTAAAATTCTCACCCATTTATGCAATATACTCATTTATCTGATAAAGAATAGGTACATCCTTTCTCCATTTTACTGTGCCTTTTGATGGGAAAAATTTTTGAGCATAGAAAAATAAACAAACCAACAGTGAGCCAAACTTACATGGATTGTTCTTTGAGGTTTGGATGCTCTCCATGTTCTTGTTGAATTGTTTCAACAAAAGATCTACTATGTCAAATGACAGATTGTTCTTCACAATTTTATAGGCTAGGTCAACTGCTTCACACGGAACACTATTCTACCAACTTGAACTATATATCTTGTGTGCTATTACATATGTGCCAAATTTTAGTTCTACATTGGTAATACTGCTAATTTTCATACCTCTACCATCCCATTCAGCTAGGGTTTTCTTTTCCAGCTCTACCCGACCTAGGGTTTTTGTAGATTTAGCCTGGGCAAGCATGGGAAGACCAATGATTTGGTGAATCATCTTCTTTTTTATTTCCACTGGTTGCTCAAGCCAAATTTTACCTTCATGTACTCGGCTCAAAATATATCTTATCCATTTTATCTGAAAACCCTGAGGCAAGTGGGTGATATGTGTTAAATCCTTTTCTTCCAAATGTTTATGTCCCGGTTTGAGAACACCATCAACACACAGTTCATCATGAGCAACATCTATCTCTAGGGTTCCAAGTTCTTGAATTGTACCTTTAAAATGATTGCGAATGTCATTTACAAGAAGTACCTTTGGAGGAATTTGAGACTAAGCTCCACTTGGATCTAGGGTTTCTGTAATCACGGGCACGAGTTTGAAATCTGGCGCTTTCCATTCTCCATGAACTAGCATTTCTAAACCTTTCTTTACTTTGGTGCTGGATGAAGCCATGGTAGCACGGTAGAAAAATTTCTACTTTAAAATTTTGCTTCGAATCGCTTGATCGCACTAGAAATTTCTCTGCCCAAAATGCTGATATTCGCGGTGAGGAATGAACTTGATTTCATGCTTTTTGTTAAAACTTTGTCATTAATGCTCCATAGGAATTAGGGTATTGAATTCGACAGACTGTCATCCACTATGCATTAAATGCTCGGTGAAGATTCCACAACTCAGAGAACATTTGAATTCATACTTCTCCGACCTTACTTGGTAACCAAATGAGGTTAGGTTACTCCCGACCTTGCTCGATGGTAACTGATACCGACCTTCTTGTGATCCTGTTGTATCTTGCATACTGATTTGGATCTATCTTCCTTTCAGTTCAGGAACTATTTTGGAATATGTCTATGAAGATACAGTTCTAGTGCCTTCTTGGAGACTAGTTAGAGTTCATAGAGCCACTCCCTTCATGAGTGACTACATTACTAGTTTGCTCAATAGGTTTAGGAAACCACTGCTGTCTCATCTGCTTCCTAATGCTATTTTCTTTTTCTTTCTTTTCATCTTCAACTTTTCCTAAGTTCATGCAGTTTTTAGCTATGTGACCAAGCTTAGTGCAATTATAACATCTTATGGTAGAATCCCTTTTTCTCAAGTGGTGCCTTACACAATTCATGCCAATGTGTCCATAATCTCCACAGTAATGACATCTACACCAAGTGTTGTAATCCCAACCAAACATTGCTTTAATAATTTGTTCTACTGGATTGGGTGTTTTAGTTCTACATTCTGATGCCTTATGAGCTCGTTTGCTACATTTGTGACATTTGCCTTCAAATCTTGGTTTCTCCTTGCATTCATTTGCTTTATGACCAAGCTGATTACAATTGTAGCATTTTCCATTGAATTTTGCTTTTCCATTGCTCCAACATTTGTTTGAAGTATGACCAATTTTGCCACAGTGATTACAAGTAGGTTTCTGATTCTTTTGAGTACCTTGTTTGGAGGATTCACCTTCCTCTTTATATCCAAGTCCTGCTTTTCCTTTTTGCCTATGAAGGTTTCGTTCATACACCTGATTCATATCTTCTTGAGATTTCAACAATCTCTCATTGATTTTACTTTCAGCATCTAGGTCACTCATCACTCTTAAATTGATTTGCTTTTCAGATCTCAGCTCCTCTCTTATATTTTCATTTTCTGATCTCAGAGTCAAGATTTCTTCATTTGCATTGGAGATTTGATCAATAAGGTTTTCTAGCTGAAGGGTTTTATTTTGGATTTCGTTGTTCTTTCCAGCTATTTCATCTTTCATCTTTTTTCTTTGTTCCAAGATTTCACAGAATCTTGTTGACTAAATTTCTTGTTCTCTTTTCAATTTTCTCACTTCTTCTTGCAGAGATCCACTCTTTTCTAGAAGTTCTTTGGTTGCATTGTTTGCTTCATCTGAGCTGCTTGAAGGGAAAAAGTCTTCAATCTTTTCTTCAACATACTAGTGGTCATTGATCTGATTTGCAAGTTCCTTCCTTTTTTTTAGGGAAAGGGAAAGATGCTCTCTTGCTTCTTTGAGTTGAGTTATGGCCATTTCCAAATCTAGCTTTTCATTCTCAATTACTTTGTTAAGTCTGAATATCTCCATTGTCCTGAATCTTTTCTCAAGCTGTCAAACTTTATTTTGAGAACCACGAAGCTCTGATACCAATTGTTGGAAATATTCAAGACTATTTAGGTTACTGAGAGGGGAGGGGTGAATCAGTAACTTCAAAACTTTTAACAGATTTAGATCTTAATAATATTAGATTGATAATCTAACTACATGCATGAGTAATAGAAAGAATAAAAAATTCATAACACTTTGAACACAGAGATTTGGTGACCCAGAAACCTTCCAAGTAGAAAGTAAAACTGGGGTGGGGATGATACCCACAAAACTTCAATAATGCAGTATAAAGTTTGTCGGTTAAGGCTTATAATGATCACTTCTGATGATCTACCCTGTTAGGAGCAATAAGGACTAGTAGGTCCGCCTTGTTAGAGGATTTACAAACATACAATGAAGTATGCACTCGGTTAAGAGATTTTACAAAGACGTTTAAGTCTACCCAGTTAAAGGATTTCAAGCTGATTCACCTGTTAGGATGAAACAGTAGATCTCTTACTTGCAACTATACTTGCTAATTAAGATTCTTTGATGTACTGATCACCTTCTGTGATGGATAGATCTTTGCTGCTTCTTATACTGTTGTAGCCCTTTGTAATTCGCTTATCTCTACCTTTCTCTCTTTTTCATACTTCCCTATTTTCTTCTCATTTGGATATAATATAAAACATTATTTATATATCAATCTAAAATAATTACAACATAATTACAAAGTCGGCTCTTAAACAAGCTAACACAAATATTACTAAGTCGGCCCAAGTATAGTGACTCGGTTACTGCAAACTAAGTCGGTGACTTTTTGATACTCGGCATCCACTGTGTTACTCGGCATCATCATGCACTTGGTAGAAGTGGAGGCACGGTCCATACTAACCACTCGGTTGTAGTTTTAAACATGGTATATACTGGAGACTTGGTAGATATAGTGTCACTCGGTAAACACTGTCTTCTCGGTAAGCACTGTCCTACTCGGTAAGCACTGTTTTGCTCGGTAAGCACTGTTCTGCTCGGTAAGCACTGTTCTACTCGGTAAGCATGCAGAGTCTGAATAAGTGTTGTCACTGATGACAATCATACTTAATGCCAACAGAATGGACAAAGACAAATTTTGAAATTTGTTGATGACTTTGATGTTTTTAAAAAATATACCAAACTAATGCCAAAGGGGGAGATTGATACTCCTAAGATTTATTTTGTTGTCATTAGTTATGAGGAAGTTATATTGTTTGTAAAATTCATTCAACAATAAAGGAAAGACAAGCTGATAAAGGAAAGAAAACTATTCAGTAAAGGAAATAAGAAGATATGAAATTTTGATAAAGAAGAAGAAAGCATAGGCATCGAGAAAGGAAGAACCGAGCACCAAGAACCAAGTTGTACCGAGCACAGAACCAAGAAGAGGAGATAGTATCGAGTTAAGGAAAATGTGTTACCCAGAAAAGCAGGCCTACACTAGAAGAATTTTTAAGTACATTGAATTTAGACACCAAATAGAAAATGGTTTACTAATCTTGAGGAGATTGTATAACAAAACATTGGAGATTGGAACATGATGATTACACATGATTACAAGGTGAGATCTGCCAATGATAATTAAGGATGGAATATGCATTGGAAGAGTAACCAATGCTAGCACCACTTCTAGAATTGTATTTAAATGGATTAGAGTATGAAGATTATAATATGTGTATGGTGTTTGTGGCTTATATGAATGAAAGAGGAGATTATATGTGTGGAGAAGATTACTAAGAAGGTGATAAGTATTGAAGCCACCAAGTAATAGAGTAGTGAAGAATAGATAAAAATTATGATCTAATGAGTACTGAATTGTTAGTGTGAAAGGTACACAGTATAATATAATGAGTTAATGAGAACATAGAGTATGATTAGCATATATTTTATGGAAGTTTAACATACATATTTAGTGTTACTGATTAAAGACTAATCAGAGTTGTAAATTCTCTTAATCGAGCATATCATAGAAGATCTTATTTGTAAATCCTTTAACTAGGTGTAGTTCTTAGATTAGAATTTTAAAATCCTTTCACAAGGTAGACTTAGTAGTCTGAAGACTCTTAACTGGGTTAATGCTCTTAATAGGGTAAGCTATCATAAATAGCTAAACATTGTAGCTCTAACTAAGCAAACTTTATTCTACAGTAGTGAAGTGTTGTGGTTGCCATCCCCACCATAGTTTTTATCCTCTAACAAGGATTTTTGTGATACCAAATATTTGTGTTATGTGTTGATTATTATATATTTTATATGTTTCATGTGATGTGCATGCAAATTTTAAGGAATGAGTAACTGATTGTGAAGAAAGTTCAAATAACTTAAAAATGTTTTAGACTATTGATTCACCCCTCCCCTCTCATTACTCACCTTTGAATACTTAGTCCAACATTTCCTACACATAATACATACAAAATGACCCTCTTCAACTCTAAGTATATTTCTACCTCCAAAAAATTAGAAAAGTGCTCATATATGGTGGAGCTAGTCTAAATATTTGTACTTTGGAACTAGTTCACACATTGGGATACTCTGATAGTTGTGTGGACCTTACCAAGAAAACCATTATCAGAACCTACGATGATGTAAAATGCCCTTCTAAAGGTTTCATTACATTACATATTAAAATAGGACCATCCATTCATGAGACTGATTTCCAAGTCTTAGATTTGGAATTAAGTTACAATATGCTTCTCAGAACGCCTGACCAAGAAAAAAAAAGGTATATATCTAGTATAAACCCTTGACCATGTTCAAAAAATGGGGGAGGTTGATGAAGATTTTGTGGAAGAGGATTCATCTAATTGGCTATATAAAGATGAAGATCCCCTTCCTTTCATAGTTCTTGTCCTTAAGTATGGAAGAGGGTACACAATCATTCTAAAACAAGGACCTATAATGGATGTAGCGGCCTCAAAAAATAAAATCAAGGCATAGTAGAATCTATATTTCCCAAATATAATCTTAAGTTCTAAGGTCTAGGATACCAACCACTTGAGGAAGGTACCCAAAATAATCAATTGCCTCACCAAGACAATATGTGTTCCTTAGAAGAAGTTGAGATATATTAGTCCAGTGCTACAATGAGATTGACTCTAATGACTATGAATGGGATATCCCTAGAACCTCAAGTACCCTTTATTTAAATAATGTATTTTCCCAATTTGATGATTTATCCTTATACAATAGACTTACAAATTGATGTGCTTGGATAGGAAATTTTTGGAATAGATCTAAGCTCATCAAAAAATCATCATTTGAATCTCATGAGTCCTTGTCCAAATCCTACATTAACACTATCACACCCATCTCTGTGTCTTATGTTTAAGGTGATTATAAAATTTTTCTTATATACCATTTTTTAGAATGATGAGGCTATCATAGTTCTTGGGAATTTAGAGTAGAGAACCAATTGGTGACCATAGAGATGGATATCTTATTGATCTTGATGAAGTAATTTATTTTGGTGAGTCATGTCCATATTTCAGTTGTGAAAATAATTTAAAAGAAAATGTTAGATCTCTAGGTGAAAACCACAAGGCACCTTTAGGCCATGAAAAAAGTAAAAACAAAGGACAAATATGAAGGTAAAAAAACTCTCTAAGGTGCCTAAGGATGGAAGACTGGACATTCTCTCCATATATCAAAGTATATCACCACTACTAGTATAGAAACAAAAAGAGGTCAACCTAGGTACTAAAGATTCTAAAAGGCCTATCTATTTGAAAACATCATTAACACTAGAAGAAAGAGACCAATTTATCTATTTCTTCAAGATAGACAAATAAATTTTGCCTAGGAACACTTAGACATGCCTTGCCTAGATCAAAAATGAGTGCTCCATTATTTACCACTTCAACTGGTGGGAAAGCATGTAAAAAGATTTCACAAGATGTACCCCAAGCTCACACTCTTAGTAAAAGAATAGTTGAATAAATTACTAGATGTAGGTTTTATCATACCCATAGACTATACGAAGTGGATTTCTAATCTAGTACTAGTGTTAAAGCTAGATGGAAGCATAAGATTTTATACGAAGCTTTGGGATCTCTACAAAGCATGTATAAAGGATGATTTTCCTCTATAGAATACAAACATAATAGTTGGATACAAAATGATATCATTTATGGATGGATCTTCATGCTATAATTAGATAAGAAATGCCTCGCAGGATCAGCACAAAATAACTTTCACATGTGTCTGGGAAACTTATTTCTAGGATGTAATGCCTTTTGGGTTAAAAAATGTAGGAACCACATATCGAAGGGAAATGACAACAATATTCTCTACCATAATGGATGATCTTATGGAAGTTGATATTCTTGCTAAATTAGGAGAAATAGATGAATACTTGCCAATCATATTAGTTGTATTTGATATATTGGAAGAGTACAAAGTCTACTTGAATCCTAAAAAGTTTGTTTTTAGGGTAACATATATAAAAATCCTTGGCTTTATAGTGTCACACAATTGAATAGAAGTTGATCCTTTGAGGGTCAAATCTATAATTGATATGCCATCACCCAAAAACATACAATAACTTAAAAGTGTGTGCTAAAATGTTGACACACTTCTATGAGTCATTATATCCAAGATTGCTCAAGAATGAGGTCTCAAATGGAGACTCATAGCTCTCTATTCATGGACTACAAGGGTTTGTAATGGAGGCCCTCAGTTTAGACCTAGTTATGCCCATGCAAGTACACCATAAAATGAGAGATTCAAAGAGGAAAAGAAAGAATGCTAGTCTCCATGATCATCAAGTATGCATGTAAATGAAAAGAGAAGATATTCTAAATGATAACAATGCATAAAAGAAAACTAATCTATGAAAAGAAATGCTTATGCAAGATTATTCTATGAAAGGAAATATGAATCTAATCTAATATGCAAGTGCAACAGTAATCTAAATGGATTGCCATGGGGCATGAGAGAAGAAAACAAGAAAAGAGAAGTTGCAATGTTCAATCTCAAGTGATCAAATTCTTCTCCAAAATTGCTCTCCAAACCTACAGCATAACAATACTTAAAATATAGATATAAAAAATGATAAGGAGAGGACTCCTTATAAAGAATCTTGGACGGTCAAGATTAAAAGGCAAAAAGACATGAACAATGGTGGAGATTAAATATTGGTTGATCCATGTGCTCAAGATTCTCAAGAGGCAAAATCAATGGACATGGTTAAGAGGCAAAAAGATGTGTGGAAGAGATTAAGAGGCAAAAGGAGATTCCACTCATCTTGGAAAGTGTGCATTCAATGTGTAGAAAAAAGTCTTTTTCTTTTTCTTTTTATTTTGTTATTTATTTATTATTTTTAGCAAAGTGGTCTCCATTATTTAATTAAAAGATTTTTTTATTTATTCAAAAGAGATTTGTTCTTTTAATTAAATGTGCCTTAGGATAAAGTGATTTTATTATTAATTAAAAGATTTTTTATTTATTTAAAAGATATTTGTTCTTTTAATTAAATGAAACTTAGGATAAATGATCAAACCTTAGGAAATATTTGAAATAATTAAATTAATTATGATTTGATCAAGGAAATTGATTTAAATTGAAAATATTGCAAAGCATTGATTCGGGAAATTGATAAATTGATGAATGGGGCCCCAAAGTCTAGGCAACCATTTTAGGGTGCATAGAAGAAGTATACAAGAAGTATCAAAGGCCCAACATTGAAATGGCTAATGAGATATAGAGGAATGAGCTCCCTGCCTGGAGCATGTATCAGGTTACCATGTTTTTGACAATTTTCACATGACTTTGCAAAAGCTACTGCATCGTAGGCCAATAGTACCCCACCCTCAGAAACCTTCATGCCATGACAAGACCATTGGAACATCCCCCACAAATGCCCTTGTGAATGTCAACTAACGCTTGGTTAGATTCTTCCTTTTGTAAGCATCTAAGAAGTGTTCCATCTAGACTCCTCCTATACAAATCACTAGAGACAAGGGAATGGTGAGAGGCATTTTGAGTAAGGTTTCTGTTCAGATCAGTTAAAGGTTTTAGGGATAATGCCATCATGAAGGTATGAGTAAATGGCACCATAAGGGGATGACTCATGACCAACAAGGGTACAAATGACATGGCTTTCTTGGGAGTCATAGATAGGGTGATGTAGCTCTTCCACCAGGAATTCAAATTTGGATTCATGTTGCTCTAACTAAAGGAGTGAAGCAAGTGTAGCCATAGCATCAGCTACTTTTTTTTCTTCTCTAGGGATTTATTGAAACATGACAAATGTGAAGTATCATTTCAAGGAATCAACCATTTTCTTATAAGGTACCAGTGTCTCATCTTTTGTTTGATATTCATCATTGACTTGGTTAATTATCAGCTGTGAATCCCCATAAATGTGTAACTCTATGATTCTCCATTCTATGGCCATCTTAAGTCCATTTGTTAAAGCTTCATACTCAGCAATGTTGTTTGTACATGGGAACAATAACTTGTAAGACTTAGGAATCGTGTACCCATGAGGAGAAACAAACAACACACCAACTCCTGAACCATTTTGCATAAAAGATCCATCAAAGAACATCTTCCATGTTCTTTTAGTCATATACATGAGGTGCTCATCTAGGAAGTCAACTTGAATAGGTGCGCTATCTTGAATTGGGAAATCAGCCAATTGATTTTATATTGCTTGTCCTTTGATTTATTTATGCTCAATGTACTCTATGTCAAACTCTGAAAGGATCATCATCCATTTAGCAAGTCTACCTATGAGGGAAGCCTTACCTAATAAATAATTGAGTGGATCTATTTTTTCTATGAGGTGTATTGTGTGCACAAGCATGTAATGTCACAACTTTGGGGAAGCAAACACAACCGTAAGACAAGATTTCTCAATGTTGGTGTAGTTAACCTCATATGAAACAAGAGTACGACTAATGTAGTATATTGCTCTTTCTTTCCCATGTTCATCAAGTTGATCTAGTAATGCCCCTAAGGAAGATTTTGTCACTGAAATGTATCGAATAAGTGGTTTCCCTAGGATAGGAGGCATTAAAATAGGAGGATTTGCCAAGTATTTCTTGATTTGATCCATGCTCTTTTGACAATCCTCATTCCAAACACATTTGAATCCTTTGTGTAAGTTCTTGTTGAAAGGTTGAGCTCTATCAGCCAACTATGAAATGAACCTCCTTATGGATTGAAGATATCCTTGAAGACTTCTCATTTGACTAATGTTTCTAGGAGGTGGCATATCTATGATTGCTTGGACCTTTTTCAGGGTCTACCTCTATTCCTTTTTCTGAAATGATGAATCTTAGAATTTTTCCAGAGGTGACACCAAATGCACACTTCTTAGGATTTAACCTTAATTGAAATTGTTCCATGCAATCTAGAATGACTTCTAAATCATCTAAGTGTGTGTCACTTTTTTTAGACTTGCTAAAGTGTCATCCACATAATCTTCCATGTTTTTATGCATGATGTCATGAAAAATGGTTTTCATTATGACTATACTAAGGTATATGACTAGATATAGTGTTTTCATTATGGAAACAAAGTCATATAGTAGCTTGGAGTTAGCGAACTTGATGAGTAGATCGGAAATCAGCTAAGTGTTGAAGACTGGACATTGTACAGAGTTTCTGTAGCTTGGAGCATCAACGCACATGTGTACGAATGAATTATGGTATGCACCCTTGAAGTTAATTTGGTTAGTCTATATTCTTTCTTTGTCTAAGAGTGCATAAGTAGATATGGAAAGATGTGAAAGTTATAGTCAGTTGAAGTTGCACACCTAGTGTGTGCCAGCAGAGAACAGAGCATAGAGTCGATAGTCAGTATTTTGGTTTATGATTGTAATGTAATATTTTTAAGGCTATGTACCCATTGTATTTAGGTTGCTGACATGTTTATATGTTTAATTGTAAGCACGCTTAGCCAATTCATTTGGAAGTGTTGTTTGTAATTAGTTATAGGGCTGACCTAATTATGTATTTTGTATGACTGCATAGATATAAGGTGCACCCATAGTATTCATCATGGAAGTGAAAAGAGAGTTGTGATAAGAAGAGAAGAGGTATGCAAAGATAGCATAAGATGTATTAGAACTTTTCTAGAGGTCAAAGCATCAGTGCACCAAAGGAACTGATCTGACAAGTAGTGTCATAGTAACAGTTCACTCGGCAGATATAGTGTGTATCTGATATCTGAAGACAATCAAAAGCTGATGGAAACCCTAAGGTAGATCTAAAATTGAGCTTGCAAGCCTCCAAGAAATATCCTTGCCTCCAAGTGTGCAAACCACTAGCTCTACTACAAACAACTATCAGATAACAATCTGATCTACAGGATCATGCAAGATCTTTTCCACAACTTCTCCAACTTTACCTTTTAGAATCTCATATTTGACTGACTAAGTCTTCCAAGTCATGAACCTCTATGATCCTATCAATGATCCTCTAATCTCTTGATCATCTTTCCCTAAAAATCTACCCAAACATCCTATAAGTACTAGTCATCAGCTACAAGTCAGCTATATGAAATCCTTAATTGCCCCCAACCAATAATTAAATGCCATACAAGTTAGCTTACAGTTATATACAAACATTTAATTCAGCATGGTGGCCTATGACAATAGCTACCAACAATAAATGCACCAAGTCAGCTCAATAAATCACACAAAACTCTAGTCAGTAAGCCAAAACTACCAAGCAACAGTGTTGATCGAGCACCACAGGCATGACTGAGTAACACTTTCACCGAGGGCTAGAGACTGTCAAGTTCCTTCAATGACCAAGGTCGTCGGTCAAGGCTACAATCAGGTAACACCCCATGCAGTTCACTGAGGACAAAGAATGCCCCTACCTTAACCTTGGATGCCCCACTAATACATTTGGGGGCATTTTGCGACGGCTATGTGTCGCAATTGCGACAGCTATGTGTCGCAATAGAAACACCCATAGACGTCGCTATTTTTTAGTCACAAATTGCGACGTCTATGGGTAGCCATCGCAATTGCGACACATATCCCGTCGCAATGTGACTAAGATTTGTTAGCGGCATGGCCGTCGCCCCCCCCGTCGCATGGCTTCAGAGGGCCGTCGCAATCGCGACGGACCTCCCAAGCAATTGCGATGGGCACCTGCATCGCATTGCGACGGGTTGCCGTCGCAATTGCGACGCCCGTGGGTGGATTAAAAAAAAAAAATTAATTTAATACATTGCTAATGAACCACATTAATGCTTTTTTCTTTCAACAAATGAAGACAGCCACTGTAAAGACAACATGATAATGTACACTCACTGTAAGGACAGTCACAAATGAGGACATCTCACAGTGACTGTCCCTAGTGTAATTGCCACTTGAATGTATTTCTATTCAGCCACATTAATGCTTTTCTTCTTCAAAAAATGAGGATAGTCACTGTAAAGACAACATGATAATGTACACTCACTGTGAGTGTACATTATCATGTTGTCTTTACAGTGACTATCCTCATTTGTTGAAGAAGAAAAGCATTAATGTGGCTGAATAGCAATACATTCAAGTGGCAATTACACTAGGGACAGTCACTGTGAGATGTCCTCATTTGTGACTGTCCTTACAGTGAGTGTACATTATCATGTTGTCTTTACAGTGTCAATATATGCATTATTACTTAAACTAAAGAGTACTCTAAATAATATGTCATTGTGGAGTTCTGATTGCTTCCAATTTGATATACGCTTGTTCTACTTATGTATCCAGCATCATGTAAGAAAATTTGATGCTTTTAAATAGATTCATTTAGCCATGAAATGCCTGTGCATGTTACATACAAGATTCCAAGGCCCAAAACTGATTACTCATTATAATTCATGTACAGAATGATAATCAACCACAACGAGGCATGTGTAGGCACTGCTTAGATTTTGAGGCATCAGAAGCTCATAGAAGAAACTTGACCAATGGCTCATGGAATGCAACAAACTTATTGCCTAAAACAGGAGCATTGGTAACCACAGATGATGGTTTTGAAAAGAACACTTCACCATCAATGTCACATGAGGGAACTGTAATTTCTGATGGCAAGTAACTTGTAGTATATAAGAGAGATGCAGGTACAGATGCTGGGAATACATTGCTAATGAACCACATTAATGCTTTTTTCCTTCAACAAATGATGACAGTCACTTTAAAGACAACATGATAATGTACACTCACTGTAAGGATAGTCACAAATGAGGACATCTCACAGTGACTGTCCCTTGTGTAATTGCCACTTGAATGTATTGCTATTCAGCCACATTAATGCTTTTCTTCTTCAACAAATGAGGATAGTCACTCTAAAGACAACATGATAATGTACACGGGCTGTAAGTGTACATTATCATGTTGTCTTTACAGTGACTATCCTCCTTCAAGTGGCAATTACACAAGGGACAATCACTGTAAAGGCAACATGATAATGTAGAGAAACGTTGTCATTTGTATTTTCAACAGTGCCGAGAGAGATTCCCTCCGTGAAATCACAGCTACAATTTCTGAGTACGTTGGGTTTATTTTTCTTTTGTCATTATTATGTAATCCGGTATTCAGCTGTTACAGAGCTAAAATACCCAGAAATGAGGACATATCTGTGTTGAATTTATTGTTAGCGGCTTTGGTTATTTAGAAGTTTAATTTTATTTGTTCATCTTTCAAGCACAAATGTTTTGTGGACCGTAACATCTTCATTGTTTTGGGTATGCAATGAAACAGCCGTAACTTGCAACTACCTTCACGGTACTTGCGTACATTATCATGTTGTCTTTACAGTGACTGTCCTCATTCAAGTGGCAATTACACAAGGGACAGTCACTGTGAGATGTCCTCATTTGTGACAAGGACAGTCACACATGAGGACATCTCACAGTGACTGTCCCTTGTGTAATTGCCACTTGAATGTATTGCTATTCAACCACATTTATGGGCCCGTTTGGACCACAACACATAGTAGCATCTACAGAGAAGAATAACCCAGGTGTAACAAGTTGTAAGAATATACCAACAGTTCTAAGAAGTTCCCTAGCACATAGTAGCATCTACAGAGAAGAATATGGGTCAACGAGGTTGACTTCAAAGCCATGCAATCTAATGGTAATAGTAATATCATAATTTGACATACTATCAGAAATACTTCCTAAATAGACTATTCAATCTTATAAGAGATGGATTCATGAGAACTATTATTTATGAAATATGAGTCAATGACTTTAATTAAAAAAATTACACAATCTAATTCTTGTAAAAATATCAAAATTTGACACATTGAAAATACCTTCCAAAAGTATCGTTAATTGATTAATATGAATCACTACTCATGAAATATAATTTTATAAACCTAATCTAAAAACTACACAATAAAAATCTTAATAGCAATATTGTAAGAAACTATTCCCAAAAGCAAGCCTAACAAAATTTGATGAAAATAATTTTTGTTTCACTCAACTTTGACATTCACAACTTCCTCTTTTATTATAATAAGAAAAAAAATGTCTTTTTAGATATACCTCATGAACCATACTCGAATAATCTATCATTTTTCTTCTCAAAAACATATTTGCAGAGCCTGCTTCTTTTACTTGTTTGTACTTTTATCTCTCTGATGGAAAGGGTTCCTTCAGGACACATTTTTCCAAGTTCACTGCTTGAGATATTTGAGGAGGGTTCCCCTGCTTGAGTATCCATCCAACCCATATTCGAGTAGTTCTACAATTGCACAGTCTAAATTAATAATACTGACAATTGAATGATGAATGATGATACATAGAATTGATATAAACTAATCCTAAAAACACTAAAACATTATTAATATATTTATATTTCATAAATAAAATTGATATAAAAGATTTGGAAAGATACACTAAAAAATAGAAAAACAGTAATTTATAATAGAAGGAAACTTAAATTGCTATTTAAAAAAAAAACAAGAGTCTTAAATCTTATCATTTTGTTTCATTATCATCCATAAGTACACACCTCTAGCATAATAATTATATTTTACCACCCATAAAATGAAAAAAAGATTTTCACAAGAGAAATTGAAGCTAGATTATAAAAATGAACCATCTTATTGGAAACTGGAACTGTTATCATACCCAAAAGGACTACAAAATTTCACCTTATCATACCCAGATTGTTGCTTTGCCTGGCGGAGGGAAATTTGATCAGTAAAATTGACACAGAGTATGTTGTCTCCATTGTCATGCTGGATAACAAAACACCAACTTTAATGGGCATGTACTGTCCCTTGTGTAATTGCCACTTGAATGCATTGCTATTTGATGCAGGGGCATCCCTAATGCAAGCCAAAGACACCATGATTGAACAGAGTTGCCATGAAGCCAAGGAGTCAAATCCTATCAATTGGAACATAAGATTTTCACCTTGGAGCTTTGAAGGATTGACTGGTGAAAGGTCCTTTTGATTGACAAATCAAAGTCTTTTTGAATGACAAATCAGAGTCTTTTTGAATGACAATAAATTAGAATAGGAGTTTTAGATGTTTTCTTGGTTTGTAATAAATATTAAGGATTGATTTTATCTCCTTATAAACATCCACTTGTTGGACACAAGACCCCTTGGTGACTTATAAACCTTGGGCATCTTTTGAGTCCTTGGATGAAATGAGCATAGTAAGTGTTTATTAGGTGTCTTTTAGATGTTGTTAAGAAGTTTGAAGGTCCAAAATAACTTTAATAAGGTTCCTAAAGTTTCACAACACATTTTTAACCTTCTCGGCAAAGTTGTTTGCAAAGTTGTAATGCAACTTTAAAAGTTGCTTAGCAAAGTTGACATTTGTTGGATAAACTGTTCTAACCACCTAGATGGTTGAACCAACATTTGGAGAGCCTATTTTAGGCTTCAAATGGTCGAAGATAGATAGAGAACCAGTATTGTAATCATTTTGCTTTCATAAAAAATAAAAATAACCCTATTTTAGTGCATTTCTGGTGAAAAATGAACTCTGTACGGCTGTACGGATGGTGGTTGGATGATAAAATTTTCCTGGAAGTTGTAATAGTGACATCTGATGCTTTGGAAGTTGGTTTGATTGATTCTCTTTGTTTTATATCTAAGTTATTTCAAATTTTCTGTGCATTGTTTACAAACCCTCATTTCCAGGGTTTGACTGATGTAAAGACCTTAACTCACGTTTCAACCATTGGAATTCCTTCTTCCTTGGTGGAATGAGAGTTAAGGATGTATATTTGTATATTCTAAAAGCCCTGACTACTCTGCATCACTATTGAACCACATTAATGCTTTTTTCCTTCAACAAATGAGGACAGTCACTGTAAAGACAACATGATAATGTACACTCACTGTAAGGATAGTCACAAATGAGGAAATCTCAGAGTGATTATCCCTTGTGTAATTGCCACTTGAATACATTGCTATTGAACCACATTAATGCTTTTTTCCTTCAAGTGGCAATTACACAAGGGACAGTCACTGTGAGATGTCCTCATTTGTGACAAGGACAGTCACACATGAGGACATCTCACAGTGACTGTCCCTTGTGTAATTGCCACTTGAATGTATTGCTATTCAACCACATTTATGGGCCTGTTTGGACCACGACACACAATAGCATCTACAGAGAAGAATATCCCAGGTGTAACAAGTTGTAAGAATATACCAACAGTTCTAAGAAGTTCCCTAGCACATAGTAGCATCTACAGAGAAGAATATACAACATGAGGGCAGCCACTGTAAAGACAACATGATAATGTACACTCATTGTATGTGTACATTATCATGTTGTCTTTACAATGACTGTCCTCATTCAAGTGGCAATTACAGAAGGGACAGTCATTGTGAGATGTCCTCATTTGTGACAAGGATAGTCACACATGAGGACATCTCACAGTGATCGATTGTCCCTTGTGTAATTGCCACTTGAATGTATTGCTATTGAACCACATTAATGCTTTTCTTCTTCAACAAATGAGGACAGTCACTCTAAAGAAAACATGATAATGTACACTCATTGTAAGGACAGTCACAAATGAGGACATCTCACAGTGACTGTCCCTTGTGTAATTGCCACTTGAATTACACAAGGGACAGTCATTGTGAGATGTCCTCATTTGTGAAAAGGATAGTCACACATGAGGACATCTCATAGTGATCGATTGTCCCTTGTGTAATTGCCACTTGAATGTATTGCTATTGAACCACATTAATGCTTTTCTTCTTCAACAAATGAGGACAGTCACTCTAAAGACAACATGATAATGTACACTCATTGTAAGGACAGTCACAAATGAGGACATCTCATAGTGACTGTCCCTTGTGTAATTGCCACTTGAATTACACAAGGGACAGTCATTGTGAGATGTCCTCATTTGTGACAAGGATAGTCACACATGAGGACATCTCACAGTGATCAATTGTCCCTTGTGTAATTGCCACTTGAATGTATTGCTATTGAACCACATTAATGCTTTTCTTCTTCAACAAATGAGGACAGTCACTCTAAAGACAACATGATAATGTACACTCACTGTAAGGACAGTCACAAATGAGGACATCTCACAGTGACTGTCCCTTGTGTGATTGCCACTTGAATGTATTGCTATTCAGCCACATTAATGCTTTTCTTCTTCAACAAATGAGGATAGTCACTCTAAAGACAACATGATAATTTACACTCACTGTAAGTGTACATTATCATGTTGTCTTTACAGTGACTGTCCTCCTTCAAGTGGCAATTACACAAGGGATTTGTGTTTTCATTTGTGTTTTCAACAGCGCCGTAACCCTCCACGAAATCACATCGGGATATAAGGGAAAAACAAACAAGAACGTTGTCATTTGTATTTTCAACAGTGCCGAGAGAGATAAACAAACTTAAAACTCAGACTTAAGAAAGATGAAGGCAATGCTTCAAAAGGCCGATGCCCTAAATACGGGAAAACACAATACCACCATTAAACGATGCCCTAGTCACCGTATCAATGCTGCCAGCTCCGTACCAGTATGCTGACTGCTCACTTTCATCCTGTGATAAAGGTAACTTCATTAATCATACTTGAAATGGCAGCATACGAACTAAAGCTGATGAACATTTATAAACTAAAAGTTTAAAACTACAGATTACAAATGTAGTAGTTTCATATGAAAAGAACTTGATGTCTGAAATTTACCATTAGAAGTATCCAAAGGAATACCACAGTACTGTTGAACTTGGAGAATCGGAGATGATCTACACAGCAAGGTTCAACAGCTGTAAGGACTGTTACACCATCTTTAGCATTTGAATACATTTTCTCCTTGGCTTCTGGTGGATCCTCAAAGACCCCCAATGATGTTTTCCCTACAATTATCAAATGTTTGTCAGTATGAGATATTAATAAATAAACATTAATCACAATATTAGGCAAACAATGTTCTTGATGTCTGAATCTAAATCACAGAAAGCTCTAATAAAGCAGTTCTCAGTTTCACATTAAACTAAGTTTCAATTTCAAATGGTTATAATAATTTTTGCAAGTTATAAGTAGCTGGTTACAGTATATGACATAAAAAGAAAAAAAATCATTTCTATTCTTTTCTTCTTTTTCTCTTTCAACGAAGCTTTTGCACCACACAAATGCATACCAAGAATTTCTCAGGAGGTTTCAAGACCATTGCATACCAAACTTCTTCTCTTTAGATGCTACTGTGTGTCGTGGTCCAAACGGGTCCAAATAGACCTAGTGACTCTAGTAGGTCTCCAAAACCTGTTCTGCAGCAATAACTCTTCAATTTGACAAAGGACCTTATGAACTTATATGTTTTTTGAGTACCCTTTTTGATGTTCTAACAATCCTCCAACTCCCAGACCTTGACTCCACTCCAGCATATCAATGTCCTTATTGAGTCCGCAGACCTAATGCATGCCTTTGGGTGTGGGTTCCAAAACAAGGCATTGAAAATGGGTGCATGAAACCAAGATCAGAGTTTAAAGATGTCCACCATGCTCTAAAGATCTAGATTCAACAAGGTTTGAGGTCCTTTACTTGCCGCTACCCTCTGATCTTGCATAATCCATCAACTCCTAGTCAAGAACATTGAGATTCTTGACCTAGGGCTTGCTCTTGAAATTCTCTGGCTTAGTATCCTGTTCCAAAGCTTTTAAAATATGAAAATAAACCCCCTTAACTTGCATTTTACAAAGAACAGAGGATATCCTATGGTTTATTTGCAAGTTAAGGCCATTTGAATGCAATAACCCAAAAAATGAGGGTTTGACAGAACAACAGATAAGAAAAAGGAATAACTTTGATATAAGGTGTCTTGAATCTACCAAATAAACTCTCAAAGCATAAGATATAAATACTCTAACTTCCACACTGGTCTGCCCTCCCTTTCACATCCGTACACTGTACAGTGCTTGAAGGAAATGCACAGAAAAGGCTCTGAAATAGTGGCTCTATCTGACAGAGAGTCCATGCTAGGCTTCATGACTAACCTAGAGCACATTCCTTGTTATGGAGGAAGTTTGAATGGTGAAGAACTTATGGAATGGATAGAGGACCTAGATAACCATTTTGACTACAAGTATCTTATTAATAACCATTTTGACTACAAGTATCTTATGGATAGAGGACCTTGATAACCATTTTGACTCATTTGGTATCTTATTGAGCTTCACTTTGTTTCGAGAATATAGTTTAATATTCTCTACTAAACAGGGCCAACCACGTGAAGGTGGAAGCTCATTTGGCCCCACCCCCCTCCCCCTAACATCACTCTACATTCCCCGTTAACATCTAACATTCATTCATTCTTTCAATTATTAATAAAATGTAACATTCAATCAATATCACATGATAACATTCATTAACACATTAGATTCGTTAACACACAACATTCATCAATATGAAAATAAACACATAATTCATGAACATTCATTAGCACATAATTAAATTCATTGAGACATAAAATTCAGTCATTATCAATTAAGGTATTTAGATGACAATCATTTCTTTTTTCTCTTTCTAATTTTTTTTTCTATGTAAGCTCTAAGAGGAGCATCAGTGTTATCATCAATACCCCCCTCATCAGTTGTTTTGTTCTTTGTTCTTGATGATCTCAAATTCCTATGCTGCTGCAAAGGGGGGTCCTCTAAAATAACAAATAAAAGAGTTAAATTTAAAATATTTAATTATAATTGTTACAAGTATTTAATTATTTTAAAGAACATAACTGTGGCGCTCTTTAATTACCTGATCTGGCCACATCATTTTGTCTAGACTCAACCTCAACATGCTCATGAGCACCGACCCCTCGATCCTCTACAGTTGCTATACAAAATGTTACATTAATCCAAACACCAATTGTAATTACATATAAAAATTTTAATAGCAAATGTATACCTCCACCACTAGGATGCACATCATGTGAACCTTCATTATGCATAGATTGTGTAGAAGGATTTCATTTAGCTTATTTACCTGTGGCTCAGATGCATCATTATTTGAACCTTGCACACTGATTTCAGCTCGTAGCCATTCAGCCACGGCTCTATAGCCTTGTTGGAAGCCAATTCTCTTGTCCTCTTCTGTGAGGCATCTATTGAACTCTGACCCCTACATTTTTTCTTGGTATGGTGAATTTTACTTGCATTGTTTGATCAAAAAAAATTTCCTTGCAATATATAAAAAAATTGATACAAGTTTTCATTTACTAATACTTACAACTCGTGCTTGAAGTTTGGAAAAACCACCAGAGCCGACCTTGTGTGTCCCGTGCTTTTCTAATCTTGCCTTTGTTGCCTTTGATGTGTCAAGCAATCTATGAAAAGTTTGAAATATGTTAGAGACCAGTATAGGAAAAATTTAGAGGTTAATTAGTACATAATTACATTCTCAAAGTATCACATACCTTGCTCTACTCTCTACTGGCGTAATTCCTTTTTTCATGTCGGCTTTATACTTTCCATCCAAAATCAAACCCTGCCACTCAGCCTCAAGAACACAGGGCGGACGCTCGTGCCTTGGGTTAACCTCTAAATATTTCCTGTACTGGTCCCTAATATACTTCAAACATAAACCAGCTCTTTCAAGGAGCTTGTTTCTCTCGAATGCACGAGGTCCAAAAAGCTGGGTCATACTATGTACAAGATCATCCTTCAACTTTTTATCTTGGTTATTCCACCTTTTAAGTAAAAAAAACATGTTAGACTCATAAATGAAGAGAAGCTACCTTTAATATAGTTCAAGAAATTGATGAAAAGGAAAACTATTCTAGCAATGATATGAAATCAAAATAGTGGTTTGGGGTTTTAGTTAGGATATGATGTTCCACCATGTACGTATGGTGGGCCCGAATATCCGCAAACACTCATCACCAAGTTTTCGCCAAAAAATATCATTCCCTACAAAATAATCATGGGATCATTAGTCGATGAAGAGTGATCAAAAACTAAATTACTATTATATCACTATAGAATAATAATAACTTTAAAGTACTTGGAAGTTTGGATACTTTTAAGGGAACGCCTTCATCATCACTGATGATCAATATGCAATCCTTCACCGTTCCCGTACTAGGAACACGGGAACATCCAGGAAATGATGTTGCATCGGGACTTGTTGCATCTCCTATTGCAAAAAATGAAAACCATTATCAAATGCCTCCAAGAAATAATACTTCAAGGGAAATAAATTGGTGCAGAGCACCCATGGCACAAACACAATCAAGGGATCTACATCGTAAACACATAACACTTAAACACATAACAAAAGAGAGAAAAAGAGGGATTTGTGTACCAGTAGATGGTGCATTTAGGCTGTGTGTTTTTGACATGGCAGTCGGCAAGACATTTGTGTCTGTCCTGGATGGAGGCGGCGTTGTCATATCATCATGGAAAGGAGCTGAAGAATAAAATTGTTAGAGCATGCATAAATATAGAACGCGTGGACTAGCATGGACAAGATTGTTAGAGCATTAAAAAAAAGATTGTTCGAGCATGTATTGTCAATGATTATGATCATTCCTATATATATTCAGTGGAAAACACAAGTGGGGAATGGAACATGTGATCTACCTGAACCACTTGCAATACCGGCCTCATCATGGGAATGGGGTTCAAAATTACGCAAATAACTCTGTAAAGACAATGCATCCATATTTTAATTAATGTCATAAAAGAGCATAACATAAAAACCATTATTGAACTCTTGTAATAATTAAAAATTTCATTAATACTTACTTTAAAGTTTTCAGAAGTGCGCAACAACTCAGCTACCCTGTCTTTTATTTCTTGAGTCTGAGGATGTATGGATACCAAACGTAGAAGTTCTTTCCCAATTTTCTTTAGCAGCTTTTTAATGGAACCGATCAGGTCATCGGTCTCTGCTAAATCAATAAAAAAAGGGTCCACAAGGGGGGACTCCTGAGGGACTACAGGTTGCTTTCCCTCTCTCCGACCACCGGCCCTCTGTGACAACAATAGTATTAGTATTATCAAAATTACTCCAAAACAATGAAGAAAATAACATTAAAAAAAATAACATTTTGCTTCTATCTAGTTTGCACAATTACAATGAGTTTTACCTGCTCATGTGTAGATGAGCTAGGAATATCGTCACCATCACCTTCGGGCGGTTGCTCCATATTGTGCCCCTGTGTCAAAGATCAAGTATAAAAATGTTAGCCAAAAATTTAATAACTAAATGGTATGTTGGAGTCATTGATTAGAAGTTGGTTTAATAGTATGTACCACCCCCATGATAGTAGCCTTGTTTGTATCTATGCGGTTCAAATTGTAATCAATAAGCAGCTCTTCCCCTGCACGTATTGATTTTATCGCACAGATGAATACACGATTTCCCTCGCGTGCCTCAAATATGCAATTGGGTTGCTTTATAGTTGACCCAGGTCATGTACTATTTATAAAACCCACAATATTCCCTGTTGCTTTTGGCCTTCCATCAATGTATATAGCCACACTTTTACTTTGATTATTGTCTTGCTGTTGTATATAATTTGCCGAGAGTGCATACCTACGCATACTTTTTTTATATTGAACAATATGCATCCAACTTTTGTAATCGTAACATGGTCCAACATACTCCATCAATTCAGAAACTTTGTTGTAAGACACCTTTATGCCATCCATAGAAAATAGGCCCAAACCATGTAATGATGATGGTGCTATGCGATATATCCTCTCATTAACACAAAAATCAGTGTTTATTGGAGGAAGTTCCTTGGGTACCCAATGTTTCTGTAGATGTTGGTACCTCAATGGCACCTCGATGTCGCCTTTCATCTCATCATCATAAGAACATGATCCCCCTTGAGCAAGGAAAAATTTCATGTGTTTATTGAATTTCCTTCTAGTCCTTTGACCTCTAGTTAATCTCCCTATTCTAGATAAACTGCATGTCTCACTTTCCTCTTCTATTCCTATATTTCCCTCACTCAAGGAAGACACTTCTAACAAATACCTATTTGTTGGTACTTGCAAATGGGAGAGATCTTAGAAGACATCAATCTTACTATTGATAAGTGTATTAAATAGACTTTCTATAAGGTGTATTGACTTATACCTGTCGATCCATGAGACTGTGCGGGATGCTCTTGAAAGGGGTTCAATTTCCTGCAAATGTAATTCAATTATCGTGAGCATAATCACATCATAATCATAATCACATCCATCATAAGCATCACATAAAAATTAAAAACATTAAAACGTACACATTATAACACTTATAGCTTTTAAATAGATAATGAATAAACTATGTAACCATTTAAGACAAATATATTTCTATCAAGAAATGAATATTAAATACATTAAGGATTGATGGCATACCTTTAAATTTCATCATCATCATCCTCATCATCATCATCATCATCATCATCATCATCATCATCATCATCATCATCATCCTCGTCATCGTCATCATCATCATCGTCCTCGTCCTCATCGTTGTCATCGTTGTCGTCATCATCAACATCAACATCATCTTCATCATCATCATCAGTAGCAGCATCATCTTCTTCTTCTTCTTCATGAAAATTTGTCTCAGGAACATCATCCAATAATTGTCGATCGTGATCATCATCTACATCATCTTCTACTTCTTCGGTATCTTCTTCTTCCATCGCATTATACTTTATCGGCCTTCCTCTCGGTTCATGTCTAACAACAAATGACCAACCTGGTTTATGTGAAACCTCTGAGTAAAATACCTGCTCACATTGGCTTGGAAGAACATAGGGCTCATCCCCAACTAGCTCAAACGACCTTGTATTAACCATTGTAAATCCATTATCATGTTCAATAACAGTTCTATTAGGATCATTTGGATTAAGTCGTAGCCTGTACCATTTGACAACGAAGAGTACTAATTTGAAGGAACTAAAGTTGCACTCAAGTATATCATCCAAAATGCCATAGTATTGATTTTTAGACTCTTGAGGATCTAAGTCATTTCTAGATGAAATATTAGTCACTTGAAAGACTGCAGTTATTCCAGAATCATAAGTTTTCTTCGTGTCATCCAACACTTTGACGCGAAATTTTTGACCATTACAGAACATACCCTTGTGGTGTTTAACCTGCAATAATATGTGAAACATGTCAAAATTATTATATCGTGAGTTGATAAACATACGGGTGATTAATAATTTTGTACGTACCTGGAAATCTCTTAAACCATGTGCTAAATCTATTTCCCTTTGCGTAACATTAGAATCTCCATTACGATGAGCTTCTTTAACCAATGAAGATACACCTTCCCATGTTAATGTGTGACCAGAATGTTGACATCGTTCAATCCATACCGTCATCCAATCAAGATTGTTTGCAATATACAAATGTAGTGCATCCCACTCTCGAGCAACTGTACAAAAAAAAAATAGACGACTTACAACCGATTTATTTTGAAGATTAAGAAATAATTTATTACAATAACATCTTATAATTTATTACCTGTCACTTTCCTCAATCTACCTTTCCCCATCAAGTACTCCCCTTTGAATTTTTTAAAAGGGTCGAGATCCCAAATGCGATCTACATGGATATTTGATGCAAACTTAGGAAGATATTTAGTAATGTACACCATAGTCTGGTATACCATGTATCCCTCTACCATAGAACCCTCAGGATGTGCTCTTTGTCGAACCAAAGCCTTCAAAGATTTCAAGTGCCTCTCAACCATCCACATTGACCTAGTGTGTGCAGGTCCACACAATTCAATCTCCTCAACTTGGTGTATGAGGTAGTGTTCTTGTGCATTGAAAAAAGTTGGAGGTAGACACTTTTGCATTTCACACAATAAATGAGGAATTCTTCTCTTCCAATAGTTTACATCTTCTTTATGGATTTCTTTAGATGACAACCACCTACATTAAGAGATTCAAGTCACAAAAAATATATAAATACGAGACTTTACAAAATAATATACAATAGATTACATAGCAAGAAAAACAAATCGCGAATATAATAAATATATACAACAAATTGAACAGATATTACTGCTTACCTCATGTATTTTCCAAGATCATATATCACTTGTTTGATGTTATTGTTGAAGTGCTCTGGGAGAGATAGAGGTAGCACGTACTGCAGTAATTATAAACCAATCATTTCATTATTTTCTAACATAACATAATGAATAGTACACGTAGTTTATGAATATATTGTAAATATAGAAGAACATAACTTACCTTGATGAAAGTATGCCAATCATGCGTTTTGAGCCCTGGCCCAAATTCACTTTTCTTTGATATGAGATTGCTTATGTTCCCAGCAAATCCTGTGGGAAATCGAATTTTTCGTATGACTTCTTTTATGGCATCACTTTGCTGCTCTGTTAATAACCAAGGAAGGGCACTTATATTAATCTGATCTCTATTGCTATTTGAGTGAATGAAATTCTTCAGTGCATGATTGGATTCATGAATGTCATTACAAATTTTGACAATTTTTTCTTTGTCACGCCTTCCATCCAGTATTTTCCACAATGTCTCTGTTATATTCTTTCCAACATGCATAAGATCAAACAAATGCACAATTTGTAGGTCCTCGTAGTAGGGCAACCTACTAAATTGTCTGGGATAGCTTTTTAGTCCCTTTGGAAGGTTGTCAGTAGTGCCTTGACGACCTTCACGATCATCAATTACATAATTAGTAAACAAAAATCACAATAGAAATATATAAATTACAAACATAAACCATTAAGTGGAACGACATTACCTCAACGATTAATTCTATTATATTCCAACTTCCATAGGCGAGGTGTCATTCTTCGTGGCTTTGATGTAGTCTCTTCTTTCCCATTGAAAAGATGTTTTTCCATACTTCGATACTTATGATTCCTGTGGAGGAAGTGTCTGTACTCATCAAACACATGCTTTCCTAAACTTTTTGAATGACGAGATTTCATCTTTGGACCACAAACTGGACATGCAAATTTTCCCTTTGTTTGAAGACCTACAAGATAATGATATAATTGGATTATTAAATATGTTGATTTTTATAATTAGAATTATCATGCGCAACTTGAATTCACTATAACATACCACAAAAATGTGTTAGCCCTGGGGCATCATGTATTGTCCATACAAGTATTGCATGGAATTGAAATTGTCTTTGTCCTATTGGTCTAGACACGTCATACATAGTGACACCGTTCCATAACTCCACCAACTCGTCAATAAGAGGCTCAATATATACATTCATATCTTTAACTTGATATTTACCTACTTGAATGAACAGTAACATTACATAATTATTGTGACCATTTTACTGTAAGATTTGTAAGTACATGTAAATTAATAACAATCAAATGATAAAATACCTGGAACAATCATTGCCAACATAATGTGCTCCCTCTTTATTGACATCCACGGAGGAATGTTATTGTTGATAACAAAAATAGGCCACACCGAGCAAACAGATCTCATCTCTCCAAATGGATTGACACCATCCGCTACCAATGAAAGCCTGAGATTACGAGGTTCTTCTTTGAAGTGTTGCCACTTTTCCTCTATGTGCATAAATGCCGAACCATCCGCAGGGATTCGAATAATGTCATCTCGACTTCTATTGCGTGCATGGTAATCCATAAATTGTGCCAAGCTAGTACACCTGAATAATTGTCGCATCCGTGGAATAATGGGGATGTAACGAAGAACCTTGTGAGGCACCTTTTTTGTTATTCGATCTGTTCGATATCTACTCGTATGACATACAGGGCATTGTGTTGCAAATTCATGTTCTTTATAATATATAATATGATCATTGGGACAAGCATGTATTGCTTGATACTCCATTCCAATATCTTTCATAATAGCAGATAATTTTGGATATGAGCGAGGTAGAATATTTGATGGTGGTAACAAAAACTCGCCTATCAATCTACAGCAAAAAATATAAGTTGTTAATATAAACAATATTAGTGGTACATTATTCACCCTTTGTTAACTATAAAGACATATATGACATACCTTAACATACGTGACATTGTTATGTTGGATAAACCATTCATAACCTTCAAGTTCAACAACAACAATACAGCAGAGAGAAGAGTTGTTTGGGAGTCTTTGTATAGGGGCTCGTATGCCTTCTCAAGTAGAGGTACATCAAGGCTATCATCATCATCATGATCAGATCCGCTTGGACTAAATGTGTCATGGATCAATGTATTTATACCATCATCTTCAATTGTGTTTTCTGGCGCATGATCGTCATCTTCCATGGGATCATTATCTTCACCTTGGATATTTGCACCCCCATGTTCCTCCATATCATGTACTTCCCTGGGGAGATCAACCTATATAAAATTGATTAACATAAATAAACCATGATCTTCAACTCATCATCAAGTGATTTCATATGTATATAAATTGTTAAAATGATATAATGAACAACTTACCAGTGGATGATAGTCATGCCCCCCTTCAATGTGACCATTCTCCCTACAATGTCTCTTAACTGTTTTGATTAGCAATCTTCTACGGTTTAAGCCCTTACAAATTTTGCAGGGACAATAACATTTTCCATCACCTTTTCTTTTCAATTTAGACCATAATCTAGCGATTGTCTCCCTATTTTGTTCTTCACTTATATTATCTGACATGATTGTTCTTCGCAGGAAGCAAAAATTGGGCTATGAAAACTTCAGTCTACAACTTTCAGTGACTAAGCAAAATTGTCAAAAGTACACAAATCTTCTTAGACCTAGTTAAATCCTTTAATATTTTAAAAGTCTAGTTAAAATATACATTAGATTAAAAAATATACAATTTTCATGCCTGAGCGCGTGGCTACGACTAGTGCAATGGTCTTCTTGCTTAGCTCTAGAAGCTCTCTAGCAATCAAAACATATAAGCTACAAGGCAAGACATATTACATGACATGGCAAAAGGATTAAAATATACATTAGATTAAAATATATACAATTTTCAAACCTGAGCGCGCGGCTATAACTCGTGCAATGGTCTTCTTGCTTAGCTCTAGAAGCTCTCCAGCAATCAAAACATATAAGCTATTAGAATTCATTAACTTTCTGTAATTGAAAAACTCTATTTGATATTAGACCGTAAACTACTACTATTCTCTCCATAAGAACTAAGTACAAAATTCTTTCAAGTTCACATCCATGATTCCCTTTAGATTAAAATATACAGCAAAAATAAGATAAAAGTCTAGTTAAAATATACATTAGATTAAAAAATATACAATTTTCAAACCTGAGCGCGCGGCTATAACTCGTGCAATGGTCTTCTTGCTTAGCTTTAGAAGCTCTCCAGCAATCAAAACATATAAGCTACAAGGCCTAATAGCAATTTCAAAACAAGGGTCATCAAAAGAACCAAAAACAATGTGTGCAAACAATACCTTGTGAAGTGGTATAGACAATTAGAAGATGCTACTATCTGCTAGGGAACTTCTTAGAACTGTTGGTATATTCTTACAACTTGTTACACCTGGGATATTCTTCTCTGTAGATGCTACTGTGTGCCGTGGTCCAAACGGGCCCATAAATGTGGTTGAATAGCAATACATTCAAGTGGCTTACACAAGGGACAGTCACTGTGAGATATCCTCATGTGTGACTGTCCTTGTCACAAATGAGGACATCTCACAGTGACTGTCCCTTGTGTAATTGCCACTTGAATGAGGTCAGTCACTGTAAAGACAACATGATAATGTACACATACAATGAGTGTACATTATCATGTTGTCTTTACAGTGGCTGCCCTCATGTTGTATATTCTTCTCTGTAGATGCTACTACGTGCTAGGGAACTTCTTAGAACTGTTGGTATATTCTTACAACTTGTTACACCTGGGATATTCTTCTCTGTAGATGCTACTGTGTGTCGTGGTCCAAACGGGCCCATAAATGTGGTTGAATAGCAATACATTCAAGTGGCAATTACACAAGGGACAGTCACTGTGAGATGTCCTCATGTGTGACTGTCCTTGTCACAAATGAGGACATCTCACAGTGACTGTCCCTTGTGTAATTAAGTATTGTGGGGAAGCATTCTAAATAACCAAAGCCGCTAACAATAAATTCAATACAGATATGTCCTCATTTCTGGGTATTTTAACTCTCTAACAGCTGAATACCAGATTAAATAATAATGACAAAAGAAAAATAAACCCAACATACTCAGAAATTGTAGCTGTGATTTTGCGGAGGGAATCTCTCTCGGTGCTGTTGAAAACACAAATGACAACCCGCTTGATTTCGCGGAGGGAATCTCTCTCGGTGTTGTTCAAAACACAAATGACAACCCGCTTTGTTCAAAACACAAATGATAACCCACTTGATTTCGCGGAGGGAATCTCTCTCGGCGCTGTTGAAAACACAAATGACAACGTTCCTTTTTTTTTTTGCACTTATATCCCGACCAACATAAGGTCCATTTGTAATACAACATGATAATGTACACTTACAGTGAGTGTACATTATCATGTTGTCCTTAGAGTGACTATCCTCATTTGTTGAAGAAGAAAAGCATTAATGTGGCTGAATAGCAATACATTCAAGTGGCAATTACACAAGGGACAGTCACTATGAGATGTCCTCATTTGTGACTGTCCTTACAGTGAGTGTACATTATCATGGTGTCTTTAGAGTGACTGTCCTCATTTGTTGAAGAAGAAAAGCATTAATGTGGTTCAATAGCAATACATTCAAGTGGCAATTACACAAGGGACAATCACTGTGAGATGTCCTCATGTGTGACTGTCCTTGTCACAAATGAGGACATCTCACAATGACTGTCCCTTGTGTAATTCAAGTGGCAATTACACAAGGGACAGTCACTGTGAGATGTCCTCATTTGTGACTGTCCTTACAATGAGTGTACATTATCATGTTGTCTTTAGAGTGACTGTCCTCATTTGTTGAAGAAGAAAAGCATTAATGTGGTTCAATAGCAATACATTCAAGTGGCAATTACACAAGGGACAATGTCATGAGCCGTGACATATTGAACTTAGTATAATAATAAAATGATTAGATGATATATAATAATCTATTATTAACGGTATATAACAATAATATATAATTATTATCAAAAGATAATAATAATATATAGTTAGCATAATAAGTAATATGTTAATTAAATAATATTAAAATATTAATAAATAATATAATTATGATTATAATTATAATATAAATTAATAATAAATAATTATTAATAAATTATATATATTATATTATAATAATATATTAAGTAATAATATTAAATCAATTATTGATATAATAATTTTAATATATAAATAATATTAATAAACCTCTCAATATAAAACAATATGTTATCACTATAATAATATTTATTATAATATTATTAATATTACTAACATCATTAATTATAATATTTAATAATAACAATAACATTAATAATAATAATAATAATAATAATAACGTTTAAAGCAATATCGAATATCTGTAATCGATATACATCTACATTAAACATCTGCATTATCTATCACGATGAGGAATGAAGAAGTGTGATGCAGGAGCATCCTGGGTGTAAGAGCAATCTTGCATCACCCAAAAATATTTCTATTTTTTTTTATTCAGTAAGGGTTATTTTGTGCAGAGCTGCTATTTATGGAAAGTTACTATTTTTGGTAATTTTCGTATGTGCTCAGAATGATCTGATTTCTTTCTTGGAGGTTGATTTTGGTCATATAAGTCTGCCAGTAAAGTTTCATTGCCAGATCAAGTGTATATTGGAAGATATTGAAGATTTTTGGTATTGGTAGCAGGATACAGAAACTTTGAACTCAGTTTTGAAGGCTTTAGAGGCCCCGAATGAGGTCGAAAATTTGGGTGACGGGCGCTTGCGCGGGTCAAGCCTATAGAGCACTTCGTGGCGTTTCCGAAATGGGGTTATAATAGCCGAGCGGGTCAACTGGTGATGACTTATGGTCTTCGGAAGTTGGGCCACCCGAAATGGCGGGAAATAATTTTCTTCAAAATTTCTGTTCGGATTTCAAAGGTTATCTTGAGCCGACTATGATGTAATAAAATGTAAAATAAAATAATTCTAAGTTTGGTCGGCCTTATTGGCTAAATTCTGGAACCTTCCCAGGCGGTGGATAATTGCCTATATAAGGAAGGCTGTATTATTGTCTTAGGCAGTTTAGAATAGTTCTGGGTAGTAGATCTGGGTAATAGTTCGAGGCTTTGTCCTACAGAATATTGTAAGGGAATGCCCATGTGGCTTTGCATATTGTAATTCTGAAAGTTTGTAATTCCACATTTGTGGAGATAATAAGAAGCCAATTTTCTGTTCTTGCATATTGTTGTTGTTTCTCTATTTCTGTTATGTGTTTGTGGTATTAAGGGGAGCACCCTTCATCAAAGTGATACAACAATCACTAGTCATTACACATCGATACCATGAGAGGATGATTAATGAACCAAATACTATGAAGTCAAGATCAACATGATATGAATAAGGGATAGGTCGCTATGTGTTTCAGAAGATGTATTGATAAGCAAGAAGGATAACCATTCATATATTATAAATAATCATTAATTGCACAAGTTTAGACAATGACATATCCGATAAAGCAATATCAAACATGAAGACCCGCTAGCAAATATGCACCATCACTTCCTATGTTATCATGACAATAACATAAACTAGATTGAATTCTACTATCTATATCAATAGACACCACATAGGAGGATATCGACTAAAGGATTGAAAGATTATCGATTGTCTGAGATAAACCACATCTTGTAGAAACACAAAAGCATCAGTGATTATATCACAAGCTATTGATGAATGAGGCATCAGTCATGGATAATAAGTACAATGTATCCTTAAGTATTAATAGGAATGGAAGTCAATTTGAAGATCAAACTCCATTACCAGCAATCAACCAATAAATGGACAATTATCAGAAAATGATATCGACTTATATCAGAGTAGAAAGATTGGATATCATCATAACAATATGGGATAAGGCAAGAGTTAATATCGATTGACTAAATACTAATGATAGTTAGACCAAACTAATACAAACGCAATGGATGTTAACTACTGGTTGCACTACCAATTAGGGAAGATTACCTTCATAAAAAGATTTGATATTGAGTCAATCTGGGAGTTATCTATGATCAGAAAATAATGAAATAATATTATGTGAACTGTCGGATTATGGAAAGGTGTGATTAACAAAGGGACATGGAGGAAGAAACAAGACACGTCTCATTCATAGCATCTCTTCATTTGTTAAAGACAATATAAGAATGCATTCTCGTCAGTCACTCAAGGCATCATTAGAACTTTATTTACTTATCCATATTTGGATATACTCAATAGAGCATCTGCCTTTGGCAGTTTGGTTTCAAGTTTATCATTGTAGATCAGAGACAACACCATGATTGCACAGATAGAAAGGATAGTCAGAAACAGTATCAATATTTGAAGTTGCAAGCATATAATTCAGAATCTGAAATAGCAACATATCACTCATAGCGATATTACACATTTGCATAATTACATCATCATATCAGACACAGCAAATACATTGCTGTAAGCAATACTTATTGATTGTATATCGATATTGTTTATATCAGACATACCATCATTATACTATCACTATAAGTGATAGGAAACATCATATTCATAGCATATTTCATATCATTATATCCGACAGTGCTATTAAACATATTGGTATCAATATCATCTTGCACACATATTGTGATTGAATCTGAAATAGCGGTTAATATCTTAAGTAACCTCCATTACTTAGTTTAATTGTAAGTATCTGATAGAGTAAGTCTGAGAAGTGGAGTAATTGTTCCTGTTTTCCAAGTTAGCCAAAAAGGGGACATTACAGACAATCACTGTGAGATGTCCTCATGTGTGACTGTCCTTGTCACAAATGAGGACATCTCACAATGACTGTCCCTTGTGTAATTCAAGCGGCAATTACACAAGGGACAGTCACTGTGAGATGTCCTCATTTGTGACTGTCCTTACAGTGAGTGTACATTATCATGTTGTCTTTAGAGTGACTGTCCTCATTTGTTGAAGAAGAAAAGCATTAATTTGGTTCAATAGCAATACATTCAAGTGACAATTACACAAGGGACAATCACTGTGAGATGTCCTCACGTGTGACTATCCTTGTCACAAATGAGGACATCTCACAATGACTGTCCCTTATGTAATTCAAGTGGAAATTACACAAGGGACAGTCACTATGAGATGTCCTCATTTGTGACTGTCCTTACAGTGAGTGTACATTATCATGTTGTCTTTAGAGTGACTGTCCTCATTTGTTGAAGACGAAAAGAATTAATGTGGTTCAATAGCAATACATTCAAGTGGCAATTACACAAGGGACAACCACTGTGAGATGTCCTCATGTGTGACTGTCCTTGTCACAAATGAGGACATCTCACAATGACTGTCCCTTGTGTAATTCAAGCAGCAATTACACAAGGGACAGTCACTGTGAGATGTCCTCATTTGTGACTATCCTTATAGTGAGTGTACATTATCATGTTGTCTTTAGAGTGACTGTCCTCATTTTTTGAAGAAGAAAAGCATTAATGTGGTTCAATAGCAATACATTCAAGCGGCAATTACACAAGGGACAGTCACTGTGAGATGTCCTCATTTGTGACTGTCCTTACAGTGAGTGTACATTATCATGTTGTCTTTAGAGTGACTGTCC
Organism: Chamaecyparis obtusa; assembly: GCA_027943335.1. Classification (NCBI taxonomy): domain Eukaryota; kingdom Viridiplantae; phylum Streptophyta; class Pinopsida; order Cupressales; family Cupressaceae; genus Chamaecyparis; species Chamaecyparis obtusa. The sequence goes on from BSBK01001217.1 coordinate 625,134, forward strand.
TCATTTGTTGAAGAAGAAAAGCATTAATGTGGTTCAATAGCAATACATTCAAGTGGAAATTACACAAGGGACAATCGATCACTGTGAGATGTCCTCATGTGTGACCTTTGTGAAGGCAAGTGCCAATTTGTACCCAAGTTACCAATATTGTGGCAAAAGTGGGAATGAAGCATTTAGGGGTCAAATTGGGAAAAGAAGTGTAGAAGTGGCCTATGTGAGGTCTAAATAGCCTAACTAAGTCATGTTTAGGGTCTTATGGTGTTTGAACAATAATTTTTGAACCAAAATCCCAAAGGTTGTAACAAGTTGTCAATGTTGTCATTCACAACATTGACAACATTTGTGCAAGGGAGCATTTTCGAGTAAGATGGTTATGTAACTATATGAAACCATTGAATTAGGCATCAGATCAACTATAAGAGGCCTCCATCGATCTGTGCAAAAGGTTGGGGGGAAAAACATTTGGAATTAAGAAGATTTGTAGAGTAACACGGTTTTAGTGAATTCTTGAGTTTTTTTGTTTCTTTGTTTTCAGTTGATTAATGGATTAGATAGCTCGCAGTGTCTATTGGAAAAGTTAGTACAAGTTGTTTTTTTATTCTGTGTTGTGTTTTTTTTGAGTTTTGAAGCATTCCAACTAGTTTGTTAATTCTTTTGTTAAGTACCCTATCATTGGTTTGAACCAGGCAGGTTGAACAAATGGAGTCTTAGCTCATCATTCCATTGTCAATTTTGTACAGGCTCTTGGAATGGGTGAGGAGACTCCATGTACTATATGTTTGGAAGGAGGGGCCCTGGGAAGCTCATTTTCTATGTTTGCAATGATGTCCTAGGTGAGTCAATTGAGCACAGTTAGGGATGACAAATCATTACAAGAAGATTACAACAAGTTGAATGCATTGGTTGCTTCAACTAAAATCTCATGGAGAGGTAGACACACATCTAAAGAAGCCCCAAGTCAAATTAGAAGATTGGGTGAGTTTCTTTGGCTGCTAAGAAAACAAACTCTTAGTCAGACTGTCCAAGTTGTGTCAAAATACTTGTTTTCAGGCATGGCTGTAGCAGTTGGTGTACAAAAAATCTAGGAGGAGAAGACCTTAGATATCTTGGAGTTCTCAATAAAGGGCATCTGAATCCTAAGCCCTTTAGGTGGCTTAATATAAACAAAAAGGCTTGACAAAGGCCTAATTGCTAGCAGCCTATTTTTGGGTGCAATTGGCATGGTTTGATGAACCGGATTGAAGTACTGATGAAAAGTATAGGTGAAGGAGTAATATTGAAACCAATAGAGGTCCTAGTGGCCAGCCTCTCCATGGAGTAAAGTTCTAGTTGAATGTGTTTCAATTTGTGAAGACAAGACTAGGAGTGTCCTAGTAGCTAGATTGGTATTGAGCAGAGTTCGTTGTATTTCTTCTTGGTGTGCACTAGTTGAAGGAGTGGGATCTTGGGTAGAGATACCTAAAGAGTGTAGGGATAGTTAAGTACCCTATCAAGTCAAAACATTGGCCTAAAGAAACCCTAGTGAAGGATAGGGAGTGAGCAAGACAAAGTGTTACATCAATTAACAAGATCATTTTTTGGTAATTGTGTACATTATCATGTTGTCTTTACAGTGACTGTCCTCATTTGTTGAAGAAGAAAAGCATTAATGTGGTTCAATAGCAATACATTCAAGTGGAAATTACACAAGGGAATATCACTATGAGATGTCCTAAGTGTGACTGTCCTTGTCACAAATGAGGACATCTCACAGTGACTGTCCCTTGTGTAATTGCCACTTGAATGAGGACAGTCACTGTAAAGACAACATGATAATGTACACAAGTACCGTGAAGGTAGTCGCAAGTTAGGGCTGTTTCATTGCATACCCGAAACAATGAAGACATTACAGTCCACAAAACGTTTGTGCTTGAAAGATGAACAAATAAAATTAAACTTCTAAATAACCAAAGCCACTAACAATAAATTCAACACAGATATGTCCTCATTTCTGGGTATTTTAGCTCTCTAACAGCTGAATACCAGATTACATAATAATGACAAAAGAAAAATAAACCCAACGTACTCAGAAATTGTAGCTGTGATTTCACGGAGGGAATCTCTCTCGGCGCTGTTGAAAACACAAATGACAACGTTCTTGTTTTTTTTGCCCTTATATCCCGATGTGATTTCGCGGAGGGTTACGGTGCTGTTGAAAACACAAATGACAACGTTCCTTTTTTTTTTGCCCTTATATCCCAACAACATCGCAATTGCAAGTTAGGGCTGTTTCACTCCATACCCGAAACAATGAAGACGTTACGGTCCACAAAACATTTGTGCTTGAAAGATGAACAAATAAAATTAAACTTCTAAATAACCAAAGCCGCTAACAATAAATTCAACATAGATATGTCCTCATTTCTGGGTATTTTAGCTCTCTAACAGCTGAATACCAGATTACATAATAATGACAAAAGAAAAATAAACCCAACGTACTCAAAAATTGTAGCTGTGATTTCGCGGAGGGTTACGGCGCTGTTGAAAACACAAATGACAACGTTCTTGTTTTTTTTGCCCTTATATCCCGATGTGATTTCGCGGAGGGTTACGGCACTGTTGAAAACACAAATGACAACGTTCTTATTTTTTTTGCCCTTATATCCTGTTGTGATTTCGCGGAGGGTTACGGCGCTGTTGAAAACACACATGACAACATTCCTTTTTAATTTTGCGCTTATATCCCGACAACGTCACAATTGCGACAGTGACAAATGTATTGTCGTCGCAAATTGCGACGGTGTCGGGCTATATTTGAAAAAAAAAGGGCAAAACCGCATGACATTTTCCTGCCCTCGCAAATGGCCATCGCAATTTCACCCCAAATGTATTAGTGCCCCTACATCAAAATCTCCCCAAAGGAGGTTAGTGGAAGGGACCCAATCTTCACACATATATTTCTGATTTATCAAATTAGGTATGTATTATGGTTCATCTTCACTATCTAACTCATCAAGGATAGGAGCAATGTTCTTGTTATGATTCACAAATCCTAGGCTAACCGTCTTCTTAGACTTGCATCCAAAAATGGCATGATCAAGAGGTTCAGCTCTAGCATCCAATCTGTGACTAAGAGGTCCATGTCTAGGATAGCCCATATTTTTGACAAAAATATACCCTCTTCCATAAGCCTTAGGAGAGGGAGAGAAGTTCTCATTGTGCATGTATTTATCTTCTCTATAAATCCAACCTTTAACAACCACCTCTTATTTCTCATCTTGAATAGGCACTAAGGACTCTACAAATGTGCCAAATAAAGTCATAGTTGAAGAGAAAGGTCTCACTTCCTATGAAGGCTTGCCATAAAACCTAGGTAAAACTGGAATCTTTGTGAGGGAGTTGAGTTGATACCCCCCCATGCCAAGGTCTATTGACTTGAACTTGTTAGAAAGTAAAGATCCCCAAGATAACTGAGAGGGGGGGGGGGTGAATCAGTTATCAGATAATTTATCCATTCAACAGCTTTAAACAATATAATCAATGTATTGATTAACCATAGAAAAATAATCATACACAATTGCACAATAACACAAGATATGTTAACTAGGGAACCTCTTGAAAAGAGTAAACCCCAGTGGGAATGATGCACTAATATGAAAGTTCCTTGTTAGAGGATGGACCCTATTAGGAGTCTTATGAAATACATTTAGTACATATAAATCCCTGTTAGAAGATTTTGAATCCCTGTTAAAAGATTCTAACCTAGTTAAGAGTTCATGGAAGACAGAAGGACCCACTACCCAAACAGCTTCAAGGCAAGATCTCTGAACCCACTGTCCAAAAGATCTTAGAATTATTTAATAGAATAATATGAAATGTATTACCTCCTTCATGCTGTGCCAAAATTGCACTCTCTGCTACACAAGATCACAATTCCAGATCTCTATACTCACAAGTCTTCCTTCATCACTAAATTAGCTCTTTTCTTCACTTCATGCATATATTCGCATCACAATCTTCATAGTACACATTACAATAAGGAAAAAATTCCTTCTTATATACCAAACTCAAATAATTACAAATAAGTCGGTCCTCAATTACAAAATAATAAAATCTACATGCTACACACAAAATTCACATAAAACTGTCAGCTTCCAGTTACTCTAACTTTCTCCAAACATATCCTTAAAGTTTTCATTGTGAACCACATCATCATTAATGAGTCTCCAACATCCCTTTAACTGCACAAAATCAGATTCCATCCCAGCTAAGAGATATCCTCCGATTTCTGAACATCGCTACACAGAAACACTGTCTAAACACTCCTTTCACCAAAATGCTCATAACTCTTACAAATGAATGAATTTATTTTTGCACTATTAACCATAGGTTAATAACACACCAAAGAACATACCATCAACTACACAAAATCCAATCTTCAATACAACATGTGCGCAAAACAAAACTGTACCTACTTTCCTGCTAATATCCAGAATATCACTGTGTTGACATCAATGACAATTCGAGTCATGAATGCAACAACAACTGCTACAGAATGACTGTCAAAAAACTTTTCATTCATTCCTAACAATCTCCCCCATTGGTATTGATGGCAACATAGATGAAAAACATCCAATGTTCCAAAAATCCAATACTGCAACATCACTGCAAAATATCAAATCAAATCTTGCTTCATTTTCCTATTCAGCTCTCTCATACAATCTACAATGTTTTTCATGTATATCTCTCCCCCATTGACATCAATGACATAAATTCCATCACTAAGTCAACAAAAACTTAATGTCAAAAGACACTTTTCAGAAAAATACAATAACAAGAGTCCTCATGACTCAGCTCATAAACTCCACCATAGAGGAAGTTCCAACATCCAATCTAGAAGAAAGATAGGGCTCATATACCACTGGATGGATGCAATGATCTGCATCAATTCTCAAAAATAGGTTGGGGCATAACCCCAAGCATACCTCTTAGATACACAAATGTATCCTTAGGTAAAGGCTTTGTAAATATATCTACTATCTGCTCCTGTGTACTTATGTACTCCAATCTTACTTCTTTTTTTGCAACTTTCTCTCTTACAACATGATACTTGATCTCAATATGTTTAGTCTTAGAATGTAAAATAGGATTTTTTGACATACTCACTGTACTAGTGTTATCACAATGTATAAAAATAGGCTCATCAAAATTTATTACAATATCCTTCAACATCTGCTTCATCCAAATAATCTGATTACAATTATTTGCTGCTGCAACATATTCTACTTCTGCTATGCTTTGTGAAGTACAATTCTACTTCTTACTTAGCCAAGAGACCAATTTACCTCCAAGAAAAAAGGCTCCACCACTGGTGCTTTTCTTCTCATCAACGCTACCTCCCCAATCTGCATCAGTATAGGCACATAAAGTAAAATCATCAGAATTCTCATACCATAATCCATAATCCATTGTTCCTTTTAGATATCTCAGTATCCTCTTTACTACTGCATAATGTGATTCTCTAGGTTCTGCTTGAAATCTTGCTACAATCCCCACTGAATGTGCTATATCAGGTCTTGTATGTGTCAAGTACTACAATCCTCCAATCATAGATCTGTACTTTTTCTGCTCAACTGCTAGTGTCTCATCTTTGCTAGATAACTTATGTCTGATTACCATAGGTGTTCCAACAGGTTTAGAATCTTCCATTCCAAATATTTTCAATAATTCATTTAAATACTTGGTCTGACTTACAAATATACCTTCCTTTCTTTGTGTTATCTGTAATCCCAAAAAATATTTCATTTCTCCAATCATGCTCATCTCAAATTCAGTTTTCATTTCATCTACAAATTTGTCACTAGCTTCATCTTCTCCTCCAAAGATAATATCATCAACAAATATAACTATAACCAACAAACCATTCTCAATTTATTTTTTGTATAAGTTACTGTCTGTTGTTCCTTTTATAAATCCCAATTTCAATAAATACTTATCCAATCTTGCATACCAGGTTCTAGGTGCTTGTTTTAATCCATATAAAGCTTTCTTTAACTTACATACCATATCTCCTTCTTGTGTCAAAGGAAAACCTTCAGGCTGCTCAATGTAGACTTCTTCTTCCAATTCACCATTCAAAAATGCTGACTTCACATCCATCTGATACACTCTGAATTTCCTGTAAGTTGCATATGCTATAAAAATTCTCACTGCTTCAAGTCTGGCCACAGGTCAAAAAGTTTCTTCATAGTCAATTCCTTCTTGTTGTGAATATCCTTTACATACCAATCGTGCTTTGTTTCTTATCACTTCTCCTTGTTCATTCATCTTTTTTTTGAATACCCACTTTGTTCCAATCACATTCTTGTCTTCAGGTCTAGGGACCAATTCCCATGTCTTGTTTTTTTCAATCTGCTCTAGTTCTTCTTTCATAGCATTGATCTAATGTTCATCTTCACAAGCTCCATTAGTAGTCTTAGGTTCAATTTGAGAAATCAAACATAAATGTACCTTATTTCAAGTCAAAACTCCTCTATATAAACTTCCAATAACTTGCTCAATAGGGTGATGTCTTGAAGTATACCTGTTAGGTGTCATAGTTACTGATCTTGTTCCGACTGTAGATTCTTCTCTACTTTCTTCTCTATTTTCTTCTCTGTCTTCTTCAGTATGACTTTCATTTAGCAAATCACTATTAGTTTCAAAAAATAATTCTGTATTTTTAATGTTAGGCTAAGGTTGTGCTTCTCCATTAGATTCATAATCAATCATTCTTTCCTGAATTTTAAACTTCTCATCAACTTTTACATTTGCACTTTGAACAATAGTCTTAGTTCTTTTGTTATAACATCTATATGCTTTTCTTTTTAAAGAATATCCAAGAAATATTCCTTCATCAATTCTAGGATCAAACTTTCCTATATCATCATCTCTCTTTATATAACATTTACTTCCAAAAATTCTAAAATACTTAACTAAGGGTGTATGTCCAAACCATAATTCATAAGGTGTCTTGTTTGTATCTACTCTGATTTGTACTCTGTTCATAGTGTATACTGTTGTGTTCACTGCTTCTCTCTAAAAAGTTTTAGCCAAATCATTTTCAAACAACATAGCTCTTGTTGCTTCAGTTATTGACCTGTTCCTTCTTTCTACAATACCATTTTGTTCTAGTGTTCTAGGGGCTGAAAGTTGTCTCTTAATACCATTCATTTCACAAAAGGTGTTAAACTCTCTAGATGTAAATTCACCACCTCTATCAGATCTTAGACACTTAATCTTCATTCCAGATTCATTCTCAATTTTTCTTTTCATGATCTTAAACTTATCAAATGCTTCAGATTTTTCTTTCAAAAATGCAATCCACATCATTCTTGTAAAATCATCAACAAGAATCATAAAATACCTTTCACCATAGAATCCTTTAGTCCTAGTAGGACCACTCAAGTCTGTATGAACAATCTCCAACTTCTCTGCCGATGTGAACTTCTTATTGGGAAATGAACTCCTTTTCTGCTTTGCCATCATACATTCTTTGCAAATCATGTTAGTAGGTTTAATAATTCTAGGTAAATCTCTCACCGCATGTGTAGTGGTCACCTTGACAATATTATCAAAGTTTATATGAAAAAACCTTTTATGCCATAACCAACTGTCATCAATCCTAGTTATCAAACATGTCATCTCAGTAAGATTCAACTGAAATACATTACCTCTAGTTCTGGATCCTTTTTCCAGTCAGATTTCCATCTTTATCTTTTATCACACAAGTTTTCTCAGAAAACCAAACTTGATAACCCTTATTAGCCAATTGTCCAACGCTTAGTAGATTATGTCTTAGTCCATCAACAAAGTAAACATCATCAGTGTTAGTCTTTACATCAAGAGTAATAGATCCTATACCCATAATCAAACAAGGTGCATTGTTACCAACCCTAACAATTCCTCCATCATAATTATCTAACTTAAAAAACTTTCTTTTATCTCCAGTCATATGATGTGAACAACCACTCTCTATAATCCAATCAGATTTCTTTTCAACTTGTGAAACTAATGCTTTTTCTTCCCTTTTATCAAATTCAGAACTTTCTTCTTTAATTGCTACAAATCTTATTTCCTCAAAGTTATCATTATCACTGTCACTTAAATGTTTTTCAATTCCTGCTTCAAAATCTTAATCATTTGCATAATAACATTCTTTAGATCTCCCAGGTTTAAAGTTGCTTCTATACTTCTTAACTCTTTTAGGACATTTAGATGCAAAATGACCATATTCTTGACAAGTCCAACATTTAAAGATTTTCTGACCATTTGGTTCTCTTTTTACAAGTAATGCAATACCTTCTTTAATCTTCTTATCTTCCTCAGATCTGCTACTGCTAGCATAATCTCCATTCACACTAGTACTTCTTGTAGGTCTAATGCTAAGAGCACTAAATGTTTTTTCCATTCTAGGTAGCTCTCCTGATAATCTCAAGTTCATCTCTATTGTTTCTAATCTTCCAAGAAGAGTCTCTCTTGAAAAGTTTGATGTACAAGGTATCACTTGTTCAATCATCTGCATTGTCTGCTTGAATACTGGTTTCAAAGTTCTCAGAATTTTCCATATCACTTCATTTTCTGTCTTATCACCTCCACAAGACTTTATTCCTATCACAATCTCAGACATCTTACCAATATAACTTCTAATAGATTCATCTTCCATCATTTTGATATCTTCAAATGCACAAATCCAATTATGTAATCTAGCCTTCTTTGCATGTTCATCACCTTCAAAAGTAGAATGTAAAGCTTTCCAAATTGCATGAGATGTTTTCAAACATCTTACTTGACTATATTCATTCTCTGGTAGTGCTGATAAAAGAGCTTCTCTTGCAAGTATGTTACACATGAATAGATCTAGTTCATCTTTACTTCCTTCCTCTAGATTATCTTCCTCAATGATAGTCTTCTCATTCTTTGTAATCAACCAATAACTTGGTCCTAAACACAATAGATGTGTCTTCATCTTTTCTTTCCAGCTGTCAAAATTTACTCCATCAAACTTAGGGCTTTCTTTTCTGAAATTCACCACGGATCTCCTTAAGTTGTTAAACTTTTCTTTCAAGGACCTACCGCTCTGATACCAATTGTTAGAAAGTAAAGATCCCCAAGATAACTGAGAGTGGGGGGGGGTGAATCAGTTATCAGATAATTTATCCATTCAACAACTTTAAACAATATAATCAATGTACTAATCAACCATAGAAAAATAATCATACACAATTTCACAATAACAAAAGATATGTTAACTAGGGAACCTCTTGAAAAGAGTAAACCCCGGTGGGAATGATGCCCACAAAATGATGCACTAATATGAAAGTTCCTTGTTAGAGGATGGACCCTATTAGGAGTCTTATGAAATAGATTTAGTACATATAAATCCATGTTAGGAGATTTTGAATCCATGTTAAAAGATTCTAACCCGGTTAAGAGTTTATGGAAGACAGAAGGACCCATTGCCCAAACAGCTTCAAGGCAAGATCTCTAAACCCACTGTCCAAAAGATCTTAGAATTATTCAATAGAATAATATGAAATATATTACCTCCTTCACACTGTGCCAAAATTGCACTCTCTGCTACACAAGATCACAATTCCAGATCTCTGTACTCACAAGTCTTCCTTCATCACTGAATTATCTCTTTTCTTCACTTCATGCATATATTCGCATCACAATATTCATAGTACACATTACAATAAGGAAAAAATTCCTTCTTATATACCAAACTCAAATAATTACAAATAAGTCGGTCCTCAATTACAAAATAATAAATTCTACACGCTACACACAGAATTCACATAAAACTGTCAGCTTCCAGTTACTGTAACTTTCTCCAAACATATCCTCAAAGTTTGTGCTATGAACCACATCATCATTAATGAGTCTCCAACATCCCTTTAACTACACAAAATCAGATTCCATCCCAGCTAAGAGATATCCTCTGATTTTCAAACATTGCTACACAGAAACACTATCTAAACACTGCTTTCACCAAAATGCTCATAACTCTTACAAATGAATGAATTTATTTTTGTGCTGTTAACCATAGGTTAATAACAAACCAAATAACATACCATCAATTGTGAAAAATCTAATCTACAATACAACATGTGCGTAAAACAAAATTGTACCTTGTTTCCTGCTAATATCCAGAATATCACTATGTTGACATCAATGACAATCCAAGTCATGAATGCAACAACAATTGCTACAAAATGACTACCAAAACACTTTGCATTCATTCCTAATAGAACTTATCTTTACATTTTGCTAAGGTCACATTGAAATCTTCTGCCTCTCTATTGAGGGGAACATGAGTACTTGCTGAAATTGAGTTAACAGATAATGTGTTATCACCATTTATACAAATATCTACTCCTTTGTAGGGGAACTTAACACACTAATGATAGGTAGATCATACTATTTTCATATCATGAATCCATGGTCTACAAAGTAAGATATTGTATGCCACGGGACCAACATCAACAATTTGAAACAAAACATCCTTCTCAACAGGGCCAATCCTAATAGGAAGGATGGCCAACCCTTTCAAACTTCTTTTCGCCTCATTAGAGGATTTGATAGTGATCTTCTTTTGTGTATCTATGACTTATTTAGAATAACCCAATGTCTTTAAAATACTCAAGGAACAAATATTAAGCCCAACACTCCCATCTATCAACATGCACCTAACACGAGTTTTGTGGATCATGACTTCAATATGAAGGGTGAGATTGTGTGGGTGACTCAAAGCTTTATCATCATCCTCAAAAAAGGTAAGGTAATGATGGCTGGCAATATGGTTAACCATGTTCTAGAATTGGTCAATGTCTATGTTTTTAGGGACATTCATTGTACACAAAGCATCCTCAAGGACTCGCTTGTGTCTCGAGGACAACTCTAAGAGCTCAAAGATCAAAATCTAAGTGGGGTTCTCTACAACTGATCGACAAGATTATAGTTCAATTTAGGATTAATTATTGGTTTTGAGGTGACATTCTCTGATTCCACTTGCTTTGGTTTACTTGGTTCACTTGAACTGGTTCCTCTAACAACAATGGGACCTTGACTTCATGTGATAGCATTGAGAGCTTGGGATGACATTCTAGAGTTAGTACCACTTAGCACCATGACAGGTTCTTCATCAAAGATAGGAGGAGATTCCATGTCTAGATCATAACCATAGGGATCTTTATTTCTCATCATGTTGACATTTTCCTCTACAACTTCAAGCATGTTGACATTTTCCTCTACAACTTCAAGCATGTTGACAATATTCTCCATAGTTGTGTAAGTGTAATGGACCTCAGCCTTGCCATTCTTAGTTTTAGAGGTTTCCCCCTTCTCATACTTGGGAAAAGGCTCTTTGAATGCCTTATGATCAGCGTTGGTGTTCAATCCATCTACCTTAAGTTTTCCACTCTCAATGAGATTTTTGATGATATGTTTAAGTTTCCAACAGTTTTCAATATCATGTCCAATGCCATTATGAAACTTGCAAAAGGCTTTCTCATCCCACCAATGTGGCTTAACATCGATATATAATGCTTTGTGGGATCTTGAGGATGCACAAGGTTGTTGGCAATGAGTTTTTTTAGGACATCCTCATATGAATCACCAAGTTTTGAAAAATGGCATCTCTCTTTCTTAGGCTTATCTTGGTATCTTGGCTTGCTCTCTTGTTGACTAGATGCATTGAATTTCATGGCTTGAACTGCACTAGACAAGTGAAGAACAACTTGTTCATTGGGTTGAGAAGAGTCCACAACTCAATCATTGACCACTTGTTTGTTCCTATTCCAATGTGAGCTTTCCCCTTTATACTTATTAGAATTGTTTTCATTTTGACCATTGTTGTTTTTGTTGTTGTTTCCATTTTTGGCCAAAATTCCTTGTTCTCTCAAAACATCCTCAATCCTACATGCAATTTCAACCATGGTGTCAAAGGAATCAAAGACCATCTTCCTAACTTCATACCACATTTTAGGAACCAAGTTTCTAACAAGGATGTCTATCTTCTCATTTTTAGGAATGGTCCTTAAGTAGCGAGAGCATTGTTGCCTTCACCTTTGCAAGAAAGTGACAAAGGATTCCCCTTGATTTTTCTTAGAGTTACATAAGTCCAACATGGTTAAAGATATTGAAAGGTTGTATGCAAAGTGTTGGAAAAATCTATGGATGAGCTCTTTGAAATTTTTGATGGGAAGAGTTATGTTGGCAAACCATTCCATCGTTTGAACCTTAAGACTCCTTGGGAACAATCTCATGAGGTACGAGTCATCTTGATGGAACTCAAAACTCATGATATAAAACTAATGTGCATGATCATGTGGATCTCTATTACCATCATACTTGTCATATTGGGGGACCTCAACCTTTCTAGGAAAGTCTTTCATACTCACACTCTTGTCAAAATGATTAGGACAAATTGAGTCAAGTGAAAATGAACTCTTGGGTGCCAACATCTTTTCCATCATTCTCTTCATTTTTTTGACCTCTTCTTCTTGAGATGGGCCTTGTTTCTTAATCTTTTTGTCCACATCAAAATTGTACGGGACCCTATCACCCTTGTTGATCAAACTCTCTAAGAACTTATCTTTGTTTTTCTCCAAGTATCTCTCCGCATACTGATGGAAGAGTGGTTCTTGTTGTATCTTCATGAAATCTTGGGAGTTGAGGTCAAAATTTGAGCTACTACCCCCATATTGTCAACCATGGTGACCACATTGTGAAGGTTGTCTTGAGTTCCTAGGAGGTGTTTGTCTCCTATAATGCTATTGTTGTGAAGTCATTCTTCCCCTAGTGCTAGGAGATCATGAAGGTGTTCTTGAATATCCTCCACTTCATGGAGTCTTAGGAGGGGTGAGTGGAGGAGAGTTTTTTCCACCACTGACACAAATTTTGTTGTATTGATCGTTAAGTTGTTGAGCCAGGAGTCTATCTTTCTCTTCTTGTGTGGATCTCCTTTCTATTTCCAATAAGGCTTGTCTTTCTGACTCTAGGAGTCTAAATTTTTGTTTCTTTGTAGCCTATTCATCTAGGAAGACTTTCTTTTCATGCTCAATCCTCTTAAGTCTTTCACTTGTGTATCTTCAAGTTGTTTGGAGAGGTGAACTTGGTCTGGAATGTTTAAATAAGTCATTGGTATATGCTACATTCACATGAGTATCATAAGGTTCATCATCTTGACTGTCATGTTGTGATTTCCCTTCTTGATAGGATTTCTTCATTTCCCTTTCGGCCCTTTGGTGTGCATCCAAATATCTAGTTGAGATAAGGGGTGAGACTGGTCGATTTTCATTAGAGGAACTACCAAACAAAATGGTGTCTCTATGTATTTCAAATATGTTGTCAAGACTTTTATACATCTCTTCCCTCTCTCTTCAAGTCATTATGTAACTCATTTCCATATCCGAATGAGAAGGTGCTAAGGGTGTACTCAACTCACTAAGATTACTCTTGGGATCAAACCATACTTCTAAGTTGTTCCTAGGGGATTGATAAAAAATGGGCTCTTTTCCCTTACGTTTTTGGAAAGTTTGAACTAAGGGTAATTGGTCAAAGACTACTTGAGGTTGTTTTCCTTGATTTACTTGATATCTTGTTGTAACCAACATGAAAGAAAAGATCCTAGGTGATAAGATCACCCTAAGAAACATTGGTATCAAACTAGGATAGTAAAAGCACTCAATTGTCCAAAAGAGAGATAATAAGATAGAATTTTCGCAAGAGGCATAAACCAACACTTCCACAGAGGTGCCCAATAAATGGGTGAATACCCTAACACATATGGATTAGGAGGATGATTTACCCAAGTTATATTTTATTGAATTTGAATTTGGATGGAAGTGAATGGACAAGAGATTACTAAAACTCTCCAAGCGTGTTATTAAAGGATCCAAAGGTTTACTTTCTCAATAAGGATGATTTCTAACTTACTGACTCCAAGCAAGGTCACTTGTGAAATCAAAGATTACTAATTCAAGAGGTCAAGATATAGGAACCCAAGGTGCAAACAAGCTTCTAACAACAGGCTAACTGACCTACTATAATCTAGATCGACCAAGGAAAATTGGAAATAACAAGAATCAGCTCACTATTTTGACAGATTACGGGATAGTTTCACATGAGGGAATGCAGTCTTGTGCGAAGAAATGCTAGGGATCATGTGAAAGAATGCTAGATTCTCACAAGGAAACACCGGGATCAAACTAAAGCAACTAGCAGTGATCTCTGACAGGACTATAGCAATACGTCATGCGAAGAAATGAAATCTCGTGTGAGAAAATGAAGGGTTCGCATGAGAAAATGAAAGCTCACATGAGAAAGTGCATAGCACCAGGAGAAAAAAAAGGATCACACTGCTCAAAACCAAGTTGTAAACTCAAGTACTCAATTTTTTTTGTTTTAAATAACCAACTAGATGCATCAACATATTGTTATCATCAATTAAGCACACAAGACAACAATCAGGGAGTTCAAGCAAACAATTGTCTTCAAAAAATGAGCAAGGGACAAAGAAACCTTACACATGAACAAGAATAGTGACTTAGTATGCTACTCCTTAAAGATTCTACTTGTGTATGTTTTCAAAATGTTTTGCAATCACACACATAGTCCTAGCAAGTAAAAAGTTGGTTGGACTATGGTTCTTAGTAATGGTTTGACTCTGCAACTTTTGCAATCTCAAGAGCGTGAACTCCAATCTAGGTTTACCAGGGTTTTGGCACATTCCAAGAATTTAATCAATCAAAGATGCTGAGGAGATCTGACATCCTAACAAGAAACTATACCCGTGGAGATTTCCTCCACAAGGACATTTATATAGCAGTTGTTGCTACCACAACAAAAATAGCGATTACCGCTTGAGGTTTTGTCCATGTGGTTTACCCTATAAAGGGAGTGTCCACTATGGTTAACCCTCTCTAACAAGGTGACTCACAAAAAGGACCACATGGGGACTTGGTTTAGATTGAAAGAAAGTTCATTGACACGCTAAGAATGAAACCACCTCACCAAGGTTCATAATGTCAACAATAATGTCTACCGAGCTCTCTAAGTGGGACCAAGAGAGAATGTACCGATCAATGTTGAGGACTAAACCAAGTAAGACCGTGAGATAGTAACAATATCCTCCCTACCTACAAGGGGTTCTATCACTAAGAAGAGCTTTGCAAGAAGCCCACTGTCTCAAGAATGCCACAAATAGTGTTCATAGGGCCTATTTAGTATGTGAAACATATATGCAACAAAGTGAATCTATGTTCTTTTTAGAGCCCAAAATTGAAGTGTGGTCTATGAAAGTAATAAACACTCAAGCTAGACACATGAGAGGTTAATTTTCTTTCCAAAATCTAAATGTTATAGAGATTCAACAAAATACCTCGAGTCTAAAGCAACACACCATGCTTCTATGATGCCTTAGGAAATAGAAACAAGAAAATAAACACAACCATTAAATGTCATAAAAATAGCAAGCGAAAAAAGAAAATCTGGAAATTTAGGTCTCTGCTATCAGAATGTCACACAAGACTGTACCCTTTTCTACATGATAAAGTACATAGAGCCATGCAAAGAAATGCCTTTGTCATGCACAGAAGTGTAGAAAATAGCACAACTTCACGTGATACAGTGATAAGCTTCGCATGAGAATCATTACTCAGAGACACACGAAAGTACGAACGACACACAAAAATTGTCAGAATAGATAAAATAAAATAAAATGAGGCCAGAAATGGAATATTTTGCCCCATGGTGGGCACCAAAAAATGTGTGATAAAATGTTGACACACTTCTATGAGTCATTTATATCCAATATTTCTCAAAAATGAGGTCTCAAATGGCGACTCGTAGCTCTCTATTCATGGAGTGCAAGGGTTTGTAATGGAGGCCCTCAATTTAGACCTAGTTATGCCCATGCAATTACACCATAAAATGAGAGATTCAAAGAGGAAAAGAAAGAATGCTAGTCTCCATGATCATCAAGTATGCATGCAAATGAAAATGTAAGCTATTCTAAATGATAGCAATGCATAAAAGAAAACTAATATATGAAAGGAAATGCTTATGTAAGATTATTCTATGAAAGGAAATAAGAATCTAATCTAATGTGCAAGTGCAATAGTAATCTAAATTGATTGCCATGGGGCATGAGAAAAGGAAACAAGAAAAGAGAAGTTGCAATGTTCAAGCTCAAGTGCTCAAATTCTTCTCCAAAATCACTCTCCAAACCTCCAACATGACAATACTTAAAATCTAGATATCAAAAATGAGAAGGAGAGGACTCCTTATAAAGAATCTTGGACGGTCAAGATTAAGAGGGAAAAAGAAATGAGCAATGGTGGAGATTAAATCTTGGTTGATTCATGTGCTCAAGATTCTCAAGAGGCAAAATCAATGGACATGGTTAAGAGGCAAAAAGATGTGTGGAAGAGATTAAGAGGCAACAGGAGATTCCACTCATCTTGGAAAGTGTGCATTCAATGTATAGACAAAAAGTCTTTTTCTTTTTATTTTTTATTTTATTATTTATTTATTATTTTTAGCAAAGTGGTCTCCATTATTTAATTAAAAGATTTTTTTATTTATTTAAAAGAGATTTGTTCTTTTAATTAAATGTGGCTTAGGATAAAGTGATTTTATTATTTAATTAAAAGATTTTTAATTTATTTAAAAGAGATTTGTTCTTTTTAATTAAATGAAACTTAGGATAAATGATCAAACCTTAGGAAATATTTGAAATAATTGAATTAATTACGATTTGATCAAAGAAATTGTTTTAAATTGAAAATATTGCAAAGCATTGATTCAGGAAATTGATAAATTGATGAATGGGGGCCCAAAGTCTAAGAGACCATTTTAGGGTCCATACAAGAAGTATACAAGGAAAACTACAATCTATTAGAAGATTCATAGTGTAGTTAGTAGATAAGTGTTACCCTTTCTAGAATTTGTTACATAAGTTTGCTCCATTTATATGGACTAAAAAATGCTAGGAAGCATTCAAAGAAATTAAATAATACCTTCTCTCAGATCTAGCGTTGAATCCCCCTATACTAGAGAAATCCCTCTTTCTATACATATCAACAACACCATATTCTCTAGGGGTACTTTTGGCTGAACATGATATAGATGGAAATAAATGTTCCATTTACTACATCAGCCAAACATTGGTGGCATATGAACTTAATTATACAATAATAGAAAGAGCATGTATAGAAGTTATTTTTTCTTCACAAATCTTATACTTTACATGTTGAGTCACAAGAAATTACTAGTTACTATTACAAATAAGGAAACACATACAACTGAGAGGGGGGAACGGATGAATTAGTTGTGTCAAACAGTTATGTCAAAACTAAAACTTAACAATACTTAACGTCTTTACTCGATGTGGAAATTAAAGAATTGAATCATAAACACAAGAACACATAACACCAGATTCTTTTGCATGGAAACTAAGTTAAGGCAAAAACCACGGTGGGGATAAAACCCACTAGATGGTGTACTAACACATATAACCCTATTCAAGGTATAATAGGGGACTGCACATGCATTCAAGCTCACTATCTAGAGATCACTACTCAAATACAACTAAGGGAAACAACCCTTGGGAAATAACCTAATCATAATAAGAGATACAACGCCAAATAGACAAGAATCCACTATAGACAACAATCCATTGGTTTATCAATTTACTGGTAGAATCTTCGATGTTCCAATACAACTCTAATGAAGTACATCTATGTTTTGACTTTATTTTAGATTCCACTCATACCTCTTCTCATATTGATATAACATTCCATCCAGTATCTTACTCTCTCATTCATAATAAGAGAAATTGCATCTTTAAATACATTACATTAACACATTACAACTGTTAAGAATGGTAACACTGAGAGGGGGGGGTGAATCAGTGTTCTACAATTTATGTTTTTTGCTTCTTGAAACTTCAGATCCATTAGATTTCCACAATCCATAATATTAAGTGCTAGTTTCTGGATTCAATTGTTTCTTGAAACTTAGCCCAATTACTTAACTACTGAAGTGAATATTAAAGCAAATAAGACAATCAACCATAACACATAACACAATATATGTTTATGGGGAAACCTTGGCCATAGGAAAACCCCGGTGGGAATTAGTACCCATGAATAATTGCACTAGTCTTATGAACTTGTTAGAGTTCCTTTTCCCTATTAGGAGCAATCATTACAATACTGAGTACAATGACTATGTTAGGAGTCTTGAAGAACAAAACCATGTTAGGTGTGGATGGCTCAATGCCAAAGCTCATTGACCAAAGAAGAAGGCTACAACCTCCTAGTTATCAGATACACACTATATCTGGAAGGGTGAACTGTTGCTTTGACACTGTTGTCTGATCAGTTCCTTTTGTGCATTGCTGCTCTAACTTCTTGTAGAGATTTATATCATACTAACTGAACTCACATACTTCTTCTCTTCTTTATATCTTCCATGCTCCACTTCCTTTAAATACAAAAGCGCATGTCATATTTATACATGTTGAATGGGCGCAACCAAAACTAAATATTGTGTCAGCCTAAAACATAACACATAAAATGCTTCCAAATAAATTGGCTCGAGAATGTTTACATAAAATGATAATAACATGTTTACATCACTATTAAAATAGGTGCATATCCTTTACAAAATATAATGATACACGCTAATCAAAAAACTTTCTGCCAACTACATACTCAGTTCTATTTTGTTGCTTAATTGCCAATGTCACTTAGACTTGTTGTAACTTCTCGATACTATCATATCTGATCATGCATTCTTAGAATTATCATAATAGCATACTCAAAAGCTTATATCCAAGGGTTTATACCAAAACTCAATCATACACATGTGCATTGATGCTTTGATCATCAGGTGCTTCACTGTTTGCACTGTCTTCCATACTTAGCCAAAATATGATCTTTCAAAGTTAGTACGTTGGTTATCAAAAATTCATATGAATTTTTTTCCATAATGACAACAAAAAACTTGTCATATATTCTTAGTAAATTCAACTTTCCAACAATCTCCCCCTTTGTCATTAATGGCAACAAAGGAATATGGCAAAGTTTATAAACTTAACTTTACACAAAAAAATTGCTATCTTACACTTCTCTCCATATGTGCAGCATCATATACTATTATATCTCCTTTATACCATATATAGTACTCCTCCTTTAACATTAATGAAAAAGGTGCTCAAAAAAGGAAATCTTTAAGTACTTACATAGAAAATACATAATGATATGCAATCTTAAGGTTTTTGATTTATTGCTGCCAAAATACCTGAAGTGCATCAATTGTCTAAAGATGGGCACATAATGCATATGTGAGCTTCTCAATCTTTTCTAAATCCATGTAGGGACCTTGATCATATGTTACTATTGTAGCACATCTATATGCTTGATGTTCTGATTCAGTACATCTAGTGAAGGCACTAGTGCATTTCTTAGCTATGCTTGTCTAGACCTTATCTGTGCAATCTCTTTTTCTGCCTTCTCTATTTTATCTATTTGTCCTTGATAAACATTATTTCACATATTTATGTCTTGAGAGGGATCTTCAATTGATTTTCTTACTACTACTATCATAGACTCTACTTCCTGAATCTTCTTAGAGTGGTCTGAAGTGAGTTTATCCTTTCTCATGAAGTCAGCTTTCATCTTTCTTCCTTTTGTTGCTAACTCTTTCAGCATTTCTTGACCTGTATTAAGAGAGTTTAGATCAAGTGATAAATTGTCTATCAAATAATTTATCCTTTTCTTCTTGTATTTCTCTTCTGCAATTTTTGTTGCTGAGTCTTCTAGACTTGAAAAGTTTTCTTTGAAACTCAAAAAGATATTACTAACATCATCCACTGAGTAAACACTAATCAATTTTTTATCCTTGGGAAATAAATTATTCATTATGCTAACTGATTCCACAAATAGAGGATTCCTCATTACTTATTTTTCTTTGGATTTATCCATAGCCATCACACTTATCTTTATTAGATCTTCTTCTCCCCATGAAGCTAAACTTGTTGTCTCAGGAGTCAAACTTGACAATAATGATATTGAGGGTTTAGGAGTAAGAAATAAATCTATGCTTTGACTTATATCCATACTTTCACTCTTTATCTTTACTGGGATCTCAATAGAAGGCTCTTCTTTATCTTCCTTCTCATTTTTGTATCTTGTTATATCTTCAATTAGGACTTCTTCTTGTTGCATAGGTGTTTCTTCACCACATAGGAACTCAGCTTCTTTAGTACTCACAAATGCTTCTTCAAAATTATCTAGATCATTAACTGTTCCCACCATGGATATTTCAACATCATCAATAATAATTATTTCATCTTTTGTTTTCACTGCTTAAGTAGATACTATAACCTTTGGTGCAAAATCCTGTGGACCTGTAAAAGGTGCATTAGGAATCTCTACTTCTTTTTCTTTCTCAAAGGGAACTTGGGTTGCAAGCATAGTAGGAGGGTACATGTGTCTGTCTAAAAACACTTGCTCAAATTCTTTTTCTGTCTCCTTCGCAATCAACTCATAATCTTTGTTCAGTATGTGTAGAGTTATGATTTTTGTTCTTAAATGATGATTTACCAGATCTAACAAAAATATTCTCTCTTCTAGTGAACAAATAGGGAGGTTATCATCCAAAGGATTTTCTATAATTCTCATATCATCCTCTATAGCTTGTATTTTCAATGAATCTATTGGAGATTTGCCAGGAAGCCAGTTCTGATAGTATGTTTGTCATTGATGACAACATATGGTAAGTACCATGCATGGAAGACTTATGTAGTAAGATTTGAGTATATGCAGGATGAACATGTTATCAACAATATATCATGGACATAGAGGTTAATTGTTAGTACAAAAAATTATGTAGCAGCTTGTGTCAGTAGTGATCTTGATAGAGTTACAGGCAGTGTTCTATGAGTGATTGTCCGTACAGTTATCATGGAGCCTTGGGCATTTCCATATGTGATGGAGACATGTGAGTATTGTTACATTCATGGATGTAGAGTTTGATGTGTAGTAGAAGTGAAGTTATGCAATCCCTATTCACCAGTTTTAGTTTCCTATTGTTAGGAATGGGAACACTTAGAGGAGGGGGTGAATCAATTTTCACCATATTTTAACTTTTCACTTTAATCCTTATACTGAACTTAAATGCTTAAGTACTGAATTAAAAATTCACATAAACATGAAACATGAAATCAACACATGACACCAATATGGTTATGGGGAAACCCAAATAGGTAAAAACCCTCGTGGCAATTGACACCCACTAATATTTTGTACTAGTATTTTGTGATCCTTGTTAGAAGATCCTTAAGCCTGTTAGGAGTTTCTTTACAATGCATTAAGTACAATAGACCTTTGTAAGGGTCAAACCCTATTAGGATTCTTTTAAAATAGTCCCTATTAAGGGAGAGGATGCACTATCCAAGAGCTCACTGCTCAAGTGGTGAAGGCTACAACCTTCTAATCTCAGATACACACTATATCTGCTGGATGAACTATCATTGTGACACTGCTTGTCAGATCAGTTCCTTTGATGCGCTGATGCTTTGACCTCTTGCAAATCTCTAATACATCTTATATTGTCTTCACACACTTTTTCTCTACTTATCACAACTCTCTATCAACTTCCATACTGAATACAATGGGCGCATCTTAAATTTATGCATACAAAATAAACAACTATGTCAGCCCTTAGACCTATTACATACAATGCTTCCAAATGAATTGGCTTAAGAGTGCTTAAAAAAAAACAAGTATACATTTCAAAAACCTAAATACAATAGGCACATAGCCTTTACAACATTACATTATATCCGCAAACCAAAATACTAACTGTCAACTTCATGCTCTGTTCTTCTTTGGCACTCACTGGCTGTGCAACTTCAACTGACTGTAACTTTCTCATCATTGCACATATGATCATGTGCTCATAAAATAAGCATGAATATATTATAACCAACTTAACTTCCAAGGTTTATACCATAATTCTTCTATATGCATGTTCGTTGATGCTCTGAGCTGCAGGAACTCTGTACACTGTCTAGACTTCAACACTTAACTGATTTATGATCTTCTCATCAAGTGTGCTGACTCCAAATGGCTATATGACTTTGTTTCCATAATGAAAACACTATATCAAGTCATATACATCAGTATAGCTAACTTTCCAACAATCTCCCCCTTTCTCATTGATGGCAACAAAGGAATATGACCAAGTTGCTAACTTTCCTTAGTACAAAATTTTTTTATGATCTATACATATGCTTATATCTCCCTATAAATATTATAATCCATATTCTATACACAAATCCCCCTTTGAAATTAATGAAAAAGGTGTTAAAAAACTGTATCTGTACACACTTACTGAGGGAAAACATCTGGATATGCAATCTTTAGGTTTTGGATCTCCTTCTTCCAAAATGAGATAAAGAGTTTACTATCTGGAGATGGGTGCATAATGCATACTGAAGCTTCTCCATCTTCTTCAAATCTATGGATGGACCTTGATCATAGGTTATCATGGTGGCATCAATCTCCTTGATGTTCTGATTTAGAATGTCTAGTGAGGGCGTAAGAGCATTCCTCAACTGAGTCTATCTAGACCTTATCTCTATCATCTCTTTCTCTGCCTTCTCAATTTTGTCTATCTGAATTTGGTAGACATTATTGCATATGTTCACATCTCTAGATGTGTCTTTTACTGAAATCTTCACCTGCTCAATCATAGCTTCTACCTCTTTTATTTTCTTGAAATGAGCATCAACAAACTTGTCTTGATCCATGCATTATGCAATGATTCTTCTTCCTTGAACTAAAAATTCTTTCAAGGATGCTTGACCAGTCTTGAGTGAGCTAAGGTCATGTGCAAAGTTGTTCACCAATTCATTCAATCTCTTCTTTAGATACTTTTCTTCTGCAACTAGGGATGCAAATTCTTCAAGGCTTGAGAAATTGCTTTTGAACTGTGAGATGACTGTACTCACATGATCACCCAAGTGTATCTTTGACACTTTCTTATCCTCTGGCAATAGATTTTTCAAAATGTTTATTGATTCTACTAGGAGGGGATTCCTCATTACTTTCTTTTCTTTGGCTTTCTCCATAGCTAAGATGTTGAACTTAATTAGGTCTTCTTCTCTCCATGAGTCCAAACTGGATGTGTTAGGTGTCAAACTTGACAACAATGCTATTGAAGGAGTGATGGGAGTGTTGTCCAACACTTCTTTCTTTATTGACATTTCATCCTTTTTCTCACTTTCTTTTATCTTTTCTTCTTCTTTCTTTTCTTCCTCTTTTTCTATTTATTTTTCTTGTTCTTTCTCATCTATTATATTTTCAATCAATACCTCTTCTTGATGAGTGGGAGGTGTGTTGCTGCATAACATTTGAGCTTCTTGTGTTCTCACAAAAGCTTCCTCAAACTTATCCAACTCATTGTATGTGGCCGCCATTACAATCTCTACATTGTCAATGAAGATTGTATCATCTTTTTGTGTATCTGTTATGGGTGCAGACTTTACTGCTTCTATAAGTGTTACCATTGTAGTCGCTGAATCTTGAGGACCTGTAAATGGTACATTGGTGGTCTCTTCTACTTTTTCTTGCTCACTAGGTGCTTGAGTGATGGGCGTAGACTTAGGTTTCATGTGCTACTCTATGAATACCTTCTCAAAGGCCTTCTTTATTTCCTTAGATATCAGCTCATAGTCTTTTTTCATGAGGTGTAGTGTTCTCATATTTGTTTTTAAGTAAGGCTACACCAAATTCAATAACAGTGACTTTTCTTCAACAGAACATACTGGAAGAGTGGAATCAAGTGTTTGTTCCTTGATTTTGAACTCTTCTTTAGTGGCTTGTCTCTTCAGGGTATCCATAATCTCCCATACCTTATCTGGGATTGTTCTCTTCAATTCAAGAACTATCTTCTTGAACTTTATCATGTGTTTGATCAGCATCTCATGAATCTTTGACTTATCAATTTCATGATATTTGTCATAAAATTTGGCTATCTGATCTAGCCTTCCTTCTTCTACAACTCTAGTCCTTAACACTTGAAGACTAGATATGAATCCTACTTCTAGAGGTGACTACACATTTTTCAACTTGCTTCTTGTGGCTGCACTTATAGCTGAAGGGTGATTTGTGGTGGTTTGTTTTCTCCTCTTGGGCATCTTAGGAGATGCATCTGTGGACTTAATATCAACTATAACAGTGGGTGCAAGACTGATATCATCAATTTTACCCTATTTATCCTTTGGATCATCAGTCTTCTCAATCTTTACCTTTTTCATCTTAGGGTCATCAGAATTAGCTTCCACTGTGGATGCACTCTCAATTTCCAAAGCAATCTTTTCTTCCCTTGATTTGTCTAGATCTTCTTATGTTACTCCATGAATTTTGAGTATCTCAGATGTAATCTTAGAGGCTTTCCTCTTAGTTGCTGCACTATTTAGTTTTGCATCTATTTCTCTTGTCTTCTCCTCATGAGTTCCCCGTCTTGCCTCATTAGGGTCAGTAGGAGCTGAAAGCAATACTTGAGCATATGCTTCCAAAACTTGTTCCTCTACTTCATAACCAAGTGAATGAATCCAATTTGTTCTAGGTACAACTGCCTCCATACATCTTGTGTCTATTTCAACCATAAAACAAATTGTATCCTTGTACTTTTCAACAATGTTTTCTAGAATCCTATAGCTCATTTGCATCTTGACCCTGAAGGTCTTCAACTCCAATGTTATATAATCTCTCAATGTGCTCTAAGTGGATGCTTTGTTAGATATCTATTGCATGGTTGGAATAGACTTGTCGAATTACAAATCTTATACTCTCCCAACTATACGAAGGTACATGTAAATGATCAAAGACCCAAAGCTAAATATCTTGGTCTTGTCATGCTTGATTTCCTTGATGTTATCAATCAACTGTGCATACAAGATCTCACACAAGTTGAATTCTCCATCTTCCTTTACATGTCTAATGGCTGCTAGAATTGTGACTGCAGACACACTATTCACCATGTTGGTGTGATGAAATATGTATCCAAGTTCAATTTGATGTCAGCTTGCTCAATAGGCTCAATTGTCATCTCGTGCCTATCACTCCTTGACTTAGAATTTTGCTCAACAATCTTCCTAATATCCTTCCCAACTAGAAGGATGGTGCCAGTCTTAGATAGGCCTGTCATCTTATGTATTAGTTTACTGGTGATTCTTACTAGCACATCACCTATCTAGAATAAATCATCATGAATTTTGCTCAATAGTATCTTAATCCATTTAGTCTCATAAAATTCATATGTCGTAGCATACTCAACTATAAGGTGGTCATTCCACTTAACATATTCATCCATGAATGTTTTATTTGGTTTCAACATGGTATCCATTTGTGCCCTTAACCTATCCAACCTTATTGGTTCTTTCTTGCAGTAGATGTAAGCCCTAATGTCTTCCACATGCATAACACCCATAGGCATGTGGGAAAATGCTCCCTCTAAATCATCTAGGGTTGACTTAAATGGATTTTTCTTAAATCCATATATCTTCTTCTCTGCAACATAAAAAGTATGGGAATTTCCATGACTTACTTGATTAATCTCTTTCCAGCTGATCTCTGAGATAATTTGAAGACTACTAAATCATCACGACGAACTAGGGTTTCTACAACTGACCAAATGCACTAAAAATCACTAATAGATCAATCTGTAAGTCTTCACAATAAATTCTAAGGCTCTTTCTACTTTCCTATTGCTCTGAATTAGAATGCAATGAGTAATCAAACAACTTTTTGTGTACTTAAAGTGGAAATTCTTCCATTAATGCTTGTCGCCTAAACCAGGCTATCACTTAAACATTTCCAAATTTTGTTCTATTAACAATCAATATGTCCACTCTTGCACGAAGATTCCTTTATACTCCAAAAGCTTAAGGCTAATGACCCATACTTTGAGAGTGAGTATGCCAGCCACGCAGGGGTCTAGAGCTAAATTAGCTCCCCTTATGACCCTGAGGGCCATTCATCCAGATGTAGAGGGTGTGTCCACTGCGAATGCATCCAATACATTCTCATCAACTTTGTCCTTTTTTCTTTCTATCCAAATCAAGCTCACATCCTCTGAGGCTTTCACAAACTTGACTTCTCCTTCGGGATCAAAAATTGGTTCTTTGGCCTTTTTAGGGCTTTCCTAACCTTGCATCCTTGATCTACATAACTTTTAGATGTATCCATCCTTGTTACAAGAGTGACAAATGACTGGAGCTCTTACATTCCTTTGTGCATTAACATGTGTCACCATTCTACATTGTCTCCCTAAGTGACCATTATAGTTACATATCTAACATGTAACATTTTGAGAACTTCTTACATTTGTCTGATTCTGATTTCTCTAATCATGTTGAATCCTATTTTTCTTACTAGTCTTGCAATTCATAGCTGTATGACCAAAATTATTGCATGAATAACAATAACCATTAAAAGGGATTACCTCTGTACAATTCATTGCAATGTGTCCATGCTAGTTACATGCAAAATAAGTGTGGTATACTAGATTGTGCTCATTCTTAGGTGGTCCACCATTATCTTTGGTTTGATCTTTAGTCTTTTCAACATCAGTAGAGTCCTTTTGTGAGTCCTTTCTTGCTCGCATGTTGTCAATCTGATTTTGTGCTTCATTGTATCCAATATAGCTAGTGTCTCCTTTGGCTCTCCTTACATACAACTAAGATTATATCAAATTAGAATTGGTGTGCAATTTTTCAATATGATTCTTTTCTTCTTTCAATTCAAATTCCAAGCTTTCTTCGCTATTCCTTAGCTCCAAGATTTCCATGTTTTCTTGCCTTAGTTCTTCATTGAGTTGAAGGTTCTCTTTAACTTGTTCATTGTAGACTTCCTAATTTTTTATCAACTTATCATCAAATTCTTCAAGTAGTTCTTTCATAGATACATTTTCTTCATTCAGCTTCTTGATCTTTGCTCCTAGATCACTGTTAGAGCATTCTTTCAAATCCTTTCTTATCCTTTTGATAACCAAATGTGCATCACTAAATTTTTCTTTTAGTTCTTCAATTTCTCTTCTGATTTGTCCAGGTCTTCAAGAGAAACTTCAAGATTTATTTTCAGATGTTTCATTTCTGCTTTTTCCATGATCTCCTCAAGTGGTTAAACTTCTTTGCTAAGGACCAGAGCTCTGATACCAATTGTTAGGAATGGGAACAGTGAGAGGGGGGGTGAATCAGTGCTCACTATATTTTAACTTTTCACTTTAATCTTTATACATAACTTAAATGCTTAAGTATTGAATTAAACATTCACATAAACATAAAACATGAACTCAACACATGACACCAATATGGTTACGGGGAAACCCAAATAGGTAAAAAGCCCAATGGGAATTGACACCCACTAATATTTTGCACTAGTGTTTTGTGATCCTTGTTAGAAGATCATTAACCTTGTTAGGAGTTGCTTTACAATACATTAAGTATAGTAGACCTTGTTAGGAGTCTTTTACAATAGTCCTTGTTAGGGGAGAGGATGCACTGTCTAAGAGCTCACTACTCAAGTGGTGAAGGCTACAACTTTTTGATCTCAGATACACACTTTATCTATTGGATGAACTGTCACTGTGACACTCCTTTTCAGATTAGCTTCTTTGATGTGTTGATGCTTTGACCTCTTGCAAAGCTCTAATACATCTTATACTATCTTCACACACTTATGCTCTACTTATCACAACTCTCTATCAACCTCCATACCGAATACAATGGGAGCATCTTATATTTATGCATACAAAATAAACAACTAGGTCAGCCCTTAGACCTATTACATACAACCCTTTCAAATGATCATGATCATGCACTCATAGACTAAGCATGAATATAGTCTAACCACATATGATCATGCTTTCTTATTCTTCCAAATGATCATGATCATGTGCTCATAGACTAAGCATGAATATAGTCTAACCACATATGATCATGAATATAGTCTAACTTTCTCATCCTTGCACATATGATCATGCACTCATAGGCTAAGCATGAATATAGTCTAACCAAATTAAATTCTAGGGCGCATACCATAATTCTTCCATACACATGTGCGTTGATGCTCTGAGCTGCAGGAACTATATACACTATCTAGTCTTCAACACTTAACTAATTTCTAATCTTCTCATCAAGTGCACTAACTCCAAACTACTCTATGACTTTGTTTTCTAATCTTCTCATCAAGTGCACTAACTCCAAACTGCTATATGACTTTGTTTCCATAATGACAACACTATATCAAGTCATATACATCAGTATCTCTAACTTTCCAACTCTTGTGTTTATCCAGAAGAGCCAACAAAGATTATATTGGTACAGGAGTTGCACCTATCATTTTGATATGCATGCTTGTATTAGTGATTGGAGAAGAGTTAATAATTTTTGGTTAAGATTTCATGATGTAATTCAGCTTGAGGAGAAAGTATCAGTTAATTTGGTAGAGCCGACAGTGTGTAGCATGAATCTGCACTTATTGATTTGGATAGGTCCCAGTTTGTGTTGCATGCTTAGTAGAGCTGACCGAGATGTTATTGGAGAGTGTTATTATTTCTCCAATATTATTTCAAGGTGGTTCTAACAAGTTTACTTGATTATATCATTTAGAGGATAGACACTTATAGCCGGTCATTTGTGATCGCTAGCAGTATGGCATGGAGATGAAAGATTAGAGTAGAGCAGAGAGTGTGAAGTATTGTGCCATCAAGAAGAGGTCTATGTGACAGAGAAGATAGAGTGTGCTATTCATTAGACCTGATCAAGACAACAAGTCTACCTCGTGGTTCACCAAAATCCAGATATATTGTGTATCTATTTTTTAGAAGGTTGAAGCCTTCACGCCTTTGAGCAGTGAGCTCTTGGACAGTGCGTCCTCACCCCTAATAAGGTCAATCATAAAAGACTCCTAATAGGGTCTAATGTTTGACCAGGTCACTGTAATAAAAGCATTTTAAAGATCAACTCCTAACAGGGTTGTAAGATCTTCTAACAAGGATCATTATACTCTAGTTCAGTTTATTAGTGGTGTTAATTCCCACAAGGGTTTTTACCTATTTCAATTTCCCCATAACCAAATTATTAGTGTTGTGTTCAAGTGTTCTTTCATTGTGTTTATGCTTAAAGTTTAAGTATACTTAATTGGATAAAGAATTGAAACTTGAAGATAACTGATTCACCCCCCCCCCCCCCCCCACTCTTAGATATCTCTTGGGACTATTCCTAACAATTGGTATCAAATCCAAGTGCCTCAAAGAGAAATAATAGCTTGAGGTTGATCATATGGAATTATTTAGAAAAGATAGTTCTAAGTTTGATGGGGAGAACTATCTTTATTGGAAGAACAAAATGGTGACACATTTGTAGTGCATTGCTTTTGAATTTTTTGAAGTGGCTATCAAATAAGTTAAGATCCCCTCTCTAGTAGATGTTGCAAAGGAAGATGCTACTGGCAAGAAAAAGGATTTTTTCCATCAGAATGCAATAGTCAAAGAAGCCCCTATCAGCATCTTATCTGATAGTGATTTTTCAAAGATAAAGAAAGTAGACACAGGTTACAAGATATTGAAGAACCTAGAAGACATTTTTGAAGGAGATACACAAGCAAAGAATGCATGTAGAAAGACATGGAATAAAAGATACAATGCATTAGAGATGCTACCTAAAGAAGACATTAGAGCTTACAACCAAATGATTAATGAAGCAGTTGTTGGAATCATGAAAAATGGTGGAGAGATCTCAGATGAAGACATTATGGATAAGTTGATGACTACTCTTACAACAGAGTATGAAAACAAGATCAACATCCTTGATGAGACCGTAAAGCTTACAACAAATTTCAAGAGAGAGACCTTGATCAGAAAAATTTTAGCTTTTGAGATTTCAAAATTGAAGACAGAGCCTAAAAGTGAGACAACCTTCAAAGCATTAGTCCATGGTAGGAAATCTTTAAACACTTCTGGTAATTTTGATGATGAAGATGAAGATAAAGAGATAGATGATATTATTGCTATGATTGCTAAGAAAGAAAGGAAAAGGAAAGTATCAAGATCAGTTACCATTAAAATGTTTCTCATGTAATAAGATTGGTTGCTTTTCATCTAAGTGTCCTACAAGAGTTAAGAAATTTAGAACTAACTACAAGCCCAAGTATACAAAAGAATGAAACATTACTATGCTGGTGATGTTGTTTCTAATGATGATTCAATTGAAGATGAAATTGGATTCATTGCTATTATGGAGAAGATGTTTGATGAGATGGATCGTGAAGATGAGAAAAAGGAACAAGAGCTAGCATTGATTTCACAAGCAAACATAAGGATAGATTGGATTATAGATAGTGGTTGTTTACATCGCATGACATGTGATAAAGAAATATTTGTTCATCTGGAAAAATACCAAGGTGGCATGGTTAGATTTGGAAATAACACTCCTAAACCTATCATTGGTAGAGGAGCTATCACATTGGATGGAAAGAACACTGATGATGTTCTTTATGTAGATGGTTTGCAGCACAACCTTCTTAGTATTGGGAAGTTGCTTGACAAAGGTTATCAGTTGGAGTTCAAAGACAACAAGTGCATCATTAACAACAAGGATGGTGTAATGATTGCATCAAGTTCAAAGACTAAAGGTAATGTTTTTCAGCTTAATTCAAAAGCAAGTTGTTTTGTTGCTAAAGTAGATGGCAATTGGCTATGGCATAAAAGAATATGTCATATCAATTTTGATAACATAGTAAAGATAAGAAATGTAAAGGCAATAAGAGATATACCTAGCATAGAAAATCCAATTAATACTATTTGCAGGGAATGATTGATGGGAAAGCATGTGAGGAATTCATTCAAATGCATGCATAATTAAGAAGAGAACAAGTTGGATCTAATTCATACAGACCTATGTGGACCAACTCAAACAAGATCATACTATGGTGAAAGGTATTTCATTTTGTTTGTTGATGATTATTCTAGAATGATGTGGGTTTCGATCTTAAAAGATAAGTCAAAAGCATTTGAGAAGTTCAAAATATTCAAAGCTAAGGTTGAGAATGAATCTGGACTAAAGATAAAGTGTCCAAGATCAAATAGAGGAGGAGAACTCACCTCTGACATATTCTATGAGTACTGCGAAGAACATGGCATAAAGAGATAGTTGAGTGCACCTAGAACCCCTCAAGAGAATGGGGTTATAGAGAGAAGGAATAGGATCATCCTTGATACAGCACACACCATCATGATTGAAGGAAAAGTTACACACACCTATTGGAGAGATGTGTTCAATATAGCAGTCTATATGATCAATATAATACAATTGATGCCTAGCATGGACAAGACACCTTATGAGCTATGGTTTGGTAATGTTCCAATAGGGAAATACTTTAGAATCTTTGGAAACAAGTGCTACATCAAGAGGGATGAAGCAATAGGCAAGTTTGATGCAAGAAGCAATGAAGGTATTTTCCTTGGTTACTCTACTAAAAGAAAAGCTTATAGATGTTTTAATTTGAGATTGAAGAAGATCATTGAAAGTTCTCATGTTAAGATTGATGAAAAGTTTATGGACCAAGAAAGATATCATGATTATGCACCTATGATTGAAGAAGAACCCAGTCCTTCCACTAGTGAGATAGTTGTTGAAGAGATGTTTGATAGTATTGATGTATTATTCAATGACCCTGAAATGAGTGAAGAATAAACTCAGAAGGAAGATGAGATAGTATAATGTAAAGTTCCAAAGTTTACATGTAGATATCACTCTAAGTATGACATCATTGGAGATCAGAGCAGCAAAGCCACAATAAGATCAAAAGCAAAGAGTTCAGCAGGCAATGAAGCGGTATGTTTCCTATCTTGAATTGAACCTTTAAGTGTTGAAGATGCATGTAATGATTTGGATTGGCATGATGCTATGAAAGAAGAACTAGATTAGATTATTAAGAATGATACTTGGGAACTGGTCCAAAGAACTAGTGATAAGAATGTGATTGGAACCAAGTGGATATTCAAATACAAGATGAATGAAGATGGTACAGTAGTAAGGAATAAAGCAAGCTTAGTATGTAAGGGATATGCGCAAAGAGAAGGTATTGATTATTCAGATACATTTTCACCTGTGAGCAAATTAGAAGCCATTAAGTTGTTTCTAGCTTATGCAACATTCAAAAAATTCATAGTTTATCAGATGGATGTTAAGTCAGCATTCTTGAATGGAGAGTTAAAGGAAGAAGTATACATTGAGTAGCCAAAAGGATTCACCTTATTAGACATGCCTGATATGGTATGTAGATTGAAGAAAGCCCTCTATGGACTTAAACAAGCCCCTAGAGCTTGGTATGAGAGACTTGATGGATATCTAAAAAAAATTGGATTCAAGAAAGGAGCAGTAGATTGTAATCTATTTATAAGAGAGGCATCTGAAGGTTTACTACTTGTAGCTATATTTGTTGAGACATTATCTTTGGGGCTAATGACAAACTTAGTGCAAAATTTTCTAAGGAGATGCAGAGAGAGTTTGAGATGAGCATGATTGGACCTATCAAATACTCTTTAGGATTAAATGTGTAGCAGACAGAGAAAGGCATTTTCATTAATCAGTCTAAGTATGTGAAAGAGATATTGAAGAAATTCAAGATGGATGATTGCAAGATAGTGGGTACACCTATGATAACAGGATGCAAACTTACAAAAGAAGATGATTCTCCAATAGTAGATATAACATTGTTCAAGTCTGTGATTGGTAAACTCATATATCTTACTCAATCTAGACCTAATATTTCTAATGTAGTTGGCATAGTTGGAAAATTTTTAGCAGAGCCTAAACAAAGTCACCTCATGGTAGTAAAGAGAATATTCAAATATTTGAAGGGAACTATAGATTATGGTCTATGGTATCCTAATTCAGAGAAAGTTGAGCTTCATGTATATACGGATGGAGATTGGGTAGGATGCATGGATGATAGAAAGAGTACATCAGGAGGAGCAATATTTCTTGGTGATAGACTAGTCACTTGTACAAGCAACAAGCAAAATTGTATTTCTTAGTCAACAACAGAAGTTGAGGATGTTGTAGCAGCCTTGATTTATTCTACAATTGTTTGGATCAAGCAGATGATAAAGGATATTCGAATTCAGATTGATTATCCTATTGTTATTCATTGTGATAACAATAGCACTATCAACATGTAAAAAAACCCCATGATGCATGCAAAGACAAAACACATAGAGATTAAGTATCATTTCCTAATAGAAAAAGTGGAAGAGAAAGAAGTCGAATTGGATTATGTGAGTACAAAGGAACAGCTAGGAGATATATTCAAAAAACCTTTACCAATGGATACTTTTGAATATCTCAGGGCGAAGCTGGGAGTAATTCCCTTCCCTGATTATGATTAGAGAAAGTGGAGAGAGCATCAGTCCTCTGTGACTGATGGATGGTTGACTACTCTACCTCAGGAGTACTAATAGTGCTTAAATGTTTGGTGCCCTTTTCCATTGATGTCAAAAAGGGAGTAGTATATAGTCATGAAAAATAGTATTAAAGGGGGAGTACATACAGAATTAAGGAGTAATATATAGTACCAAGGGGGAGTAGTATTCAGTCATGGAAGCTATTGAAGAATATTGCAAAAGATGCAGGATTCATCCTTGGGGGAGTTTTGATGAGGAAATGGAGAATGTTATAAAAGAATTGTTCATTTGTATTGGTGGTGTTTTTCATTCCATATGTTTCCATCAATGCCAAACGGGGAGATTGTTAGAGATTTGTCAAAAAGCCAGTGATGACTGTATGTTTGTCATTGATGACAACATATGGTAAGTAGCATGCGTGGAAGACTTATGTAGTAATATTTGAGTATATGTAGAATGGACATTTTATCAACATGATATCATGGACACCGAGGTTAATTGTTAGTACAGACAGTTATGTAGCAACATGTGTTAGCAGTGTTCCTAAAAGAGTTATAGGTAGTGTTCTGTGAGTGATTGTTCATACAATTATCATGGAGCCTTGTGCATTTGGATATGTGATGGAGACATGTTAGTGTTGTTACATTCATGGACATAGAGTTTGATGAGCAGTAGAAGTGAAATTATGCAGCCGTTATTCAACAGTTGTAGTTTCCTATGTTTATCCAGAAGAGCCGACATAGATTATATTGGTATAGGAGTTGTGCCTATCATTTCAATATGCATGCTTGGATTAGTGGTTGGAGAAGAGTTAATAATGTTTGGTTAAGAGCACATGATGTAATTTAGCTTGAGGAGAAAGTATCAGTTAATTTGGTACAGTCAACAATGTGTAGCGTACGTCTACACTTATTGATTTGGACAGGTCCCAGTTTGTCTTGCGTACTTAGTAGAGCCAACTGAGATTTTATTGGAGAGTTTTATTGTTTCTCTAATATGATTTCAAGGTGGTTCTAATAGGTTGACTTGATTATATCATTTAGAGTAAAGATACCTATAGCCGGTCATTTTTTATTGCTAGCAGTATGGCATGGAGATGAAAGATTAGAGCAGAGCAGAGAGTGCAAAGTATTGTGCCATCAAGAAGAGGTCTATGTGATAGAGAAGATAGAGTGTGCTATTCATTAGAACTGATCAAGTTATTAGGTCTACCTTGTAGTTCACTAAGATCTAGATATAGTGTCTATCTATTATTTAGAAGGTTGCAGCCTTTACCCCTTTGAGCAGTGAGCTCTTGGATAGTGTGTCCTCATCCCTAATAGGTTCAATCATAAAAGATTCCTAATAGGGTCCAACCTTTGACCAAGTCACTATACTAAAATCATTGTAAGATCTTCTAACAAGGATCATTATACACTAGTTAAGTTTATTAGTGTGTGTTAATTCCCACCAGGGTTTTTACCTATTTGGATTTCCCCATAACCAAATTATTGGTGGTGTGTTCAAGTGTTCTTTCATTGTGTTTATGCCTAAATTTTAAGTATACTTAATTGGATAAATAATTGAAACTTTTAGATAACTGATTCACCCCCCCACCCTCTCAGTTATCTCTTGGGACTATTCCTAACTGAATCAAGTATATTCCATATGTTATCAGGGATGACTGACTAAAGTTCCAAAACTAACTATTTGAACTTAATCATAAAATGAATTTCTGATTTATCAATCTCATGATACTTGTTATAGAATTTGCCAATTTGATCTATCATGCCTTCATCAATGACTCTAGTTCTCAAAACTTCCAAATTTGGTTTGAATCCTACCTCAGGAGGTGCTTGAGTGTTCTTCACTTTGCTTCTGGTTTTCCTTGATGATGGGTGGCTTGCGTCAGGTTTCTTCTTCCTTCTAGACACCTTGCTTGGCTCAGGAGGTGGAGTGGATTCTAGATTAATTTTGATAGAAGGTGCGGAGGTGCTTTCTCCTGTATTTTTCTTCTTCTCCTTTGGATCATCATTTTTTTCTATTTTGACGTTAGATGAGGGTGCACTCTCAAGTTGCATAGAAATCTTGGCTTCCCTTGCTTTTTCTATGAATTCTTGGGTGACATCATGAATTTTTAGAATATTACAGGTAATTCTAGATGCTTTTCTCTTAGTTGTTGCACTGTATAAAATAGAATCAACTTGTCTTCTCTTCTCTTCATATGTTCCCCACCTTGGTTCATTTGGATCCTTAGGCGCAGATAGGACTTGTGCATAACCTTCCAAAATATGCTCCTCTACTTCATAACCAAGTGGATGAATCCACTTTGTTCTGGGCTCAACTACTTCCATGTAAGTAGTATATGTTTCTAACATAAAGATATAGAGTCCTTGTATTTCTCCATCATCTTCTTAGGTATTCTTTACCTTCTATGCATCTTGATTCTGAATGTTTTAATTTTTAGATCCATATAAACCTTTAAAGTGCTTTCTGATATTGCCTTAAATGAAATTTGAGGCAAGGTATGTATGATTTTGTCAAGATAGAGATCAAAAACCTTACCAGCTATATGAAAGTACATGTATATTATCAATGAACCAAATCTGAATATTTTTCTCTTATCATGCTTTATAGCTCTTATGTTTTCTAACAACTATGTGTGCAAGATCTCACAAAGGTTAAACCCTCCATTTTCTTTGACTATCCTTATTATTGCCAGAATTGTAGTTGCAGATACACTGTTCACTCTATTTTCATGTTGAAACTAGTATCCAAGGATCATAGCCATGAGTTTAATATCTTTCTCCTATATGGGCTCAATAGTCATGCCGTGCTTATCACTCCTAGACTTACATGCATGCTCAACCTATTTTCTGATATCTTTTCTTATTGGAAGAATGACACCAACCTTAGAAATTCTGGTCATCTCATGAATGAGATCAGTTGTAATACAGATGGGTACTTCACCAATCCAAAACAAATCATCATGAATCCTGCTTAGTAAGATCTTAATCCATTTTGACTTATAGAAATCATAAGCAGTTGCATACTCTATGATAGGGTTATTTGAGAGGTGAGACAATTCATCCTTGAATGTAAAGTCTAGATTAACCATTGATTCCATGTGTGACCTTATCCTATCTAATCCTACAGACTCTTTCTTACAGTAGATGTAGGCACGAATATCTTTGACATGAACGACTCATATTAGAGTCTTGGAAAATGCTCCTTCACAATCATCTAACACTGACTTGAATGGATGCTTTTTAAACACATATCTCTTCCTTTCTATGACATCAAAGACTACTGGAGTTTCCATTACTTACTTGCTTCAACTCTCAAATAGGGTTCCAAGAGAAATCTAAAATGATGTGTCTGAGCTAGGATTTCACTAATAGTTTAACTCTTTTTCACTGATGAAATGAATTCAATCCTTCAATACTTGTTGCTTTGATCTCCTGTGCTCTCCAAGGGCTTGAATTTGAATGTAAAAGTGAAGATAATAGATCTCTGATGACTAATAAGTCAAATCTCTACAATTAATGCCTGACGTCGTAACACGGGTTACAATAGTGAATTCCAATCTTAGTTCTTGCTATTAATCAGGCTATGTGATCTTGCATACTGCAATAACTAGAAAACAAACAATTAAAACCAAAGGCACATACTTTGAGGGTGATTATACTAGTTATCCAGGGGTTTAGAGATTATCTAGCTCCCCCTTATGACCATGAGGGTCATTTATCTAGAAGTAGAAGGTGCATCCACTATGGATGCATCTACTACTTTGTCACTGACATTATCTTTCTTTACTTCCATCCAAATCTTGATTGCATCTTCTGTAGCTTTCACAAACTTGACTTCTATAGATTCATCCCATATCGATCCTTGAGACTTATTAGGTCTTTCTTTTCTTTGTGCTTGTGATCTGCAAAACTTTGAGATGTGTCCAACCTTGTTACAAGAGTAACAAATAAATGGAGGCCTTGTATTCCTAGGTGCATTGATGTGAGTTACCATACTACATTGTCTAGCTACGTGACCATTGTAATTTCATATCTGACATGTGATGTTCTGAAAATGTTTAAAACTTTGCTATGGTTGATTTCTCTTATTGTGTTGTGTCTGACTTCTATGATTTGATCTACAATTCATAGCTCTATGACCAAATTTATTGCATGAATAAAAATAACCATTGAAAGGTCTTACCTCTTTACAATCTCTCACTATATGTCCATTCTTGTTATAGGCATAACAAGTTCTGTTTATTGGCTTGCGTTCATCTTTAGGTGGTTCTATTTTAGCTTCAATATGATTTTTAGTCTTCTTAGCTTCTGTAAATTCTTCTGTGCTTGCATTCTTTCTTTCATTTCATTGGTTTGATCTTGAGCTTCATTGTATCCAATAGCACTGGAATCTCCTTTAATTCTTTGTGCATATATCTAAGAATCTAATAGATTAGTACTTGTGTGCAATTTGTCAATACGATTCTTTGCTTTTGTCAACTTAGATTCCATCTTTTTCTTGATGTTTTCTAACTCCAAGATTTTTAGGTTTTCTTGCATAAGTTCTTCATCCAACTGTTTGTTTTCTTTGATCTGTTCTTCACAGGCTATCTTTCTATCAGTTAACTGTTCATTCAAATCTTCAATTTAATCCTTCAAGGATGGTTTTTCTTCATTCATCTTTTTGACCATTTTTCCCAAATCATTCATTGAACAATCTTTCAAATATTTTCTTTGTTTCTTGATGAAACATGTGAACCATTGACCTTCATTTTCAGTTCTTCAATTTCTTTTTCAAACTTGTCAAGATCTTCAAGAGCTACTTTAAGATATTTCTTCAGATGTTTCACTTCTGTTGTATCCATGATCTCCTCAAGTGGTTAAACTTATCTTAGAGGACCAAAGCTCTGATGCAAATTGTTAAGAATGGGAACACTAAGAGGGGGGGGGGGGGGGGGGTGAATCGGTGTTCTATAATTTATGTGGTCAACCATAACACATAGCACAAGATATGTTTATAGGGAAACCTTGGCTAGAGGAAAACCCCAGTGGGAATTAGTACCCATGAATAATTGCACTAGTCTTATGAACTTGTTAGAGTTCCTTTTCCTTGTTAGGAGCAGTCATTACAATACTAAGTACAATGACTCTGTTAGGAGTCTTAAAGAAGAAAACCCTATTAGGGGTGGATGGCTCACTTCCAGAGCTCACTACCCAAAGAAGAAGGCTACAACCTCCTAGTTATGAGATACACACTATATCTGGAAGGGTAAACTATTGCTTTAACACTATTGTCTGATTAGCTCCTTTTGTGCGCTATTGCTCTAACTTCTTGTAGAGATTTATATCATATTGACTGAACTCACATACTTCTATTCTTTATATCTTCCATGTTCCACTTCCTTAAAATACAAAAGTGCATGTCATATATATACATGTTGAATGGGCACAACCAAAACTAAATACTACGTCAGCCTCAAACCTAACACATGCAATGCTTCCAAATAAATTAGCTCAGGCATGTTTACATAATATGATAATAACATGTTTACATCACTATTACAATAGGCGCATAGCCTTTACAAAATAGAATGGAACATGCTAATCAAAAAACTTTATGTCCATTGCATACTCTGTTATGTTCTACCTCTTAACTGCCAGTGTCACTTAGACTTGTTGTAACTTCTTGATACTATCATATATGATCATGTGTTCTTAGAACTATCATAATGCCATACTCAAAATCTTATATCCAAGGGAACATACCAAAACTCGATCATACACGTGCATCGATGCTCTGATCATCAGGTACTTCACTGTCTGCACTGTCTTCCACACTTAGCCAAAATATGATCTTTCAAAGTTAGTGCGCTAACTATCAAAACTTCATGTGACTTTTTTTCCATAATGACAACACAAAACTAGTCATATATTCTTAGTAAAGTCAACTTTCCAACAAAAACAAGGTCAGCCATGGACCTAATTACAAAGAGTAATACATAATCCTTGATGCAATCCAAGACATGTAGGAAAAGACATAGCTAGGATCCAATCATTCATCCAAAAACATGCTATAATAAATAGATCACTCTGTAAATATTTGCAACACACTATCCATTAACTCAACCAAGAACATCAACAAACCAAACAAAAATCACTAAATTTTATCACAAAACCTAATGTGATCCACAAAGATGAATAGAACATGATCCAAAAACATCAAAAATAAACACAAATTACCACAACAAAAACACAAACTTCTATGTCTCAGAATTCATAATTGTCTCTGCAATGTTCATCGGGAATACGAAACATAAACCTTTCTAACTCAAGAAAAATAGCTTTCTAGCATCCAAATCATGAACCATCTAAGTTGAGGATAGACATCCATGTACTAAAATCACCACCATGTTAGAAGTCAATAATATTGCATAATTGATCCTCGTCGAGCCAAAAAATATGACATTGTTACCTCAAAATAACCAAAAAATTGTCCTCTAACAAATCACTCACAAATTTCTCAATTCTCAATCGAAACCTCTAGAACTTGAAAAAGATCAAGTACAAACAATCTGCAACACCTCTACAGCTTCACATTGACTGATCTTCAACATATTATCCATAGCATTCAAAAAATTTCACAAAACAAACAAGGGAATACATAAATTTGTTGACATCAATGACAAACCATTAATGTCAACACATAAATTCATGAAATCTCAAATAATCTCCCACTTTGGCATTGATGGAAACATATGATGTGAAACTAAATTACTAAATCAATACACAAAGAAACATTCAACCAAAATATTTCAACCACTCTCCCTAAGTCTGATATTTGGTTTTCTCATGGAAATATCTCCCTTCAGTTCTTCCTTGTTTTTCACATGGTGATCTCTCCCCATTCGACATCAATGAAAAATGCATGTATATATGCACTAAGTCATAGAAGTCAAAAATCTAAATCTAAACAATATATCTCACAAGACCAACTACTCCCCCTAAGGAGCAGTCCAAAAAGAACCAATCCAGAATGAAAGACAATCTTTGTATAAGAACTAGACTGATACACATTCATGCATCTCTAGCTCTGACCAGGAGGGGCTATCACCCCAAACTTACCTTGGAGATACTCAAAAGTATCCTTTAGAAAGGGCTTCATGAAGATATCTGCAATCTGTTCTTTTGTAGACACATACTCCAACTTGACTTCTTTTTCATTCACCTTATCCTTCAATAAATAATACTTTATAGATATATATATATTTTTTAATGCAACACATGAATCTTTGAAACATTCATAGCACTTGAATTGTCACAATAAATAACAATAGGCTCACTAAAACTTATTCTTATGTCTTCCAATATTTTCTTTATCCAAACTACTTGATTATAGTTCATAGCAGTAGGAACATACTCAGCTTCAACAGTAGATTGAGATATACAATTTTGTTTCTCACTAGACCAAGAGACTAACTTCTCCTCCAAGAAGAATGCTCCACCTATAGTAATTTTCCTATCATCTGGATTACCTACCCAATCAACATCAATATAGAAACAAAATGTAAGATCATCATCTACTACTACATTTGGGGCCAAATTTCAACAGAAACTTCCGACAGGTAATTTTTTTTTAATGAATTTGTTGTATTTTTTAAATAGGCCCCGATGGTGTCGGTATTCTGATGGGTTTTAAATTCACCATCAGAATTCTGACAACTTCAGGGTATACATAAAAAATTAAAAAAAAGTGAAGTGCCAAATCATTTTTATTTCAATTGGATAGAGAAGGAGCGGGAGAAAACGAATGAAAGTTGAGCACAAGAGAAGGTATGTGGTTTCTTCATCTTTCAAGCCTCTCACATCATATTCAACCACAAATTTTAAATGCATTGCATTTTATTTGATCATGAATGCTCTCTGAAATGACCACATTCTATTGGTGTCATGCCCTAGCTAGTGCTTTAACTCTATTATTTAATGTTATTGGTGCTTGTGCTCAAGGATATCGATTCACTATTTTCAAATATTTGGATTCACGTTTGTTCATATTACTGGCATGTTTAATGACACCATTGTATATTGCTGATATTTTCATTGAAATGACCACATTTTACTGGTGTCATGCCCTAGCCCGTGCTTTAACTCCATTATTTGATGGTATTGGTGCTTGTCCTCAAGGATATCCATTTTTTTGAAATGTTGACTGTGGTTATCAAATGGACAGCCCATGAGCTTCTAGCTAGGCACCATTTGTATTGATAGCTTAGGGAATCAAATGTATTATATCATTTATAGTTGAGACTTTGTTAAAAGGAAATAGGACAAAGAATGATTTTGATTTATTTTCTCTATTTTCATCCCTAAATGGCTTACAACCATAGAGAAGTACATGTAGATTTACGAATGCAGTTGCAGGATACATAGCAACTGATAATTCCCAAGAAATCCATGCATCCAATTTGAATAGAAATTAATACAAAGAAATAGGGTCCTCA
Source organism: Chamaecyparis obtusa (assembly GCA_027943335.1). NCBI lineage: Eukaryota > Viridiplantae > Streptophyta > Pinopsida > Cupressales > Cupressaceae > Chamaecyparis > Chamaecyparis obtusa. The sequence goes on from BSBK01001217.1 coordinate 667,123, forward strand.
AATGGCCCAGTCATCCGAACCTTAACTATCCCCTCAAGCAGTGACCCTTCAAAACTGGGTTATCATGCAATCAATGAGTGATCCTTCATTCTCCTAGTCTTCCCTACATCCAAACATATGGGAAACACATAATACAATGATAACAAGTCTTTCAAAATCCCCCTTCCCTCAAGGAATTCACTATCAACATCCAGACCTTGACTATCCCCTCAACCAGTGACCCCTCAAAACTGGGTTGTCATGCAATCAGTGAGTGATCCTTCATTCTCCTGGTCTGTCCTGCATCCAAACATATTGGAAATACACAATACAATTATAACGAGTCTTTCACTATCCCCCTTCCCTCAATGAATTCACTATCAACATCCAGACCTTGACTATCCCCTCAACCAGTGACCCTTCAAAACCAAGCAACGCATCTCAATCACTGGTAACGCATGCACAGTCAAACCAGTAGTCTCCAAAGCATTCAATAAGTGAATATGAATGTTTGAAAACTTTCCTCTCAACTTCCCCAACCACTCCTAATCGATTAGAGGGATATTTCTAGAATCTCCACTATTCCTATCCTTACCAACAATTCTTAAAAATACTTTATCTGATATGATAATAACATGCTAAACTGAATGAATGGCATGTTCTTTGTGTGGTACAAGAAATATTTGGCTATCAAATCTTCCTTCGTGAAAGCTGAGCGCAAGAGAAGGTATGTGATTTCTTCATCTTTGATTGGTATCTTTGACAAGCAACGTCGTTCGAGCCTTTGGCATCATATTCGACTAAAAATTTCAAATGTATTGCATTTTATTTGATCATGAATGCTCACTGAAATGACCGCATTCTACTGGTGTCGTGCCCTAGCCCGTTCTTTATCTCCATTATTTGATGTTAATGGTGGTTCTGCTCAAGGATATCGATTCACTATTTTGAAATGTTTGGATTCACGTTTGTTGATATTACAATTCATCATATTAGATAAAGTATGTTTAAGAATTTGTAGTGTCTAAACACTCAACTAATCCCTCTAACCAATTAGGAGTGGTTGGGGAAGTTGAGAGAAAAGTTTTCAAACATTCATATTTACTTATTGAATGCTTTCGAGACTACTAGTTTGACTGTCCATGCGTTAATGTTTAGAAGAGATCAATAAAGTATTTAAAGACATTCTTACATGTTTGGAGAGTTTTGAGAGACACTTATCATGACTGTACCCTCACAAATAGTGGCATAGACTAGTTTTACTAAGTTTCCTTTCTCTATTTTGAGGTTTCCTTTCTCTGCCGCAGGGTATAGCCAGAGGGTTCATTGACAAAATGATCCTTTGAATGGTTACTATGAATATGAATGATTTGATATAGCATATTTCTCATTTTACTTGAAGTTTGGAATATCTTGTGTAAGGGTAAAAGTACTTTTGATCATTTTGGTCGTGATTGTTCCTCTACATAGTCAGGAAATGTAATTGTCTAATGATAATATGTAATGTTAAATGGATTAAATGCTTTATTCTTGGTAGAAGTGAATGGAAGGAATAGTCTTGGTGTTAGGTTTCATTTATTATTGAATTCAATGGTTTCCAAGATGTGTTGAGGAGTTTGCTCCTTGTTTAATGTTAATTGTTCCTGCACAATCCACTCATACAAAAGTGAAAATGCTATGTGATTGACAATTTCATACAACTGGTCCTTTGACGTGTATTAAACAGAATATAATTTTCAGCATATTATTACCATTCTATTTCTTTGTTGTAAACATGCCATTGGTTTAGTTTTGTAAATAAAAAAAATTGTGTTAAATTTTGTTTTTTCTATTTTTTCCATTTGATAACCATAGTCAACATTTTAAAATAGTGAATAACATCAAATAATGGAGATAAAGCATGGACTAGGGCACGACACCAATAGATTAAAATTGAACCAATGGTATGTTTACAACAACGAAACAGAATGATAATAATATGTTGAAAATTCTATTATGTTTAATACACGCTAAAGGACCAGTCCCAACAATTCTTAAACATACTTTATTTTGTTTAAGAATTGTTGGGATTAGTTTTCAAACATTCATATTCACTTATTGAATGCTTTGGAGACTAGTGGTTTGACCTTCCATGTATTACCACTAACTGAGATTCATTAAGAAGCATCTCTCTTTTATATACCCTCTCAAGTAAGAAATTACATTTATTGTTAAAATCAAATGTGTCTCTCCCTTCTTCTCAAGAAATATGTTTAAAAGACTAAATTTTATAGGGAAAAATCAATGTGTTCATAAGGAGAATGTGCCTAGCTAGAGGAAACCCTTGGGTAAAGGACCTATGTCCCCAAGGTTTTGTAATAAATAGGATTATAGTACACAATTGTTGAAAGGATAAATGTTTGATTATATGGTAGGAATTCTGAATTATATATGATCGTCGTAAATAGTGTGAATTGATCCAATGAAAACCATCAACTATAAGGAAAGAATATGATATTAAACAAAATTGTGTAGTAATAATTTACTTTGTTGGCATTTTGTGTGTGAAATGGAAGTTGAAGCTAACAAAATTACTATTATATAGGAATGAAAGGAATAATGATATGTCTATTAGAATAAGATTTAAGTCAAACTTTCTAATTGTCCTAAAATCAAAATATTAGAAGAATGTGAATTTGTAGGAAATGGTATAGATGTCATATTGAATATGCGTATAAGGATAACAATACTTGTAGTTACTCCTCAAATGTGCTTTTATTGAAATGTGTGTACAAAATGTTAGTGGGTTGAACATATTAATTTGATTGAATAAGAGGGTAGCCATATGACTCATGTATTTCTCTCCCTCTATTAAAGAATCTATGACTTTTATTTTGGAAAATGGTAAAATTCAAAGAAACTTGTTAATGTTGGGAAAATATATATTCGTAAGAAGATTATTATGGATTTCTAGGATATGGAATTGGTTAAATAAGCTAGTTAATAAGTAATGTTGATGAAACTCTAGCTTAATGAATCATGTTAAAATTTCTTAGGAATATTTTGATGTGTATTCCATCTTGCGTGTAAGCTGATATTAGATATTATCTGATAAGTATACCTTAGATCTTATCGGCAAAAATAACTTGTTCCATAAAAGAGATTTGTTTTTATTTGGTAGGAAAGGTTACTCACAAAACTATGTGTTGATGTATGTGGAAAATTTAATATTTGAATGGTTTTAGTTTTTAAATTTTCACAAAGGTAGTAGTATGATAGTAGTATCTTATGTATACCCATTGAGAAGAGATAACCCCTATACTAATTTGTCTAGATAGTTTAGAGGATGAATTTTGAATTCTTAACTATATTTTGGAATCCAAACATATTGGAAATACACAATACAATGATAACAAGTCTTTCACAATCCCCCTTCCCTCATGGAATTCACTATCAACATCTGGACCTTGACTGTCCCCTCAACTAGTGACCCTTAAAAACTTGGTTATCATGCAATCAGTGAGTGATCCTTCATTCTCTTGGTCTTCCCTACATCCAAACATATTGGAAATACACAATACAATGATAGAAAGTCTTTCACAATCCCCCTTCCCTCAAGGAACACTATCAACATCTGGACCTTGACTGTCCCCTCAACTAGCTACCCTTCAAAACTGGGTTATCATGCAGTTAGTGAGTGATCCTTCATTCTCCCGCTTTTCCCTGCATCCAAACATATTTGAAATATACAATACAATGATAACAAGTCTTTCACAATCCCCCTTCCCTATAGGAACACTATCAACCATCCCTATATAGCTCTCTACTATATATCACTCCATCCTATGATGACCATAGTGTTTCTCTTTTACTGCTACAAATCTTTGAAGGTTGTTGCACTTGGATGGATGTGTACCATTGTTAAGAGAATTGGATCGAGTTTGGCTTACCCCAAACAGGTGAGCAGCATATGGAAAGGTTGTCATCTATTGACCCAAATATTAGGACTATTTTGATATGTGGGTACCCTAATGTTGGCAAGAGTTCTTTTATTAATTATGATGAGTTATATCTTTCCCATCATGTCCCATGCTTGCACCATGTGCACCCTCAAATATAGGATGTAAATCATTGTTCTCTTCTTGACCAAAGGTTGTAATATCTTGAGGTAGTGGAGTTATGTCACTGTTATGAACTCAGAATTATGATCATACACTGGTGACAAATTTTAAATGGATACAAGCACCTTTTTTGTGCAATGGTTGATCAAGCCCAACCTTTATATCTTGAATGTCAATGCTATATGACTCTTCTTTATTTATTAATCCATGTGACATATCTGCAAACTTGTGAGAATGAGGAAAGGAGCCTCTACTGTCCAAATTCAAAACTTGGGACTTGTCTTTCCTTCCATCTTTAGATTCACCACACACCACTAAATTTGGATTTTCCTCATCTTTAGATTCACCACACACCACTTCATGTTCTTCACCAATTGCTGATTCAAAATCAATCTTTGAGCAATCTGAATACTCATCAAACCTCTCTTGAATTTCCTCACTACAAGGCACATCTCGTCTTCATTGCATCTTCTTTTTATTTCATGTTTTAATCTTTAAGAACATGATCAAGAACATAGGTTTTAATGAAATATTAATTTGATTTGAAAAGTTTGTGTTCTTTACAAATTTGCAAGGCTCTAATACTTACAAGGGTGGATTTGGATGTGCAACCTTATGCTTTTACTACCAAGTCTCTATTTGTTGGGCATACTGATTATAAGTACTTGACATATATCATAAATGTTGCTAATTAAGGTTGGCGGGATGATTATGCCTATCCTAAAAAAAGACTGTCAAATCATTATGCTTTCAAATCAATTACCTATCGGTGTATCCCTTGCAAGGGAGAGAAGCCAAACACATAAAGAACATGCACATAAACACGGTAGCTAAAAAACTTAAATGGAATACACCAAGAAGTACCAAATGATGAATGCTCAATTGTTGTAATGGAAAAGCATCGGAACCGTCCATTTCTAGAACTTGATTTTCTAGTCTAAATGATTTTTCTAGAACTTGATTTTCTAGTATTAATGATTTTTCTATAGTCCTAATGATTTTTCTATAGTCTTAATGATTTTTCTTTTGTCATAATGTTTGTTCCTCTTGATAAATTAGGCCTTGTATTTGAATTTTTGTTCACTATTTTATTTTAGCTTGATATTTCATTCATTTTTCTTATACACAGAGACTACACATGCTAATAAAAAAATGAACTATTTGATTTAGGTTAACTATTCATGATTGTAAATGGTCAATATTTTTTATGGTACTCCTTGGTGTATTCTATTTTAAAATAATCATGTTTCTATGGCTATGATAAATGTCCCTTTGTGTTGAGAAAATTAGAGTTGAAAAAATGCTTGCAAACAAATCATCCTTCTTCCACCAACATTCTAGTCAATGTACAAGTAATGAGTCATTCTATTCAAGAAAGACCATGTTTGACAATATCAACCTAGAACAAAATAAGGAGTATGCAGAATTTAGTGATTGTATCTTCCATTAGAGAAACTTCATATGCACAGGTGATGAACATGCATATTTGTTAGATTTGATAACCATCAAATCTTCCCAAGAACACCTGCATGCAAAGACTGCTACAAGAATGAAGACAGAAGAGAAGGCAGAAACTATGGCGGCCAAAAGGCCAGAGACAGGAAAATCATTGTGATAGAAAAAAGCTTCTATTAACCAAATGAAATTACAATACAATCTCCTTATGAATTACAAAGCGGTGAATCCTTATAAAGGATACCGAAACCCTAAAAGGGAAACTTCTAAGAAATGGAAACTTTCCTAAGTCTAACTTAAGCAAAGAGTAGATAAACTAATAATTAACTAATTTAATTATTAGCAATACTCGACTACTCTAACACCCCCCCTTAAGTGTAACTTAGGGAGAAGCAAAAAAGCTAAACTACTGCAGAAAGCAGGAAAGATGGGTCCCAGCAACAAGGCCTGATCAGGTAACCAAAACAAAAAGAAAAAGATGTCCCAGAGAAAGGAACAAGAAAAAAGCAAGAAGCAACTCCGAAGCATGTCTGAAAACTCTGTCAGAAGATACTGCTGGAACCCCCACTGAAGTGCATGACCAGGTAGAGAAGACACCATCAAATCTCCTTATGAAAAGACTGAAAATCTTCCCAAGAACACCTGCATGCAAACATGCAAATCCACAGACCCCGAATATACCTGCATGCAAGAACCTGATACAAAGTAGAAGCAAAAAGACAAAAAAGAAGAACTCAGATGTTTACTCAAAATGTGAGAGCAAAATTATCAACTGAATTCATTAAAGACAATTAAAAAGTTCAACCTTATAAAGGTGAACAAACCCTAAAAACTAAAAGCTAGGATGCGCATTATTAATTAATAACTAATTAATGATGCACCTAAGAGAAAGCATAAGATAAAAAAGTAATAATACTCTAACACCCCCCCTTAAGCTGAACGCAAGGAGAAAGCAGACCTAGCAAGACTAAGAAAGCAAGAAATGGGTCCCGGCAACAAGGCCTGATCAGGTACCCAGTACAAGGAAATCTCTGTAAACCGGAGACAAAGGAGAAAACCCAGTGGGAAAAACCCCTCTCCAAAAAGAGATATAAAAGCAAGCAAAGACAAAAGGCATGACTTCAAGAGACTCTCTCAAAGCCAGTAGTACAATGCGTGCTGCTAACCCCCCCCGAGAGAGAGGGTCGAGGCTCCAAAGCCCCCTAGAATGAAAGAACCCCTGGAGCAATGAGCAAACCACGGTGACTCCAATGCAGAGGAGTGAAGGTCAGTGGGTGCTGAAGAGGTGACCTCGAAGGATGAGGTGTCACTGGAAGGCCGAGCTAATGCTCAAATGAGAAGACACGAGGATCCTGAAAGGGAATCCCCAATGTAAGAGGTATGACAGGTGTGCTGACACTGTCATGAGAGAGGAGATGAGTGTCCTCTGAAGAATCCTCAACAACTGCACCTGGTGGCTCGATGAATGGAGCTGGAGGATCAAGCAGTGCTGAAGAAGAATCTGGCTAAATAGAAAAGTACTCCTCAGGATGTGGTGTGGTAGTCACAACACGGGTCTCAGGAACAACACAGAGGTTCAAGCGACCTGACTGCACCACATGATGCTCTCTCGAAAGAGGAGAGCTGAGCTCCGTCAATGGAGAAGGTGGACCAAAGTGAGAGAAGATGTAGAGATGGGAGGAGTGATCAACTGTCCCTGTAGCGATAATGCCTCCTGTCACACTATCCCTGATGAAGGCTGAATCAGCTGTGAACTCAACTGTCTTCCCTGACCCACTGCGTGTAATCTAATAAATGGAGAGAAGGTTTGCAGAGAGAGATGGAACATATAATACATCATTGAATGTGCCATCCTAAATGGTGACTGAACCTGTCCCACAGACTGTCTGTACAGTGTTATTCCCCATGAGAATATGAGGAATAGGAGAAGTCTCAAAAGAAGAAAACAACTCCTGAGAAGATGCCATATGGTGAGAAGCACCAGAATCCAGTATCCAAGGGACCTATGAAGGGGATGCAACAGATGCCCGTAATGCATGACCCTGTCCAAAATCCTGTCCAGATGTCAAAGATGAGGTAGAAGACTGAAAAGCAGACCCCTGAGAGGTGGAAGATGATGGAGAGGAAATAGCGCTCTTCTGAAGGAGAGCTTGCAAATCTGCAATCTGTTTCTCATAACCATCACATCTCTTCTGAAAACACTGTGACTCATCATGGTTCCTCTTCTGACAATAGGAACATGTGGGGTTTTGAGTCTTCTGATTCTCCTTCTTAGGAGAAGATCATGGGCCAGTGGAGTGCTGAGAAGAGGAATCAGATATCTGCTTCGGCTTTGGCTTCTGTGAGTCCTGAGATGACTTGGCAAGCAATGCCTGTGACTGTAAACGTGTAAGAGAATCCATCTGACTGAGCTTGGAATGCTCACGAGTTAACCTGTCACAAAAGGTCTCAAAAGAGGGCATGACATGCCGAGTACCCAGTGCATCCATAGTGGAGTAGAAGGTAGAAGTGAAGATCTGATAAGGACCACGAAGCTTGGAGAGTATCAGGAAGATACACTCATCATCTGACTTCATCTTTCCAGCAACCTGTAAGATGGATCGAAGGGACTTGAACTTCATCAGGAAGTCCTCAATGCAAGTGAATGAGTCAGGTGCCAAGGAGGTGAACTCTGCATCTATCTGGAGAATCCTGAACTGATTCATGGTGCCAAACAAGGTGGAGAACTTGTCCCACATATCCCTGGGTGAGGTCAGACCATCCAGGTGGAACAATAACCCATCTGAAACATTCATGGCAATGAGGCCCATTGCCTCATCCATCCTATTTCTGTGCATAAGTGCCTCATAAGGTCGCTGAAGAACTGGCTGAACAGCATCCATGCAGGACCATAAACCTCGTGACATGAGGAGTCTGGTCATGTGTGGCTTCCATGTGTGATAGTTATGGGGTGTCAGCCGGGCCACAGAGGGGTCCGACATTGAGAGAAGAAAAGACAGAAGTAGAAGGGACTATTTCTGGAATTAAATAACAGAAAGTAAAATGCACCCCCCCACAATGTATATATTCTATCCCCTGAGCACCATGAATAATCAATTACTGAAAGCACACAAAAAATGAGGAGAAAACCTGAGTTCCAGAAGCTGAATAGGAGGAGAAATGAAGCTTCAACTTCAACGCTGAGAATAGGTACTCAAACAGCTGAATCAGAAAATGAAACTAGCACCATCACATCCGGCTCGGAAATAGCTTTCCGATGATATTTTGTTTTTTGAAAATGGATACCGGATGCCCAAGATATGGACAAAAAACCAACTGTACCTCCAAATAACAAGCTCCCTGGAAAAAAATAGGGCCCACCGTAAATTTGACGGCCGGTTGGCCGTCGGCTGACGTCCTGGTGACGTCAGCTAACATCACTGTCGGCAGCTGGGTGGTGGCCGGGCGGAGGTGGGGCGCGGGAGGAGCCCGAGCAGGGTTGAGCGGCGCAGGAGCGGAGGGAGGGCGGCGGGTTTGAGCCGGTGGAGGGCCGATGCTAAGCCGGTGGCGGGCCGGTGGTGCGCCGGTGAACCCGCCGGTGGTGGTGGTCCTCCGGAGGCGCGATTTTTTTTTAACTGGCTGCATTTTTTTATACGCAAAAAATCATTAACAAATGATTTTTTTAAAAAAAATTTCGAGAAATGACCTCGATTTTTGAGTCGTACGGCCCTAGGAGGCCAAGAAATTTTCCCTGTGCTCCCGGAGGCTAAATAGGTCAAACTTTATGTGATTTTGACTCTCCCAGGCCTTCTGAACGCAATGGCAGAGTCTGTTTTGGCTCAAACGGCTCCAAAAAGTAGCGCCTACTTAGAACTCACAAAAAAACCGCAGAAAGGCTGTGACTGACTTCTTCGAATCGCGGCTTCAAATATCTTCAAACCAGACAGCAGTAGGGCTGCTCTGATACCATGTAGGAATTGCTAACATGCAAATCCATAGACCTCGAATATACCTGCATGCAAGAACCTGATACAAAGTAGAAGCAAAAAGACAAAAAAGAAGAATTCAGATGTTTACTCAAAATGTGAGAGCAAAATTATCAACTGAATTCATTAAAGATAATTAAAAAGTTCGACCTTATAAAGGTGAACAAACCCTAAAAACTAAAAGCTAGGATGCGCATTATTAATTAATAACTAATTAATGATGCACCTAAGAGAAAGCATAAGATAAAAAAGTAATAATACTCTAACACCCCCCCTTAAGCTGAACGCAGGGAGAAAGCAGACCTAGCAAGACTAAGAAAGCAAGAAATGGGTCCCGGCAACAAGGCCTGATCAGGTACCCAGTACAAGGAAATCTCTGTAAACCGGAGACAAAGGAGAAAACCCAGTGGAAAAAACCCCTCTCCAAAAAGAGATATAAAAGCAAGCAAAGACAAAAGGCATGACTTCAAGAGACTCTCTCAAAGCCAGTAGTATTTTCCTAAGCGCTATTGGGAGCTTACCTAGTAACACATGTACTATTGTGAAAATCACCACAAATCTATTTTTTGTTAGGTCTAGCTCCCAGTATTGCTTGGTCAAATATGCATGTTTTTCACCTGTGCATATACCTTCTATGATCAACACTTATATGCATAGGTAATGAACATTTAGATTTGCCTAAGCTTTGATGAACATTCAGAGTCACGAGTCTTAAGATTGTACTTAATATAGCCAAGCTTCATTCAATGGTACATTCAAACATGAAACAAACCATTCTTAAACTAGATTAAACTAGTAAACCAAAGGACATACTAATTATAAGTAAACTAGTAAACCAAAGGACATGCTTTTACTACTAAGTCTCTATTTGTTGGGCATACTGATGAATGAATGCTCAATTGTTGTAATGGAAAAGCATCAGAACCATCCATTTCTAGAACTTGATTTTCTAGTCTAAATGATTTTTCTATAGTCGTAATGATTTTTCTAGAGCTTGATTTTCTAGTCTTAATGATTTTTCTATAGTCCTAATGAAATTTCTAGTCGTAATGATTTTTCTTTCGTCCTAATGTTTGTTGCTCTTGATAAATTAGGCCTTGAATTTGAATTTTTGTTCACTATTTTATTTTAGCTTGATATTTCATTCATTTTTCATATACACAGAGACTACACATGCTGATAACAAAATGAGCTATTTGATTATTCACTATTCATGATTGTAAATGGTCAATATTTATGATGTTACTCCTTGGTGTATTCCATTTTAAAAAAATCATATTTCTATGACTATGATAAATGTCCCTCTGTGGGCTTATGAACTATGGGCTTAGTTCCATGTTTTCTTTCATTCTTGCATTTGAAATGTTAAATATGGGCTGCATACAGAGGTATTATGTGTATCATTGTTGGTGATTATTTAATTATAATATTTTCTTTTTTATTTGTTTTTATTTGTTTTCTTGTTGTTTCTTTTCCATTTCTACAATATGGACATATACTTTGCTTTGAGCACTGTGCTTTATGTTGTGGGCTACAAGGCAGAGCCATTAGGCCTCCATGACAATCTAAAGCTATTTAGCCTATTGATAACCTTGGTATTTTGGACCACCCCTTGGAGGACAGGAACACCATAGAGATGTTCAATATTATTACCTTGGCTCATTTGAAGGCGGTTGTTTTTTTTTTCCTTGATGTTAGGGGTCCTATGGTTATAGCATTGCACAATAGGAAGCTCTGTTTCATAGTATAGAACCTTTGCTTGCCAATAAACCTCTTATTGTAGTTTGTAATAAGATTGATTTGCAACCACTAGAGACTACATGCTTGAAGAAGCAGTATATTTTAGCAAATGAAGAGTGGAAAGAAGATGATATTCCTAAGATCATGGATGGACAAAATGTTACAGACTTTATTGATCCAGATATCATGCAGAGGCTTGAAGAACTGGAGATGGAAGAAGGGCTTAGGATGGAAGATGAGGGTGACAAAATTGATGAGATGGGATAAGTGCAGTTGAACCCTGATGAAAAGGAAGCTTTGGTTGTAATTAGGAAGAAGAAGAAGATGCTTATCATCGAGCACAAATTGAAGAAGAGTACTACAAAGAGCACGCCTACTGTACCAAGGAAGTTTGACAAGAACAAGGAATATGGCTTAAACAGAATGGGAAGAAATATTTCTAGCTTAGGCTTGGATCTTTTGACAATTAGATTCATAATAAATGAAGCAGATGAGAGCTAAGAAATTAGCTTCCAAGAAAAATCTCGTAAATGAACTGTGTGTACCCCCAATTCCTATGCCCTTTGCGTGTACCTGAAGGATATATTTGAAACAACAAGGGTAAGGCTGAAAGAAGTTAATTTTCCATCACTAGATAGATCTTTAAGCCTTACCCTTGTGTTTCAAATTTATCCTTTGGGTACGCACAAAGGCCACAGGAATTGGGGTACACATAGTTCATTTATGGAATTTTTCTTGGGAAGCTAATTGCTCATCTGTCATCTACTTCATTGTTAAGAAGTTAATTGTCATAGGATCCATGCCTAGGCTAGAAATATGTCTTCCCAAACACATAAAAAACATACACATAAACATGTACAATAGCTGAGAAACATAAATGTAGATATCACAAAAGTCGAGAAACATAAATGTAGGCATCATGGTCACAATTTTTTGGAGACAACATAATTGAGTTGTATACCCAGACGATGCAAAACAACTTGTTGCCCAAAATTTCATTTCTATTCAATTCTGGTCATGGGATGAATTCCATCCCTGCATCACCATTTTAACCCTGTCAGGCCCCTCAAAAAATTTCATGGCCCTATGTCTTGTCCTTTGGCCTCTGCAATTCTCCAACTTCATGGTCTGCAAGTTTAAATTTAAACTAAAGTAGCTGTTGTCTCCCAAAAACCCTTAAAACCCTATGGCCTATTCTAATTTGCCGTTACCTTTTTTGGCCACTTAAGAGTTTTTTTTCCATGTGCACTTTTATCTCTCTTCAGTCACGGAATCTCTTATTCCTAGCGGCTTGGTCCTTAACACCCAGTGATCTGGCGAGCGGTTATAGTTCGATTGGTGGTCCTAGCTCATCGGTTAAACTGAACAATATAGATCTACGACTGGCACATGATCACATAGGCCAAGAATATTCCTTGTGATCATGTGATGGTTGTTGATCTTCATTGCCTCCAGAGTTTGGTTGTCAGGTGGGTCCTATGCTAGATGGTCTAAAGTGTACGTTTCTTATTGGTCAAAATCTTGTGATGTGGTGCCATGTCAAAGTAGGCCCGATGGGTTGTCAGTCGATGATGATATAATGAATATCATATGATCATGGAATACTCCAAGCCCATGTGATCATACACCAACCATTGATCTTACTTTATCTTTAGGCTCTGTCAGGTGGGTCCTTTCCTGGTGACGTGCTCATTCTTTATTGGCTGGTCAGACGATTGCTGGAATCTTTCAGTGGGACCATTGTCAAAGGATCTGCAGGGATGTCAATAGAATTAAGATCTACGATTGTCTTATGATCTCATAGAATCTTCTAACCCTATGAGGTCATGTGATGATCGTTCAATCTTTCAAGTGTTCAGGCTCTGTCTTGTGGGTCCGTCTGACATGGTTAGTTCTTATTGGTTAAGCGGGTATTATAGGTGGCATCTAGCGTGGCTCTGGATTATCTTAAGTGAGGTGGTAGAGGATTGAGGATCTACGGTTGTCTTATGATCTCATGGAATCTTTCAAGCCTTTGAGATCATGCGACAATCATTGATTGAGTATCAGCCTAAAAGGAAGCGGGTCAGTCTTGTGTCAACTAGATCCGAGCTGTCTACAATCAATCAATGGTATGATGAAATCTATCATATGGGCCCAAGTTTTTGGCTACAGTCATGTAATCACTAGGATAAATTGGAGTTAGATAAAAGGTCAGGCGATTCAGCAACAAAGGAAAAAGTGAACCTGAGGTTAAGTATGGGGTTAAGGTTATGAAATGAAAGTGATACCCAATAAAGTAAGAAGATCTAATTGTTGTGTTTTAAAGATGGGTCAAATTTAAATATTGGTCGTAGATAAAAAAGATTTAGTGCCACCTGTGATCATTTAAATCATTTTTCAAATTCAAATATCTGGAGAACCAAATTTGAATAGTTAGGGCGAGCTGAATTGTAGAGAGGGTAGATGAATCAAGGTAGCTTGTCCACAGGTAGATGTAGTACAGAGATGGATACGCAACATGTTATCTGATTGGTTGACATATTTCCATGACATTTATGATCAAAATTGACATAATTAGGGTTTTTTTTTATGAAAATCTGTAACCCTAGTTAGGTTTTGCTCCTGCCTGCGTGCAAAAGGAGATATATATATTAATTTTTGGAGCTTTTAGAGCTCAGAGTTGACAATTGTAAAAGAAGGATTTTCTCTTTCTCAGAATTTATCTGTGGCATTCTTTTTGCCCTCTGATTTCTACAGTTTGTAGCTTTCATTGACTATTTAGATATGGAAAAGTGTATTGTGACATTCTTTCATGTCCCATATACCTTCTTGTCTAAATTTTCTCTTATTGAATTCAATGTTTGAATGTTTTTAGTAGTATCTTGGTTTTCCTTGATCCCTCTTTCTTTCTGCAATTTATGTGTATGCCTATGTATGATTTGATTTGAATGCTCTTGTGGGTATACTTCCACCCCTGGCAATCTATCTCATTCTTATACCCAATTGTAGAGGCAAATGTCTATTTGTAGGTTATAGTTTGTGTCTATGTTCTTAGGAGTGCTATTGCCTTGTGAAATTCTCTCTTTCCCTGCATAGCATCTCTCTATTGTAGAAATTTCTATAAAATATTGATGCAAGCCTATTCAATGAGTTGTGATCTCCTAGACCTAAGCTTATGTATTGATTTCATCCTTTATACTGCAATTCATACCATATTTTCAGTGTATCACCTAGTAGGTAGTTTTCTTTCAAGTTACTTTCCCTTTCAGCATTCCTTCTATCCCTTTCCCCTCAAAGATTTAATTTCCTGTCAAGAAGCAAATTAAGGTGATTGTCCAAGAGGAACCAACCTAGAACCTGGAGGTCTCATCTTAGTTAGCACAGGTCCCACAACCTAGAGATGATTCCCATGTTATACTAGGTTATCAAGACCAAGAGAGCTTGAAACAAGGGTGCAAACTTAGTGTATAACAATTTTTGGCATGCCTGGTGGGGACTAAGGTTCATATTTATGTTCAAAGGTGTTGTTATAAGTCCAAGGATTCAGATTCAAAGATACCTCACCTTGGGTGTAACAATTCTAATAGCAAAAGAGGTTCATTTTGAAAAGATTATTCTATCTCTGATATACTGATTACATAATATAGACTTTTAGAAGTCTTTCTATCAAGTATATATGGTGACTCCACTGATTTCACAAATCCAGGCTAAACTTGTTCAAAGTTTATGAGAAAGATTGAGACTAGAAGCTCTAAGCCTACTTAATTTGCAAAGTTGCTCTTAAAAAGAGGCTACAAAGGTAGATCAACTTAGAGAGCATCTCTTGCAAGGAGAGTATAGTCTACACCACTTGATACTTCAGAAAGGAGACCTTTTCCCTTTCATCTCAGAAGAAGAGGGAGATCTCTAACCAGAGATCTAGAAGAAGATTCAAATCTAGTATCAAATACAACTCACATAGTTGTCACTCAGCAAATTTCAGTCCCTACAATGGCTAGACAGTTTTCTTTTGCACCTTTCAACCAAGTGAGTCCATTAACCTTTGCTCAACATCATGATGTGCCCTTGGTGGCACTAAAGAGTCTAACTGATTTCACAGGTGAAGGACAAACTACAACTTTTGAGCATATAAGAGATGTGACTACCATTTGCAATATACACAACATAACTCAAGAAGATGTGGCCACCAAATTATTAGCAGCCTCTCTCAAAGGTAAGGCTTTTGAATGGTTTAGAACTTTAACTATTGGTTCCATTACTTCATGGGATGAATTAGGAGATGCATTGAGTAAGCATTTTGAGGATAAATCAGACAACTTGTCTTTGGTTGAGCAATTGACAACCATTAAAAGAGACCCTCAAGAACAAATGACAGATTATAATAATAGATTCCTCAAGACATGGAATAGAATTCTAGTCTTTGTGAGGCCATCATCTAATCATGCTTTCCTATACTTATTCCAAAGCTTGAATAGCCAAATCTCTATCATGATCCAATCTATGGGTGGTACCTCTTTACCCCAAACTTTTAACACAGCTGTCAGAGCTGAAAATTGTTTAATTTAGGTAGGTATGATAGCTAGAAGGCCACCCATGCCCATCTTTCCTAGCCTTCAACCTGTTACACCTACACAAGTACCCCCATTTACCCCTTTTCCCACCATATTAGTAGCTCAGGCTAGTACTAGTGGTCAAGAACTAAAAACAAGTTTCTCTCAAGAGTTGCAAGAAATAAAGAATAGTCAACAAACTAGTCAGCAAGAAATGACAAACTTGCTGCAAACTTTGACTAAAGAGGTCACAAACCTAAAGAGACAAGGGCAAGGAATTAGACCACCCTTTCAGCCACAAGGCCAAAGTCCTAATCAATAATATCAGAATCAGGGATAGCCTTGTCAACAAAATAGGCCACCATACCAAGGAGGTTATCAAGGGCAAAGACAAAATTTCAATCAAAGACCATTCCAACCATACAACCCTGCACCTCTTAATTCTATGAATCCAGTTAGGGACATGGTCCCTAGTCAAAATAATATGGCTATGGACAATGAATGGTGTTTCCCTTGTAATCAGCCTCATAATCAGGCTACATGTTCAAATGGATGGATGAACCAAGCACTAATAGTTCAAAATGCCTCACAAGCTCAATCAAAGGCTTCTTCCAGTGGATCAGTTCCTCAACAAGAACCACAAGATAATGAGACTACTCTCTTCAATTGGGAGCAGCAAGACTTCAATGGAGTCATTGGTGAACCTTCCATTTCTACCAACACAAGGTCAAAGAGAAGAGCTCAAGATATGGAGCGAGCAGACTCTGGGACCAAAGCCACTGCATTTGTAGAGCCAATACAGCAAGCTACTCCTATCACATTCAAGAAGGCTCCTGCCATGACAAGCAAAGAAGGCCAAACTCTCAAAGAAGTAGAACCCATCATATTAAAAGCACAACAAAGAGTACACACTGTGGCACCTTTCAACATTGTAGGAAACATGAAGAAGGTGAACATTACTATGTCTATGTGGGACTCTTTGGCTATTCTAGGGCAACCTGAGATTTTGAAGAGAGCTATGACTGAAATGAATACTCCTCAACATACAAAAGAAGCTGCAAAGCCAGTGTTGGTCAACATTGATCAAGAAAAGGAGGCTCCAAGTTGCAACTCCAAAAGAAATACCACTCAAGGTAGGAACTCAAAACCACCTCCCTTTTATGTATCCTTAATTATTGGAAAATCCTTAGTACATAATTGTATGGTAGATAGTGTGTGTGTGAAATTTGTACCTGATCTATAGACACAACACTTCAGTAAAACATTAGAGGTTAGCAAAAATAAAATCGTGCAAAATTGAAATCTAATCTAACCAAGTGATTTACTACCTTCTAATAGGTGCGAGATTGATGTTCTCAGATTGTTATCGAGATCAGTGACCTAGATGACACCTAAATGAAGGATTTGAATGCAATTGATCTAGATATGAACTTGAATGCAATTAAGCTATTTTTTTGGATTTTAGATGCAATGATATGAAAACTTAATATGGAATCTATGGTAATATGGAAATCAATATGCTAAAATGATCTAACAATGATATGAAAAAGAATCTAAATGAATGTTAAAAAAATAAACAAATTGATCTCACAATAGCCTTGATTCGCAATAAGCTTTGATTCACCAAATTCTAATTCTTCAAAATAGTTGTGCAATTCGTAGATGACTTTGGTAAAGTAAGCTTGCAAAATTATGAGATTCTGTGGATTTGAGAGATGATTTGTGAAGAGCTAAAGCCTTGATTTTATAGAAATCCAGGTTTGGAGGTGCATGAAAAAAAGCCATAAATCACTCAAATAACTCAACTTGATTTTTGAGTTATTTTTAAATAAAGATAATTTAATTCACAAAAACATGCAAATCATGCAAAAATAGCTTTTTAACTCAAATTAGAGTTTAGATCAGCTTTTTGAACTCCAAAAGGATGTTGACTTCTAAAAAGTCAACACTTTGCATTGATTTTCTATTTTGGAGTTTAACTGTTTCTTTTGAATGTGCATAATAATTATGAATTAATTAAATAAAGTGATTTATGCTCAACTTAACTGATTTTTGAAAATAAATAATTGATTTATGGGTTAATCAATTATTTAATCAAACTTTTATTAAAAAATATAGTATTAAATAATGACAACTTGCTTTAATTAATTAAATAAAAATTTAATCAATTATTCATAAGATATTGGATTTATTGTCAAAATTAAATAATACAATTAATAATAGATAGAATTAAATTTAATTACACAATTAAGTGGTAAGATATTAAATCTAATTAATTAAATATGAAAATATTCAATTAATCAAACTTAGGATAAATGTGATTTATTGCCAAATAATCATTAAATTAAAGATAATTAAGATAATTAAGAATATTGCTAGGAATATTCCCCGATGCAGAATTTAAGATAATCAATTATGATTCGATGATGTTTAGATGTGCCTTAGGTTAGGACTTCGATGTTGATTTCGTTCGAATTGTTGATATAGGAGATTAAAGAACTTATAGCCCATTTTTGGAGTATTACAGATAGTGGAGCTACTAGTACTGTAATGCCCAAAAAGGTGGTTGACCAATTAGGACTTAAATATGAACCCCTCCAAAATAAGGTTACACAACCTAATGGATCCTCAATTAATACTATAGGTATTGCTAAGGATACCAGTCTAATCCTTCATGGTAGTCCTAATTTCTCTATCCTACTTGATATATACATCATAGATCTCCCTGCTTTATTTGCCATATGTCTATCAAGGGAGTTCATAGCCAAAATAGGAGGCTACCTTTCTTCTGATTGGTCTCACATGCTTTTTCACACAAGATATGGTACCAAGGTCACGATTAAATTAGAATCATTAGCAGCACACCACATAGAACCATATGTGTCCAATACCATCAATGCAAGCTGCCCTATATTTGATGACAGTGATTTCCCAACTATCAGAGAAGCAAACACTAAGACATAAAGTATCCCTGATATTTTCTTAGATAAACTAGAATCAGAAAATGCTTCTGAAGCCCAAGAGAATGTTATCTGGGATGCTGGTTTGGGGAGTTATTTGATACAATAAAGTGGATCCACAGAGCCAAGTCTTCTCAAGGAAGACACTGATTTAGAGGATCAGAGCAATCAGGTTTGGGAATTGTTTTTTGATGGAGCTAGAAGTAGACATGGTTCTAGTGGTGGTGCTATGCTAGTGTCCCTAAAAGGAGAAAGATATTATATAGCTTTCAGATTCAGTTTCTCCTGCACTAGCAACACTGCAGAATATGAAAGCCTAGTGAATGGACTGGAGTGGGCTAGAAAGAGAGGGCTTAAGGCCTTAAAGGTTTATGGTGATAGTGAGTTAGTAGTTAGCCAAGTGAGAGGGATAAGTGCAACTAAAAATGACACATTGAGAGCATACAAACATAGAGTTTGGGATGCAATTGAAGACTTTTGTGCTTTCAATATTGTTGCTATCCCTAGGAAGCTAAATCAAAATGCAGATAGATTAGCTATTGTTGGGTCTCAATATGACATCCCCAATAGAATTTCAAAAGAAATAGACCAACAACATGTCAAAGTGATTGTCAGACCCTCTATCCCTGACAATGATACTAATTGGCAAGTGTTTGACAATGATGAGCAAATTCTACAGTTCTTGTTTAAAGAAGATGTCTTCTCAAAACATAACCAAGATAGGCTATCACAAAACTATGGTGACCAAGTGATACAACTTAAGTCTAATAAGATGCCTAGAGGTCTTCTCACCTTAGAGACTATCTTCAACAAGGATGATCAAGTTAAGAAAAATAAAGCTGGCCTGGTACTTCAACAAGAACATTGTGTTGAATTAGAGTTGGAACCAGGTAAAAGTTTACAATTTGGAAAGGTAAACACTAATTTGGAAAAGCAAGCTTACACTCAATTATTTAGAGAATTCAGTGATGTTTTTGCATGGCAATATGAAAACCTCAAAGGTTTTAATCCAGCCCTTGCTCAGCACACTATTGAATTAGAACCTAATGCCAAACCAGTGAGACAAAAACAAAGGCCTGTTAATCTTAAGCTTGAGCCACTTATGCATAAAGAAGTGCTCAAATTGATAGAAAGTGGTATCATCTACCCCATTAAGCATACTAGTTGGGTTTCCAACCTTGTTCCTATAAGGAAGAAGAATGGGGAGTTGAGGTTATGTGTTGACTTTAGGGATCTTAACAAAGCTTCATTAAAGGACCGCCATCCATTACCCTCTATGGAAAAAATCTTACAATGTGTCTCTAGATCCGAGAGATTTTCATTATTGGATGGCTATTCAGGATACAACTAGATCCTAGTTAATGAGGAGGATCAATATAAGACTACATTTACAACCAAGTGGGGAACCATGGCTTATCAAAAGATGCCCTTTGGTTTGTCAAATGTAGGTGCTACATTTCAAAAGGCAGTGGATATGGCCTTTAAAAGCCTCATGTACAAATTTGTACTGGTCTACTTAGATGACATAACTGTCTATTCTAAACATGCAGCAGATCATATCAGACATCTGAGGAAAATCTTTGAAAGATGTAGAGAGTTTGGGATATCTCTTAATCCCAAGAAATGTGTGTTTGTAGTGCATGAAGGAAAATTGCTAGGATATATAGTATCAAAGAAAGGAATTACAGTAGATCCTGAAAGGATTGCAGCCATTCTAGAGCTACCATTGCCACATCATAAGAAAAGTCTCTAATCTTTCATAGGAAAGATTAATTTTGTTAGGCGTTTCTTGCCTAATATTGTAGATTTATTGAAGCCTTTGTCAGCCATGTTAAAGAAGAGTTCAACTTTCAACTGGACTAAATAAGGCAAAGCCAATTTCCAAGCTATCAAAGAGGCCTTGATTGAAGCTCCTTCTCTCTTAAACCCAAATTTCAATAAGGATTTTATCCTTTATGATTATGGAGGTCAAGATGCTATATCTTCTATGTTGACTCAAGAAAATTTAGAAGGGTTGGAGCAGCCTATTGCTTTCTTCAGCAAAGGTTTAGAAGAATATGAACAAAGATACTCTTTTGTAGAGAAACATGTACTTGCTATGGTGAAGAGCCTTAAAAAGTTTAGACACCTATTGACCCATAACAAGGTACACTTGAAGGTTACTCATCCACATGTCAAAGAATTTTTTCCTCCAAGGACCTAAATGAGAAAAGAGCTAGTTGGATTACCAAGGTAATGGAATATGACATTGATGTCCAAACCACCAAGCTGGTTAGAGGAAGAGGTCTTTGTGAGCATTTGGTAGGGGATGAAAGTTCAAAGAAAATAGAGCAAACAAATGCATCTCTGGTTGTGCATGATTCAAAGGAACATACCAAAGCATTAGGTTGGTTGCCTAATATGGTTCATTACTTGAAGATAGGACAATATCCTGTAGACCTAGATTTAGAAAAAAGAAGATATTATAGGTTACAATCTACTCCTTTTGTGCTGATAGATGAGGTTCTTTTTAGAAAGGATCACAATGGTGTCCTTTTAAGATGTATTGATTCAGAAAAGATAGCCAATGTCCTATTTGAATTTCATGATGGATCTTATGGAGGTCACTTTTCTCCTAGGACTACTACTTTTAAAATCATGAGGGCTAGCTACTATTGGCCATCTATCTTTAAGGATAGTCATGATTATGTGATAAAATGCATCAAATGTGCTATGTTTGTAGGAAAAGAAAGGCTTGCAGCTCTGCCCCTTCAGCCAATCAAAATAGAACAACCATTCATGAGATGGGGCATAGACTTTATTGGTATGATCAATCCTCCATCTAGTGTAGGACACAGGTGGATAATCACTACTACTGATTATTTCACTAGATGGACAGAGGTAGTTGCCTTAAAAGAATCAAATGAGAGTGTTGTCTTAAGTTTTTATGATGATATAATTCACAGATTTGGCACTCCAGACTCTATAATATCAGATAATGCATTGGCATTCATAGGCCTTAAAGTCTCAGAATGGGCAATTAGAAATGGCATCTATCTGAATACAAGTTCAAATTACTACCCTCAAGGCAATGGTTTGGCAGAATCAACTAACAAGAATCTGATTAGGATAATCAAGAAAACTCTGCAGGATAACCAAAGAGATTGGCATACTAATTTAAAGTCTACCTTGTGGTTAGACAGGATTACTCCAAAGAAGATCATTGGGAATTCTCCTTACATTTTAGTGTATGACAGAGAGGCTAAGCTATCCATTTCAATTGAATTACCAGCTTTGGACTTGGCCACTCAATATGCCATGTTTGAAGAAGGAGATCCCTTACAAATTAGGTATGCTCAACTGATGGAGTTAGAAGAACTCAGAGACAAATCCATGAAAGATATGGAGTTCCATTAGGATCAGAAAAAGAGGATTTTTGATAAAAGAACCAGGGCTAGAAGCTTCAAAGTTGGAGATGTAGTTCTCAAGTGGGATGAATTCAGATCAAAGCCTAGTAGACACACAAAATTTGAGTCCTTCTGGGGTGGACCATTTTTTATTATAGAGTGGAAGGGGCCTAATGATTTTCAGCTATCAACTATTGGAGGAGATGCCTTGCCTATTTCAGTTAATGGTTTCCACTTGAACCCTTGCTTTGAGGTTAATCCCTCCTTGTAAATCTCTATGAATATGTTTCTTGCTTTCTTTCCTTTCTTTCTAGGTTAATTTGTCCTACTTTCCAAGAAGTGCTCATGCACAGTCTTTTTGTCCCTCTAGCTCCAGGTCCCTCTCTGTTAGGAAAGTTTTATATTTCAAGTGATGACCCCATGCCCAATGGATAGTTTAAGGCCACTGATCATGTCTAGCAGGCTGACATCCAATAGAAATCGCCAAAATGTTGCCCAAAATTTCATATCTATTCAATTCTAGTCATGGGCTGAATTCCATCCCTGGATCTCCATTTTAACCCTACTAGGCCCCTCAAAAAATTTCATGGCCCTGTGTCTTGTCCTCTGGCCTCTGTAATTCTCCAACTTCGTAGTCAACAAGTTTAAATTTAAAATAAAGTAGTCGTTGGCCCCAAAAATCCCCTAAAACCCTATGACTTGTTCTAATTTGCCATTACCTTTTTCGGCCACTTAAGAGTTCTTTTTCCATGTGCTCTTTTATCTTTCTTCAATCGCAAAATCTCTTATTCCTCATCGCTTGGTCCTTAACACCCAGTGATTTGGCGAGCAGTTATGGTTCAGTTGGCGATCCCAGTTCAGCGGTTAAAGTGAACAATATAGATCTATGGATAGCGCATGATCGCATAGGCCAGGAATATTCCTTGTGATCATGTGATGGCCATCGATCTTCATTGCCTCTAGAGTTTGGTTGTCAGGTGGGTCCTATGCCAGATGGTCCAAGGTGTACATTTCTTATTGGTCAAAAGCTTGTGATGTGGTGCCATGTCAAAGCGGGCCCGGTGGGTTGTCAGTTGATGATGATCTAATGACTGTCGTATGATCGCATGGAATATTCCAAGCCCATGTGATCATACACCAATTTTTGATCTTACTTTATCTCTGGGCTCAGTCAGGTGGGTCCTTTCCTGGTGACATGCTCATTCTTTATTGGTTGGCTGAATGACAACTAGAATCTATCAGCGGGACCATTGTCAGAGGATCTGCAGGGATTTTAGTAGAATTAAGATCTACGGTTGTCTTATGATCTCATAGAATCTTCTGACCCTATGAGATCATGTGATGATCATTCGATCTTCAAAGTGTTCAGGCTCTATCTTGTGGGTCCGTCTGACATGGTTAGTTCTTATTGGTCAAGTGGGTATTACAGGTGGCATCTAGCATGGGTCTGGATTATCTTAAGTGAGGTGGCAAAGGATTGAGGATCTACAGTTGTTTTATGATCTCATGGAATCTTTTGAGCCTTTGAGATCATGCGACAATCGTCGATTGAGTATCAGCCTAGAAGGAAGCGGGTCGGTCCTGTGTTAGCTAGATACGAGCTGTCTATAGTAGATCAATGGTATGATGGCATCTATCAGATGGGCCTGAGTTTGTGGTTGTAGTTGTGTAATCTCCAGGATAAACCAAAGTTAGATAAAAGGTCAGGTGATTCAGTGACAAAGGAAAAAGTGAACCTGAGCTTAAGTACGGGGTTAAGGTTATGAAATGAAAGTGGTACCTGGTAAAATAAGAAGATCTAACAGCTGCATTTTAAAGATGGGTCAAATTTAAATATTGGTCATAGATACAAAATATTTAGTGCCACTTGTGACCATTTAAATCATTTTTTAAATTTAAATATCTGGAGTACTAGATTTGAATAGTTAGGGTGAGCCGAATTGCAGAGAGGGTAGATGAATCAAGGCAGCTTGTCCGCAGGTAGATGCAGTATAGAGATGGACACGCAGCATGTTATCTAATCAGTTGAGATATTTCCATGCCATTTATGATCAAAATTGACATAATTAGGGTTTTTTTTTATGAAAATCTATAACCCTAGTTAGGTTTTGCTCCTACCTACGTGCAAAAGGAGATATATATATTAATTTTTAGAGCTTTTAGAGCTCAGAGTTGACAATTGTAAAAGAAGGATTTTCTCTTTCTCAGAATTTATCTATCACATTCTTTCTGCCCTCTGATTTCTACAGTTTGTATCTTTCATTGACTGTTTAGATATTACAAAGTGTATTGTGACATTCTTTCATGTCCCATATACCTTCTTGTCTAAATTTTCTCTTATTGAATTCAGTGTTTGAATGTTTTCAGTAGTATCTTGGTTTTCCTTGATCCCTCTTTCTTTCTGCAATTTATGTGTATGCCTGTGGATGATTTGATTTGAATGCTCTTGTGGGTATACTTCCACCCCTAGCAATCTGTCTCATTCTTATACCCAATTATAGAGGTGAATGTCTATTTGTAGGTTATAGTTTGTGTCTAAGTTCTTAGGAGTGTTATTGCCTTGTGAAATTCTCTCTTTCCCTGCATAGCATCTCTCTATTGCAGATCTTTCTATAAAATATTGATGCAAGCCTATTCAGTGAGTTGTGATCTCCTAGACCTAAGCTTATGTACTAATTTCATCCTTTATACTGCAATTCATACCATATTTTTGGTGTATCACCTAGTAGGTAGTTTTCTTTCGAGTTACTTTCCCTTTCAGCATTCCTTCTATCCCTTTCCCCTTAAAGATGTACTTTCTTGTCAAGAAGAAAATTAAGGTGATTATCTAAGAGGAACCAACCTAGAACTTGGAGGTCTCATCTCAGTTAGCATAGGTCCCACAACCTGGAGATGATTCCCATGTTATACTAGGTTATCAAGACCAAGAGAGCTTGAAACAAGGGTGCAAACTTAGTGTATAACACAACTACTACTCCTTCATTCCGGAGGAGTAGTGGGTATACCACTCAATTATGTTGTCTCCAAAAACTTGTGACTATGATGTCTACATTTATGTTTCTCATCTGTTGTGTCCTAGAACCCCTTTATGACCCTTTATGACCCCTAAGAATACACATCTTAGAGGTCTTAAAATTTCATAAAGGCTCATAAGAGGCTCATAGGAGAGGCTAGATGAGCTTCCTCCTTCATGTGGTTGGCCCTGTTAAGTAAAGAATGTTAAAATATTCTTGAAACAAAGAGAAGCTCAATAATTTAAGGTCTCAGTCCATGGAGATGGTGAAAAATGATGGGAATCAATGTTGGAGAGTTTTTAGATACTGAGAAGACGTATATGTAGTGGAGGCCAAAAGGGATTTTTGTGGAGATTTTCTAGATGTGGAGATTTTCTAGAGAGGGTTTCTAGATTGAGTACTAGTACAGAGATGATGATTCAGTACTACATCTATAAAACCTTCACAAATATCCCTTTTTTGGCCTCCACTCATACCTCTTCTTAGAATCTAGAAACTTTGGATATTGTTTCTCATCCATGCATGAAATGTTCTAGTGATTGTATAAAATTTACTTTTGTGAGTCTGGGATCAATTATGAGAAGGTAAATAAGATAATTTTACTGTATCTTTCATTTCTTTTATCCATTCATATATTCTGCTTTCTCTTATATTAGATATTGTGCAATGTACATAAAGGTAATGTGGTGATTATTCTCAACAATCGACAGGTATAAGTCTTCCAACCCCTGTGTGTGTGAAAATTATACCTGATCTGTAGACACAACACTCAGTAAAACATTAGAGGTTAGCTATAATCAAAATCGTGCAAAATTGAAAGCTATCTAACCAAGCGATTTACTGCCTTCTAATAGGTGCGAGATTAATGTTCTCAGATTGTAATCGAGATCAGTGACCTAGACGACACCTAAATGAAGGATTTGAATGCAAAAGATGGATATGAAATTGAATGCAATTAATCTATATTTTTGATATTTTCTATGCAATAAGAATGAAAACTTGATATGAATCTATGCTAATATGAAAAACTTGATATGAAATGAATGCTAAATGATCTAACAATGAAGATTCTAACAATGATATGAAAACTATGAAATTCTATGCTAAGATATAAAAACTATGCAATTGAAATTGATCTCACAAAGCTTTGAATTCGCAAGTTGATTCCTCAGCCTCTAATTCTCCAGCGTGATTGTGCAAAATATGAGATGATTTGTGAAGAGCTGAAGCCTTAATTTATAGAAATTCAGGGCTTTGGAGGTGCATGGATAAAAGCCATAAATCACTCAAATAACTCAACTTGATTTTTGAGTTATTTTTAAATAAAAGATAATTAACTCACAAAAACATGCAAAAGCTAAGTTTTAACTCAAAATAGAGTTTAGCTTTAATTGATAATTGATAGTTGTTTGCTTTTATGATTGTGCATGTTTTATTTATGAATTAATTTAATAATAAAGTGATTTATTTCCAACTTAACTGCTTTTTGAAAATAAAATAATTAATTTATGGGTTAATTAACTATTTAATCAAAATTTTATTAAAAATTATATTATTAAATAATGACAACTTGCTTTAATTAATTAAATAAGAATTTAATCAATTATTCATATGATATTAGATTTATTGTCAAAATTAAATAATACAATTAATAATAGATATAATTAAATTTAATTACACAATTAAGTGGCAAATATTAAATCTAATTAATTAAATATGAAAATATTCAATTAATCAAACTTTAGGATAAATGTGATTTATTGCCAAATAATTATAAAATTAAAGATAATTAAGTTCATTAGGAATATTACTAGGAATATTCTCCGATGCAAAATTTAAGATAATCAATTAGATTTGATGATGTTTAGATGTGCCTTAGATTAGGACTTTGATGTCGATTTCATATGATTTGATGATATAGGAGGTTAATGAACTTATAGCCCATTTTTGGGGTATTACATTTTGCCCCTCTTTGAATTACTGTGTAAAGCGCAGTGGTTCAAAGATAGTCTGTGTTTGATAAAGATATGAAACTGATTCAAAAGATAAACCGATTGAAAGATATTGAGATAGGAGGTCCTGAATGACCAGAGATAATGTTTACTATAGCAGCAAATGAACCTATGATTGTGAAAAAGTGTCAAAATGCCTGATTCTGAACCTTAGGATTGATAAGAAGTGAGTGACCCGTTCTAGACTCGATTGTCTTAGCAGAACTAGCAGGTATCACATCCGAATCCTTTAGTTGCCGAAGAACAAAGGAAAGAACACTATGATCTAATGGTTGCAAAAACTGATACAGTTTACAAGATTAAGAGAAGACCAGATTGATATGGATCGATGAATCTGATATGCCCCAAGTGATAATAGATTTGCCCCTAGCGATGAGGACTTTTGATGAATCAGTGACTAGACGTGATTGTTTGTCTTGATCACTGATGAAAGATATTGATAGACTTGATCGATAGAATTTGATTTACAGACTTTGAATGATGTGCAATACCATGCCCCCTTCGGGATTAAAATTGAAATCTGACAAGAAAAGTCAGCGTTATAGTTTAGAAGCATGTTAATTGATTTGAGAAGTGGTTATACACGTCTGAGAATGCATTCTGCATCGTTGGAAGGTCCCAAAAGACCAAGTTTGACTAGGTTTTACCATGAGTTGACCATGGTTGACCAAGTTGAAATTTTGATAGTTTGATGTAAGATAATCAGTTAAGTTGAATACTAGATTTCTGTGATGATTGAAGGTCGAATATGCAAGTAGTTAATAATATGAATGATCTCAGATTTGAATTTTGATCCCGAAAAAGGATTCTACTTGCTATTTCATTGGAGGAACCTTCGTGTGAGATTCAGCTCTTGTTAGACTTGAAGATGCGATTTGAAAAATCATTTAAGCATTGAAGTTCGTTTAATCATTGTGAGATCATGTAAACATGCAAAATGCCCAGAGACATGCAAAATGAAATGCAACCTAAGACCTAGGACTTAGTCACTGATCATATGTCGATTTGTTATCATCATTGAACTTTTAGGTAACCGGATAAATCAATACAATGCCCACTAGCCATGAAACCATAGACATATGAATATTGATTTGTAACGCTCAAGAACCAATACAACATCCCCTAGCTAGGCAACCATGGACATATGAATATTGATTTTGTTTTCGAAATGTCGGATTAGATATAAGCACCAAGGCACAAGCGCTAGGATGACCTGAATATCATGTCCATTTTGATATAGAAATTTGTACAAGCATCAAAACATAAACGTCGTGATGACCTGAGTATGCCTTGCATTGCAAACACATCAAACAGTCAAGAGATCATTCTAAATCCAATGTGAATTACCCGTAGTGACCCTTTATCGTTCACATCCTTAGGCAAGATTGTGTTCCATAGTAGGAGAAAGAACTTACTCAAAAAGATAATAGTTAGATCAAACTTCCTTGAATTGTCTGGGTATCAATGGTCGAGGTACGCATGGCCATCCAATTCGAGATAGAGGCTCTTACAGTTGGACACCATTTCAATCCAAAATTTCCAAAGATGTTAGATTTTCACATACAAGCAGAAGACAAAGAAAAGATTATGCCCCTAGTCATCACTCTCTAAATCCTATAAAGGACATCATTGAAGAGCTCGAAGGGACACAATATGCAGAAATCTCAATGCGGATCAGCAAGAATACAAGGAGATAAAAGCATGTAAAAAAAGCACAGATTGTTTTCAGTTGAGTTTTGATGTTTGATTGTTGTTGATGCAAAATCCTTTCTGGAGACGAGATTAACTGACTGACTCAAATGAAGCTTCAAAGGACTCTGGCTAGATATGACACTTCTAAGATACATTGGAGACTATAAGATATGACATTGATTGCCCCCAAGTTTGAACATTGATAGGATACAGACGCTTGAGCTGATTGGTGTACAGACCGACTTATTGAAACCAGGATATGCAGAAACAAACCGGGAGATATGTACAAATGAAAGCAAGACTGAAAGCTGGGAAAGACCAAGATTGTGCTGATAGATGGAGCATTTGGAACAAGTGGCGCCTGTTTGCCAGGTTTTCACCATCTTGGTAGAGATTCTATTTTTGCTACCGAGGTGCCTGTTTCCAGGTTTTCACCAAGGCACTTTTTCTTTCTTTTTTCATTTTTTTGTATTTTTTATTTTTTCAATTTTTTTGTACTTTTGATTTTTTTCAATTTTTTTGTACTTTTGATATTTTTTGATTTTTTTGTACTTTTGTGAATCATCAAGGCACCTATTGCTAGGTTTTCACCAAGATGTTCATTTTTTCAGGACTTTTTCTGATTTTTAAGATTTTTTTCAGGACATTTACCAAGCACTGAATGCCTTAGGCGTAGAATTTCTTCAGATGGAGAATGTTGATTGGTTCTCAGAGCTGTTCTCCTTCAGTCGTTGAGAGTTGATAGACACCAGAGCCAAAAGTAGCAGTGATAACAAAGGGACCCAACCAATTGGGTTCAAACTTCCCCTTGCGTTCTCGATGTGATTGATTTTTAGGATTTTCTCTCAACACTAGATCGCCAACCTGAAATTCTCTATGTCTGACTTTCTTGTTGTAGCCTCTAGACATTCTTTTCTGATACACTCTGAGATGATCATACGCTGCTTGTCTACGCTCATCTAGTAGTTCAAGTTCTTGTAACCTCGACACTCTGTAGTCTTCATCAGTGACAAGTCCATGCGTTCTGATCCTGAGTGATGGGATTTCAACCTCAATAGGCAGTACCGCTTTAGACCCATAAACAAAAGAAAAAGGTGTAGCCCTAGTAGGTGTTCTGATACTTGTTCTGACAATCATTTTGATACTTGTTCTAATACTAGTTCTGATACTGATTCTGATACTGATTCTGATACTAATTCTGATACTAATTTTGATAATTGTTCTGATACTGGTTCTGATACTGATTCTGATACTAATTCTGATAATTGTTCTGATACTTGGGATACTTGATAGCATCTTTTTCCATTACAAACTCCCAAGCAAGATCATATCGTGCAGTCCCAATGTCTAGCAAGGTGGAGAACAAGAGAGATTCGCAAGCTAGTGGAAGAGATGGAAGATAAGAGAATGAAGGAAAATGAAGGGAAGAAATCCTCAAGGGGAAACTCCTCAAGAATACCCAAGCTAGGGAAAAATTGTCATGTAAAGAACATTTGGACAAGCAATGAAAGGCCATCATAGGATAAGTCACAATAGTGTAATGCCAAAGAGCAAGAAAGGATGCAGTCCAAAAGAGTAGACATGTCAAGAGGCTTCATAGCACTGTGTTTTACTCTTTTTTTTTTTTTTTATTAGATCAAGACCAAAGGGGAAAAGGATAGCAATAGGCAAAAATGAATGGAGGAAGATGGATATGAAGGCTAAACATGGAAGGAATGAAAGCAAGATCATCATAAGATAGCTCACAAAATAGCCAAATATTCGTGTATAGATCAACATTGTCAAGATCAAAGAGAGAAGATGGAATGGATGAAATATGTAGAAGAACTACGCATGATGCCTGATTGCCAAGTTTTCATCATGGTACTTATCCAAGGCGCCACAAGGGAGTGGTTTTCACCATAGGATGAATTTATTTCTCTTTACTTTTGCTACCAAGGCACCTGTTTCCAGGTTTTCACCAAGGCACATTTTCAATTTATTTTATTTTTTATTTCTTTTTTTTTTTTTAAGAAGGCAAGCTTTTTATGTAATGCTCCTTGAAAGGATAAACAATGATATGCCAAAGATTCAAAATGATATGCTCAAAGATGCTGATAGGGAAAGGGAGATGGAAGAGAAAAATGGAGGATAAAGTTTTATGTAAAGCAAGTGAGGTTGGAAGATAGGAGGAATAGGCAAATGAGGAAAAAGGATAGAAGGTAGAAGGATAATGAATGGAAGGATTGTGAAAGGGTAGATGGAAAGGAAGGCAAGATCAATGTAAACACACACCCTGAAGGGTGGAGGAAACATGAATGAAGGAATACGTGAAGGAATATGGCGAATGGATAGCAGAGGTTGAGGTTTGGGCACATGAAATGGAAGAATATTTTTGGAAGGAGATGTAGTGGAAGCCTTTGGAAGCTTGAATGTCAATTTCACTTTTTGTTCAACACCAGACTCTTTCAAGAGAGACTTTGGAATCCATATAGTCGTAGGCTTTTTATTTCCTTTTGATGATTTAGAGATAATATCTTGAATGATGGATTTTGGAACCCATACTTGTCTTGTAGTTTTTTTCTTAGATATCTCTTTGGACTTTATGCTTCCATGTCTATTAGAGGAGACATGGTGATCTTTTTTTGATGGATTCTTGTATTGCTTCTTTTTCTTGTATTGAACATTTAAGTTACTTCCAAAGGACTTGGGACTTGTGGAAGGAGGATACGACTGGTTTAGATGGGTGGGTGGATGAAAAAGATTCAAGGGTATGCATCTATGTTGATCTTGAGGAAAGATGGGAGATGGAGGGATGTAAGGACCCAAGATGGATGCCAAATTAGGAGAGTTAGGAGGGGAAAGTGAAAGGACATAAGGACCCAAGATGGAAGGAAGGTGTGAAGCTCTTAGTAGTGGTGGAAGAGGTCCAAGGATGGAAGTGGAAGATGCAAAAGGATAATCAATAAGTTCGTTAGCATCTATATGACAACCAAGGATATCAGCATCTTTAGAGTGAGCATTAGAATTTTCAATAGGATCCTGGGCATCTTGAATAAGAGCATTTTCTTTGATAGGATCATTCAAAGCTTGCGAAGACTTAGGAAGAGTAGAAATTGGAAGTGAACATGGAGTGGTAGAACAAGAAGATGAAAGACTTTGATCTTGACAAGGATCTTCGGATAGCATAAGTGCATAATTTTTCTTTTGATTTTCAATAGGCTTAACATTGGAAGGAACACTATTTTTACCAACCTTAATGGAAGTATCATCTTTGGAAAGTGCAAGTGTAGTAAGGTTATTTTGATTGTCAATAAGCTCAACAGTGTAAGTAGTAGCTTGATCTTGCTTAGTCGAAGACTTAAGACATGGTGGAATGCATGAAAAAGGGGGTACAGGATCAAAAGAACCCTGAGGTGGATAAAAGACATCGTGAAAAAGAGTGGATGACATGGAGGCTTCTTGATCTTGATCTTTCTTTATGTTCTTTTCTTCATCATTTTTAGAGTCCTCTTGACATGGAGCCACATCTAAGGACAAGGAAGCATGTTGGGATTGTATGGATGACTTTGGAAGAAATGGTGGAGGACTAGCTAAAGTAGGGATTATAGCATATGAAGGCTTAGACTCTTTAGGTTTATCATTATTGGAAGTCTTTGCAGCCAAGTGAAGGTTAGCTTGAGTTTCTAGAGGCAGCCCTGGAGGATAACTATAGGGAACCACATGAAAAGTATCAGGGCTTGTGTCAGATGAAGGTTCTGTGAAAGATTTGAAAGACTCAGAAGCTTTAGGAAATGTATGGGTATTGGAGGAAGTAGGAGATGGAAGGGAACCATCACAAGACAAATGTCCAACATTAACATGATCTTGCTTGAGAGTGTAATCTTTATTTTCAGCCTGAGAGTTCTTAGAGGAGAGATCCTTATAGTATTGACGTTTCAAGCTAGCACGATGTATTTTATAGTCCTCAGCAGTAGTAGATGGATCATCATCAAGGTATTGTCCACAAAAGCCATCAAAATCTCTTTCAAAATCAAAATCATATGGATCACCATCACGATCTATCCAATGTGACGGCCCATTTGTAGTAAGCAGGAATGAACGATGAGGAGGACTCTTAGGAATAGAGGTGTCATAGGTATCATTACATTGTCTGTCGTCATAGTCATCATAGTCTCCAAAGCTAGATGTGTCACTCTCTGTGGAAGAGGTATCATATTGCTCAATTTTTTTCCGGGGGCATGGTGACATGTACAAGTCTTTATCAAATGGAAAAGAGTATAGAGGTTCCTTTTCTTTCCCAAGTTTGTCAAGCTGGACTTGCATAGCATGTATCTGTTTCATTATAGTGGTGATCAGAGCTTCTTCCTCTTGTTTACTGATTCTTTGAGACATGTGTACGGATTCTCAATAG
The DNA here is from genome assembly GCA_027943335.1 of Chamaecyparis obtusa. NCBI lineage: Eukaryota > Viridiplantae > Streptophyta > Pinopsida > Cupressales > Cupressaceae > Chamaecyparis > Chamaecyparis obtusa. The sequence goes on from BSBK01001217.1 coordinate 700,351, forward strand.
CTACTGATCTGTTCTTGACACAATGATATTTTTGACAGATTTTGGAACTAGGCTGGAAACATTGGATATCTTGCAATTTGACAATTTCTGACAACTCTCTCAAATTTTTCCAAACGACACTCTGCAGATTCGTACGACACTGGGTAGTCTATGAAACGACAGTTGCTAAACTCATACGACAGTTGGGTAATACTAAAATGACACTTGACAAAACTCATACGACTTTTGACTTCCTGAAATGACTTTTGACTCCAGAAAAGATTTTACATCAATTTTTGTAAAATGTAAGGTCTTCAGTTTTGGATTGTTTGCAAATTGTACTATCCAAATTTTGAAGGTTATACCAGATTTGATCATTTTTAATAGCCAAGTAGATAAATAAGCATGCAGAAGAGCAAGCAAGTGATTCTAAGCACGTCTGAAAACAATGAACAAGGGCAAAAGCAACCTTGCGCATGAACAATCAAGTGACCAAATTTTGCTAATCCCTGAGAGTACTAATTGTGTATGTTCTGAAAAAGTTTTGCAATAACGCACATATACCTGAAAGTGAAAAATTGGCCTCTCTAGGGTTTTTAGTAATGGTTTGACTCTGCAACTTTTATGATTCAAAGGGGTGAACTCCAATCCCGGCGCACCAGGGTTTTGACACAGTCCGAGAACTTAATCTTCAAGAGTTGCTAGGGAGATCTGACAACCCAACAATGAACCATACCCGTGGAGATTTCTTCCACAAGGACATTTATATAGCGGCTGTCACTACCATGGCGAAAATGGCTATTACCGCTTGAGGTTCCGTCAATGCAGTTTGCCCTGTGAAGGGATTGTCCGCTACGGTTAACCCTCTCTAAAGATGACTCACAATAGTATACCACAAGGGGACTTGGCTCCAGATTCAAGGTTTTGACACCTCTTCACTTTTAACCCAAACAAAGCAAGCAGATTAATCCGACATGCTAAGACAAAGTTTTGTTCCACCAAGGTCTGTGATATCAACTCCACGTGATCTATCAACCTCTCTGGGGAGAGAATGTATCAATCAATAAGAGAAGATGCACTAACCAATTTTGATTCACCAAAGCTTGTGATATCAACCCCACATGATCTATCAACCTCTCCGGAGAGAGAATGTGTCGATCAATAAGAGAAGACTCACTAACTAAGTTGAATGTGAAACGCACTAAGTATCCTCCCTACCTACAAGGATTCTATCATCAAGAAGGATTTCGCTAGGAATCCAATCTCTCAAGAATCACAAATAGTGTTCATAGGGCCTAATTACTATGTGAGCACAAATGTATGTTCCGAAAGCAAATCTACCAAAAACATCCAAAAAGTAGAAAGAGGAACACTTAACATTTAAAGCGAATATGAGATGAGTCCACAAGGTGGAACACTTAACACCTCACACAAGCTAAAAATGAGTCCACAACTTAGAAAACAAGGGAGTTCCTAAAAGCACAAAAGGGTTGCCAAGTGGAACATTTAACGCTTCTGTCCTGTTGACCCCTCCCCTTTATGGCGCTGAGATTGCAACCACGGGGCGAAAATGAGGGGCCGGCGGATTAGCGAGTCCAATAACCCAAGATAGCAATCAAGATCAATCACAAGTATTCTAAGACTACTTAATGAATCCTTAAGGGTTCACAACCTAGTATCAATTATGCAAGTGTGTAGAAATAGATCAAAAGCATGAAAAGATGCACACAAGCTTGACACATAAGAGATTTATTTTAAGTCCCAAATCAAAATATTATTAGATGAAGGAGAATAACTGGGATCCTTGCAACGCGCTTAGTAGATTTTACTTGATTTTTAGCAATTTTTGTTGAGCTTTTCCATGCAAGCAAGTGACGAACTCTCCAACAAGCAAACAAGCAAACAAGATATGCAAAATATATTCAACTTATGAAAACCATAGGGTTAGCTCTAAAAATCAATTATTATCAGTAATAATAGCCATAAATCAACCCAAATGACAACTCATATCATTCATTGAACCATGTAAAAAAAATAAGTGCATACCCATCACAAAACTTTATTTTTTTTGCTGCATTTGACCTAGTCAACAAGATCTAATTTTTTTGATATGATTTTGGCCACAAAAATAGAAATTCAGAATAGAGACCCCTCCTAAAAAATAGATAGCTTTCCAAAAATGCAAAAATTTTAGAAAAACCTCTTCATTTGTGCCCTAGAGACCCATTTTATCAATACAGACCAGTTTTTGTAAATTGACTATTTGAGCTATGATATCATGTCCAAATTTAAAACACAAAGAATGGACCCCCTGTATAATTTAAAGAGCTTTCCGAAAATATAAAATTTTTTGAAAAATATTATGATTTGCGTCAGATATTAATTTTTTCCGGAATTTCAAGAAAAAATTATTAAAAATTCAAAACATCTCAGAAAATTCTAAATTTTTTACTGTAGCTTCCATGACATGTCACCAACCTGTAAAACAAATTTAAGATCAAAATTCAAAGCCGTTTGGGAGATAAAATTAAATCTTTGAAACTTTGGAGTTTTAGCTCCCAAAAAAATCAAAACCAGCATGCAAAGGTGGGTTGCCCCACAGTGGGTGCCAGAAATGTGTGTGTGAAAATTATACCTGATCTATAGACATAACACTCAGTAAAACATTAGAGGTTAGCTATAATCAAAATCGTGCAAAATTGAAAGCTATCTAACCAAGCGATTTACTGCCTTCTAATAGGTGCGAGATTAATGTTCTCAGATTGTAATCGAGATCAGTGACCTAGATGACACCTAAATGAAGGATTTGAATGCAAAAGATGGATATGAAATTGAATGCAATTAATCTATATTTTTGATATTTTCTATGCAATAAGAATGAAAACTTGATATGAATCTATGCTAATATGAAAAACTTGATATGAAATGAATGCTAAATGATCTAACAATGAAGATTCTAACAATGATATGAAAACTATGAAATTCTATGCTAAGATATAAAAACTATGCAATTGAAATTGATCTCACAAAGCTTTGAATTCGCAAGTTGATTCCTCAGCCTCTAATTCTCCAGCGTGATTGTGCAAAATATGAGATGATTTGTGAAGAGCTGAAGCCTTAATTTATAGAAATCCAGGGCTTTGGAGGTGCATGGATAAAAGCCATAAATCACTCAAATAACTCAACTTGATTTTTGAGTTATTTTTAAATAAAAGATAATTAACTCACAAAAATATGCAAAAGCTAAGTTTTAACTCAAAATAGAGTTTAGCTTTAATTGATAATTGATAGTTGTTTGCTTTTATGATTGTGCATGTTTTATTTATGAATTAATTTAATAATAAAGTGATTTATTTCCAACTTAACTGCTTTTTGAAAATAAAATAATTAATTTATGGGTTAATTAACTATTTAATCAAAATTTTATTAAAAACTATATTATTAAATAATGACAACTTGCTTTAATTAATTAAATAAGAATTTAATCAATTATTCATATGATATTAGATTTATTGTCAAAATTAAATAATACAATTAATAATAGATATAATTAAATTTAATTACACAATTAAGTGGCAAATATTAAATCTAATTAATTAAATATGAAAATATTCAATTAATCAAACTTTAGGATAAATGTGATTTATTGCCAAATAATTATAAAATTAAAGATAATTAAGTTCATTAGGAATATTACTAGGAATATTCTCCGATGCAAAATTTAAGATAATCAATTAGATTTGATGATGTTTAGATGTGCCTTAGATTAGGACTTTGATGTCGATTTCATATGATTTGATGATATAGGAGGTTAATGAACTTATAGCCCATTTTTGGGGTATTACAACCCCTACCCAGTAGCTAGAACTAAAGATAGTAGAGCTCAAGAGACCATCATAGTTGGTCTCTGTCCTTGGTCCATATACTGACAAAACATTTTACATTTTGTTAGCTCATCAAATGTGGTGATTTGAAAGAATTTAATGGATGATATTTTCATGTATAATGTATATTATTTCAGTTTGACACTAAATGAATTTATCTACTTCGCACACTTTTAAACATCAAACACAGCCATAAAGAAGCATCCCCTACCATGGCTTGAGTAATGTAGGCCATGGGAGGAGATGCTTCTTTATCGTTGTGTTTGATGTCTACAAGTGTGCGGATTCGACAAATTCGTGCAATGTCAACTTAATAATATACATTATCATGAAAATATTTTTATTAAATTCTTTCAAATCCCCACATTTGATGAGCTAATGAAATGTAAAATTTTTTGTCAGTATATGGACCAAAGACAGAGACCAACTATGATGGTCTCTTGAGCTTTTTTATTTTTACTATGCTAATATGTCGATGTTTCGACAAGTAGTAATCCTTTTCTGACAGAAGAGCTATTCCTCTGACAGCTACTTGTGTCAGAACTTGATTACCTATAGTCAGAGATTCCACTGGTAACCATCGGCAGGACCCCAATCTGATAAATGGGTGCAATGGGACAGTTATACCTCTGACAGCTACACCTATCGGAGATCTACTCAATATTCATCGCCTTTCCGACTGACAAAATGATATAAGAAGAATTTTTTGATAGATCGGTGACATAGTAAAATTTCTATTTATGTGGCCAATTCCGACGGATAGTGATGTTGAAATACCGATGGTTATCACTTCTATCACCATTTCCAAGGCAAAAATGCTGACAGATAGATGTGTCATATTTTTGACAAATATCCATTAAAAATCTGACAAATGGTTGTCAAAATTTGGCCTCAAATGTACTAGTGATCCTTAGGATGACATAGTCTATAGCCAATTTTCTCTTTCAAATATCTTAAAATCCTCTTAACAACAACATGTGATTCCTTTGGTTCTTCTTGAAATAATGCAATAATGAAAATAGCATTCATTATGTCCAGTCTAGTCTAAGTCAAGTATAACAACCCACCAATAATTGATTTGTACCTTTTCTGATTATAAAGAGGGGAATCATCATTCTTTGTTAAATTGAAACTAGTAACGATAGGGGTTCCAATAGGTTTATAATCATCCATTCCAAATCTCTTTAACAACTCCTTCACATAGTAAGACTGCAATATGAAAATCCTTTTTTATGATTGAGTAATTTGAAGACCAAGATTAAATTTCACCTCACCTATCATTGACATCAAAAAATCCTTACTCAATTTGTCATTTTCACCAAAAATGATATCATCCACAAATACTTCAACAATTAAGATATTGTCATGATCAATTTTGAAATACAATTTACTATCCGTAGATCCTTTACTAAAACCAAGTTTCATCAAATACTTATCTAACCTTGCATACCATGCTCTTAGTGCTTGTTTTAATCCATACAATACTTTATTCAATAAAAAACCATGTCACCTTGATCACTGAAAGGAAAACCATTAGTTTGTTCAATGTAGACTTCCTCTTCCAACTCACCATTCAAGAATGCTGACTTAACATCCATCTAATATATCTTGAAATATTTGTCGCAAGAAAGCTTCTAACAGTTTCAATTATAGCAACATGAGAAAAAGTCTCCTCAAATTGAATACCTTCTATATGTGAATATCCTTTGCAAACCAATCTAGATTTATTCCTTACCACTTCACCATCTTCATTTAGTTTATTTCTAAAAACCCATTTTGTTCCAAAAATATTCTTGTCATTCAATGTGGGAACTAAGATCCATGTTTTGTTCTTTTCAATCTATTCCAACTCTTATTTTATTGGCTTAACCCAAATTTAATCTTTTCAATCTTCATCAACATCTTTAGATTAAACTTTAGAAATCAAACAAATTTCATCTCTAATTCTAGCATGTTTTCCTCTAGTCATGACACCTTGATTCCTATCACCAATAATCTGATTTTTTGAATGATTCATCCTTACATACCTTGGAGTCTTTGGATTTTATTTTTTACCAGAATCTTGTGTTTCCACATCTTTCTCATTTATAAATTCTCCATCATGTTATGCCGATCTATTCTAATTCTAATTTTGATTATGTACTTGTACAATCTGATTTTCTTCTTCATCATTTGATTCATAATTTCATGAATTAACTTGAGTCTGATAATTATCATCAACTTTCACATTAGCACTTTCAACTATCTTTCTCAACTTATTTTTAAAACATTTATAAGCTTTAATCTTTGTACAATAACCAAGAAAGTTATCTTCATCACACCTAGGATCAAACTTTCTTAAATCTTCATTTCTCTTGATATAGTATTTGCTTCCAAATATTCTAAAATACTTTACTATGTGAAGATGACCATACCAAAGTTCATAAGGGGTCTTACCAGTACTATGCTTTATTTGAACTTGGTTCAAAGTGTAGACTATAGTACTCATGACTTCTCTCCAGTACATCTAAGGTACATTTCCTTCCATCTTCATTGTTCTTGCAGTGTGAAGAATAGATCTATTGTTTCTCTCTACAATTCCATTCTATTGTGGAGTTTAAGGAGCTGACATGTATCTTCTTATTCCATTCTCTTCGTAGTATGCATTAAATTATCCTAAAGTAAATTTTCCACTTATGTCTGATCTCAAACACTTTATCTTCATCACTGTATCAATCTCAACCATAGCTCTAAAGATCTTGAATTTTTCAAAAGCTTCATATTTTTCCTTTAAAAAGTAACCCACATCACCCTTGAATAATCATCAATGAATAGTATGAAATATTTGTCACCATAATAACTCCTATTTCTAGTAGGACCACATAAATTTGTATGCACCAAATTAAACAATCCATTTGAATAATATGTCTTAGCTTTCCCAAATGACATTCCTTTCACATCACATTATCAGGCTTCAACAATCTAGGTAGATCTCTTACAACATTTGTAGCACTTATATTCACAATGTTATCAAATTTTACATGACAAAGTCTCTTATGTCATAACCAACTGTCATTAATTCTAGAAATCAAACATTTATTCTCTTTGCTATTAAAATGAAAAACATTACCTCTTGTCTTGGTACCTGATGCAATATCATTTCCAAAGTTTCCTTTGATTGTGCACTTTCCATCCTTGAATTCCAACATGCTTCCTTTACTAATAGGTTTTCCAACACTCAAAATATTATGCTTCAAACCATCAAATTATAGGAAATCATCAGTAGTATTCTTACCATCTAGTGTAATCGAACCTCTTCCTCTGATAAAACAAGGAGTATAATCACCAAATCTAACAATTCCACCATCATATCTTTCCAATTTCATAGATGTTTTCATATCTCTATTCATATGTTGCGAACACCCACTGTCTATCACCCATTCATCTTTTATGTCAACATGTGCAAATAGAGATTTTTCTTCATTCAAGAAGGTAGGGTTCTCATCTTTATTAGCAATAAAGACAATCTCATCTTCACTCTTTTTAGATTCATCATCATTCACACCATCAATAGTAGCTAGATAACATTTCTTGTGATAGTTAGGCTAAAACTTTCTAGGCTTATGCTTTGGTAATATCTAAGGACATCTAGCAGAAAAATGACCAATCTTATTGGAAGAAAAACACTTCATAGGTAGCTTCCCTTTATAATTACCTACAACCTTGGGTACCCTTTTTGTAATTAGGGATTCCAACTCTTCTATCTTTCTTTCATATTATTCAATCTCTTCCCATTCCTTAGCATAGCTAGATCCAATCTTATATGAACTTTCTCCAAGCTCATACGTTGGCTTATCCTTAGAAATAGTAGCTTTAAATTTAGATACATACTTAGGAAGATTATCATAAAATATAGTTGTTTTAAAATTAGATAACTTATCAACTAATGAATCCCTTGCTAATTTTGAAATAGTCCTGATCTCCTCAATTGCTACAACTTTGTTATCATAAGAAAGAGGAAAAGATATCATAATTTTAGAAACAATCTCATCCTCATCCATTATTCCACCAACACTTCTGGATCCATAAACAAGTTCAGTCACCTTCTGATCATAGTATTGAAAATTTTCATCTTCACCCATCCTCAAGATTTATAGCTTCCCTTTAATGCTCTACATCTTTGCTTTCTTCAAAAGAGAATCTCCTTCATCCAATACTTTCAATTTTATCCATATCTTATTCATGGTCTCCAACTCCATGAAATTTATATATTTAGTATCTGATAAGGCACTCAACAAGGCTTACTTGGCTCTCATTATATCTGTTAGGAATAGTCCCTAGAGATAACAAAGAAGGGGGGTGGGGGGTGAATCAGTTATCTACAAGTTTCAATTCTTTATCCAATTAAGTATACTTAAACATTAAACATAAACACAATGAAAGAACACTTGAACACAACACCAATATTTTGGTTACGAGGAAACCCAAATAGGTAAAAACCCTGGTGGGAATTAACACCCACTAATAAACTGCACTAGTGTTTAATGATCCTTGTTAGAAGATCTTACAACCCTGTTAGGAGTTGATCTTTACAATGCATTAAGTAAAATGACCTAGTCAAATTTCAAAACCTATTAGGATTCTTTTATGATTGACCCTATTGGGGGTGAGGACACACTGTTCAAGATCTCACTGCTCAAAGGGGTGAAGGCTAAAACCTTCTGAATAATAGATACATACTATATCTCGATCTTGGTGAGCTGTGAGGTACACCTATTATCTTGATCAGTTCCAATGAATAGCACACTCTATCTTATTTGTCACATAGACCTCTTCTTGATGGCACAATACTTCACATTCTCTGCTTTGCTCCAATCTTTCATCTCCATGCCATACTTCTAGTGATCACAAATGACCGACTATAAGTATGTTTCCTCTAAATGATATAATCAAGTTGGTCTATTAGAACCACCTTGAAATCATATTAGAGAAACAATAACATTCTCCAATAACATCTCTGTTGGCTCTACTAAGCACGCAACACAAACTAGGACTTGTCCAAATCAATAACTGTAGACGCACGCTACACACTGTCGGCTCTACCAAATTAATTGATACTTGCTCCTCAAGCTAAATTACATCATGAAATCTCAACCAAACATTATAAACTCTTCTCTAATCACTAATCCAAGTATGCATACTAAAATGATAGGTGCAACTCCTGTACCAATATAATCTCTGTCGACTCTTCTCAATAAACACAGGAAATTGCAACTAGTGAATAGCAACTACATAACTTCACTTCTACTACACATCAGACTCTACATCCATGAATGGAGAAACACTAACATGTCTCCATCACATATGCAAAGGCACAAGGCTCCATGATAACTTTACGGACAATCACTCACAGAACACTACATGTAACTCTGTCAGGAACACTGCTAACACAAGCTACTACATAAATATCTGTACTAACAACTAACCTCTATGTCCATGATATCATGTTGATAACATGTCCATGCTACATATACTCAAAGCTTACTGTATAAGTCTTCAACACATGCTACTTACCATATGTTTTCATCAATGACAAACATACGGTCAGCACTAGCTTGCTAGCAAATCTCCAACAACCTCCCCCTTTGGCATTGATGGAAACATATAGAATGAAAAACACCACTAATTTTAATGATCAATTATTTTATAACATTCTCCATTTCCTCATCAAAACTCCCCCAAGGATGAATCCTCCATCTATTGCAATATTCTTCAATATTCTTCATTTCCTCAACTGAACTGCTTGCATGATTGAATACTACTACCTCTTGTCGTTACATATTAATCTTCCTTAATTCTATATGTACTCCCCTTTTAATGTTTTTCTTCATGAATATATACTAGTCCCCCTTTGACACCAATGGCAAAGGGTTCCAAACATTTAAGCTCTGGTACTACTCCTAAAGTAGAGTAGTCAACCATCCATCAGTCACTAAGGACTGATGCTCTTTCCACTTTCTCTAAGTAGAATCAGGGAAGGGAATTACTCTCAGCGTCTCCCTGAGATAATCAAAAGTATCCTTTGGTAAATACTTTGTGAATATGTCTTCTAACTGATCTTTAGTACTCACAAAATCCAACTTAACTTCTTTTTCTGCTACTTTCTCTCTTAGGAAGTGATACTTAATCTCTATGTGCTTTGTCTTTGCATGCAACACAAGATTATTTGGCATTTTGATAGTGCTAGTGTTATCACAATGAATAACAATAGGATAATCAATCTGAATTCTAAAATCCTTTATCATCTGTTTGATCCAAATAATTGTAGAACAATTCAAGGCTGCTGCAACATACTTTGCCTCTATTTTTTACTGAGAAATACAATTCTGCTTCTTGCGTGTCCAAGTGACTAGTCTATCACCAAGACATATTGCTCCTCCTGATGTACTCTTTCTATCATCCACGCATCATGTCCAATCTACATCTATATATACATGAAGCTCAACATTCTCTGAATTAGGATACCCTAGACCATAATCTATAGTGCCTTGTAGATATCTAAATATTCTCTTTATTGCCATGAGGTGACTTTGTTTAGACTCTGCTATAAATCTTCCAACTATGCCAACTGCATTAGAAATATCAGGTCTAGTTTGAGTAAGATATATGAGTTTACCAATCATAGACTTGTACAATGTTCTATCTACTACTAGAGACTCATCTTCTTTTGTAATCTTCCATCCTATTATCATAGGTGTACCCACTACCTTGCAATCATCCATCTTGAAATTCTTCAATATCTCTTTCACATACTTAGACTAATTAATGAAAATACCTTTCTTTGTCTACTGCACATTTAATCCCAAAAAGTATTTGATAGGTCCAATCATGCTCATCTCAAACTCTCTCTGCATCTCCTTAGCAAATTTTGCACTAAGCTTTTCATTATCCCCAAAGATAATGTCATCAAAAAATATAGCTACGAGTAGTAAACCTTCACATGTCTCTCTGATAAACATATTACAATCTACTACTCCTTTCTTGAATCCAATTTTTATTAGGTACCCATCAATTCTATCATACCAAGCTCTAAGGGCTTTCTTAACTCCATAGAGGGTTTTCTTCAATCTTCATACCATATCAGGCTTGTCTAATAAGGTGAATCCTTCTGGCTGCTCAATGTATACTTCTTCCTTTAACTCTCCATTCAAGAATGCTTACTTAACATCCATCTAATAAACTTTGAAGTTTTTGAATGTTGCATAAGCTAGAAACAACTTAATGGCTTCTAATCTTCTCATAGGTGCAAATGTGTCTGAATAATCAATACCTTCTCTTTGTGAATATCCCTGGCATACTAACCTTGCTTTATTTCTTACTATTGTGTCATCTTCATTCATCTTGTTTCTGAATATCCACTTTGTTCCAATCACATTCTTATCACTAGGTCTTGGGACCAGTTCCCAAGTATCATTCTTAATAATTTGATCTAGTTCTTCTTTCATAGAATCATGCCAATCCAAATCATTACATGCATCTTCAACACTTAAAGGTTCAATCTGAGATAGTAAACATATTGCTTTGTTTCCTACTGAACTCTTTTCTTTTGATCTTGTAGTGACTTTGTCGCTCTCATCTCCAATGATTTTATCCTTAGAGCGATATCTAGATGTAAACTTTGGAACTTTAGGTGATACTGACTCATCTGTGTTATGAGTTTCTTCTTCACTTGTTTCAGGGTCATTGAATAATACATCAATACTATCAAACATTTCTTCAACAACTGTCTTACTAGTGGAAGGACTAGGTTCTTCTTCAATCATAGGTGCATAATCATGATATCTTTCTTAAACCATAAACTTTTCATCAATCTTAACATGAGCACTTTCAATGATCTTCTTCAATCTCAAATTAAAACATCTATAAGATTTGATTTTAGTAGAGTAACCAAGGAAAATACCTTCATCACTTCTTGTATCAAACTTTCCTATTGCTTCATCCCTCTTGATGTAGCACTTGCTTCCAAAGATTTTGAAGTATTTCATTGTGGGAACATTACCAAACCATAGCTCATAAGGTGTCTTGTATGTGCCAGGCCTCAATTGTATTCTATTGATGGTAGAGACTATTGTATTGACCACATCTCTCTAATAGGTGTGTACAACTTTTCCTTCAATCATGATGGTGCATGCTATATCAAGGATGATCTTGTTCCTTCTCTCTACAATCCCATTCTATTGAGGGGTTCTAGCTGCACTCAACTGTCTCTTTATGCCATGTTCTTCGCAGTACTCATAAAATCTATCAGAGGTAAATTCTTGTCCTCTATCTGATCTTAAACACTTTATCTTTAGTCTAGATTCATTCTCAACCTTAGCTGTGAATATTTTGAACTTCTCAAATTCTTCTGACTTATCTTTCAAGAATGCAACCCACATCATTCTAGAATAATCATCAACAAACAGAATGAAATACCTTTCACCATAGTATGATCTTGTTTGATTTGGTCCACATAGGTCTGTATGAATCAGATCCAACTTGTTCTCTATTGAATTATACTTGCTTCTGAATGAGTTCCTCACATGATTTCCCATCACACATTCCCTGCAAATAGTATCAACTAGCTTTGTTATGCTAGGTAGATCTATTACTACCTTTACATTGCTTATCATTACTATGTTATCAAAATTGATATGACATAGTCTTTTATGCCATAGCCAACTGTCATCCACTTTAGCAACAAAACAACTTCCTTCTGAATTAAGCTGAAAAATATTACCTTTAGTCTTTGAACCTGATCCAATCATTACACCATCCTTGTTCTTAATGATGTACTTGTTGTCTTTGAACTCCAATCTATAACCTTTTTCAAGAAACTGACCAACAGTAAGAAGGTTATGTTGCAAACCATCTACATAAAGAACATCATCAGTGTTGTTCTTTCCATCCAATGTGAAAGCTCCTCTACCAATGATAGGTTTAGGAGAGTTGTCTCCAAATCTAACCATGCCACCTTTGTATTTGTCCATTTTAACAAATTTGTCTTTATCACCTATCATGTGATGTGAACAACCACTATCTATAATCCAATTTGTCCTTATATCTTCTTGTGAAATCAATGCTAACTCTTGTTCCTTTTTTCTCATCTTCACAATCCATATCATCATACATCTTTTGTATACTTAGGCTTGTAGTTAGTACTAAATTTCTTAATTCTTGTAGGACACTTAGATGCAAAGTGACCAATCTTATTACATGAGAAACATTTGAATTGTAACTAACCTTGATACTTTCCTTTTCTTTATTTCTTATAAATCATAGAAATAATATCATCTATCTCTTTATCTTCATCTCCATCATCAAAATTACCATAAGTGTTTAAAGATTTCTTACCATGGATTGATTCTTTCAAGGCTGTCTCACTTTTAGGCTCTGTCTTCAATCTTGAAATCTCAAAAGCTGAAATTTTGCTGATCAAGGTCTCTCTCTTGAAATTTGATGTAAGTTGCATGGTCTCATCAAGGATGTTGATCTTGTTTTCATACTCTGCTGTAAGAGTAGTCATCAACTTATTCATAATGTCTTCCTCTGAGATCTCTCCACCATTGTTCCTGATTCCAGCAACTGCTTCATTGATCCTTTGGTTGTAAGCTTTGATGTCTTCTTCTGGTAGCATCTCTAATGAATTGTATATTTTCTTCGAAGTCTTTCTGTGCACATTCTTTGCTTGTGTTTCTCCTTCAAACATGTCTTCTAGGTGCTTCCATATCTTGTAAAATGTATCTACTTTCTTTATCTTTGAAAACTCACTATCAGATAAGGCACTGATGAGGGCTTCTTTGGCTATTTCATTCTGATCGAACAAATCATTTTTCTTGCTAGTAGCATCATCCTTTGCAAGATCTTCTAGAGAGGGGATCTTAACTTCTTTCATAGCCAATTCAAAAACTTCAAAAGTAATGCACTACAAATGTGTCACCATTTTGTTCTAATCAAGATAGTTCTCTCCATCAAACTTAGGACTATCTTTTCTAAAGAATGCCATCTAATCAACCTCAAGTTGTTAAACTTTCTCTCTAAGGCACTTGGCTCTGATACCAATTGTTAAGAATATTCCCAAGTTATAACTAAGAGGGGGGGGTGAATCAGTTATCTACAAGTTTCAATTCTTTATCCAATTAAGTATACTTAAACATTAAGAATAAAAATAATGAAAGGACACTTGAACACAACACCAATAATTTGTTTATGGGGAAACTAAAATAGGTAAAAACCCCGGTGGGAATTAACACCCACTAATAAACTGCACTAGTGTATAATGATCCTTGTTAGAAGATCTTACAACCCTGTTAGGAGTTGATCTTTAGAATGCATTAAGTACAGTGACCTAGTCAAAGGTCAGACCCTGTTAGGATTATTTTTTGATTGAACCTATTAGGGGTGAGGATGCACTATCTGAGAGCTCACTGCTCAAAGGGGTGAAGGCTACAACCTTTTGAATAATAGAAACACACTATATCTCGATCTTGGTGAACTATGATGTATACCTATTGTCTTCATCAGTTCCAATGAATATAACACTCTATCTTCTTTGTCACATAGACCTCTTCTTGATGGCACAATACTTCACACTCTCTACTCTGCTCCTTTCATCTCCATGCCATACTTCTAGTGATCACAAATGACCGGCTATAAGTATCTTTCCTCTAAATGATATAATCAAGTCAGCTTGTTAGAACCACCTTGAAATTATATTAAAGAAACAATAACACTCTCCAATAACATCTATGTCAGCTCTACTAAGAACGTAACACAAACTGGGACCTGTCCAAATCAATAAGTGTAGATGTGTGCTACACACTGTCAGCTCTACCAAATTAACTGATACTTTCTCCTTAAGCTGAATTACATCATGCACTATTAACCAAACATTCTAAACTCTTCTCTAATCACTAATACAAGCATGCATAGTGAAATGATAGGTGCAACTCCTGTACCAATATAATCTCTTTCGGCTCTTCTAGATAAACACAAGAAACTACAACTGGTGAATAGAAACTACATAACTTCACTTCTACTACACATTAGACTCTACATCCATGAATAGAGAAACACTAACATGTCTCCGTCACATATCCAAAGGTGCAAGGCTCCATGATAAATATAGGGACAATCACTCACAGAACATTGCCTGTAACTCTGTCAAGAACACTGCTGACACAAGCTGCTACATAACTGTCTTTTCTAATAATTAACCTTTGTGTTCATGATATCATGTTGATAACATGTCCATGCTACATATACACAAATCTTATTACATAAGTCTTCTCTGCATGCTACTTACCATATGTTGTCATCAATGAAAAACATACAGTCAGCACTGGCTGGCTCATAAATCTCCAATAATTTCTAAATTATGTATTCTCATTAGCAGTAGTAGTGGCCAAATCTGTAGGAGGCTGGTAATCTTTCTTTCTAATTATTCAATACTATTCTCTAATTCATCTCAAGTGTGTAATTATGCTGCCCTTCTATATAGCATATTTGTTTCCATCAAATCTAAGACTCTTCTTCTTAAAGGCTACCATCCCAGATTACCTCAAGTTGTTAAACTTCAAAAAAAGGTTCTAGATCTCATACCAATTGTTAAAGATAAGACAACACTCACAATTGAGAGGGGGTGAGTGGTATGAATCAATTGTGTCAAAATGAAAACTTAACAATACTTAACTTCTTTACTTGATGTGAACATTAAAGAATTGAATCATAAACATAAGAGAACATAACACTATAATTGTTTGCATAAAAACTAGGTTAATGGAAAAACTGTAGTGGGGATCAAACCCACTAGATGGTGTACTAGAACAATATATAAATCTATTAAGGTATAGTAGGGGGATGCACATGCATTTAGGATCACTTCCTAGAGCTCACTACTCAAATACAATTGAGGGTAACAGTCCTTGAGCATTAACACAATCACAATAATGGATACAATCCGAAATGGAAAATAATCCATTGTAGACAACAATCCACTGATTTATGAACTGACTGACATTTATGGAACTCCAATGAAGTGAAACTCTATTTTGACTCTATTTTACATTCCACTCATACCTCTTCTGACATCCACTAATATAACATTCTATCCATAATATCACTCTCTCACTCACAATAAAAAAGATTACATCTTTAAATACTCTATATTAACACATTACAACAAGGTCATCATGTGGAGCGAGGATGATAAAACCAACAATAGTGGTTGTCTTAGAGATTTATAGAACTCATGTAGTTGGATATCCATAGGTTGCAGTGCTTCAAGAAGGATAGAATGGATGTTAGTCAATAGATGAAAATGAGGAGTCTAAGGAATCTGAGGATGGGAACCCATGGGTGGGTCGTGATGGGCCTAGTTTAGGGCCATGTTTTCATGTGATTTTCTTATATGTTTTCAGATTGTTATGTTCTTAAACTATGTTAACTAAGTATGGTGACTCATGATATTCACCAATAACTCCTTTCTATGCCTTTAGGTTTAAAAAATATTAGCTATGATAGTATCATCTGATGGAAAAATATTACTTATTTTCATGATGAACTTGGTTTAATATAAATTTAGTTTCCTTTATGAAATTATTTCTGAATGAATGAAGTGTCAGGAGTTCCTATAGCCAAGTGATTCATTGTTTCCTACAGCCATATGATATGTGTGTAATTAATTAGGATTGATATAAATGATAGGATGGATATGAAATGTATATCTTGTGTTACTAACCACCTTGTGCGGGAGTTAAGTCAATGATGAAGAAGGAGTAGATTGAACAGACTTATGGTGATCATGCAACATTTATGGAAAGACTAGTTCAAGATGTCATGATGGGAAGAGTAAAAGATGGAGTGCAGTTCTAAGTAAGTTGTGTGATTCTTTGGGTGACTAAGTTATGATGTCTTTATTATTAGAAGATCTAGGCACTTTAGTTTTATATATTTCCTCATGCGGTTGTGCATGTTAGACTTATTCTTCCTAGTTGAGATAATGTCTCATGTAATTTTTAAAAGTAAATAAAATACCACCATTAAATGAAGAGGATTGGTCGGCAATAATTTTAAGAGTTAGATATGTAAATAATTTTATGTCATGTTCTCATAGATAGATAGGGAGAGACATAAAGAAAATAGTTGGAAGTTAGATTATACAGTTATGTTATTGTACTATTACACTTCATTTTCAGCAATATAGTTGAGTTCAGTTTCAACCTATAATCCAATTCTTTCTTGAGCATAAGAATAAAGGTTTATGTTGAGTTCATAAATTGTTTTTAGTTAGCTTCTCTCATCGAAGGGGGCTGACTTGGTGAGTAAGCCTTTGTATTTTTCCTTCTTTATAGTTGGTATTCAAAGCTTGGATAGTTCCTAATGTTAGGAATGAATGCTGAATATGTCCTATGGAGGAGTATTTGAGTTGTTCTGTAGCAGTTATATGTTGCATTCATGAATGTGTTTGTCATTGATGTCAACACGTTGATCTACTGGAGATTAGCACAGAAGTAGACAATGTTTGTATTAGCACATGTGAATAATTATAGATCAAGCTATGCGGCGTTGAGGACTTGTTATTCATTGTGTCCTAAGATTATGGTTAAGAGCACGTATGAAAATTTAATTATTCATGATAGTTATGTGTAATATACTAGAAATTGTATTCTGACAATGTTCCTAAGAAGCAGCTTGTGATAACCGGATTATATCTCCTAACTGGGATAGAATATGGAGATGCAAAGTTGTACATAGGTTGAAGACACTTCAAAGGTGACCTGGATGAGACAACATAGTTAGAGGTTTCATGTGTGAAGATATATTAAGTTTGGAAGCCGACAGTTTTATGTGGTTATGAAATATTATGTAACGTGTAATGATTTATATTTTGTAATTGGTTAAGCCTAGTTGGCCGACTCAATTGTAAGTTATTTTAGTGCGGTATAAAGGAAGGATTTTTTTCCTTGATTTAAAAATAAAAATAGAATGATATGATGATTTGATATTGTAAGAGGATATGCAAATTGAGCAAATCTAGTATTGAGAACTGGTGAAGCAGTTGGTGAGGTTTTGGCACAGATAGAGGAGTGAAGATCAGATTGCTGAGATTAGAAATTGTTTATATTATTTTATTTGAATAATACAAAGATCATTTGGATAGTTATTTTAGTGATCTTTCCCCTAAATCATTTTGGACAGTGGGTCCTTTTTTCTTCCTTAACTCTTAACAAGGTTAAAATCTTTTAACAGGGATTCAAAGTCTCCTAACAAGGACTAATATGTACTTAATGTATTTCATAAGGCTCCTAATAGAGTCCATCCTATCACAAGGAATTTTCATATTAGTACATCTTTTGTGGGTACCATCCCCACCGGGGTTTACTCTCTAATCAAGAGGTTCCCTAGTTAACGTACCTTGTGTCATTGTATGTGTTTACCTTTCTGTGGTTTCTATTTAAATTGGTTACAGATTTGAGATTTGACAATGTTATTAAAAGTTTCTTTCATCTAATATTCACCTCCCCCCCCCCTCAGTTATCTAGGTGGAATTTACTTTCTAACAATTGGTATCAGAGTGATAGGTGCTTGAAAGAAAAGTTTAACAACTTAAGGAGATCTATGGTGAGTCATTTCAGGAAAGAAAGTCCTAAGTTTGATGGAGTTAACTATTACATCTGAAAAGAAAAGATGAAGACACATCCATTATGTTTAGGACTAGGGTATTGGTTGATTGCAAAGAATGACAAAACTATCATTGAAGAAGAAAAAATTGAAGACTACACTGATAATGAGAGAGATCTATTTATGTGTAACATACTTGCGAGAGAAGAACTTTTGCCAGCTATTCCTGAGAATGAATATAGTTAGGTAAAAACTCTAAGGACATGTCATGAAATTTGGTTAGCTTTATAATCTACTTTTGAAGGTGATGTGCATGCTAAGAGAATCAGATTATAGAATTGGATATGTTTATTTCAAGATGCAAAGATGATGGAAGATGAATTTGTTAGAAGTTATATTGGTAGGATATCAGAGATTGTTGCATGTATCAAAGCTTGTAAAGGAAAAAAAATTGAAGATGAAATTATATGGAAGATCTTAAAGACACTGAACCCTATATTTAAACAGATAGAGAAGATGATTGAACAATTTATACCTTGTACTAAAAAGTTTACCAGAGAAACTCTTCTTGGAAGATTAGAAGCATCGGAGATAGGCCTGAGACAAGAAGTACTAGTGTCAGTGGAGATTATGAAAGTAGTAGCAAATCTAAGACTGAAGAAGACAAAAATATTGAAGAAGGAATTGCCTTGCTTGTGAAAAGAGAAGCAAAAGGTAAGAAAATCTTTCAATGTTGGACATGTCAAGAATATGGTCATTTCGCATCTAAATGCCCTAAGAGAGTGAAGAAATATAAGAACAAATTTAAACCTATAAGGTCTAAGGAATTTTATTATGCTAATGATGAAGAATTTGAGGCTAGCATTGAGAAACTATCAAGTGAAAGTGATAATGAAAGTGATGACATAGGATTTGTAGCAATAAAAGAAGAAAAATCTAAAATTGAAGTTAGAGAAGAAAAAGCTCTATTTTCTCAAGTTGAAAAGAAAACTAATTCGATTATAGACAATGGTTAATCACATCATATGACTGGAGATATGAAAAAATTTATAAATTTAACAATCATGATGGAGGAATTGTTAGAGTTGGAAACAATGCACCTTGCTTGATAAAGGGAATAGCATCTATTACTATTGATGGAAAGACTAACATTGATGATGTTTACTTTGTGGATGGATTGAAACATAATCTTCAAAGTGTTGGACAGTTAGTTGACAAGGCATATCAAGTTTTTTTTACTAAGAAGACTTGTGTGATCAAGAATAAGAATGGTAATATGATTGGAACTGGATCAAGAACTAGAGGTAATGTATTTTAGTTGAATCTTGCTGAGAAGACATGTTTGAGTACCAAAATTGATAACAAGTGGTTATGGTACAAAAGGTTCTATCACATAAACTTTGATAACATTGTGAAAGAAATCACTACATTTTCAATAAGAGATTTGCCTAAGATTATGAAGCCTACTAACATGATATGAAAAGAATGTGTTATGGCTAAGCAAAAAAGAAGTTCTTTTCCTAGTAAGAAGTTCACCACAACAACAAAATTGGAAATTATTCATACAGATCTGAGTGGACCCGCAAGGACTAAAGGGTTCTATGGTGAAAGGTATTTTATGATTTTTGTTGATGACTTTACTAGAATGATGTGGATAACATTTCTTAAAGAAAAATCAGAAGCATTTGACAATTTTAGATTGATTTGTTAGAATAACTGAGAGGGGGGGTGAATCAGTTATCCAATGTCCCAAAACAAAATGTATAATTCAAAACAACTTCTTCAATTTTTGCTCATCGATAAACAATGATTACTTTCACTGTCTGCGCTTTTACCGATTACCAGTCTAATACCATAATAGTTACCAATCAAATCTAACATGTAACATGCAAAGTATGATAACAAACAAATATCACAATCAACACATAACACAAGAGATTTAACATGGAAACCTTGTAAAGGGAAAAACCACCTGGGACCGACAACCCAGAATTGTTCACACTTCTGAAGTGAGGTCGGTTAAGACCCAACCTTGTTAAAGGTTTACAAACACACTGTTAGGTGTGACCTTGTTAGAGGATTTTAGACTATAAGTTATCGTCCAACCAGAATTCACTATGGGGTTGATAGGATAACAATGTTCATTCTATGAATGATACATCATAAGACTTTCAGAGTCCACTCGGTTAAGAGATTTTGATTGTATACAATGGTTAAATATGTAATAGTAAATGATCTGCCTTAATACAACTTCAATTGTAGATTACAGATCAATATTCAATCCATACAAATCCTTCTAACCAATTTTTCACTTTAGATTCAATACTGTATCAACTTACTATCCGTCAGTAATTGCTCTTTGTAGCTCGGTAATTATTCTGCAACTCAGTTCTTACTTAACCAATATGATCAGAATGCATGCAAACCTTGTTCATGTGATATTCCTGTAGTTTCTACTTCTTCCAGCATCCTTTCGTAAAGAAATTTTGTTCTCTTATATAGATGAGTAAATCATTTTCTTCTCCACCATCAAATTTTTCCATTTAACCACATTCATAGATTTTGCCGCTTCAAAATTTCTCAGCTAACGTGTCAATAACACGTTTCAATCTGCTCCATTAGATCTCCCTTTAATTTTGTTAGTCATCGATCTTCATAACAAACAATATATGTTATCACTGAAATCTAGGTACTTTACAGCTCATTAATCTTATCAACTAAACTAATCATTTAGTTCATTCTTTTCCACTTGATTAACAAAGAAATGCGTCGGTGAACACTGGTCAGTTAATATTGCTATTGGTATACACTACACTCCATCGGTGTATACTAAAAAAAGCTTCATTTACTGACAACATTGCTTTGTGTCTTTCAACTCTATACTTCATCATAGATGAATGCAACATTATAAAGTCAATATCATCAAGTCATAGAATCATCAACAAGTTACTCAATGTGTTCCTTATCCTCATCTATCATGTACATCTTTCCTCATGTAGATTTCTTTTTTCTTCATCTCTTTCACCTTTCTTCAGATGTCTCGGTATAGTAACTTACAAGATAAGTGTTGTCAAACTAGTTGACATCAATGACAACATAAACTGATTTAATCATATTACATATCTAATCAGCAACTCCTCAATGATCTTTAATCATGGATTCTTCAATCAGATTCCAAATCAGTTGTAGTCCAACATGATTAAGAACAAAGTTGAGAATGAATCGGGAATGAAGATTAAATGTTTAAGGTTTGATAGAGGTGGAGAATTTACTTCAAAGGAATTTAATACCTATTGTGAAGTGAATGGAATTAAGAGACAACTTTCATCCCCTAGAACACCTGAATAAAATGGTATTGCAGAAAGAAGGAACAAATCAGTTCCTGAGGCAACAAGAGCTATGTTATTTGAGAATGATATGGAGAAGACATTCTAGAGCAAAGCAGTGAATAAAATAGTATATACAATGAATAGAGTACAAATCAGAGCAGACAAAGACAAGACACCTTATGAACTATTGTTTGGACATGCACCATCAATTAAGTATTTTAGAATTTTTGGAAGTAAATGTTATATTAAGAGAGATGATGACATTGGTAAGTTTGATCCGAGAAGTGATGAAGGTATATTTTTTGGTTATTCATTGAAAAAAAAATCTTATAGATGTTATAATAAAAGAACTAAGACTATTGTTGAGAGCGCAAATGTCAAGGTAGATGAGAAATTCAGATTTCAGGAAAGAATACTCGACTATGATTCAGATGAAGAAGTTCATCCTAGAATTGATCAAGAAAATGTTGAATTGTTTTATGAAATTGATAGTGATTTGCAAAATGAGAACTACATTGAGGAAATAAGAGAAGAACTAAGACTAGAACATATAATTGAAGCAATACTTGAGACAGTGACAACTATTAAGAATCTAATGAGGAATCATCCTACTGATCAGATTAAGGGGAGAAAAGAAAAAGGAGTTATGACAAGAAGGTACAAGAAGAACTATGCTTGATTTGTCAAATTGAACCTAAAACTACCAATGAAGCTTGTAAAGATGATAATTGGATTCAAGCAATGAAGGAAGAACTAGATCAAATTAAGAAGAACAAAACTTGGGAATTGGTCCCTAGACCAAAAGATAAAAATGTTATAGGAACTAAATGGGTTTTCAGAAATAAGATGAATAAACAAGGTGAAGTTGTAAGAAACAAATCAAGATTTGTATGTAAAGGTTACTCACAGCAAGAAGGAATTGATTATGAAGAAACATTTTCACCTATTGCAAGAATTGAAGCGGTAAGAATATTTTTGGCTTATGCAACTTATAAGAAACTCAAAGTATATCAGATGGATATGAAGTCAGCATTTCGAATGGAGAATTGGAAGTAGAATTCTACATTGAGAAGCTTGAAGGTTTTCCTTTGACTCAAGGAGACATGGTATGCAAACTAAACAAAGCTCTATATGGATTAAAACAAGCACCTAGAACATGGTATGCAAGATTAGACAAATATTCGATAAAATTTGGATTTGCTAAAGGCACTGCAGATAGTAATTTGTATCTAAAAGAAATTGAGAATGGTTTATTGATTGTGGTTACTTTTGTTGATGATATTATCTTTGGAGGAGAAGATGAAGCTAGTGATAAATTTGCTGATGAAATGAAGACAGGATTTCAAATGAGCATGATTGGTGAAATGAATTTTTTTCTAGGATTACAGATACTAAAAAATAGTGATAGTATTTCCTTATCTCAAACAAAATATCTAAAAGACTTATTGCAGACATTTGGTCTGGAAAATTGTAAGCCTATTGGCACACGTATGGTAACTGACCATAAGTTATCTAGCATAGATGAAACTCCTGTAATTGAAAAAAAGAAATACAGATCCATGATTGGAGGTTTGCAGTATTTAACTCATACAAGACTAGATATGTCATATGTTGTTGGTATTGTTGCAAGATTTCAAGCTGATCCTAAAGAGTCACATTATGCAAAAGTAAAAAGAATATTTCAGTATTTGAAAGGAACAACTGACTATGGGTTGTGGTATGATAATTTAGATGACTTTACCCTATGTGCATATACAGACATAGATTGGGGAGGTAGTGTTGATGATAAAAAGAGTACAAGTGATGGAGCATTTTTTCTTGGAGGAAGATTGGTTTCTTGGCTACATAAGAAACAAAATTGTATCTCACAGAGAATAATAGAAGCAGAATATGTAGCAGCAACGAACAATTGTAATCAAATAATATGGATGAAACAAATGTTGAAGGATATTGGAAGCAAGTTCAACGATCTTGTTATCATACAGTGTGATAACACCAGTACAATAAGTATGTCTAAGAATATGGTATTGCATTCTAAAAAAAAACATATAGAAATAAAATATCATGTTTTTAGAGAAAAAGTTGTAGAAAAAGAAGTCAAACTTGAGTATATTAGTAAAAAGGAGCAGATTGAAGATATATTTATAGAGCCCTTACCTAAAAATACATTTTAATACTTGAGAGGTATGCTTGGGGTTATGCCCTAGCCTACTTATGAGTAGTGATGTAGAAAGTTACATCAGTCCAGTGGTATAAGAGCTCTATGCCTTCTAGACTGTATGTTGATACATCCTCTATGGGGGAGTATGTGTGTTTCTGAGCTGAGTCGTGAAGGACTCTTGTGAAAGTATTTTTTGAATAGTATCTTTTGACATTCAAGTTTGTATTGGATTGACATATTGATGTTGATTTTGTCATTGATGTCAATGGGGGAGAAGGATACATGAAAAATATATGTTGATTTATTTGATGATTGATGTAGAGGAGTGTAAAAAAAAGTAAACCACTAAGGAGAAGGATACATCCGATGATTGATTTGATTGCTGAAGAGGATTTGAAAAGATAATGTACAACAACAGTGTTGCAATTTGGTATTCATGGAGCTTGGATGTTTTTCATCTCTGTTTCCATCAATGCCAATGGGGGAGATTGTTAGGAATGAATGTTGAATATGTCCTATGGGGGAGTATTTGAGTTTTTCTATTGTAGTTATATGTTGCATTCATGACTTTGTTTGTCAGTGATGTCAACACATTGATCTACTAGAGATTAGCATAGAAGTAGACAATGTTTGTATTAGCGCATGTGGATAATTGTAGATCAAGCTATGAGGCATTGAGAACTTGTTATTTATTGTGTCTTGAGATTATGGTTAAGAGCATGTATAGAAATGCAATTATTCATGATAGCTATGTGTAATATAGTGGAAATTATATTCTAACAGTGTTCCTGAGAAGCGGCTTGTGATAACCAGAGTATATCTCCTAACTAGGATAGAATATGGACACACGAAGTTGTACAAAGGTTGAAGAAACTTTGGAGGTGACCTAGATGAGACAAGATAGTCAAAGGTTGCATGTGTGAAGATTTATTAAGTTTGGAAGTAGATAGTTTTATGTGGTTATGAAATATTATGTAACGTGTAATGATTGATATTCTGTAATTGGTTAAGCCTAGTTGGCCGACTCAATTGTAAGTTACTTGACTGTGGTATAAAGGAAGGATTTTCTTCCTTGATTTAAAAAAAGGTAGATTGATATGATGATCTAATATTGTAAGAGGATATGCGAATTGTGCAAATCTGGTATTGAGAACTGGTGAAGCAGTTGATGTGCTTTTGGCACAAACAGAGGAGTGAAGATTAGATTGCTAAGATAAAAAATTGTTGGTATTATTCTATTCGGATAATACAAAGATCAGTTGGACAATGAGTTCAGTGATCTTTCTCCCGAAGCTGTTTGGACAGTGGGTCATTCTACCTTCCTTAACTCTTAACAGGGTTAGAATCTTTTAACAGGGATTCAAAGTTTCCTAACAGGGACTAATATGTACTAAATGTATTTCATAAGGCTTCTAACAGAGTCCATCCTCTCATAAGGAATTTTTATATTAATACATCTTTTGTGGGTACCATCCCCACCAGGGTTTACTCTATGATCACGAGGTTCCCTAGTTAACATATCTTGTGTCATTGTGTATGTTTACCTTTCTATGGTTTCTATTTATATTGGTTACATATTTGAGATCTAATAATGTTATTAAAAGTTTCTTTCATCTGATAACTAATTCACCTCCCCCCCCCTCTTAGTTATCTTGGTGGACTTTACTTTCTAACACCTACAGCCACTAGAAATAGAGCCAGTGGTTGTTCTTGTAGGCAAAGATTAGTAGAATGGATCCTTCTTATAAAATTTGAATCTTTCACTCAATGCAAGTTGTTATTTATGTTGTTAGGTTAGGAATTCAATTCTAGTATTTACTTTCCTACTAATCTACATGTGACTTTGATAGGATTCAAAAAGGAACCTAGTACATATATCTTGTTGCATCATTTCAAGTCTATGTTCCTAGTTTTATATTTAAATGCACCTTGAAATAGGTAGATAGATGCTTATTGCATGTCTAATCCTTAAGTATGGGAGACTTTTCCTAGTTAACAACCCTGTTTCAAAACTAGAAATTTTTGGCACCATTTCTTTTGATGGTGTCAAGCTAAGAATTTGATGAAGCCTTTAGTTTCAATCTTTTCATTTTTCATGTCATGTTGTTCCAAGATAAAATCCAGTATCTTCATCGGCTTAGTTAAGCTAGTTGTCAATTACCCATATGAATAAAAGAAGAAGATTAAGGGATTCTTTAGGAAGGTTCCTTCCCAATAATGATAATAACCAATTAGGGATATTTTTTGTAGAAGAAGAAGAAAACCCATTTTCTATTGTTGCCCAAGATTTACCAACAACTTCATCCTTAGAAGAGGAGGAAACCTTTGGCTTGCACAATTTTGAAGACTTTGTTGACTTAAATCCTTTTGTGGAGATTTTATCCAACCTACTTCTTGATCCTCCTCCTCAACAACCAAATAAGGGACAAGCTAATAATAATCTATCCCTAGTATTATATCAGTAAGGAGTTCAAGCTGGAGGACCACCAAGGATGGTAACACCTCCCACCTTTCCATTTCCTATAATTGATTAGCAGGATACTAACAATCTCAAGAATATTCCATCCTCATCTCTTCCCAAATTCTATGGCCTAGTCACATAGGATCTTTATACATTTATCATTTAGTTTGATATCCTCTGTAGAATTTTTGAATCTACCACTAATGCCCATAGAATCAAATTATTCCTTGCAACTCTTAAGGAATCATCCTTAATATGGTTTATGGGCCTAAGGGAAGATGTCCATGAATGGGAAGAAATGAAGAATGCATTCTTCCTTAAGTAAAAGGAATATTGTAGAGGGAATAATTCAAGAGGAGATGATATCTTAAAAATGACACAAAAGGAGGATGAAAGTCTAGAAGATTATGTATCAAGGTCCTTTTTAGTCTACAGAAGAATACCCAACATACACTCCATGTTGAGTCACAAAAACTCTTGTTTCTTAGAGAAATAAGTGATTAGTGTTAGGAAACATTTTGTTTAATGTTAGGAGGAGATATCACCCAAGCCACTTGGGATGATTTTTAAAAGATATGTAATAACTACTCAAGAGCCGCAGTAAAGAAATACATAGGATATTGACCTAATTATGGGAAGTCTAATGGGTCTGGTGTTTCAAGGATAAACATTACTCACTTGCTATTTGAATTCAATCAAGACATCATTAACAATATGGAAACTCAGCTAGACACAATGAAAGCTAAGAAGAATCATAATGGAGTTTAGGCCACACTTGTAGAATATTGTCCCCACTACAAAGCCAAGAAGAGAGATTGCAAGTGCAAACAAGTAGCCAACTTGGAAGCCAAATAGATTCCTACTAAATTCCATCAATTTAAAGGGGATGATGATCAAATCTTCTTCATTTATCAAAGGAAACCATGGGCTCTGAGATAAGGTATGCCTCAAGATCCTCTAAATTTTTCTAGTCCATTTTCAAATAATATTGGTAATCAATGGAAGCAGTATAATTTGTAACACCCCACCAGGCAACCCAAGAGGACAAGACATAAACCTCTATAAAATGCAAGTAGTAATTTTTTTATTTTTTAAATTTTTAACTAGAATAATATTCATCATCACATTTCATATTTCTAAAAGAAGAAATAATTTTCTACTACTTGGATGTAAGATTTATACAACTTAAGTCCTTAGGGGTTCCCTAACGTCGCTACTAAAGCAACATCATATAAACCATTTACATGCATAAGATATCCATCGAATCATGAGCTTAAAAGATCTACGTTCATTTTAACGCATCAACTTAAATGTCCCTAACTTATTTCTTTTATTAAACATAGGTTAATCATCCAACATCATTATTCCTTTTATCAACTCATTCCATAAATTCATATTGATTTCATCTACATCTACTATCCTTTATATCACTTTTCTCTAATAATTTAGGTAAGAGATTAATATTCATTAAGGTAGGCATTATCCTAGGTACTTCATTAACATGAACCAAGTATTAACATTATAATCAAGTTACTATTTTATTGCATTCTTTCATAACCATTCATTCTTAATAATTCCAATCACTAATCTATCATTTCTCAATAATTTCCTTAGATCTTTTCATCGAGAGAGAATACATTATTGTTGTGATACATCATTATATATAACTATATTTAAGATTATTTCCTTTACATATGGACAACATAAGAGGATAGGAGAAATAACATAAACACTTTCTTTTAATGCTAGTAACACGTCCAATATTCCACATTCTTTTCCCTTTCTTTTACCTAGAATTACCCATTCCCTTATGCATTGCTTTGAATTGAGATTACATCAATACTACAAGACTCCTTTTAGGAGATGAAAAATTACATGAATACAAATACATAAGTACATCTCAACATATTAAAATATCCAATAAGAAATCTTCAATTGCAGATCTAGAAAGGAATATGTGCTAGGATCATCCAGAGAGTCACAAACAATACCTCGATATAAATATTAACCACCCAACCACGTGGAACCAATAGGCCCACTCCCCTAAGCTAGGAGATAGAACCAAAGGCCCATACAAGAGGTAACAACTAGAAAATTCCTAAGGTGGTGATAAAAGTTCCCCAAAGTCACAACAAAAAAGAAAAGACAAGAAGACCACAAGGAATACCAGAGACATGATCAAATTTGATAGAGACTCCAAGCTACAAGCTAGGTGAGTGTCATCGCATAGCCCTCACCCCTTGGTTTGTCCTGGTACTAGCCACTCTTGGCCCCGGCCCCCAAGTAGGCACATGCAGAACCGAATGCCTCTCGTACAGACAAGGTCATTCAGTTGTACCTACGCATAGGTACCTTCTCCCACTCTCATCCTTAGTCTTTACTACCACTAAAGGAATGGGTGAGGCACAATTAATCTTGATTAATGTGTAATTTCCCATTCCAATAATCTCCCATTCCCAATTCATTTATTTAGGTTATCACTTGATTAAATAACTCATAGTAGGTTATCCTGGTACTAGCCACTTAGGGCCCCGGCCCCTCACTATGAGCCACTCACCTAGTGTACTTAGGTTCCCTAACATACATATAAAAATCATAAGAACATAATAGATTCATTATCAAGAATTCATATCAATTCCATAACAACATTTGATTGAGTTTAGGAAAACATATGTTGTCCCTAGTCCACTTGACAACCCTAAACCCAATATGGCATTCAGAATGTTCCAAACATATAAGAAGACATCCAAGTGATATTATAAACATATTCAGAGTATAAATAGATCCAATTAACCAAAAAAAAATTCTAATAGCCCCTGGTAACCATACGAAACCTTTAAAACTTAATGATGTTCTTAAACTGAATTATTTCAAGCAAGGATTGAATGCAAAGAATAGTCATCATAGAACAGTCATCCATATCTTCCACAAAACAAATAATAAAGGAAATTTCTTCAATGGAGATTTATATAACATAATTATGGACTCTCAATTTGATTTTTAGGAAGATCCAATGGTGGGAAAGAAATTTATGACTTCTGGTTTAAAACAGAAAACTCTGGTTAGGGTTCAGACCTGCCTTCACTAAAACGGTTGTAATTTTCACAAAACATAATAAAAATTATCCAAACCAATTGGAAATGAAATATAAGACTTATGATAATCTATGATATCAAATTTATACTTTTATATAATCATATCAGCTTGTATCATATGAATACATTTGACAGAAAATTCGGAATCAAGAATGGACAGGCATAGTCTGTGAAAATGTAAAAAATAAGGCATTAATTCGACCCTAAAAATAAAATCAGAGAGATACCCATTTGAGATATGTGAATTTCACTTCCAAAAAATCAATTTATTAAAACCATAGATACAATTTAAATTGTTATAATAACAGATCTCCAAAAATGGGTTGCTAAAAACCCTAGGAAAACACATGCCAATTCTTACAAACAAAAACTCAAAACTTTAAAATAACCATACAAATGAAAAGTAAAGATATAATAAATAATGATAATATATAAATAGATCTATAATCTATCAGATACATCAAGTAACTAAAATATTCAATCCATACCTCATGTCCTATGAAGGTTGAATCGAAGAAGGAAAGAAACAAAAGAGAAGACAAATCCAAACTTGAGATGCATCCTTCAAACCCTATCCACTTTCAGAAATATCCATGAAAGAAAAAAATAATTCCACAGCAAAGAATCCCTCTCTCAACTACTGAAATTCTCACAAAAATGTCTCTCTCCCAAAAGCAAAGATAACCAAAAATTCTTAAAGACATATGCTTACAAACTCTCCTTCACATCTCCAAGTTTTCTCTCCAAAATCTCCATGAAAAGTAAGGTCATCCTCTCCTCAATGCTTCAGCCCCAAAATCCTCTCTCTTCAAATGAGAAAGTAGTGCATATAAATATATTTCCAAAGGTTGAGAGGAAAAGTAACCAACTCCCAACTAACTCTTAACTAAAGGGTATTATAAAATAACTTAATATCATACAACTATATTACTCAAATATACAATAAAAGATTATTTGTATTCATTCATACACTAATGTAATATTATCCTAACATATATGCATATGCCATCATTAATTACATCAATATCTATATATATAACCTATCCTCATTATTAATAATTAACAATTGAGAATAATATACCTCGCATTATTTAATATTTAATTATTAATAATATTATACTTTACATTAATCTCAAAATATACACCATCAACAATATCTACAATAATTAACATATAATAACATATAAATTATATATATATAAATACATATATGTGTGCACCCATATATATATTTCTATATATATATATTTATATTTATATAGATACATGCCAAATACCAAACACTATAATCTATAAGATTATGAAGTAATAGATCACAATATTATTACCTATTTATAATTACTATAGGATATAATCACTGAGGTAGAATAAAATCACATGCCTCAAAATAAATCTAATCATCCAAAGAGGCCATACAAATCATCTATGAAACATATCGAGAAAACCATAAGATCAAACAAGGTCAACCAAAGTCAACAAGGAAAGTCAAGCCAAACTCCTAAAA
Source organism: Chamaecyparis obtusa (assembly GCA_027943335.1). NCBI lineage: Eukaryota > Viridiplantae > Streptophyta > Pinopsida > Cupressales > Cupressaceae > Chamaecyparis > Chamaecyparis obtusa. Next base: position 731,404 of record BSBK01001217.1, read on the forward strand.
CACAACATAGAAAGATTAACTAAGGATCATACCAAGAAGGAGAAATAAATAAAATGAGTAAACAAATCATACAACCAAATGAATTCAAGTGGCCACAAGGCACTAACTACAACCATGCCCAACTGGGTGCGTTGGATATGGGTTTTTGACCCAAAGGTTGACTGACAAAGAAGGAACCCTAATATTCCCAAATTGGAATAATGACAAAGGAAGACTCATGTAGGGGCCTTAGTACTATCTCCATAACAACAACCATCGAGGATTTGAGGGCATGCTCAGACCTGTGAAGCCAAGTGAAGTCGATGCCTGGTACCTGCAAGCCTGCATCACAAAGAAGAAATACATATGCACGGATATACATATAAAAGAAAACATTGCAGATAGATGACCAGGATCGATACATCATGTGGACCTCAGCGATGTGAGTAACTACGACTTCATCCTGAATCATGAAAACACATCATGTATATATATACACTCAAAGCATGTAGCATCATCATAACGAAGGTTAGAATCTCAAGCATTGTGTTAGTCTCTTATCAATATGAATAATAAATCAACATAATCAAATCATCAAGTGAGATACAAGATTCATCCAAAATAACCTTAATAGAAGAAAATATAGATAATCACTTATATATATATATCTATCAAGTACATATCATATAACATCCTAACTATATTCATAAAGGTCTTGAAGGTACTCAATACATACACAAAGATAAATACATACAAAAATGATACCTTTAGACAGTATGTCTGATATTAGAATCCTTGAGTACTAACTTATGAAATTATTATAAACAAACTATAGGAATAGATCAAACAAGTATCATGTACAACTTAAGCTGTAAGAAAACATTGAAATATCTTAATTTTTTCAGAAACACAAAACTTATATTAGGGTTAGAGGGGTATTACATAATTTTTCAACCCTGGTAATTACTAGAACCAACCCTAGAATAATAATCAATCCCAATGGTCAAATTACCAAAACCCTACATGGGAAAATCCTCAGCCCAATTGGTAGAAACCCCAAAATCAGTTGGGAAACCCACACAGTAACTATCAACAGTCACCTCAGTGGAGAGGTGGACAATAATGGCCAAATCAGCCATTTGGTTACCTGTAGCCACCTCCATAGAAAGCTTTGATTCCACCAAGCCCAACTCTTGTATTAACTAATCATCCTAAGCCTATTCAACTACTAGCCAAACCAACTCCAAATCTAAATAATAGACCTCAATAGCACCCTGTTAGGAGTCTTTACAATGTGATCCCAATTAAGGAATCAACCTTGTTAGGATCCCAAACCCATTAAAGAAAATCAAACCATGTTATGGGTGTACCATACATCAACCTTATCAAGATATTTGAGAGTTAAAGCCACCCTCAGGTTCTCCAAACCTTCCAAATTCAAGTCTAAGATAATTCTATTTTGAAACTACTTCCAGCCTTCAATCACTGCCAAGCAATCTCCACCTTGTGCCAAAGTACAAAACTGGTGTTCTTCAAACAGTATCCAATGCAGCTTCAATCTTGCATTCCCTTCTGCATCTTACATATGCACTATCTCACCTATTTTCTAAGGATTTCAGTCCTTAAATACAAGTTACAACATTTATATCCAAGTCAACCTTAATAGGATAAATCCTATTTTTAAAATAAAAATGGACCTATGTGAAGATATACACAACATCTATTACAATTTTACAACATAGTAGTTACATCAATTAATTATTTATATCCATTGATTAGGCTCTCATATCATATTACTTGAAACATGTTCCAAGTTGGCCTTCAATTAGGTCTTTGCCAATGCATATGCCATAGATGACATCACTTGTATGATCATGATTCCATATGATCGCAATAAGCTCCCAATATAGTGTCCAACACAAACCTATGTTTGCATGTCATACCTCAAGAAATCATGAGTGCTATCCACAAAGTTCTACCATCAACTTTGTGAGAACACAGTTTCTATCTCCTGAAAATCAGTCATCAGTAATTCAGTCATAACTTTGTCAGATCAACTCATAAGTATGTGCGATCACAAATGATAAATTAGGTCATCACGATGAGTCTTCATCTAAGTTTGCACATGCTAATTCTATGTATGGTATTCATACAATTCTCTGCAACCTATCTATGATCTTCTTAATAACATATGTTGTCATCAATGACAAAATCTATCATGAATGCAACACACAACCATTGTAGCATGCCTTCAACATTGCTAGGATAATCCCCCATAGGAATATCATTAGCATTCATGCTAACAACATTAATTGTGTGATTAGAATATTCGAGCATATGTATCACATTGTGATTGTCACAGTAGGTGTAATCTATCTTGTTGCCTTTTGCCTTAGATGATTCCCCTTTCTTGTATTTAGGAAAAGGCTCTTTAAAGGCCTTATGATCAGTATTCATCAATGGGGAGTCAACCACAATCATTTAATTATCGATAAGATCTTGGATTAAGTGTTTAAGCTTCATGCAATCATTGTTCTTGTGGCCCTTATTATGATGGTAATCGCAATAGTAGTTATCATTCCACCATTTAGGCTTTATCTCAGGATCATAACGTGTTGAATTATCAAGAAATGTAATGATCTTGTTAATCAAAAGTGTTTTCAAGGCATTTTCAAGTGATTCTCCAAGAGGAGTGAAGTCTCACTTAGGCTTAGAGATCCATGGCCTGTCTCTATTACTTTTGGGTTTAGAACCTGATTGAGTGTTCTTGTTCGCTTTTTCTGCCTGAATACCAGTGGATAGGTTGAAAGATGGCTCCTTTGTTTTGCTAGATGTAGATGCAGAGGTTGTTCCCACAATTCCATAATTGATGACATCCTTGGTTTTGGTCAAGAACTTATGTTTGTCTTTGTTATACTGATTATTGGATGAAGATTTGTGCTCTTTATGTTGTAAGGTGATTTCTCCCTTTCGCACGAAGACATATTCTATGTGAATAAACATTTCAACCAATTTGTCAAATGAGGCATGTGATTTCATTTGTAGTGCATAGTTCATTTCAGCAACAAAGGTATTTATAAATATATCGATCTTCTCAGTCTCAAGAATTTGTCGAGGATATCTAGAAAACATTCATCTCTATCATTGAAGAAATATAACAATTTTTTTCCCACGTGTTGCTTTGTATTCCATAAATAGAGCATGGAAATAGTGTGATAAATGTTGGAGGAGTATTGTTGGATGAGCTTCGGAACCAACTCATCAAAGGTTTTAATGTCAAGGGCAAGCGAGGTGAACCAGATCATATCTTGGCCATCGAGACTTTGAGGAAAGAGTCTCATAAGATAGCTGATCAAGGGTGCTCCCCTTAATACCACAAACACATAACAGAAATAGAGAAACAATAGCAATATGCAAGAACAGAAAATTGGCTTCTTATTATCTCCACAAATGTGGAATTACAAACTTTCAGAATTACAATATGCAAAGCCACATGGGCATTCCCTTACAATATTCTGTAGGACAAAGCCTCAATTCAATACCCAGATCTACTACCCAGAACTATCCCGAACTACCTAAGACAACACTACAGGCTTTCTTTATATAGGCAAATTCCACCGCTTGAGAAGGTTCCAGAAATTTATCCCTTTAGGCCGACTAAACATAGAATTATTTATTTTTAACAATTATTACAATAGGGTCAGCTCAAAAGAAATACAAAATATGATTTTAGGTAACCCAACTTCTGGAGGCCATAAATTTTTAACCGTAACTCTATTTTTCTATTGTAACCACTTTTCAGAAATGCCATGATGAGATCTACAGTGTCTGACATGCACTAGCACTAGTCAGCCAGGGGTCAATCATGATCCAAAGCTTCTAAGGCCTTCAAAATTGACCTGAAAGATTTCATACCCAAAAACCTCAATAACTTCACCAAGACTGATGATGTGGCAATGAAACTCAACTGGTAGGCTGAAATGACTGAGATGAACCTCCAACTGTGAAATCAGAACATTCCAAGATCATAAGACCAACTTACTAAAAATAGCAAGTTTCCATAAATAGCAGCTCTACACAAGATAGCCCTTATTGAAAAGCAACATAAATATTTTTGGGTGATGCAAGATTGCTCTTACACCCAGGATGCTCCTACATCAATAGCTCTGTTTGTGCATATATTCCATGCTCATGGCATAAAATTTTCACACAGTCTTGTGGATCTTTATTACCATCATACTTGTCATATTTAGGGATCTCTGCCTTGGATGGGAAAGGTGGCATGTAAAGATTTATGTCGAAGGGAAAAGAATATATTGATTCAAGTGAATATTTGTTAGAGAGCTAGTCCTTATCCTTTTTAAGTTGTGAAATCTCACAGTGTAGGTCCCAAAGTTGTTTGGTAAGAGATGTGAGAGGATACTCTTTATCTTTTTGTATTAAACCATCCACATCAAACTCAGGAGGAAGCTTCACACCCATAGAGGTGAGATGCATGAAATAGAGGTCCTTATCTTGATTCATGATAGCTTGCATCACCTTGTGAAAATGTGTCTTCTTGGCACTTTCAGATTTCTTCTTGTGTGGGTTCTTAATCGTTAGAGTAGTCAGAATCATGTCTTCTACGAGTGCCCCAATTATAATTTGACATGTCAATTTGATCAAAATTCTCAGCATGAGTAAAGGGTACTAATTGGTAAACATGATCTTGATGTAAAGTTTCTTTATGAGAAGATGGTCAAGGGGTATCATAAGTACCTTTTCCTTTCAAACCAGTTGTAGCCTTGTAGGAATGACTACGAGTTCTAACTAGCATGGAATATGAGATTGAAAAAGTGGTAGTAACGAGATGAGTAAGCTAGTGTAAGAAGATCTAGGTAATGATAATGTAGACATCTAAAAACTATTCCTGTTAATTAAATTTATTTAATTAATAATCCCTATGGCACCATAATTAATTTTAATTAATTAATCATTATTGTCATTTTCCTCTACCCATTTAATTAAAATTATTTAATTAAGTTGGGTTTATTATCTAAAGTATTTAAATTTAATTTGAATACTCTCCTTTCTAATGTATTAAATTTATTTTAATACATGTCCCCCCATAAATCCCCTTTTAAATAAATTTCTATTTATTTAAATCCCTCCACATCTTAATATTCTCCTAATCTTGGATTAATCTAAAGCAAATTAAAATAATCTAAATCCCTACCTAAATCTTAGCCTACCCCCATCACCTCACTTGCTAAACCTACTCTCCCACCTAATCACTTCTCTAACCTCACTTAAAAAGTGATTCCTAACCTCATTAGAGCTAATGCATTGCACACACATGTGTGAGAAAATCTTCCCAAGGAAGCCACCAAACTTCCTTAAATACTCCAACTCTCTCTTACAACTTTGTCCCCCACACTCTTCCCAAAAGTTTCTCACACATATGTGAGAAATCTTGAGCCACTCAAACCTTAAATTCTCATCTTGCCTCAAATTGACCTTTCAAAATAGCCCTCTCCTCTAGCCTATGTGCCTCCTATGTGGCTCCTATGTGGATGACACATAGGTGTGACCTCATCCAAGCCCTCTCTCTCCCTCCAAATATCAATAAATAGATCCCCTTCCAAGAGAAAATGGTCTCTCACTAATTCAGTTTTGTAATACCCCAAAAATGGGCTATAAGTTCTATTGGTTTGATCTTTTTCCACACAGTGTCAAGTTTACACTAGGATTGCCATGGCTAGTGTCACACTCACTAAATACTCCAAATTTGACAAGAAAAAGGGCCAATGAACAAAGCATAAGGGCTTTCTACACTTTGAGCTCCACATCACTCAGGCAGGTGTACCTCATCTGCACACACATATATCTTGTGTCAAACCATAGGCCTATAGGTAATTGACTGTGGAATAGCTTTCAGACTCCTATAGGTATCATGTACCTCAATACTCACCAAATCTTATGCAATAGCCTATTTGCATAGAATGAATCTAAAAACTAGAAATTACCTCCTACTACTACAACCAACATGAAAGGATAAGTATTCTCATTTGAATGATTAATCTTGGGTTGAAAGGACCCCTAAGATACCCTAAGTCTCTCATAGACTAGTGCCTCATCCAATGGGCAATAGAGTCAAATACATCATTGCAACAAAGAGCTATGAAACAAGAAGACAATACATTCTAATGTGTTGATGCCTTACATCAATCATACACCATTAATCAGACCTCACTTCGACAAGCCACCTATGTACCCAAATATGCTATCACCTATTCAAAGGATTTTAACCCTCCCCTTAGAAGAGACCTATAAACAAGCAATACATTAATCAGCATCCACTAAAATACAAGCATGAGATACCCTTGATACCCCAGCTCATACACATCTGAAAACCAATCTTGAACTCAGTTATCTCTGTGAAGACAACTCTATTGCAGACACATAGGAAATGCAAATAGAAAGATTAAACCTCCTTGATGCTATAATCAACAAGTTCAGGATTCAAATGGAGACAATCTAATAACAATACAAATATATTGAAATCTTATACATAAGACAAATTGTTAACAACTTATATTCTATTCTCAAAACCAGAAAGGAAAGAGGCAACACCCTATATGTAGAGAAGCAGGAAATATCTACAGGAAAAGGACCCTTCATGGAACCAAGATCTGGAACTCAAAAATTGGAACCCTTCAAAAATAAAAATAGCTACAATATATACCACCAGTCATCTTGGAATCCCAAAAATCAAGATGTAACAAGCTACGGATGACTAGGGCAAAGGTTAGGGTTTTCACCCACCAAACCAACTGGATTTAATCTAAATTTATTACATTTGGGGAAAACCAAGCAACCTGGCCTAATCAGATCCAAGAATGATCTCCTTTTATGATATCTCTCAGAATAGTGTATTGAAGATCATGAATTCACCATGCTAATCAATCTGATTACTTCACCTACAACATGCCTCGAGCAACTTCTTACCCATTCCTTCATGGTACAAATCTTCTACAATCAATCATCATAGCCTTTGGACCATACTACAACACTTGACAAAATCATATCTACCAGATCCAACTGCCCAGGCATTCAATTCTAGTCCTATTGTCGCTAAAACCCTTGGAATAGTCAAATATGGAAGAAATAACTACTTGCATGGCGCGAGACTGTGAATCAACGGCCAGCATTCAAATCTAGATTATCTTTATATCACAACCGTTAGATTTCTTCATTTTATCGGGCTCTGCCACTTAACTACATAAGAATCCTAATTTACATTTATCCTTTAGTCGCAAGATCACCAGACATCTCATTTAACTTGAGTTATACCTAGCAATTCGGTGACTGTAGGAAACCCTTAACTTTTCTTTCATCTAGTGATTACACGACTATAGACCATCTTCTCAGTCACCAAATAAAATTTCTTCATTTCCCGATCTAGCGACTACAAGAGCTCCTCCAAATTTTCCATCTGGCGATCTGGTGACAAGCAAGAGAGTCTCATAATCGTAGCAACTTTTTCACTTTTCAACTTTCTTTTTAAGACTTCGCGACCACCATTGATCTTATTTCCTCCAGGCAGATCAAGCAATCCTCATTAATCCTCACAACAGTCAACAAGCCATTTGAAAAGTCTATGGCCACATCATCAGTCTCTCGGCCAATAAGAAATGAGCACATCAGTGGAAAATGACATGAGGATCTGCCTCTCTACTTACCTTTCCATTGGACGGCTGTTGCTATACCACCGACCCTAAGAAACATGCATCTCATCCCAGCGGTATAACGACAACCGCTAGATCTTTCTGTACTTTAACCATCTGGGAAAGAAGGCCCCACTGACATCATCCCCATCACCACACCTGTGGCCAATCAGGAGCAGGCACATCATAATATCCAACAACAGGTCCCACTTTTCTAATCACACGTCGACCAATCAGGAAAGAGCATGTCAGTGCCCACTGGCAAGGAGGTCCAACTTTGCACTTCATTTTCTAAAGAGAATTGGATGGCTATCATTATACCACCAGCTTAAATATCATGCATCTTATATCAAGGGTATAACGACAATCACAAGATTAATCTGAGCTTTAACTTCACCTTATAGACTGAAGACCTCAGGCCCACTGACAACTGCCAACTCACTGCTTCGACCAATGAAAAGCTGCCACCTCCCAATTGTAATACCCCAAAAATGGGCTATAGGTTCATTAATCTTCTATATCAACAATTCAAACGAAATCGAAATCAAAGTCCTAACCTAAGGCACATCTAAACATCATCGAATCATAATTGATTATCTTAAATTCTGCATCAGGGAATATTCTTGGCAATATTCCTAATTATCTTAATTATCTTTAATTTAATGATTATTTGGCAATAAATCACATTTATCCTAAGTTTGATTAATTGAATATTTTCATATTTAATTGATTATATTTAATATCTTGCCACTTAATTGTGTAATTAAATTTAATTCTATCTATTATTAATTGTATTATTTAATTTTGACAATAAATCTAATATCTTATGAATAATTGATTAAATTTGTATTTAATTAATTAAAGCAAGTTGTCATTATTTAATAATATAGTTTTTAATAAAAGTTTGATAAAATAGTTAATTAACCAATAAATTAATTATTTTATTTCAAAAATCAGTTAAGTTGAGAATAAATCACTTTATTTATTTATTAAATCATAATTATCCATGTGCATATTCAAGGACCAGTTAAACTCAAATTGGAAAATCAATGCAAGTTGTTAGCTTTTTGAAACTCAACATCTTTTTGAGTTTTAAAGTTGATCTAAACTTCTAATTCGAGTTGAACTGTGCTTTTGCATGATTTTTGTGACTTAATTATCTGTTATTTAAAAATAACTCAAAAATCAACCTGAGTTATTTGAGTGATTTATGACTTTTTCCATGCACCTCCAAAGCCCTAGATTTCTATAAAACCAAGGCTCATCTCTCCCAAATGGGCATCCACAAATTTGTATTCTCACGCTATCGAATTGGAGTCTGAAGAACCATCTTTGCGAATCCAAGCCATTGTGAGATCTTTCTAGTTTTGAGCATTGCATATCATTTAGCATAGATTCATATCATTGTTAGATCAATTTCCATATTAGCATAGATTCATATTACTTTTTCATTATTATTGCATAGAAAATCCAAAAAAAGTTAGATTGATTGCATTCAATTCATATCCATCTTTTGCATTCAAATCCTTCATTTAGGTGTCGTCTAGGTCACTGATCTCGATAACAATCTGAGAACATTAATCTCGCACCTACTAGAAGGCAGTAAATCGCTTGGTTAGAGTAGATTTCAATTTTGTACGATTTGATTTTAGCTAACCTCTAATGTTTTACTGAAGTGTTGTGTCTACAGATAAGGTACAATTTTCACACACACATTTTTGGCACCCACCGTGGGGCCCTAAAATGGGTTTCCAATTCAATTCTATCAATTTCTATCTTTTTCTCCTCAGTTTCTGTGCAAAAATATGATTTTTATTTTTTGTCCGTACAATTTTTGTATGAGTTTTTGACAAAAGTCATATGATTTTGAACCCACTATCGTACGACAGTTGATCGAGTGTCATTTCATCAAGCACCCACTGTTGTTTGGAGGTTGGATCATTTTTTCATCAGACACCCAGTGTCATACGAGTTTCTGGACTATCGTCTAGTAATAGACCCAGTGTCATACAAGTTTCGGCATCAGGTTTCAACTATCGTCTGGTAACAGACCCACTGTCATATGAGTTTCGGTACCAGATTTCAATTGTCATTTCATTTTTGCAGGTAGTTTCTCAGATTTGATTTTTAGATTTTGACTGACAGCTAACCCTAACAATTGAAAGTTACTATTTCTGATTGATTTCTGCTGGTTTTGATTAGAAAAAGTGCAAGAATTGCTCAAAATCAGGTAAACATCTACTAAGCGCGTTGCGAGGATCTTAGGTATTCCACTTGTGCTGATAATATTTTGATTTGGGGCTTAAAATAAATCTCTCATGTGTCTAGCTTGGGTGATTCTTTTCATGCTTTTGTTTTACACACTTGCATAATTGATACTAGGTTGTGACCCCTTAACGATTCATTAAGTAGTCTCAAATACTTGTGATTGATCTTGATTGCTATCTTGGGTTATTGGACTCACTAATCCATCAGCCCCTCATTCCACCCCGTGGTTGCAATCTCAGTGCCATAAAGGGGAGGGGTCAATAGGACAAAAGCGTTAAGTGTTCCACTTGGCAACCCTTTTGTGCTTTTAGGAACTCACTTGTTTTCTAGGTTATGGACTTGTTTCTAGCTTGTGTGAGGGGTTAAGTGCTCCACTTTGTGGACTCACCTCATATTTGCTTTAAGCATTAAGTGTACCACCTTGTGCTTTTGAATACTTTTGGATAAATTTTCTTTCTAGAATATATTTGTACTCACATAGTAATTAGGCCCCATGAACACTATTTGTGGATCTTGAGAGAGTGGTTTCCTAGCAAAACCCTTCTCAACGAGGGATCCCTTGTAGGTGGGGAGGATACTTAGTGCGTCTCATGTTCTACTTGGTTCATGTGTCTTCCCTTATTGATTGATACATTCTCTCTCTAGAGAGGTTGATAGATCACGTGGGGTTGATATCATAGACCTTGGTGAGACAAACTTTCTCTTAGCGTGTCGGATTAATCTGCTTTCTTTGTTTGGGCTAAAAGTGAAGAGGCATCAAAACCTTGGATCTGGAGCCAAGTCCCCTTGTGGTATCATACTGTGAGTCACCTTTAGAGAGCGTTAACCATAGCGGACAATCCCTTCACTGGGAAAACTGCGTTGACGGAACCTCAAGCGATAATAGCCATTTTCATCGTGGTAGTGATAGCCACTATATAAATGTCCTTGTGGAAGAAATCTCCACAAGTATGGTTCATTGTTGGGTTGTTCGATCTCCCTAGTAGCTCCTGAAGATTAAGTTCTCAGACTGTGTCAAAACCCTGGTGCGCTGGGATTGGAGTTCACCCCTTTGGATTATAAAATTTGCAGAGTCAAACCATTACTAAAAACCCTAGCGAGGCCAAATTTTCATTTTATAGGGTATATGTGCATTATTGCAAAATATTTTTGGAACATACACAATTAGCACTTCTGAGGATTAGAACGAATAAGTCACTTGATTTTTCATGCGCAAGGTTGCTTTTGCCCTTGTTCATTATTTTCAGACATGCTTGAAATCACTTGCTTGCTATTTTGCGTGCTTGTTTATCTATCTGGTTATTGAAAATAGACAAATCTGTTACAATCCTCATATCTAGACATTGAAATTTGCAAACAATTCAAATCTGAAAACTCAAAATTTGCAAAATCTAAAGTAAAATCCTTTTCTGGAGTCAAAAGTCATCTCAGGAGGTCAGAAAATCATACGAGTTTCCATCAAGTGTCATTTCATTACAACCCATCTATCGTACGATTGAGTACCCAGTGTCGTATGAGTTTCCATGCCAGCAAATTCTCAAAGTCAAAATCTTGCAACTGTCGTATGAGATTTTCAACTGTCATTTCATTGCTACCCAACTGTCGTTTCATTGTTACCCAACTGTCGTATGATAACCAACCCAGTGTCGTACGAGTTTTGATGCCTAAAAATTCTAAGAGTTAAAATCTTGCTTGCAATTATCATACGAGTTTTCCAAATATCATTTCACAGCATACCCACTGTCGTACGAGTCTGCAGAGTGTCGTTTGGGAAATTTTTGAAAGTTGTCAAAAAATTATCAAAATTGCCAGATATTTAGCTTTTTCAGCCTAATTTCAAAATTTGTCGAACGAATCACTGTGTCACGAATAGAGCAGTAGCTATTAAGAGTCCAATCATTTTCCTAAAGTGGCCTTTTGAATTTGATTCAGCCTTCTGTTTAATCGATTTGAGTCCTTATCATCCTATGTCAAAACCTTGTCATAACTATCAATCTTTGATCAATCATCAAAATGACTAAGTGTTGTGATATCTTGTTTGCTATCTTTTGGGAACCTACCCATACATCCAGGGCACAGTATCCTTCATCCACATCTAATCAAATCTTCAAATCAATCAACCCTTGACAAGGTTGTGTCATCTGATCATCTTGATTCAAGTCATTCTTCAGTTATCTGATCTTATTCTTTTGTTTCAATTAAGGTGAATGGTGGAGACTAGAGCTTCCTCTCACAAGAAATCTATCACCACTTTCCAAACTCCAACTCTTAAGCAACTCATCAATTCTGGTCTTTACGAGGATGACGGTCTTGGCAACTATCGATTGAAATCTGGTTACATACCTCCTCCATCAACTCATGGAGGTACTCAACATACCCCTCATCAATCTAATCCAGGGAGCTCACAAACTCCTACCATGTCTCAAGCAGGGACAAATTTTGGCTCTCAAAGAGCTCAATCTCAACATGGTGCAGATCAAGAACCCACACCTGAAGAAATTGCTCAATATCAAAATGATGATAACTTCAAACGAATGATCAAGCATTTCTTGAAAGAAGATAGAGAAGTATACTTTTTACAATTAGCTCATCAAGGAGCTAAACTTCCTCCCAACTTCAATGTTGAAGACATCATTACACATGAGGAAGAGAATCCACTCACAGCTATGATGAAACAAATGCATGCTATACAAGTTGAACTTAACAATCTCAAGAAAGAGAAGGAACCTAAAGAGTTCTCCATGGAGGCTCTATGTCCTTTTCCATTTGACAAAGACTTGTATATGCCACCATTTCCAAAAAGAGTGGAGATGCCAAAGTATGACAAGTATGATGGACACTCTGATCCTCAAGATCATGTCAGAGAATTATGTACACAATCAATGGAGTTCATGCATGAACTGACCTATCTGATGCATCTCTTCCCTCGATCTCTAGGGGGAACAGCCATCCACTGGTTCCCTAGACTGCCTTCTACTATCAAAACTTTTGAGGAGTTGATCAAATTGTTCTACCAACAATGCTCCTACAATATTCAGCACCCAGTCACCATGATCGATATCTGTAATCTCAAGCAATATCTAGGGGAACCATTCCTAACATTTCTCAAGAGATGGAGGAAGAAGTTCTCTCTATATGCCAGACCTATTCCAGAAATAGAAAAACTAGAAATCTTCATCAATAACCTTGTTCCAGAAATCAATTATCCTCTACAAATGCAAGATCATACATCTTTCGATAAGATGGTGGATAATGCTATCAAAATTGAAAAAGTGCTTGTAAAAAAAGGAGAAATCACACTTCAAAAAGACAAGTACGAATTTGGATCCAGTTCTAAAGACAAGAACAAAAATTGGAACAAGAACAAAGGCATCATCACAGATGGTGTTGTTGACACTGTCCATGCCCCATAAAAGCCACTAGCCTACAATCTCACTCTTGGTACTCAAGCCATTAAAGCTTCAGAGAAAAAGTCTTCTCAACCATCTCAAAGGAAGCCAGATTATAAAAAATGGGATAAACATCAAAAATTTACTCCTCTAGGAGAGTCTTTAGAATCAGCTATGAAAACTCTACTGGCTGATAACATCATCTCTTTACCACCAATCCGACCAAATGATCAGGACCCCAAATTGAAATGGTGGAGAGAAAATGAATTCTATGATTTCCATCGGAGTAAAGGTCACAAAACTAGTAGTTGCTACCACTTGAAGCATACCATTCAAGATTTGATCGATAGTGGAGACATCACAATTGACAATCCCAAGAGCAATAATGATCATATAGCATTCACAGAACCATTTCCAAAACATGGTCAAGAAGTTTCAAGTTCTTAGCCTAATATGGGGGCAAAAGTCAACTATGCCTACCCTGGAAATAATGCTGTCATCAATATGGTTGAACCATGTCTCTCTGAAAGTTGCAATGTCATCACAATTGTACAAAGAGATAGAGATCATTCCTCAGCTAACACAGTTACTTGATCACAAGCTCCAACGCATCTGAAAGGACAAATCCCAGATTCATCAAATGTCCCTAAGGTGCCCTTCAATCTTTCATCTATTTCTAAACAGAAGGCTGCTTCCAAATCTTGCAATCCAAAGGATACAAGGCCTACATCTTATAGCATTGTTCAACAACTCCAACACACTAATGTGAAAATCTCCATGTTAGAGTTTCTTTGAATATCGCCAGCTCATAAGGCCATTCTCGATAAAGCTTTTCTCGGTTCCAATGTTTCTGATGACCTTGATTTAGACAGGTTCCAGACTATGGTTGGACATCTTACATCTCCGCAATATATCTCCTTTTTAGAGGAAGATGAAAACTCCTTGAGTCACCCATATAATCAGCCTTTTCATATAGAAGTCTTGATCCAAAACCGTAGAGTCAAATGTGTGTTGATAGATGGGGGCACTGGCCTAAACATTTGTTCTTACAGCTTGATCAGACAATTGGGATTTTCAGAATTGGCTATTGATCCTAGAAAGAAAATAACTATCAAGGCCTATGATGAACAAGAAAGATCTTCTAAAGGCACCATTGTCTTACCTATCAGAGTGGGTCTAGTTATCAAAGATACCATCTATCAAGTGCTTGATCTACCTTTGGCCTACAACGTCCTTCTAGGGAGACCATGGATACATGAAATGCAAGCTATTCCTTCTACGTACCATCAATGTTTGAAGTTTCCTTATGAGGGAGTAGAGGTTACTATCCCTACAGATCTGAATACAACTTGCAACACCTTGAAGAAAAGTGCAGATAAGCTTGTACCTACTAATAGAGAATCTTCTATTGAACCAACTAAAGAAGCATCCACATCTAAAATGGAAGATCTTGTAAAAGAGGTTAATATCAAAGAAAATAGTATGGGAGAATATACTATCGAGCTATTCTTATCTTTGACATCTCTCCCTATCTCGCCTAAGTCTTATGGGCAATCTTTGAAACAATCCAAACCAAACTCTAAAGAACCTCTTGAAGCATATAAAAAGAATTTTGTAGCAGAACAAGTATCCAAGAAAGAATTTGAAGAGGATGAGGCTGTGCTATCATGGCTGTACAAAGATGAACCTGAATCTCAAGTTGTTCCAACTGGTGACTCTATAGTCTCCAAACTCCCTTCCAAGTCATATGGTCCAGGAGATAAATTAATAGCTAAGATGGGATATTTAGGTAAAGGACCTCTAGGAATCAGAGGAAAAGGTCTTGAGGTACCTCTCCCACATACTGGTAGAGAAAATAAAAACAAAGTTGGCTTAGGCTTTAAGTAGAAACCCTATCACCTCAAAGGTAATTGCTCTCATGTCATAGAGGAAATTGCACCAGGGGAACCTCTTCTTAAGAAAGAAGAAATAGAACCATCTGATAGTGATTCAGATAGTTCAGAACTCATCCCCTATGAAAAATTGCCTAAAGAGATCAAAGACCTTCTTGATGATAAAGATGATCCTATCAAAAGAATTAATGTAGTAGAAACAAAAGAACCTACTATCAATCAAGAGATAGTTGCAACATAAGAACTAGCTAATCTTGAAAACAATCAAGAAGAGGGAAGTGGTAGTGATTCTGAGATAGATTCTCATGAGTATGAATACAAATCAGAATCTGAGGGTAACCCTTCTTGGGGTATTCACCCTGACTTTACTCATGTTCTAAGATTTCCTAGAGATCCTGAATCAGAAGATGAATCTAATGACTATGAATGGGGAGTCATCCCAGAACCAGATGAGCTTATCACAGAGAAACATGTTGATGTTATTCGCCAATATGCACCTCAAAGCAATGTAAGTCTAGAGCGAAATGATGAACCTATCGAGTCTAATCCACCTATGGCTGAATTGGACTCCCACAATGACATTGAGCCTATTCATGAATTGGATGTCTTAAGTTGTAGTATCACCTTTGAACTCAAGCATCAGGTTAGGACCAATGATGACAGATCCATATCCGTAAACACTATCTCCCAATCTTTCCCTACTTTTACTATCAAATATCCAGAACTTATTGATCAAACCTCCACGAATCTGAGCCATCATATTTATACCTTCCCAAATGACTATGGCCTTGCTTGCTACCTCAATGCAGTTGAGCCTATGAGTACTTCCATCAGTGAACCGAGCATCAGCATGACTGAGTTAGACATCAAATATCTTAGTCAAAAAAAAAGAATAAAAAGAAAAAGAAAAAGAGTTATGAGGGTGAAAACCACTTTGTGGCAGTCTTAGAACCTACAAAAGTAAAAATAAAAGATGTATCCAAAGGTGAAAACCTCTCTGAGGCACCTAAGGATGAGATATTTGATGTCCTTTTGAGTCATTTATAGGACAGATCTCCAGTTCTAATTGAGCCCACTCAATCCATCAATTTGGGTACAACAGAGGAACCTCAATTGGTACATGTAGCACAATCATTATCAGAAGAAGAGAAGCAAAAAGTTACAACATTCCTAACAAAGAAGAAGATCAACTTTGCATGGAAATATTCAGATATGCCAGGATTGGATCCTAATCTTATAATGCATCATTTATCTATTGCTCCAAATGTCAAACCTGTCAAGCAAAAATTGAGAAAGATGCATCCTCACGTTGCACTCTTGGTAAAAGCTGAATTAGAGAAGCTCCTAAATGCCGGATTCATCCGAGTTATTGACTATGCAAAGTGGATCTCTAATATTGTACCTATTTCTAAACCAGATGGGTCAATCAAAGTGTGCACAGACTTTCAAGATGTGAATAGAGCATGCCCTAAGGATGATTTTCCACTACCTAACATTGATATGATAGTGGACATGACTACGGGTTTCGAGATGTATTCCTTAATGGATGGTTTCTCTGGATATAACCAAATAAAAATTGCTCCAGAGGACCAAGATAAAACTACTTTCACATGTGCATGGGGCACCTTCTATTGGAATGTCATGCCATTTGGGCTTAAAAATGCTGGTGCTACATATCAAAGAGCAATGACATCTATTTTCCATGACAAGATGCATCGAACTATGGAAGATTATGTTGATGATACTTTAGCAAAATCTATGATCAGAATTGAACATCTAAAGGACTTGAGCATGATCCTAGACAGAATGGAAAATTTTAGTATCCGACTAAATCCTAAGAAGTGTGCTTTTGGTGTCACTTCTAGAAAGCTCTTAGGATACATAGTTTCAAAGAAGGACATTGAAGTTTATCCGGCTAAAGTCAAGGCTATAATAGAGATGCAACCTTGCATGAATATCAGTCAAATGAGGACATTGCAAGGAAGAGTTCAATCTATCAGAAGATTCATATCACAACTAGCGGACATATCATAGCCTTTTACAAAAACATTACATAAAGGTGTGACCTTTGCATGGAATGAAGAATTTGAGAACAACTTTAACCATATCAAGAAGTATCTATCAAATCTACCTATCTTGATGCCTCCTATTCATGGGAAGCCATTGATCTTATATGTCTCCATAATAGCCACATCACTGGGGGCATTGCTAGCGCAACATAATGAAGAGAAAAAGGAAAGAGCCATTTATTATATAAGCAGAACATTGGTGGCGTATGAAAAGAACTATTCTATGATTGAGAAAGCTTGTCTCGCTGTGATCTTTGCATCATAGAAACTGAGACACTATATGTTAGCTCATACCATGCATCTAGTAGCAAAAATTGATCCACTAAAATACCTACTCAGCAAGGCTGCCCTCACAGGTAGACTGGCTAAATGGGTCATGCTTCTAAGCGAATTTGACATTGAATATGTTGAAAGAAAAGCTATAAAAGTTCAAGTTATTGCTGATCAACTAGTGGATGCACCCATGTTTGATGACACACCAATGCAAATGGAATTTCCAGACTCCTCTATTATGCACCTATCTTCTAGAAGAATGGCAATTGTTCTTTGATGGCTCCTATACACAGAATGGATCTGGAGTAGGCATATTGTTCATAACTCCTTGAGGATACTCCATCCCAAAAGCATTCATACTAAAGTTCCCCTGCACAAATAATATTGCAGAATATGAAGCCCTCTTGAATGGTATGAAACTAGCAATTGAATGGAGAGTAACAGAGCTACACATTCATGGAGACTCTCAACTTGTTATTCATCAAGTCAATGATGTGTACCAAACTAAATATGAAAAGCTCATTCATTACAAGAGAATGGTAGATGATCTTAATAAATATTTCATATCTATCACATTTGAGCAAATTCCTAGAATGGAGAACAAGGCTGCCGATGCAATGGCAACACTATCTACTTTATTACAGCAGCCTGAACATGAGCTATGCTACTAGTTTCTGGTAGAAGCACTATCTTATCCTGCATATGACTCCCTTGAAACTTGCATGATTTGCACTATTTTAGGTCATGATTCATCCCAATATAAAAACCTCTTTTCCTATCTCCAACACCAAATCATCCTCGATACCTTCAACCACCATGAAAAGAGATACCTTATCCGTAATGCCTCCCGATATGTCATCATTAGTCATGATCTATACAAATGAGGTCTAGATGGTACGCTACTTAGATGTTTAGAATGGGAAGAGTCTCAACATGCATTAGAGGAAGTTTATAATGGTATTTGTGGGTCACACTCGAACGGTTTAACACTAGCTCAAAAACTTATTAGGGCTGGGTACTATTGGCCTAAAATAGAGAAAGAGGCTATCAAATTTGTGAAGAATTGTCAAAAGTGTCAAGTAAATGGAAACCTAATTCATGCTCCAGGGAGGGATCTAATCCCCTTTACAACACAATGGCCTTTCCATCAATGGGCATTTGATCTTATCGGGATGATTCATCCTCATTCTTCTAACGGACATACCCATATAATCACAGCCATAGATTATTTTACAAAATGGGTAGAGGCGGTCCCTTTGACACAAGCAACAGGGAAACAGATATCTATGTTCATATTGAACTATATCATATGCAGATATGGGATACCTCATTCATAATCACAGATAATGGTGGGCAATTTAGGAATAAAGACCTACATGATCTATGTGCCAAATTCAAGATCACACAACATTGGTCTTCTATCTACTATCCACAAGGGAATGCCCACGCAGAGGCTTTTAACAAAAATCTATTATAGATCTTGCACAGAACAGTAAACAAAATTGGTAGAGACTGGCATCTCATGATTAATCCATCTCTATGGGCCTACAGAACAAGTATCAGAACACCTAGTGGGGCTACACCTTTTGCTTTAGTTTATGGGTCTGAAGCGGTACTGCCTATTGAGGTTGAAATCCCATCACTCAGAATTAGAATGCATGGTCTAGTAACTAATGATGACTACAAAGTGTCTAGGTTACAAGAACTGGAACTACTAGATGAGCACAGACAAGCAGAGTATGATCATCTTAGAGTATATCAGAAGAGAATGTCTAGAGGCTACAACAAGAACGTCAAACACAGAGAATTTTAGGTTGGTGATCTAGTCTTGAGAGAAAATCCTAAAAATCAATCCCATCGAGAACGCAAGGGGAAGTTTGAACCCAATTGGCTGGATCCCTTTGTTATCACTACTACTTTTGGCTCTAGTGCCTATCAACTCTCAACGACTGAAGGAGAACAGCTCCAAGAACCAATCAACATTCTCCATCTGAAGAAATTCTACACCTAAGGCATTCAGTCTATGGTAAAATGTCCTGAAAAAATTATAAAAATCAGAAAAAGTCCTAAAAAAATGAACATCTTGGTGAAAACCTAGCAATAGGCGCCTTGATGATTCACAAAAAATATCAAAAAATATAAAAAATTCAAAAAAAAATTGAAAAAATGAAAAATAAAAAAAAATGAGAAAAAGAAAAAGTGCCTTGGTGAAAACCTGGAAACAAGCACCTTAGTAGCAAAAATAGAATCTCTACCAAGATGGTGAAAACCTAGCAAACAGGTGCCACTTGTTTCAAAATGCTCCATCTATCAGTGCAATCTTGGCCTTTCCCAACTTTCAGTCTTGCTTTAGTTTGTACATATCTCCCGGTTTGTTTTTGCATTTCCAATTTTCAATAAGTCAGTCTATACACCAATCAGCTCCAGTGTCTATATCCTATCAATGTTAAAACTTGGGGGCAATCAATGTCATATCCTATGGTCTCTGGTGTATCTGAGATGTATCATATCTAGTCAGAGTCCTTTGAAGCTTCATATGAGTCAGTCAGTCAGTCTTGTCTCCAGAAAGGATTTTGCATCTACAACAACGCAATCAAACACAAACTGAAAACAATCTGTGCTTTTTTACATGCTTTTATCTCCTTGTATGCTTACTGATTCGCATTGAGATTTTTGCATATTGTGTCCCTTTGAGCTCTTCGATGATGTCCTTTATAGGATTTAGAGAGTGATGACTAGGGGCATAATCTTTTCTTTGTCTTCTGCTTGTATGTGAAAATCTAACGTCTTTGGAAATTCTGGATTGAAATGGTGTCCGAATGTAAGAGCCTCTATCTTGAATTGGATGGCCATGCGTACCTCAACCATTGATACCCGAAAAATTCAAGGAAGTTTTATCTAACTATTGTCTTTTTGAGTGAATTATTTCTCCTACTGTGAAACGCAATCTTACCTAAGGCTATGAACAATAAAGGGTCACTACGGGTAATTCACATTGGATTTAGAATAATCTCTTAGCTATTTGATGTGTTTGTAATGCAAGGTGTATTCAAGTCATTACGACGTTCATGTTTTGATGCTTATAAAAATTGCTATATCAAAATGGACAAGATATTCAGGTCATCCTGGTGTTTGTGCCTTGGTGCTTATATCTAATTCGACATTCCAAAAACAAAATCAATATTCATATATCCATGGTTGTTGACTAGTGGGTGTTGTATTGATTCTTGCACATACAAATCAATATTCATATGTCTATGGTTTCATAACTAGTGGGCATTGTATTGATTTATCCGGTTACCTAAAAGTTCAATGATGATAACAAATCGACACATGATCAGTGACTAGGTCCTAGGTCTTAGGTTGCATTTCATTTTGCATGTCTCTTTG
This sequence comes from Chamaecyparis obtusa, assembly GCA_027943335.1. NCBI lineage: Eukaryota > Viridiplantae > Streptophyta > Pinopsida > Cupressales > Cupressaceae > Chamaecyparis > Chamaecyparis obtusa. Next base: position 752,370 of record BSBK01001217.1, read on the forward strand.
CATTTTGCATGTTGCATGATCTAAAAATTGTTTGGAAACACTTCAAAGCTTAAAAAATTCTTCATATCAATTCTTCACATCTAACACAAGCTGAATCTCACTCGAAGGTCTCTTCATCAAACCGCAAGTAGTAACCCTCCAGGGTTAACCATTCTTTTGACATAAGACTGAGTACTTGTCTTCATCAACCTGCAAAAACATATCATGTGTATCGCTGCATTTACATCTTATATCATTATCATTTGTTGCATTACATTACATTCATTGCATAAGCATAAATCATACATACATCTTTTCATAATCAATTACATTTGCATAACATCCATACATATGAAAGAAATCATTGCATTGCATCGATCCATACATACATTCTACACTAATCATAGCATAAGCATAGCATGATATCATCATAAATCCACATCATGACAAGTAAAAATGCAGTCACAATCAAAATATCGATCTCATATATATCAAAAATCTTGAAATGTGTCAGGGGTGCACTACTAGCACAATGTACAAAAGAATGAGCTTTGGAGAGCTATCAGAATTAGAATGGTATATCAGTAATAACAAAGAACAGAATATATCAAAACATGACCACATGAATCAACTCTCAGCATGCTCCTCGGTATTTGGTGGAGGAGGTGGTGGTGCATCTGGTATAACCTCTACCCTTGGTGCCCTAGCTCCCTCTGAGGCTGCCATGTACTCAGAGTATTAGGTACTCTCTGCTTAGCAGGAACAACAGCATAGTATGCAGACACATAATAGGAAGCCCGTGAGGTCTGATGGGTCACCTCTATCTGTAGTCTCCGAACCTCTGAATGAAGCTCTGCATGAAGCTCAGTGCGCTGCCTGTCTACCTCCCACAACCTCTCCTCCCATCTGGCACTCTGTACCTTCAGGTCCTAGACCTGAGCTCTGAGCTGTCTAATCATCTCTAATGAAGTCAGAGGAGCAGTAGGCTCTGCTGCAGCTATTGGCATCTCTATATCCTATGCTGGCTGCTTTGGTTGCTGTCCAGTGGTCTCTGATCTACGTGCCTTATGGCGTCTAACCTCTGCACCCAAATCAAAAGTGGTGTCTACCTGTGTGGGATCTGCATCACCACCTACAAACTGCTCACCTACCAACACCTCATCTGTCGCATCGACACTGCCCAAAGTACCCCTCTCACCCCTGGATTGTCTATGTGACCCTATGGATGTACCTATGGGAGAAGTAGAAGGATGAGAAAACCTCATATGCCCAAATGATCTCTACAATGCAGCTATCACTCTCTATCTGGGTGGTGTAGGATGCACTACCTGTGGTCTCGGGCCCTATACCATAGGAGCACCTGTAACATCCATCGCCTCCTCCATGGAGGGTATCAATTCTGTAGGATCTGAGAATCTGTGAATGGGATGATCTGCAAGCCACGCAATGTATCCATCTGTCACTCCTGCATCGACAACCTATGGTCGGTAGTCCCAATCTCTGCCTATAATGGCACTGTACTCCTCTGCACATAAGGAATAGGAGAGCCTTGGTGTCCATCCGAGCCCGATCTCATGCATAATGCGAGCATACGCAGTGTACTCTTGTGGGGCATCATGTCTGCATCCATACTGATGCCACACTTTGCTAATCACAAATCTCTCCAAAACAATGGGAGAGTGGCCAATAAGTACTCGACTCTGAAAAAGAAAACTATACTGCTCCCTCGCAGTGGGCCAGACCTCTATCTGCAAATATGGCCTCCAATGAATAAAAGTCATGTCATCTAGACATCGCTGAAAGTACTCGGTATGACCCATCCAGACCTGTGTGACATAACCAGCATATGTATATATCAATGGCTCCTGTGGCTGCTGCTATGTCTAAAAAATTGGTCTCAATACAGGGATATGCTCCCAGGCCCATATCTATAATACAAGAACTCCTGAAGCAAAGCTCTTGCAATCCTGATAAACAATCTCATGCATCTCTAAAAACATATGTGCCAAGAGGCACTGACCCCAGGCAAGCTCAGTGGGCATAGCCATAAGAAGTGCTACCATTGGAGCCCATCCCATCAAAAATCCATTCTGCTGACGACCTGGCATGATGAACTCCCCGATCATACCAGCAATAATGCACTCTAAACAGTGCGTCTGACCATATCGCTGTACAAGGGTCTCCCAAGAAATGGACCCCGTCAACTATGTATCATCTCCAAACAGATGCCTAAAGGCATGAAGACCACCCTGACTAGAACTCACATACTCAAGACACCGACTGCTATGAAATGGAATGCGTAGTATCCTATAGACGTCCTCTGGAGTCACGGTCATCTCTCCAGTAGGTAAATGAAACATCTGTGTCTCCAAATGGAATCTCTCAATCAAGGCAGTCAAAAGGCCATGATTTACCCTAATGTCAGGTAAATGAATCAAATACTTGAATCCACGGGTAACAAGATGAACCCTCATCGGGTGAGGAAGCGCGATACATAATCTCTGGGTCGCCGGGTAGGAATGTCGAACGTGTACATCTGGATATGTCACCTATATCATATGAAAATAAGGCATTCTATCAGAAATTGGGTTCAATAATAGGCTAGTAGTACAGAAATTGGACAGTTAGGTACTTCAGAAGGTAGGTCAACCAGTTAGATATCAGTATCAAGCATCAGAAAAGTCAAAATTTGGCCCTAAAAGTTAATTTTCAACACTCTATTTTTCATACGACAGTCCAGGCTGGCATCAAATGTCGTATGACACTCCACAGTATACCAAACGACAATTCATGGTCATACGACACAACACCCGGGATCATACGAGTTTCGGGGGACCTGGTGAAATGTCGTATGACACAAGGGTCCCTCTCATATGACACTTGGGTGGACTTGAAATGACAAAGGAAATTCAAATGAAGTGTCGTACGAGTCTGGGTTGAGACTCGTACGAGTTTTCAAACATGCAAAAATTAAAAAAGCAAAACGGGTACGAAAAAAATTACAAAATGCTAGGAACATGAAAAATTTGCATTTTCAGAGGGGCACAGAGGTCCACCTACCAGATGTCCATACTGTCAGGGTCTCTGGTATCTCCGGCTGCGCTCAAATCGATGCAAACTCGCAGGAACCTTCAAATCTCATTGTTCTACCATTTTCTTGCTCAAAGGGCTCCGCACAATTTCCAAAGTCAAATGGTTGAAATGAATTGAAAATGACCCTTCAGGCCTTTATATAGCATTTGACCTAATTTTCAAAAGTGCTCCATTTTTCATGAAAATTGTACCCCTGGCTAATTTCGACGTTCTGAATCCATTTTCAGGATCAAAATCAAAATTTGAGATCGTTTATTATGTCAAAATCATGATTTAAAATTTTGGGCCCAGGACGGTCTACTGCTTGCATATTCGACCTTCGATCATCACAAAAATCCAGTATTCAACTTAACTGATTATCTAACATCAAACTATCAAAATTTCAACTTGGTCAACCATGGTCAACTCATGGTCAAACCTAGTCAAACTTGGTCTCCAGGACCTCTCAATGATGTAAAATGCATTCTCAAACGTATATAACCACTTTTCCAATCAATTTACATGCTTCTAAACTATCAACGCTGACGTTTCTTGTCATATTTCAATTTTAATCCCGAAGGGGGCATGGTATTGCATATCATTCAAAGTCTGTAATCAAATTTGAAATCATATCTTTATGGAAATCATATCTTCATCAGTGATCAAGACAACAACCACGTCTAGTTGCTGATTCATCACAAGTCCTCATCGCTCAGGGCAAATCTATCATCACTTGGGGCATATCAGATTTGTCGATCCATATCAATCTGGTATCCTCCTAATCTTGTAATCTGTATCAATTTTTGCAACCATCAGATCATAGTGTTCTTTCCTTGGTTCTTCGGCAACTGAAGGATTCGGATGTGATACATGCTAGTTCTACTAAGACAATCGAGTCTAGAACCGGTCACTCACTTCTTTGCAATCCTAAGGTTTGGAATCAGGCGTTTTGACACTTTTTCGCAATCATAGGTTCATTTGCTGTTATAGTAAACATTATCTTTGGTCATTCAGGACCTATTATCTCCATATCAAATCAATATCAATCAACTTCTGTCTCATATCAATTATCAATTTCAAACATTAGTTTCATATCTTTATCAAACATAGACTATCTTTGAACCACTACGCTTCGCACAGTAATTCAAAGAGGGGAAAAATGTAATACCCCAAAAATGGGCTATAGGTTCATTAATCTTCTATATCAACAATTCGAACGAAATCGAAATCAAAGTCCTAACCTAAGGCACATCTAAACATCATCGAATCATAATTGATTATCTTAAATTTTGCATCAGGGAATATTCCTGGCAATATTCCTAATTATCTTAATTATCTTTAATTTAATGATTATTTGGCAATAAATCACATTTATCCTAAGTTTGATTAATTGAATATTTTCATATTTAATTAATTAGATTTAATATCTTGCCACTTAATTGTGTAATTAAATTTAATTTTATCTATTATTAATTGTATTATTTAATTTTGACAATAAATCTAATATCTTATGAATAATTGATTAAATTTGTATTTAATTAATTAAAGCAAGTTGTCATTATTTAATAATATAGTTTTTAATAAAAGTTTGATAAAATAGTTAATTAACCCATAAATTAATTATTTTATTTCAAAAATCAGTTAAGTTGAGAATAAATCACTTTATTTATTTATTAAATCATAATTATCCATGTGCATATTCAAGGACCAGTTAAACTCAAATTGGAAAATCAATGCAAGTTGTTAGCTTTTTGAAACTCAACATCTTTTTGAGTTTTAAAGTTGATCTAAACTTCTAATTCGAGTTGAACTGTGCTTTTGCATGATTTTTGTGACTTAATTATCTGTTATTTAAAAATAACTCAAAAATCAACCTGAGTTATTTGAGTGATTTATGACTTTTTCCATGCACCTCCAAAGCCTTGGATTTCTATAAAACCAAGGCTCATCTCTCCCAAATGGGCATCCACAAATTTGCATTCTCACGTTGTCGAATTGGAGTCTGAAGAACCATCTTTGCGAATCCAAGCCATTGTGAGATCTTTCTAGTTTTGAGCATTGCATATCATTTAGCATAGATTCATATCATTGTTAGATCAATTTCCATATTAGCATAGATTCATATCAATTTTTCATTATTATTGCATAGAAAATCCAAAAAAAGTTAGATTAATTGCATTCAATTCATATCCATCTTTTGCATTCAAATCCTTCGTTTAGGTGTCGTCTAGGTCACTGATCTCAATAACAATTTGAGAACATTAATCTCACACCTACTAGAAGGTAGTAAATCGCTTGGTTAGAGTAGATATCAATTTTGCACGATTTGATTTTAGCTAACCTCTAATGTTTTACTGAAGTGTCGTGTCTACAGATCAGGTATAATTTTTAGACACACACCAATATCCACCTAGCGAACAAAGCATTTTCCTCAGAAAATAAAACCCATCTGGCACTCACCACGTCACCTTCCGGCTTGGCCAATCAAAACATAACAAATCCATAACACCTGGCAAATGGTCCCACTTTTCTTTCTTTATTTGACTCTGGCAAGCACTTAACTCCTAGCCATTCAGCGAACACACGACTAAAGCATTTTCCAAGTCGCAAGACAAATTTCTTAACTGGGGTATGGTCCAGAGAATAAGCAACTGAGACCATTCTCGAAGTCGTGGAATACTTTTCTTAACCATGGGTTTCATTGCAAGAACAAGCGAACACAAGCCTTCGCTGAGTCGCTGAAAGATTTTTTAACCATTACCTTTTTATTATGAGAATCAGTGACCAAAGGGAAACATACTTTGACATTTCTTCATTTGCCAAGTCGATGAATACTTTGAAGCCTTACCAACTAATTCTGAGATCCCGCGAACACACATTCATCCAATTGCTGGATATTTAGAGCACTGCCATCCTTTTCCCGAGATTTAGCAACAAGAGGAAACTTTAAACCTTTGCCAAATTTCTTTGTCAAAGTTGCCAAACTTAGGGACGTTGAAACTAACTCAGCCATGAAATCGCCAAATGAATTTAAGTAGGACCCAGTCATTGCGAGATTAAAACATGGTCGTTAAATGAAGAAGCAATCGATGACATGCGCTAGATCGCTAAAGAAATTATAACTTAGCTACCCGATTTAGAGAACATGAGATAACCGCTACGCCAAGTCGCTGAGGGTTAACATGAAACCGCTAGGAAACAAGCGAATAAGAGACAACACAATCGTTGAATTTTTGGATGAAGACTTAACCGTGACAACGAATTGGGAGATTTAGTGACCAAATAGAGATTTAACCAAGGGATTACACAGTCGTCGGCTCGCTGAAAGACTTAAGAGTTAAGGAAACACGTTGCGCAATTTAGCGAAGACTAGGAAAATGACCACGTGCAGAAAGGGGACTTAAGTGACCCGAAAAAGGTAACGATAGAAAAGAACATGGTCAAGATAAATTAGGGTTTTTCCCTCCAACGGCTAGAAATATGAATTTAGACCTAGGGTTTCAAGGCCAGGAACATGGAAAGAAATGCAGGGACCAGAGAAGAAATCATATATCCATGAAAAATTTTGCAAGTGCTAACAAGTTCATTAACCTCCTACATCGACAATTCGAATGAAATCGACATCAAAGTCCTAACCTAAGGCACATCGGCACATTATCAAATCATAATTGATTATCCTAAATTCTGCATCGGGGAATATTCCTTATTCCTATTTATCCTAACTATCTTTAATTTAATGATTATTTGGTGATAAATCTTATTTATCCTAAAGTTTAATTAATTGAATATTCTAAATATTTAATTAATTAGATTTAATACTACCACTTAATTATTTAATTAGATTTAATTATATTTATTCCTAAATTGTATTATTTCATTTTGACAATAAATCAAATATCCTATGACTAATTGATTAAATTCTTATTTAATTAATTAATGTCAATTGTCAAATTTAATAATATAGTTTTTGAATAAAAGTTTGATTTAATGATTGATTAACCCATAAATCAATTGTTTTATTTTTAAAATCAGTTAAGTTGAGGATAAATCACTTTATTTATTAAATTAATTCATAATTAATTATGCACATCCAAAAAATAGTTAAACTTTAAATCAGAAAATCAATTCAAGTTGTTTTAAAAATAAACTCAACTCTCTTTTGAGTTGAAAGCTGATCTCAACTTCTGATTTAAATCAAAAAGTTGATTTGCATGATTTTTGTGACTTAATCTATCTCTAATTTCTTGATAACTCAAAAATCAACCTGAGTTTATCAAGAGTGATTTATGGCTTTTTCCATGCACCTCCAAAGTCCTAGATTTTTATAAATTAAGGCCTCAACTCTTCATTTTGGATCCATCCACGAATTGTATCCTCACGCTGGTGAATTGGTGATCGAAGGATCAATCTTTACAAATCAAAGTTGTTGTGAGATTTTCATTATTTTAAGCATTCATATCATTTAGCATATCATTGTTAGATTAATTGCATGTCATATCAGTTTCTCATATAGAATAGATTTATATCAATTTGTTTCATCTTATTGCATAGAAAATCCAAAAATATAGATTAGTTTGCATTCATCTCATAGCTAGATTCTACATTCAAATCCTTCATTTAGGTGTCATCAAGGTCACTGATCTTGGTCCAATCTGAGAATACATACTTGCATCTACTAGAAGGCAGTAAATCACCTGGTTAGATTAGTTTCCATTTCACTGCATGATTTTGATTTCTACTAACCTCTAATGGTTTACTGAAGTGTTGTGTCTACAGCTAGGTACAAAATTCACACACACAATTTTATGCATTGTTATCATGTTAGTTTAGCTCTATAATTTCATAACATTTTAGCATGTTAGTTTCCTTGTTCTTTCTTTCAATTCTTAGCTCACATAGCATAATCTTAAATGGTAAATGAATCTTGGTTTACTTATGCATTTCAAGTCCTTTTTAATGTAAATCACATATCATGCTTAATGGTAAATCAATCTTGCATATCATTTTAAGTTTAAATCTTCATCTTCATCATTTGCATCTCTTGGAATCCTTGGGGCAAAACTAGTTCTTCATACTAGTTTTTGTGTCTTTTTGGAATCTCATTGGATTTCATTTAGGTTTTTAATTATCTTAGCTCACATTGGGGATCCTCTCATTGTGTTTGGAGAGCACGTCCAGATTCTCCAAAATGAGAAAATCAAATGGAACTTGGGAGCTCCCATTTTGGCTCAATCAAAGGTGGTGTGTATGAATTTCTTGTTGTAGGATTGTATGCATGTTTTAAGCTAACATTTGATTGTCTACACATTCTCTCTACAAGTTAGGTTCTTCATATCTACATTTTGGCATGTTCGGTGGGACCCACATCCTGATCTTTCATCAAAAAATTCAAAAGTTCAGTCGTCCTCTGCAGTCTGGGCCGTTCTTGCTCATTTGATAGCCAGAACTATGCATTTGAGCATTGTAACTATCTGATTAGCCAAAACTGCACATTCATTCAACATAGTTGCACATTTATAACGTATAGTTGCACATTTGTCCTAATTGTGCATTCGTTCAAAATAGTTGTGCATTGGTTTCATATTATTATGTATTTGTTGTAAGTGCACATTTGTTAAATGTAGTTACACTTTTTTTTCATAGAAACGGTGAATCTATTCTCTGTAACTGTGAAGTTAATTTCTTGGAGTTCTACATTTGGGTTTAGGGTTCATAGAAGCAAGTTTACTAATTTCTTCTTTTTCTTTTCACTATTAAAAGGAAGAAAATGAGTTATAACAGTATAAATAAACCTTAATTTTGTTAATGAACCCTACATCTCAATTTGGACACTTAAAAAGAACTTCACATTTTGGTTTGGTGCTCCTAAAAAGAATTTCATCTAGTTAGGGTTTTAAATTGATCAAATTTCACCACACTTCAAGGCTAAAATTAACCCTAGATCTCTTCAAATTTGCTAAAAATCTTGTAATCCTACAAGTTTTGGGTGAAATCATTGTTTCTGCGTATTTTTTCACTAAAACCATGCATTTGTGCTCTAAAATTATGCATTTTCACTTTGAAACCACACATTTGTTACTTTAAACCGCACATTTGTTCAGTAAAACTACACATTTGTTCACTAAAACCGTGCATTTTTTCACTATAGTTGCGCATACATTCACTATTCCTGCACATTTGTTCATTTTGAGAATTGGGTCACTTTGATGATTTTTCCTCAATTTTTATTCCCAATCTTGTTTTTGCAACTACTAGAGTTGATTTTGGTGTTACTAATGGTCTTCTACAACTTCTTAGCAATCGTAGGATGAAGGTTCAAATGATAAACTACTAATGTTTTTCACGTAAGATGTATGATGAAGACATTATATGATTGTCAAAACTTTCATGTCTTCTTTAGCAGTTGCAAAACACTTTAGTTTGGGTTTTAAAACAATTGTCATAAAATATCGAATGCTTAAAGTGAATCGAACAAGACAAAAAAATATTTTGTTTGGGCTCTAAAAAGAACAACAATCCAATCTTGAATGCTAAAGGAGTAAAACATTTACAACATTTTTTTTCCTTTTCAATCACTTGCAAATTTATTTCCAAGAAATGAACCATACATGCTAAACATGAGTGTTTGATGTCCTAAATATAAAACACTTAGATAATTAGGTTCAATTTGGAAATGAACTCTTCTTGGCATGTTTGAAGGAGTGTTTTTCAACACTTAGAGATTTTACTTTATTGCAAATCCCTGCTAGATAAGCGGCATAAAAGCAATTATTTATATCTGTATCCTCTCCCCTCACCTTTGTGGAACTTGGGTGATGAGAAAGATCAAACTCAATTGATTTTTCTTTTAGCGAGGCCTGTCTAGAGAGAAGCACTTCCTCTTTAGAGAATGACCTCAAACTGGTAATCCCCTGATCAATATATAAACAAGGTGTTCAGAATACCCTCACCTTATCCTCTCAAGCTCAGGTGATGTGTGTTGATGGTATTCTGAGGTAGGTGAATATCCCTACAATTTGGGCATGGTCAACTAGGCTCTTAAGTGAGTCACAAGCATACAAACCGATTGGGAGGATGCCACAGATCTTCCTAGACACCATTAATTTAGATACCCACTTGATCTACCCCTAAAGGCTTGATAATATTTTTGCAAGGAGGATAGTAACATCTCCAAGACACTCACCATATCATGCCATCCTTGAGCATTTGGAGTCAGCTAATGCGGCATTGTTGATCCATTGCGTGGTCAATAGTGGTCATATCCTGATTATCTCTTGGGTGTGTTCCTAAGTCTATGAGAAAAGGTTTTCAAGTTAAGAAAATTCCATAAGGTAGAATTGCTTATGTGTGTCTTTGAAGTTATAAAACTAGTGAAAACATTTGTTTAACATACACAAACAAAGAGTTCTACACATAAATATTTTGTCATGTCAGTCCAAACTTAGCCCCAGTTCTCTAGTTCAACAATCATTGAAACCTCCAAAAAAAATTCATCCTAGTTTCATAATCATTCCCTTTCTATCATCCAACATCATTTTCTTCCAGTATCATTACTATTGTCTACCATCAAGTCCTCCTTTTCTCCCCATGTCCTAGGCTAGAAGATTCATCTTGGTCATCCCTTGTCTCCTTTACATCTTCTTCTAGAATTAGTTCTTCTTCCTTTCTTGAGCTTAATCCAAATCTCAGTCTGACCTGTAGTTTTTCGTCCATATTCATCCTTCATCCCTACCCAACTCATCAATAAATCATCATGTTACAATTCTATTATGATGATTTTTTCCATCCCACCTTCTCTCCCACTTTATCCTATTCCAATGATGATGAGAGTCTTGTTGATCATGATGAGTACATTGAAAACATTAGCAATCTTGCTCCAAACATCCTCCAAATCTCAATCATTCCCCCAAACTACCCCATCATGCCTCCATACACACCCATTAGTACTTCTTATCATACCTTTGACAAGAGAAATTCATTATTGTATTCATCCACACCTCCTTATGTTGTACCCTGATATAGCCCTCATACATCATTCCTACCTCCATTTTCTCCCATAGTCATATCCCAAAAATAATCTTTCTACAATGACCCTAAAACCTACATCCCTTATCCAAATCCACCATCTACAAGTCCTCCATTAAACCTTAATTATCCAATGAATAACCATAATCCCTCTACTATTTCCAACCTATCATCTAATATGTCATGCCTTTCTCCCCCATCCCCTCCATCCTATCTCAATCCACTATCTTTCATTCCTACCTACATTACCACAAATCCCCTTCCACAAGAAACATTCATCCCTCAATCCACTTCATATTTCATACCCCAATGCATCGCCCTTACCCCATCAGTTAGTCAATCTAGTTCACATATCACCTCCATGCCTACTTATGTGAACTATCTAGCCATGCCATCCTCCACCTCCTCTTTTACACATTCATCCCCTCAACCAAGTTCACAATCCACTACCACACCATCATATGTAGACTATCTTAGCTTCTCACCATGTGCACACTCTAATCCTTCACCTCAACCTCCAACACAAAATTCTCCAAGGAGTTTCACAAGGAAGCCAATGAAAAATCCCTCTCCTAAAGTTGATGAGTCATGTCATCCCACTCCCCCATGCGAAGCCAGTAGTGATGATTCCCATCTACCTACCACATCCATCATTCCTCATCCATCACCCACACCTATTATCCTTCTTCCACCTACCCCACCTATTGATCCTCTTCCATATCTTAACATCATTTAATCCATCCTATCTATTTACTCTATCCAATTCCCATCCACATCTCCTCCTTCTAGAATTATCCAAACCCCATTCAATGAATTTCATGAGTCCATCCTTCTTCCCACTATCACAATTGCAGAACCTCCTATCCTTCCATCCACTCCTTTTGAAGAGTTCATCCATACATCCCCCATCACACCATCCACACCAATAAAATCATGTCAAGATCTTGTCCAAAATCATGTTGAAATATCCATTGACCTGAATGAAGATTACATCATTCCATCCACTCCATCTCAAGTTCCTACCATCTCACTTCCTCCATTACATAAGCCATTGTTATCACCTGCTCCATCTCATGCTCTTTTGTCATCCACTCCTACAAATCAAGATCATGTTAGGAATGAATATTGAATATGTCTTATGGGGGAGTATTCGAAGTCATTCTATAGCAGTTGTATGTTGCATTAATGACTATGTTTGTCATTGATGTCAACACATTGATCTACTAGAGGATAGCAAAGAAGCAAAAACTGTTTGTATTAGCGCACATGGACAATTGTAGATCAAGTTATGAAAAGTTGAGGAATGATTCTATATTTTGTCCTGAGGTTATGTTTAAGAGTGCATATGTAAATTCAATTATTCATGATAATTATGTGTAATTTAGTGGAAGCAGTATTCAGATAGTTCTCCTAAGAAGCAGTTTGTGATAGTTGGGTTATATCTCCTAACCGGGATAGAATCTGAGCATGCGAAATGGTACAGATGTTGAAGACATTTTGGTGGTGACCTAGATGAGATAGTATAGTCTGAGGTCACATGAGTGAATAATTGTTTAGTTTGGAAGCTGATAATTTTATATGGTTATGAAATATTGTGTAATGTGTAATGATTTATATTTTTTAGTGGTTAAGCCTAGTTGGCTGACTCATTTGTAATTATTTGAGTGTGGTATAAAGGAAGGATTTTTTTCCTTGATTGTAATGTATGATGATGATATGAATTTGGAATATAGTTGATGTTGATATTGTAAGAGGATATCTGAATTGAGTAGATCTGGTATTGAGATCTAGTGGAACATTGGTACGGATTGGCACAGTCAAAGGAGTAAAGATAAGTTGCTAAGATCAGTAATTATTGGTATTATTTTGTTCAGATAATACATAGATCATTTGGACAATGAGTTCAGTGATCTTTCCCTTGAATTTTTTTTGACAGTGGGTCCTTCTACCTTCCATAACTCTTAACTAGGTTAGAATCTTTTAACAAGATTCAAAGTCTCCTAACATGGACTGATATGTACTGAATGTATTTCATAGGGCTCCTAAAAAATTCCATCCTCTCACAAGCAATTTTCATATTAGTACATCTTTTGTGGGCATCATTCCCACTGGGGTTTACTCTCTGATCAAGAGGTTCCCTAGTCAACATATCTTATGTTATTGTGTATGTTTATCTTTCTATGGTTTCTATTTATAATGGTTACATGGTTGAAATCTAATAATGATATTATAAGTTGTTTTTATCTGATAACTGATTCCCCCCCCCCCCCCCCCCCTCTCAGTTATCTTGGTGGACTTTACTTTCTAAAAATTGGTATTAGAGTGGCAGGTCCTTGAAGGAAAAGTTTAACAACTTGAGGAGATCTATGACGAGTCATTTTAGGAAAGAAAGCCATAAGTTTGATGGAATTAATTATGACAGGTGGAAAGAAAAGATGAACACACATATGCTATGTTTAGGACCAGGATATTGGTTGATCACAAAGAATGATAAGACTATCATTAAAGAAGAAAAAATTGAAGATTTCACTGATAAGGAAAGGGATCTATTCATGTGTAACATACTTGCCAGATAAGCACTTTCGTCAGCCCTTCCATAGAATGAATACAATCAGGTAAAAACTCTAAGGACATCCTATGAAATTTGGTTAGCTTTGCAATATAATTTTGAAGGTGATGTGCATGCTAAGAGAGTCAGATTACAAAATTAGATATGTTTATTTGAAGATGCAAGAATGATGGAAGATGAACCTGTTAAAAGCTATATTGGTAGGATATTAGAGATTGTTGCAGGTATCAAAGCTTGTGAAGGAAAAAAAAATAAAGGATGAAGTCATATGGAAGATATTATAGAAAATTACCCTTGTGTTTAAGTAAACAACACAGATGATTGAACAAGTTATACCTTGTACTAAAAATTTTACCAGAGAAACTCTTCTTGGAAGATTAGAAGTAGCGGAGATAGGCTTGAGACAGTCAAGAGATCTACCTACAATTGAGATAGCATTCAGCGCACTTAGTGTTTTCCCTACTTTGACAAGAAGTATGAGTGTTAGTGGAGATTATGCCAGTTGCATTAGATGTAAGATTGAAGAAGATAGGAAGATTGCAGAAGGAATTTCCTTGCTTGTGAAAAGAGAACATGAAGGTAAGAAAATCTTTAAATGTTGGACTTGTCAAGAATATGGTCATTTGGCATCTAAATGCCTTAAGATAGTGAAGAAATATAAGAAATTTAAACCTAGAAGATCTAAAGAATGTTACTATGCTAATGATGAAGAAATTGAGGCTAGCATTGAGAAAATCTTAAGCGAAAGTGATAATGAAAATGATGACATAGGATTTGTAGCAATAAAAGAAGAAAACTTTGAAACTAAAGTTAGAGAAGAAAAAGCTTTAGTTTCTCAAGTAGAAAAGACAAATGATTGGATTATAGACAGTGGTTGTTCACATCATATGACTGGATATATGAGGAAATTTATAAATTTTAACAATTATGATGGAGGAATTGTTAGAGTTGGAAACAATGCACCTTGAATGATAAAGGGAATAGGATCTATTACTCTTGATGGAAAGACTAACAATGATGATGTTTATTTTGTGGATGGATTGAAACATAAACTTTTGAGTGTTGGACAGTTAGTTGATAAGGGATATCAAGTTTGTTTTACTAAGAAGACTTGTGTGATCAAGGATAAGAATGGTAATATTATTGGAACTGGATCAAGAACCAAAGCTAATGTATTTTAGTTGAATCCTACTGAGATGACATGTTTGATTACTAAGATTGATGATAGTTGGTTATGGCACAAAAGGTTTTGTCACATAAATTTTGTTAATATTGCGAAAGTAAGTACTACATTTGCAATAAGATATTTTCTGAAGATTATGAAACCTACTAACATGATATGCAAAGAATGTGTTATGGGTAAGTAGAAAAGAAGTTCTTTTCCTAGTAAGAAGTTCACCACAACAGCAAAATTGTAAATTGCTCATACAGATTTGAGCGATCCCACAAGGACTACTAGAGGATTCTATGGTGAAAGGTATTTTATGATTTTTGTTGATGACTTTACTAGAATGATGTGGGTAGCATTTCTTAAAGAAAAGTCTGAAGCATTTGATAAGTTTAGACTAATTAAGAATGAAGTTGAGAATGAATCTAGAAGGAAGATTAAATTTTTAAGATCTGATAGAGGTGGAGAATTTACTTCTAAGGAATTTAATACTTTATGTGAAGTGAATGGTATTAAGAGACAAATTTCAACCCCTAGAACACCTGAACAAAATGGTATTGCAAAAAGAAGGAACAAATCAGTAACTGAAGCAACAAGAGCTATGTTATTTGAGAATGATTTGGCAAAGACATTTTGGAGAGAAGCAGTGAATATAGAAGTATATACAATGAACATAGTACAAATCAGAGTAGACACAAACAAGACACCTTATGAATTATGGTTTGGACATGTGCCATCAGTTAATTATTTCAAAGTTTTTGGAAGAAAATTTTATATTAAGAGAGATGATGACATCGATAAGTTTGATCCTTGAAGTGATGAAGGTATTGTTAAGAATGGGAACACTGAGAGGGGGGGGGGATGAATCAATGTTCTATAATTAATGTTTTTCTACTTCTTTAAACTTAGCTCAATTACTTAAGTATTGAAATGAATAGTAAAGAAAATGAGACATTCAGCCATAACACATAACACAAGATATGTTTATGGGGAAACCTTGGCTAGAGGAAAACCCCAGTGGGAATTAATACCCATGAATACTTATACTAATCTTATGAACCTGTTAATGCTCCTTTGCCCTGTTAGGAGCAGTCATTACAATATTGAGTATAATGACTCGGTTAGGAGTATGATAGAACAAACCTTGTTAGGGGTGGAAGGATCACTACTCAATGAAGAAGGCTACAACCTCCTGGTTATCAGATACACACTATATCTGCAATGGTGAACTATTGCTTTGACACTATTGTCTGATCAGTTCCTTTTGTGTGTTGTTACTCTAACTTCTTTTAGAGCTTTATCTCATACTAACTGAAATCGCATACATCTTCTCTTCTTTATATCTTCCATACTCTATATCTCTTCATCATATCTAAATACAAAAGTGCATGTCATATATATACATACTGAATGGGCGCAACCAAAACTAACTACTGTGTCTTCCTAAAACCTAACACATACAATGCTTCCAAGTTAAGTGGATCAAGTGTGTTTACATACAATGATAATACCATGTATACATCACTATTAAAATAGGTGCATAGCCTTTACAAAACAAAATGATACACGCTAAACAAAAAAAACTATCTGTCAGTTGTATGCTCTGTTCTACTTTGTCACTTATCTACCAATGTCACTTAGACTTGTTGTAACTTATCCATACTATCAAATCTGACCATGCATTTTTAAACTTAGCATATCAGAATAATCAAAATCTTATATCTAAGAGCACATACAAAAACTCAGTCATACACACATGCGTTGATGCTCTTATCATCAATGCTTCTCTGTCTGCTCTATCTTCTATACTTAGCTGAATTATGATCTTCTAAGTTAGTGCACTGACTACAAAAATTCATATGACTTTGTTGCCATAATGACAACATAAAACTTAGTCATATATACTAAGTAAATTCAACTTTCCAATAGTCTCCCCCTTTGTCATTAATGGCAACAAAAGAATGTGGTGAAGTTGCTAAACTTATCTTACACAAAAAATATTGCTATCAAATTGTACATCATATCTTCTTCTTCTTTACACACTATTATCTCCTTAATTATATACTACTCCCCCTTTGACATTAATGACAAAGGTGCTCAAAAAAGGGAATCTTTAAGTACTTACAAAGGAAAAACATCAGGGTATGCAATCTGAAGGTTTTTGATTTCTTGCTACCAAAAAACCTTGAGTGCATCAACTGTCTAAAGATGGGTGCATAATGTATATATTAGTTTCTCCATATTTTCTAAATCTGTGTAGGGACCTTGATCATATGTTACAATTGTAGCATCTATTTGGTTGATGTTCTAATTCAGTACATCTAGTGAGTACGCTAGTGAATTTCTTAGTTGTGCTTGTCTAGCCCTTATCTTTTCCATCTCTTTTTCTGCCTTCTCAATCTTGTCTATATGTCCTTGATAAACATTATTGCACATGTTTATGTCTTGAGAAGGATCTTCCACTGATTTTCTTACTATTACCATTAGAGATTCTTCTTACTGAATCTTTTTAGAGATGTTTGCAGTGAGTTTGTCCTTATTCATGTAGTCAGTAATTATGTCCCTTCCTTTTTTTTCTAACTCTTTCAGCATTGCTTGACCAATCTTTAGAGAATTAAGGTCAAGTGAAATTTCTTATCAATTCATTCAGCCTTTTCTTGATATATTTCTCTTCTGCAATTTTTGATGTTGAGGCTTCTAGACTTGAAAAATTTGCTTTGAAGCTTGATAAGATGTTGCTAACATCATCCACTGAATGAACACTAATCACTTTCTTATCCTCAGGCAATAAATTATTTAGTATGCTGACTGATTCAAAAAATAGAGGATTCCTCATTACTTGTTTTTCTTTGGCTTTCTCTATAGCCAATACACTTATCTTCATCAGATCTTCTTCTCCCCATGAGTCTAGACTTGTTTTATCAGGTGTCAAACTTGACAACAATGAGATGACTTAGGAGTAAGTGTAATACCCCAAAAATGGGCTATAGGTTCATTGACCTCCTACATCAACAAATCGAACGAAATCAACATCAAATTCCTTACCTAAGGCACATCTTCATATCAATTTATCAAAACCCTAATTGATTTTATCCTAATTATGCATCGGGGAATATTCCTAATTTATCATATTTAGTCCTAATTTAAATTATTTATTTTTGACAATAAATCAAAAATCCTACGAATAATTGATTAAATTCTTATTTAATTAATTAAATGTAGTTGTCAATATTTAATGATATAGTTTGGAATAAAAGTTTGACTTAATAATTGATTAACCCATAAATCAGTTATTTTAATTCAAAATCAGTTAAGTTGAGAATAAATCACTTTATTTTTAAATTAATTCATATTAAATCATGCACAATCAAAAAAGCAGTCAACTTTAAATCAATTATCAATTTCAATTTGTTAACTTTCCAAACTCAACATATGATTATGAGTTGAAAAAGTGAACTAAACTCTATTTCGAGTTAAAAGCTGCTTTTACATGATTTTATGAGTTGATCTTTTCCTAATTTCTTGTTAACTCAAAAATCAACCTAAGTTTATCAAGAGTGATTTATGGCTTTTCTCAACACATCCTCAAGCCATGGATTTCTATATAATTGAGGCTCAGTCCTTCATCTTACCCCCCCCCCCCATGAATTTACATACTTGAACTCTGGCGAATTTGCATTTGAAGAATCAAGCTTTTGCCGAACAAGCAATTTGTGAGATTTTTGTTATTGTTTTGATCATAGCATACATTCATTTTCATATCATTGTTAGATCAATTTGCATATCATTTCAATCCATTCTAGACTAGTTTCATAATAGTTTTTCATATTATAGCACACAAAATCAAAAAAATAGATTAATTTGCATTCATCTTCATCTATCTTTAGCATTAAATCCTTCATTTAGGTGTTGCATTGTCATTGATCTCAGTCTAAATTTGAGAATACTATACTTGCACCTACTAGAAGGCAGTAAATCACCTGGTTAGCTATATTGTTCTTATTTATAGATTTCTTGATTTGCTAACCTCTAATGTTTTACTGAAGTGTTGTGTCTCTAGCTAGGTACAAAATTCACACGAATATTTTTGGCACCCACTATGGGGCCCTGAAATGGGTTTCCATTCTTTTCTATCAATTTCTCTCAAAACTACAATTTTTATTTTTTGTCCATACATTTTTCATATGACATTTGATGGATTATCGTACTTGGACCCCCTAACTATCATACAACAGTTGGAAATTTTGAGAATCATGCTGGTTGTCTGGTATTGTCATTTGGGAGTTACTTTGTCATGTGCATACAAACCCACTATCGTTTCATCCCTGGATTTTCGTACGGGAGGTAGTGCATTGTCGTACGAGTTTTTACTCTAGAATTTCAATTGTCATACCAGATTTCTAGGATGTCTTTTAGATTTGATTTTTGGATTTGGACTGACAACTAACCCTAACAATTGATGTATGTTGTTTCTGATTGGTACTTGTTGTTTTGGCTCATGGTAAAGTGCAACAAAATTTAAAATCAGGTAAAATCAACTAAGCGTGTTGCGTATGAACTGAGGTATTTTGCTAAATCTAATAACATTTTGATTTGGGACATAAAACAAACATCTCACATGTTTATCTTGAGTTTCTCTTGCTTTCATAAATCACACGTTCATTTTGGGCTCTAAAAAGAACATAGATTTGCTTTTTGCATATCTGTTACTCATAGTAATTAGGCCCTATGAACACTATTTGTGGAGTTCTTGAGAGAGTAGGCTTCATTTGCATGTTTTACATGCGAAGCTCTTCTCGAAGATAGATCCCCTTGTAGGTAGGGAGGATATTGTTATTATCTCATAGTTTCACTTGGTTGAGTCCTCAACTTTGATCGGTACGTTCTCTCTTGGTCCCACTTAGAGAGCTTGGTAGACATTTTTGTTGACATCATGAACCTTGGTGAAGTAGTTTTAGTCTTAGCATGTCAATTGATCTGTTTGCTATGTTTTGGTGAAGTGAAGAGGCTAGAGTATTATGCTCTACTCCCTTTTTGGGTAGTATCAAAAACTCAGATCCTTGAATCTGAACTAAGTCCCCCTGTGGTCCTTTTTGTGAGTCTCCTTTTAGAGAGGGTTAACCGTAGTGGACATTCCCTTTATTGGGTCAACCACGTGGATGAAACCTCAAGCGGTAATAGCCATTTTTGTCATGGTAGAAATAGCTGCTATATAAATGTCCTTGTGGAAGAAATCTCCATAGGTGTAGTCTCCCTTTGGGCTATCAGATCTCCTCAATAGCTCCTGATTGATTAAATTCTCAAACTATGTCAAAACCTCGATGTGTCTAGATTGGATTTTTCCCTCTCTACATTACAAAATTTTTAGAGTCAAACCATTACTAAGAACCCTAGTGCAACCAAATTTTTATTTTCTAGGACTATGTGCGTGATTGCAAAACTTTTTGAGAACATACACAGGTAGCATTCTTAGGGATTAGAACAATAAGTCACTATTCTTGTTCATGTGCAAGGTTGCTTTGTCCCTTGCTCATTGTTTGAAGATGACTGCTTGTTCTATTGATTGTTATTTTGTGTGCCTGATATCTATTTGGTTATTGAAAATGAACAAACCCGAGACAAATGGTTACACAGATTTTCAAACCTAGATAGAAAATTTCACAAACAACCTGATACTAAAAATTGAAAAATTGCAAAATCTGGAGCAAAAATCCTTTCTGGTGTCAAAAGTCATCTTGAAACTGCAAAAGTCATTCAATTTTTGCCAATTGTCATGCCATAACCCCCAAATTGTCGTACGGGAGACTGTATACTATTGTACGAGTGTTGTCACAAAAACCAAGCAAAATCAAAACTAAGTGTCAATTGTCATACGAGCCTTGTCGACTGTCATGCCAAAGCTAACCCAGCCTCATACGAGCTTGGAGAAACTCATATCAAAATTTTACAAAGTTGCCAGAAACCTTCAAAATTTGTTAGAAATCTAGTTTTTATAGCCAACTTCCAGATTTTGTCAAAAATTTACTGTGTCAAGAACAAAGCAGAAACTAGAAGAATCCAACCAATTTTCAAAAAGTGGTCTCTTGAGTTTGATCCAGTCTTCTAATTTATCGATTTGAATCACGTTCATCTTGTGTCAAAACCTTGTCAAATCATCTTCTAATTCAATCTTTAGCAAAATGGCTAAGTGTTATGAGCTCATGTTCACTATCCTTTGGGCATCTACCCATACATCTAGGGCACAGTATCCTTCATTTACATCCAAATAAATCTTCAATCAATCCAATCTTAAAATATTTTGTCATTCGATCTTCTTCAACCAATTCATTCTTTAGTTGTCTTAATCTTGCTCTTTTGCTTCACTCGAAGTTAACGGTGGAAACTAGAGCTTCGTCACAAAGAAAACAAGGAGAACAACCTAGATTCTCTTCAAAAGCATCTTCTATAATTTCTCAAATATTTCATCAACCTTACGACACCAATCTATTTGGAGAAGATGCCCTTGGCAATATTTACAAACTCCACATCAATCAATCTCTGGTAGTCCTCACAACAACACAATGTCTCAAGGAGGAGGAAACCAAGGTTCTCAAGGTCATCAGTCTAATCATGGTGGAGATCCAGAACCAACACCATCTGAAATTGAGCGATATAGAAATGATGATGACTTTTGAAAAATGATGAAACATTTCTTACAAGAAGAGAAAGAAGCCTACTTCTTAGAACTAGCTCGACAAGGAGCCAAACTTCCTCTGAACTATAATGTTGAATATACCATCACTCAAGAGGAAGAGACTCCTATCATAGCCATGATGAAATAGATGCATGCTATGCAAGTCAAGTTAAACAAGATGGAAAAAGAGAAAGAACCTAAAGAATTTTCTATGGAGTCTCTATGCCCCTTTCCATTTGATAAAAACTTGTACATGCCACCATTCCCAAAAAGAGTGGAGATACTTAAATATGATAAGTATGATGGAAACTCTGATCCTCAAGATCATGTCAGAGAGTTCTGCACTCAATCCATGGAGTTTATGCATGAGCCAACCTACCTAATGCATCTTTTCCCTCGATCTCTAGGAGGTTCAACCATTCATTGGTTCTCTAAAATGCCTCCAACAATCAAAACTTTTAAGGAGTTAATCAAACTGTTCTACCAACAATAGTCCTACAATATTCAACATCCAATCACCATGATCTATATCTACAATTTTAAACAAAAGACAAGAGAACTCTTCCTAACTTTCCTCAAATGATGGAGGAAGAAGTTTTCACTCTATGCTCGATCTATTCCAGAAACTGAAAAACTTGAGATCTTCATCAACAATCTAATTCTGGAACTCACTTATCATCTACAAATGCAAAATCATATTTCTTTTGAGAAAATGGTATAAAATTCCATAAAAATTGAAAATGTGCTTTCTCATAAGGGAGACATATCGATTAACAAAGATAGCAACTATGAATCTGGTTCTAGTTCCAACAACAAAGATAAAGTAAAATTATGGAACAAGAACAAGAATGTTGTGATAGATGTTGTTGTCGATCACATCAATGCTCCATCAAAGGCACCCGCATTCAATCTCATCATGGGCACTCAAGCCATAAAATATTTTGAACAAAAGGCATCTGAATCTGCTAAAAAGTCTAATGACTATAAACCATGGGTTAGAAAACTAAAGTGCAAGTTCACTCCTTTGGGTGAGTCCTTAGAATCTGCCATGAAAACGCTATTGGCAAACACAATCATCATGTTGCCTAAGATAAAACCATATGATCCTGAGGTTAAACCTAAACGGTGGAAAGAGACTAATTTTTGTGACTTCCATTGAAACAAAGGTCATAAAACCAGTAACTGCGTGCGCTTAAAACATATCATTCAAGACAAAATTGATGAAGGAGAAATTGTAATTGACAATCACAAAACCAATAATGATCATACAGCATTCACAGAACCATTTCTAAAGCATAATCAAGGAGATTTGTCTTCTAAGCCTAACATGGGTGCTAAAGTCAATTATGCCTACTCTGGAAATAATGATGTCATCAACATGGTTGAACCATGCCTATCTGAACATTACAATGTCATCACTATTATGAAAAAGGATAGAGATAATCAATCAGAAAATGTAGTAAGTTGATCACAAGCTCAGGTACACCTACAAGGACAAAACTCAAGTTCATCAAATGCCCCTAAGGTGCCTTTCAATCTTTCATTTTCTTCTAAATAGAGGGCTGCCTCAAAATCAACTCCTAAAGAGACTAGAGCGACATCATATAGTATTTTCCAACAACTCCAACATACCAATTCAAAAATATATTCATGTTTGAGTTGCTTCAGATATCTCCTGCTCATAGAGCTATTCTGGACAAAGCCCTACTTGGTTCCAATGTTCCTGACAATCTTGATCTAGATAGATTCCAAACTATGGTTGGTCATCTGACATCTCCCCAGTATATCTCCTTTTCAAAGGAAGATGATAATTTGTTGAGTCATCCACCTAGCCAGCCCTTGCACATTGAAGTCTTGATCCAAAATTATCATGTCAAACATGTGTTGATGATGGAGGTGCTGGTATAAATATTTGTTCCTACAAATTGATCACACAACTGGGACTATCAAAAGATACTACTGATCCTAAAAAGAAGATTACCATAAAAGCATATGATGAGCAAGAAAGATCTTCCAAAGGAACAATTGTCCTACCTATCAGAACAAGACCAATTATCAAAGACATCACCTATCAAGTTCTAGATCTTCCTTTGGCTTACAATGTTCTTCTAGGGAGACCTTGGATACATGAAATGCAAGCTATTCCATCAACATACCATCAATGTGTGAAATTTCCTTATGATGGAGTAGAGGTGATGATTCCAGGTGACATATGTACATCTTGCAATAATAGAGAATCTTTTCCACATAATAGAGAATCTTTTCCCAAGCAAATAGATATTGCTTCAACATACAAGATGGAAGACATTGCCAAATAAGTCAAAATAAAGGACACAAGCATGGGAGAATACACAATGGAGCCAGTCCTATCTCTCACATCTCTCCCATTTTCCCCAAAATCTTATGGACAACCTTCAGACAAGGTGAAACCTACAGCTAAAGAATCTAAGGTCATATTTGATGGAAGTTTTATCACAGAAAAAGTGTCCAAGAAAGAATCTAATGAAGTTTTATCACAGAAAAAGTGTCCAAGAAAGAATCTAATGAAGAAGAAGCTATATTAGCATGGTTGTACAAATATGAGTCTCAATCCTAGATAGTTCAGAAATATGACTCTAAAATGCCTAAAATCCCTGTCGAATCTTATGGACCAGGTCATAAACTCATGTCTAAAATGGGATACATTGGAAAAGGACCTCTAGGAACAAGAGGCAAATGCATTGTAAAACTAGTTGAACACTATGGAAGGATGACCAAAGACACTACTAGCCTAGGATATCAAAAGAAACCTTTTCAACTCAACAAACATTCTCCACATGTCTTAGAGAAAATTGAACCATCAACATAAACTTGGCTAGAGGAAGAAACACCACAATCAGACAATGATGATTTAGACACCATTGATCTTATTTCTTATGAACATTTACCTCAAGAAATATTAGATCTTCTTAAAGATGAAGAAAAACCTAAGGAGAATATCAATGTAGTAGATACACAATAACCTACTGCTAAACAAGAGGAAGGTAAACCTACCACAATAGTTAAACACTTGGGATACAATATTGACTCTGACACAAACTCCCGTGAATATGAATTCCACTCAGAATCTGAAGGCAACCCTACTTGGGGGATCTGTCCTGACTTTACAAATGTTCTCAGGTTTCCCAGAGATCTAGATGAAGAATCAAATGACTATGAATGAGGAGTTATTCCAGAAGAAGATGAGCTTATCACTTAAAAACACATCAATGTCATTCACCAATATTCACCTAAAATAGATGTGAGTCTAGAGTGAAATGATGAAGTTAGCAAGTCTGATCCACCTATGGTTGAAGTGGAATCCAATAATGATGTTGAGACTATTCATGAATTGAACATTCTGAGTAGTAATATCACCTTTGAATTTGAGAGTCAGGTTTGGACCAATGATGACAACATCATATGTGTGAACACCATTTCCCAATCCTCCCCTACTTTGACTATCCAACATCCAGAGCTTATTGACCAAATAGCTACCAATCCAAACTAAGATATCCACACCTTTCCAACTGACTAAACCCTTTGTTACTACCTCAATGCAGTGGAACCTATGACAACTTTCATTAGTGAACCTAGTGTTAGCATGACAAAGTTGGATATCAAATATCTCAGTTAGAAAAACAAAAGTAAAAAGAAAAAGAGTTCTGAGGGTGAAAACCACCTTGTGGCAGTCTCAAAACCTAAAATAGTAAAAACAAAAGATGTATATGAAGGTGAAAACCTCTCTGAGGTGCCTAAGGATGAGATATTTGATGTCCTTCTGAGTCATTTACAAGATAGATCTCCAGTATTGATAGAACCAACTCAATCTATTAACTTGGGTACATCAGAGGAACCGCAATTGATTCATGTAGCACAATCCCTATCAAAAGAAGAGAAACAAGGATTCACTACTTTCTTGACAGAAAAGAAGATCAAATTTGCATGGAAGTATTCAAATATGCCAGGGTTAATGTTAGGAATGGGAACACTGAGAGGGGGGGTGAATCAGTGTTCACTATAATTAATCTTTTCTTTTACTCTAGAAACTTAACTTTAATGCTTAAGTAATGAAATGAACATCAATATAAACAAGATACATAAACACAACACATAACACCAATATGGTTATGGGGAAACCCAAATAGGTAAAAACCCCAGTGGGAATTGACACCCACTAAGAACTACACTAGTGTCTTGTGATCCTTGTTAGAATATCTTTAACCCTATTAGGAGTTATCTTTACATTGCTTTTAGTACAGTAACCTTGTCAAGGGTCGGACCCTGTTAGGAGTCTTTTAAAATAACCCTATTAGGGGTGGGGACACGTTTCCCTAGAGCTCACTACTTAAGTGGTGAAGGCTACAACCTTTTGATCTCAGATACACACTATATCTGCTGGATGAACTGGCACTGTGACACTGCTTGTCTGATCAGTTCCTTTGATGCGCTGATGCTTTGACCTCTTGCGAAGCTCTAATACATCTTAACTACTCTTCACACACTTCTTCTCTACTTGTCTCAACTCTCTATCAACTTCCATGCTTATTACAAAGGGCACATCTTATATTTATATGCGCTTATCAAAACAGTTAACTAGGTCAGCCTATAACCGATTACATACAATGCTTCCAATTGAATTGGCTCGAGTGTGTTTACATACATACATATGCTCTTAGACTTAGCATGAATACATACATACAATCTTAAATTCAAGGGTGCATACTATAACTAGGTCATACGCACGTGCGCTAATGCTCTGACCTTCTGGTACTCCACTAACTGTCTAGTCTTCTATACTTAGCCAAATTCTGATATTCTGATAATGTGCGCTGACTCCAAAACACTATATGACTTTGTTTCCATAATGAAAACACTATATTTAGTCATATACAATAGTATAGTAAACTTTCCAACAATCTCCCCCTTTGTCATTGATGGCAACAAAGGAATATGGAAAAGTTACTAACTGTACCCTTATACAAAAACTTTTTAACATACTTTATCTTATATCTCCTTAGAATTTGTACTATACATCTTCTTTACATATAAGACTCCAAGACTCCATATTCTATACACAATAATCCCCCTTTGACATTAATGACAAAGGTGCTTCCAAAAATGTATCTCTACAAGTACTTACAGTTTTAGGACATCTGAATATACTATCTGTAAGTTTTGGATCTCTTGTTTCTAGAATGCAATCAGTGCATTAACTATCTGTAGATGGACGCATAGGGCATATTGCAGCTTCTCCATATTTTCCATGTCTATACTTGGACCTTGATCATATGTCACCATGGTGGCATTGATCTCCTTGATGTTCTAATTTAGAATATTTAGAGAGGGCGCAAGAGCGTTGCTGAGCTGTGTCTTCCTTGCCCTTATCTTAGACATCTCTTTTTCATCCTTTTCTATCTTATCTAACTACCCCTAGTATAAATTCTTGCACATGTTCACATCAGTGGAGGGGTCTTCTACTAATTTCCTTACTTTTTCTATCATTTCTTCTGCTTCTTGGATTTTCTTGTAATGATCATCAGTCATCTTATCCTTGTTCATACAATCAACAATGATTTTCATGCCCTTTGCTACAAACTAAAGTTAGCCTCTTCTTGATGATTTTCAAGTGTAAAGTTGCTAACTAATTCCCTTAGCCTCTTCTTGATGTATTTATCTTCTGCAACTAGGGATGTAGATTCTTCCAAGCTATAAAAATTAGTCTTGAAGTTTGAAAGAATTATGCTTACATCATCAACTGAATGGACCTTAGACACTTTCTTGTCTGAAGGTAGCAGGCTATTTAAAATATTGACTGATTTAACAAACAAGGGGTTCCTCATTACATGCTTCTCCTTTGCTTTCTCCATGGCTAAGACACTGATCTTGATTAGGTATTCTTCTCCCCAAGAGTCCAAACTAGTGGAGTCAGGTGTCAAACTTGACAACAATGATGCTAAGGGTAATGGAGTAATAGGAGTATTATCCATTACTTCTTTCTTTACTTTGATTTTCATCTCAACAAATGGCTCATCTATTGATTCACTTCCTTTTACCTCTTCTTCTCCTTTCTTCTCTTCTACCTTTTCTTCCTCTTTTTTTGTCTCTTTCTCTTCTTCTTTTTGTGTCTCTTTTTCTTCTTTTTGTGTCTCTTTTCTTGTCTCCTTCTCTTCTTCTTCTTGTAACTTGGTTGAATTGTCACTACATAGAGTTTCAACCTCTTGTGTGCTTTTAAAGGCCTCTTCAAACTTGTCCAATTCATTATTTGTAGCCACCATAGTAATCTCTACATTATCAATAATGATAGTGTTGTCCTTTTGTGTCTCTGACATGGGCGCAAACTTTTCTACCTCCGTGGGTATTTAAACTATAGGCGTTGAATCCTAAGGACTTGTAAATGGTACATTTGTGGTCTCTGACTCCTTAGCTACCTTTTTGGGCACTTGAGCTATGGGTGCAGTAGGTGGATACATGTGCCTATTTAGGAAAACTTTCTCAAAGGCTTTCTTTGTTTCCTTTGCAACCAACTCATAATTCTTATCCATGATGGGTAGTGTTCTTGTCTTGGTTTGGAGGTGTGGTTTCACCAAATCTAACAACAATGTTTTCTCTTCTAGAGAACATAATAGGAGGCTTTCATCTAGATTTTTCTCTCTTATTCTCATATCTTCCTCAATTGCCTATCTTTTTAAGAATTCCAAAATATTCCATACATTGTCTGGAATCATTGTCTTCAATTCTAGGACTATCTTTTTGAACTTTAGCATATGTTTGATAATCATTGTATGAATTTATGATTTGTCTATTTCACTGTATTTCTCATGGAATTTGCCTAATTGATCAATTATGTCTTCGTCAATAATCCTTGTACTCAACACACTAAGACTAGGTTTGAAACCTACTTGTGGAGGTGGTTGAGTGTTCTTCTTACTTCTAGTTACTCACGAGGATGGGTGACTAGTGCTAATTTCCTTCTTCCTCTTAGGAATTGCCTTATACTTAGGAGGAGTTGTAAGATCAATTTTTTTTGTCGGTGCAGGAGAGGTAACATCTATTTTGTCCTGTTTGTCCTTTGGTTCATCGGTTTTCTCAATCTTAACCTTTTTCATCTTAGGATCAACAAATTCTACTTCTACTGTAGATGCACTCTCAATTCCCAAAGCAATCTTTTCTTGTCTTTCTTTGTCAAGGTCTGCCTAAGTTACTCCATGAATTTTGAGTATCTCAAAAGTAACCTTAGCTACTTTCCTTTTACTTGTTGTGTTATTCAAAACTGCATCAACTTCTCTTATCTTCTCTTCATAAGTACCCCACCTAGGTTCATTAGGGTCCTTAGGTGCTGATAGTAGTACTTGAGCATAGGCTTCCGAGATTTGTTCATCAACCTCATATCCAAGTGGATGGATCCACTTTGCTCTTGGCTCAATAGCTTCCATACAAGTTACATCAGTTTCCACCATAAAGCAAATGTTGTCCTTGTATTTCTCAACAATACTCTTTGGTATTCTGTACCTCATATCCATTTTGGCCCTAAATGTCTTCAATTATAGCATTATGTAATCCTTGAGTGTACTCTCAGTAGATGCCTTAAAGGATATCTATGGCATTGTAGGTAAAATCTTGTCCAAATACAAACCTAACACCTTTCCAAGTATGTGGAAGTACATGTATATGATCAAAGACCCAAACCTGAATATTTTGGTCTTGTCATGCTTAATGGCTCTAATATTGTCTATCAGTTGTGCGCACAAGATCTCACACAAATTGAACTCCTCTTTTTCTCTCACAAGTCTAATTGTTGCAAGAATAGTGGCCACATACACACTATTCACCCTGCTAGTGTGTTGAAACCTATATCCCAATATCATGGACATCAATTTGATGTCTTTCTCCTCTATAGGCTCAATTGTCATTCCATGCCTATCACTTCTTGACTTACATGTTTTCCCAACTATCTTCCTTACATCCTTACCCACTAGAAGAATGATGCTTGACCTTGAAAGACCTATCATTTCATGAATTAGGTCTCCTGTAATTCTCATTAGTACTTCACCTATCCAAAATAGGTCATCATGAATTCTGCTGAGTAAAATCTTTATCCATTCAAACTCATAAAACTCATATGTTGTAGCATATTCAATTATGGGATGGTTTTCCAGCTGTATGAACTCATCAATGAAGGTTTTATCTGGTTTCATCATAGTCTCTATGTGCACTCTAATTCTATCAAGACCTACTGGCTCCTTCTTACAATAAATGTATGCACGAATGTCTTCAACATCCATAACACCCATAGGGGTTTGGGAGAATTCTCCTTCTAAATCATCTAGGGTAGATTTGAAAGGGAACCTCTTGAAAATGTATCTCTTCTTCTCCACAACATCAAACACAACAATATCAGTAGCCATAACTTACTTGTGTATCGCTTTAATTAGGTTTCCAAGAACTTATGAATCGTCGCGATGGATTAGGGCTTTTGCAATTGATCAAATACACTTATTCACTGGTGAATCACACTTCAACCCTTCTCAATAAACTTCTAGGGCTTCTATGCTCTCCAATCACTCAAACTCAAATGCAATGAATGATTTGCAAGTCTCTGAGTACTTTAAAGTGAAAAAATTTTCCATTAATGCTTGCCACGTAAACTAGACTTTCACTTAAAATCTCCAACTTTCATTCTGCAATCAATCAGGTAGTGCACTCTTTCACATAGCATCATATTGTCTCCAAGGTGTTAAATCCAAAGGCACATACTCTGAGGGTGAGTATACCGGCCATGCAGGAGTCTACTAGAGGTAAATTAGCTCCCCCTATTACCCTGATAGTCATTCATCCAGATGTAGAGGGTGCATCCACTGTGGATGCATCCAATACATTCTCATCAACCTTATCCTTCTTTGCCTATGTCCAAGTCAGGCTCTCATCTTCTAAAGCTTTCACAAACTTGACTTCTCCTTCGGTATCCAAAATTGATTCTTCTAGATTTTTAGGGCTTTCCTGACTTTGCATTCTTGATCTACAAAACTTTGAGATGTGTCCAACCTTGTTACAAGAGTGAAAAATAACTGGAGGCCTTAAATTTCTCGGCGCATTGAAATGGTTACCATTTTACACTGTCTAGCTAAGTGACCATTATAGTTACATATCTGACATGTAATACTTTGGGAACTTCTTGCATTTGGTAGATTCTGATATCTCTGATTTTTTTGAGTCTTGTTCTTTTGACTTGTTTTACAATGCATAGCTTTATGACCAAATTTATTACATGAATAACGGTAACCATTGAAAGGTCTTACCTCTTTACAATTCCTTACTATGTGTACATACTTGTTACATGCATAAAAAGTTCGGTCTGCTGGCTTGTGCTCATCTTTAGATGGTTTAGTATTGTCTTTGGTCTGATTTCCTATCTCCTTAGCATCTACAGTGTCTTCTAGTGCTTTCATCCTTGCTCGCATGTTATCAATTTGATTGTGTGCTTCATTGAACCCATTATCGTTGGTATCTCCTTTAAGCTTTTGAGCATATAACTGAGATTCTATCAGATCCTTTCTTGTGTGTAATTTATCAATGTGATTCTTTACTTCTTTTAACTCAAATTCCAAATTTTCTTTTTTGTTTCTTAGCTGCAAGATTTCCATGTTTTCTTGCCTCAATTCTTCATTCAGTTGAAGGTTCTCTTTGATCTGTTCATCATAAACTTCTTGATTGTTAGTTAGCTTTTCATCCAACTCTTCAATCTGATCTTTCAGAGATGTGTTCTCTTCATTTCACTTTTTGACCATCTTCCCTAAATCACTATTTGAACACTCTTTCAAATATTTTCTTAGTCTTTTGATGACTGTTTGAGAATCACTAACTTTTTCTTTTAGTTCTTCAATTTCTTTTTCAAAACTGTCAAGGTCTTCAAGAGAAGCTTCACGATTATTTTTTAGATGTTTCATTTCTATCTTATCCATGATCTCCTCAAGTGGTTAAACTTCTTTTCTGAGGACCAGAGCTCTAATACCAATTGTTAGGAATTGGAACACTAAGAGGGGGGTGAATCAGTGTTCACTATAATTAATCTTTTCTTTTACTCTTGAAACTTAAATTTAATGCTTAAGTAATGAAATGAACATCAACATAAACAAGATGATTAAACACAACACATAAAACCAATATAGTTATGGGGAAACCCAAATAGGTAAAAACCCCAGTGGGAATTGAAACCCACTAAGAACTCCACTAGTGTCTTGTGATCCTTGTTAGAAGATCTTTAACCCTATTAGGAGTTATCTTTACATTGCTTTTAGTAGAGTAACCTTGTCAAGGGTCAGAGCTTGTTAGGAGTCTTTTACAATAACCCTATTATGGGTGGGGACATACTATCCTAGAGCTCATTTCTCAAGTGGTGAATGCTACAACCTTCTGATCTCAGATACACACTATATCTACTGGATGAATTGGCATTGTGACACTGCTTGTCTGATCAGTTCCTTTGATGCATTGATGCTTTGACCTCTTGAAAAGCTCTAATACATCTTAACTACTCTTCTCACACTTCTTCTCTTCTTATCTCAACTCTCTATGAACTTCCATTCTTATTACAAAGGGTGCATCTCATATTTATATGCGCTTATCAAAATAATTAACTAGGTCGGCCTATAACTGATTACATACAATGCTTCCAATTCAATTGGCTCAAGTGTGTTTACATAAAAACATAATTACATGTCTACAACCTAAATAAAATAGGTGCATAGCCTTTATAAAAAAATATTATCATCGCTAATCAAATTACCAACACTCGGCTACATACTTTGTTCTGTCCTGGCATTCACTGGTTGTACCTCTTCAACTATCTATATCTTCGTCATATGGTCTCATATGATTATGCACTCTTAGAATTAGCATGAATAAATACATACAAGCTTAACTTTAAGGGTGCATACCATAACTAGGTCATACGCATGTGCATTGATACTCTAACCTTCTGGTACTCTACTAATTGTCCAGTCTTCTATACTTAAATAAATTTTGATCTTCTAATAATGTGCGCTAACTCCAAAACACTATATGACTTTTTTGCCATAATGAAAACACTATATTTATTCATATACAATAGTATAGTCAACTTGCCAATAGTTAGATCCAAATCTGATAATGCATCATCTCTCTATAGCTCCAAGAGTCAAACCTATTAAACAGAAGTTGTGAAATATGCACCCACATGTTGCACTCCTAGTCAAAGCTGAGCTAGAAAAGGTACTAAAAGCCAGATTTATCCGCGTCATAGATTATGAAGAGTGGATCTCTAACATCGTTACAATATCAAAACTAGACAAATCTATTAGAGTATGCATAGACTTTAGAGATGTAAACAAAGCATTCCCTAAGGATGACTTTCCATTACCAAACATCGATATGATAGTAGATATGACTGTGGGCTTTGAAATGTATTCCTTAATGGATGGTTTCTCAGGATATAACCAAATCAAAATTGCTCCAAAAGATCAAGAGAAAATAGCTTTTACATGTGCATGAGGTACCTTTTGTTGGAACGTTATGCCATTTGGTCTTAAGAATGCTAGTGCTACATATCAATGAGCTATGACATCTATCTTTCATGACATGATGCATCGAACCATGGAAGACTATGTTGATGAAACCTTAGCCAAGTCTATGATAAGATCAAAACATATTTATGACTTAAGAAAAACATTGGATAGAATGGAGAAGTTTAGCCTCAGACTGAACCCTAAAAAGTGTGCTTTTGGTGTCACTTCTAGAAAGCTCTTAGGCTACATTGTTTCAAAGAAGGGCATTGAAGTAGATCCTACTAAAGTCAAAGCTATCATGGAGATGAAACCTCCTAAAATTTTAGTCAAATGAGAACTTCACAAGGAAGGGTGCAATCAATCAGATGTTTCATATCTCAGCTAGCAGACATATCACAACCTTTCACAAAAACATTACATAAAGGTGTGATCTTTGCATGGAATGAGGAATGTGAAAAGAATTTAAATCATGTCAAGAAATATCTATCAAATCCTCATATTCTGATGCCTCCTATTCAAGGGAATCCATTGATTCTATATGTCTCCACCATAGATACATCACTCAGGGCATTACTAGCACAACATGATGAAAAAAAGAAGGAAAGAGCTATTTACTACATCAGCAGAACATTGGTAGCATATGAAAAGAACTATTCAATGATTGAGAAAGCTTGTCTAGATGTGATCTTTGCATCATAGAAACTAAGACACTGCATGTTGGCTCATACAACACAACTAATAGCTAGGATTGATCCATTAAAGTACCTACTAAGAAAATTTTCCCTCACAGGTAGATTAGCTAAATGGGTGATGTTATTGAGTGAATTTGACATAGAATATGTTGAAAGAAAAGCTATTAAAGGCTAAGTCATTGTAGATCAACTGGATGAAGCACCATTGTTTGATGGTACACCATTACATATGGAATTTCTTGATTCATCCATCATGCACATATCTTCTAGGAATTGGCATCTTTTCTTTGATGGATCTTACACACAGAATGGATCTAGAGCATGCATATTATTCATAACACCAAAAGGTTACTCAATACCCAAAGCATTCAAAATAAAATTTCCTTGCATAAACAATATTTCTAAATATAAAGCTCTACTTAATGGTATGAAGATAGCAATTGAGTGGCGGGTGACAGAGTTTCACATTCATGGAAACTCGTAGCTGGTCATACACCAAGTCAATGATGTGTACCAAAAAAAAGATGAGAAACTTGCTCCCTACAAACGCATGGTAGATGACTTAAAGAAATATTTCATATCTATTGTGTTTGAGCAGATTCCTAGAATGGAGAACAAGGTTGTTGATGCTATGGCAACACTATCATCTCTACTACAGCAACCCAAACATGAGCTATGTTATGAGTTCCTGGTGGAAGCTTTATCATTTCCTACATATGATTCCCCTGAAACCCACATGATCTACATAATTTTTGGTCATGATTCTTCTAGATACAAGAACCTATACTCCTACCTTAAAGACCAAATCATTCCTGATACCTTCAACCATCATGAGAAATGATACCTTATCTGAAATGCATCACATTATGTCATCATTGGTAATTATCTATACAGACGAAGTCTAGATGGTACACTTCTTAGGTGTTTAGAATGTGAAGAGTCTCAGCGTGCATTAGAGGAAGTCCATGACGGTATATGTGGATCACATTCCAATGGTTTAACACTAGCTCTAAAACTTATTAGGGCTGGGTATTATTGGCCTGAAATGGAAAAAGAGGCTATCAAATATGCTAAGAACTGTCAAAAGTGCCAGGAACATGGTAACTTAATTCATGCACCAAGGCAAGATCTTATTCCCTTTACTACATAATGGCCTTTTCAACAATGGGCATTTGATCTGATAGGTGCTATTTATCCACATTCTTCTAATGGACATACCCATATCATTATAGCTATAGACTATTTCACAAAATGGGTAGAAGCAATTCCTTTGACTCAAGCAACCGGCAAGCAAATCTCTATGTTCATTCTAAACTACATCATATGTCAGTATGGTATCCCACATTCTATAGTCAAAGATAATGGCGGCCAATTCAAGAACAAGGACCTAGATTCCTTATGCTCAAAATTCAAGATCACACAACATTGGTCATCCATTTACTATCCTTGGGGGAATGGACAAGCAAAGGCATCAAACAAGAACCTATTGAAAATCTTGCATTGCACAGTTAATAAAACAGGAAGAGACTAGCATCTCATGATCAATCCAACTCTCTGGGCCTACAAAATGGGTATCAGAATGCCCACTAGGGCTACACCATTCACTTTAGTTTATGGGTATGAAGCAATGCTACCTATTAAGGTTGAAATCCCATTACTAAGAATCAGAATGCATGGTCTAGTAACTGATGATGACTACAAAGTGTCTAGGTTGCAAGAAATTGAACTACTAGATGAGTGCAGACAAGAAGCATATGATCATCTCAGAGTATATCAAAAAAGAATGTCTAGAGGCTACAAAAAGAAAGTTAGACACAGAGAATTTTAGGTTGGTGATCTAGTCTTGAGAGAAAATCCTAAAAATCAATCACATAGAGAGCACAAGGGGAAGTTTGAACCCAACTGGCTATGTCCCTTTGTTATCACTGCTACTTTTTGCTCTGGAGCCTATCGACCCTCAATGACTAAAGGAGAACAACTTTGAGAACCAATCAACATTCTCCATCTAAATAAATTCTATGCCTAAGGCACTCAGTATTCAAAAATGTCCTAAAAAAATCATAAAAATACAAAAAAATGAGAAAAAGAAAAAAGTGCCTTGGTGAAAACCTAGAAACAGGGGCCTTGGTAGCAAAAATAAAATCTCTACCCAAATGGTGAAAACCCAGCAAATGGGTGCCACTTGTTCAAAACACTCCATCTATCAGCGCAATCTTGGTCTTTCCCAGCTTTCAGTCTTGCTTTAGTTTGTACATATCTCCCAGTTTGTTTTCGCATCCTATTTTTAATAAAGTTGGTATGTACACCAATCAGCAAAAGTAGTTGTATCCTATCAATGTTTCAAACTTGGGGGCAATCAATGTCATATCCTATGGTCTCTAGTATACCTCAGATGAGTCATATCTAGTCAGAGTCCTTTGAAGCTACATTCAAGTCAGTGTGTCTGTCTCCTTACCAAAAAGGATTTTGTAATCAAACACAAACAAACATCAACAACAAACTAAAAACAATCTTTGCTTCATTGCTTTTATCTCCTTGTATGCTAACTGATTCACATTGAGATTTTTGTACATTATGTACCCTCGAGCTCTTCGATGATGTCCTTTACAGGATTTAGAGAGTGATGACTGGGGGCATAATATTTTCTTTGTTTTCTACTTTGAGTGAAAATCTAACAACTTTGGAAATTATAGATTGAATTGGTGTCCACTATAAGTGCATCCATCATGTATGGATGTCCATGTGTACCTCAACCATCAATACCTAGATGCTTCAAGGAAGTTTGATCTAACTCTTTTCTTTTGAGTGAGTTCTTACTCCTACTGTGAAATGTGATCTTACTCAAGGATGTGAATGATAAAGGATCACTGCGGGTAATTCACAGCGGATTCAAAACTATCTCTTGACTGCTTGGTGTGTTTGTCCACAAGGCATATTCAGATCATCACAATGTTTATGTTCTTATGCTTATACAAATTTCTATATCAAAATGGACATGATATTCAAGTTATCCTGGTGCTTATGCCTTGGTGCTTATATCTAATCTGACATTCTGACAAAAATTCCATATTCATATGTCTATGGTTATCTAGCCAGTGGGTGTTGTATTGACTTTTGATGTAACAATCAATATTCATATGTCTATGATTGTCTAACTAGTGGACATTGTATTGATTTATTTAGTTACCTAATAAAATATTCAGTGATGAAAATGATCGACACATGATTAGTGACTAGGTCCTAGGTCCTAGGTTTGCATTTCATTTTGCATGTCACTTTGCACTTTGCATGATTGCATTTATCTCATGATTTCCAAATCAGTTTGATGCTTAAATGATTCTTTAAAATAATGCTAAACATGACACAAGGATGGAATCTCACATGAAGGTCTCTTCACATATCAACAAGTAGTCACCATCCTGGGTTAAACATCCTTTTTGACAAATGACCGAGTACTTGTCTTCATCAATACTTGCAAAATATATCATGTGTATCACTGCATTTACATTACATATCATAATCATTCCATCCATTGCATTACATACATGTACATCCATTAAGCATAAAACAAATCATACATTTCCATAATCCATAATCAACTACATTGTATAAACCATACATTTGAAAGAAACCATTGCATTGCATAATCCATACATTCTACACTAATCAAAGCATTTTTTTAAACATTTACATCACATGATATAATCATCATACACAAAATGACAAGTACATATGAATTCATATCCCAAAAATTGATCTCATATATATCATAAAACATCAGAATAGTCAGGGGTGCACTAATCGCACAGTATACAAAAGAATGAGCTCATGTGAGCTATCAAAATAGATCAATGTGTATGGACAAAATGACAAAATCAAATAACAACATGATAGATCATCTATCTTCTTGCTCCTCCACATTTGGTGGGGGTGGTGCAGGTGCATCTAGTGGTGGATCAGCCCATGATGCTCTGGCTCCCTCCGAAGCAACCATGTACTGAGAGTATGTTGGAACTCTCTATGTAGCAGGTACAATCACATAGTATGCAGAAACATAGTAAGAGGCTCATGCAATCTAATGGATGACCTCTACCTGTAGTCCTCTAACATCTGCCTCCCACTCTAAACACTACCTCTTAGACTCCTTCAGCTGTATCTCAAATGTGGTGCTCTGCAATCTCAAGTCTCTAATCTGCAACCTGAGTCACCTGATAATGTCCTGAGGAGTCTTCCTTAGTCTAGGATCTACATCTACAACTGGCATATCTGTATCCTTTGTCGATTGATCAGCAACCTCTTCTCTGCGTGCCTTGCAGTGTCTGACCTTAGCACCTAAATCAAAATCTATATCAGCCTATGTGTCCTCACCACCACCTACATATTGTTGGGCACCTAACAAATCATTTGCACTACCAACGCTACCTAGTGTACCACTCTCTCCTCTAGTGTGTCACCTCTGAAGAACTCCAAGTCTACCTACTGTAGAACTTGGAAGGTGAGTTGGTCTCATCTTTCCTTCTCCTCTCTATGGAATAACAACTGCTCTAGGCCTAGGTGGTGTAGGCTGCACAACAGGAATCTATACATCTCGTCGCCTTTGACCCCTACCCATTAGTGCACCTATAACATATGTAGCCTCCTCCATGGTCAGGATTAGCTCTGTAGGATCAAAAAATCTTTGCATAGGATACTTCACCAACCAAGCAATAAAAGCATCAATGACCCCAGCATCAGCAACCTATGGCCTGTAGTCCCAATCTCTCGGCACATACCCAGTGTACTCCTGGATGCATAGGGTGTAAGATAGGTGAGTTGTCCAACCTAAACCTAGCTCTTGAACCATCCATGCATATGTGGTGTAGTCCTGTGGTGCATCTTGTATGATGTCATACTATCTCCATACACGTGTAATGATAAATCACTTCAGGACAGTGGTAGAATGACCTATCAGTACTCGACTCTGACAAAAGTAACTAAATTGAGCACATGCAGTTGGCCATGCCTCCACCTATAGGTATGGTTTCCATATAATGAAGGTCATGTCATCAAGGACATGCCTCCAATACTCTGTGATGCCCATCTGAACCTATGTGACATATCCTAAATATCTATAAATGAGAGGCTCATGTGGCTACCTACCTCGCTGCATACCGTCTAACATATCAAGATGTGCTCCCATGCCCAAATCTGTAGAACCAGTGCACCACAAGAAAAATACTTTCCCTCATGATACACTATATCATGCATCTTTGAGAACATGTGCGCAAGTAAGCACTAACCCTATCCCATCTTAGAAGGTGTAGCCATCAGGTGTGCTACCATTGGGGCCCAGCCCATCAAAAGACTATTCTACTAATGGTCAAACATGATGATCCCACTGATCATCCTTTCTATGATGCACTCCAGTCTGTGGGTCTGCCCATATCTCTTTACTAGAGCCTCCCAGGAGATAGACTGATCCAACTGATCATCATCACCGAGCAGAGTCTAAAAAGCATGAAGACCAGCATTCCTTGCACTGATATAGTCAGGATGAGGAACATGAAATTGTATGTGTAGAATCCTATACACATCCTCTAGAGTAATAGTGATCTCTCCAATAGGAAAATGAAACATCTGCATCTCTAAATGGAATCTCTTGATCAAAGTAGTTAGCAAACCATGGTTCACTTGAATCTCAAGCAACCATATCAAGTACTCAAATCTGCACGTAGCCAAGTGCACTCCCAAAGGGTCAGGTAGTGACATGCAGAGTCTCTGGGCAGTCGAGTGTGAAATCTGGACATGTACATTAGGATAGACAACCTACACAACACAGCAACAGGGTACCCTATCGGTAACTTGGTCAAAAATCAAGCTATAAGTATAGAAATAGAAAAGTTGAATACTTTAGAAGGTACATTAAATGCTAAGGAATCAACCTAAGAAATTAGAAAAATAAAAAATTTGACCTAAGGATGAGAAAGACACTCACCATTTTCCATATGAGTTTTCAGACTGGTGTCAAAACTCGTACGACAATCTATGGGTTCTCGCATGACATTTCATGTACACACTACAATACAGAGGTTCCCATACGACACTTGAGGGACCTAACAAAATGTCCTACGGTAGATGGGTCCCTCTCATATGACTTACAGTACTAATAGGGATGACACTCTATGGGAAGTTGAAAA
The DNA here is from genome assembly GCA_027943335.1 of Chamaecyparis obtusa. Taxonomy (NCBI): domain Eukaryota; kingdom Viridiplantae; phylum Streptophyta; class Pinopsida; order Cupressales; family Cupressaceae; genus Chamaecyparis; species Chamaecyparis obtusa. The sequence continues at coordinate 792,285 of BSBK01001217.1, forward strand.
CTCATATGAGTCCAAGCAAACTGTCGTATGAGTTTCCATGGTGCAAAAATTCAAAAACTTAAAACGTATGAAAAAGATCCTAAAAATGCTAAAAATATGGAAAATTTGAATTCACAGAGAGGCACAGAGGTCCACTTACCAGGTTCCCATATTGAGGAGGTCATTGACTACCCTCAAATCGATGTGAGGACACTGGAATTTCCATCTTGTCCATTTTTCTCTCAGAGGGCTCCACAAAGTTCACAAAAGACAAAAGGTTGAAATGATTTGAAAATGACCCTTTTGGGCCTTATATAGGTTTTGACCTAATTTTTTAAAGTTCTCTATTTTGCATGAAATTTGCACCCCTAGCTAATTTTGACGTTCTGAATCCATTTTCAGGATCAAAATCTAAGATCATTTACATTGTCAAAATTGGGATTTAAAATTTTCAGACCCAGGATGGCTGACTGCTTGCATAATTGACCTTCTAATCATCAAAGACATCCAATTTTTAACTTAATTGATTATCTTACATCAAACTATCAATATTTCAACTTGGTCAATGTTGTCACTAAGGATTGCACCCTATTTTGCTAAGTATTGAACCCAACAATCCTATGAAACATGGGACTATTCTTAGGCTGTGGGTAACCTATATGAGAATAGACCTCCGGATTAAGGGTCAGCTTCCCTTTGGATCACTTGAAACTTATCTAAACTTGGAGGGAAAAGGGAGAGAAAATGCATGAAATTAAACAACTACAACTGAAATGAACTAAGGGTGATCCACTGAATTTTGAAGAGAAACCACAATTGAGAAAATGTTTACTCCAACAGCAAGACAAACTAACTCACAACTCAATCCCACTTTCTTAACTCTTAGTGAAAAAAGGTACTTAGAATGCAGAAAAGGAAGAACACTTCACAAATCTAATATTCTTGATTGCACACAAACCACACTACTGAATTAGGATAGATTCTTGAATACCAACTTGGATTCAATATGTGGATTAAGGACACAAGAACATCACAATAATCCTGCATATGAATTCAAGAGCAAACCCAAAATTATAGGGGAACAAGAAGGATCAATTTTATTTCTGAAAAGAAACAAGTACAAGATGTGTCTCTTAGAGCTATAGCACTCCTATCAGAGAGAAAGAAATGAAGAGCTAACCTCAATCACCAAAAGTGAGAGGTATAAAAGCTAAAACTGAGAATTTGCATTCAAACTCCACTACCTCCTAAGAATAGAAAAGTCAAAACATGGACCCATGAGGCTGCATCATGGTTTAAATGCCAGATTCTTGGATTCCTAGGGGCAAGGAAAGTGGGACCCTAAAAATAAATAGTCGAAGGTGACCATTACATCCACTAAGTCAAGCCTCTAACTGATAATCTGACAATGGTTTATAGAAAATACCACTTGTCGATATCTTACAATAAGGAATAGGCCATGACTTAACATTAAAAAACCTATCCCACTATGGCATAAAAATAGATATAATTGTATTTTGAAAATGGCCTCAACCAAAAGGGAGACACATTTTAAAATAATAAAATTGAAAATAAATTAAAAAATTCCCCTATTCCCTAAACACAACTATAGGTTACATAAGAAATTCAAATATCAACAACCCACAAAATGGGAGGATATTCATAAAAATAAACATATCATACATAACCTAAAGTTGAAGACCTCAACCCTAAAAGAAAGGGGAGGAAGAAATAACATTATAATCAAGATCCTTTTGTGAACATGAGGAATCTCTATCATCATAGTCTCCAAACTTGGCAACTGGCACATTCTTATCTCATTGGCAGTTCTTTGGCAACCTCCATTCTACATTGAAGCTTTGATTTGGGAAATAACAAACATTGAACCCGGCAATGTGTTGTTGAGGTAGGCATTTGCAGTCCTATTTTCATTTTCTTTGCATATTGAGAGCACTGTTATTGGTTTTCATGGCATCTGCAAGGGCACGGTTTTGTTTTCTATATTCGATGACATATATTTTGTTCACATGCTCAGCTCCAGGGAACTCTTATGTTTGTATTTACTTCTTTGTATTGGAATAAATAGAACTGTATCTCATTTGAACATATTGGTATGAACACCAGATGCCCGATGAGCCACAAGCTAGGGCACTGTGTATTCATTGTTTCCCTATAACTTTGCATTTGAAATTTGTTGCCTCTCAACACTTGGAAACCCCGTGAATGGCACTATTCTATGCATTCAATTTCATGTATTGATATGTCTACTATTGTTTATGATATTGATTTTTCCTTAGGGCACTATGCTTGCAAGACAACATGCTACAATGTGTCTTGGCTCATACTTTCTTCATACTGTTCATGGCATCACTGTTATGTTTGATTACTGTCATTGTATTGAGCACGGCCCAAGAGCACATTAGGACATCATTTTGTATTGGTCTGTTGTTGATGTTTAAGGACCCTTGAAATGGTATCGTAGTGGCCTTTAAATGTCCACTGTTATATACTTATGGCACCAAGCCTCGAGCTAGGGCATTGTGGTATTTGAAAGTATCATGCCTTTGATACCAGTGAGGGCACTGTTGGTATGTATTCACTGGTTATTGCATTTGAGCATAGCTCTGGTTATTTGAAATCGAGCCCGCAAGCTAGGGCATTCCCATGTTCTTCCTTTATTTTCTTTCCTAGCCTGCATGAGACTAGGGCATGGTGTTTATATAGCATCATTGGTATATATATGATCACTGTTGCTTTTATTAATCACATAGCCCGATAGCAATAAGGCTAGGGCATCACATTTTATTTGTTGTAGCACTATGCTTTGTTTCTTGTTTGCTATTGATATCTCTATTGTGTATATGAGAGGCTCGAGCACTATTGCTATGATTGACTGTGGATTCAACACACATGTCGCCATTTCATTTTGCAATGTCATATGTTCTATGATGAATGGAACCTCCTGTTGTCCTATGTTCCATGTAGCCCATGAATGACCTAGGTTATTGCCATTTTTTATGGTGTTCACTGTTGGTGCTCGGCTTTCCACTTAAGTGTTGTGTTTCATAATAAAAATAGCATCATTGCTACTATTGGAGATATGTTGCAATGTTTATGAGCTTTGACTCTCAGCATTCACAGTATTAGTACTCATTGAATCTAAAGTTTGTGCCTCATGACTATGTTTCTTATCAAATGTTTATTGTATAACCCTATTGGTTATTGTCTTTATTGCTTTCTCCTTCTATATACGGCCCAAGAGCATACTATTAGCACATTGAAATGCTTGAGGCTCATGTTCATTGTATTGTTCATGGTACTATTGCTTACATGCACAATGTTGGCCTGCAAATTTAGCATTTACTATTTATTGCATTACTTTTTGTCATTGTTGATGCCTTGCCCTGTTACACTATGAAGGCATTGTACTACTAAAATACATCTATGTTGCAGTGTGCCTTATCTAGTACATAGATTTGTGTGCCCTGATTCTAGCTCTATTTTCCTTTGATGCCATGGTAGATCTCTGTTATTCATTTATCATAGCTTAACTAACATCATGCCCATGTTACAACACATACATTTTCTATTTGCACCTTGATACCATTATTTGATTTATCATGCCATGCTACTTGATTGATCCTCATTAATGCTGAATCATCTGGATGCTCTCATCTGTACATACTGTGTGTGCTCTTGGCCCTTGATGCGATCATGATGGAGATCATGAGGTTTCCCTGTCATGATCTGCATCAAGGGCCCAAGTCATTCATGGAATTCATTATTGGATCAACTTCCCTATATCTGCACATGAAATAAACACATCAATGAAAACATGGTGCCTCTTTTGATTTTGGAGCCCTATGCACATGCCCTAAGCACAGCCTTTGTTAGAGGTGCATGGCTGAGTGTATATATGCATTCTATGAATATTGTGATACCAGCCATTGCTTAGATCCATTGGATCTAACCCAAATCCCCTCTTCTCTTCTTGTAGGTTCTGGATCTCAGGAGCTTTTGGACAGGACTGAGCTTCGGACACCAATACCAAGCAATGTCTGGTACCCCAGTATTTTAACTTTTTCTTTATGTATATCTACACTCATCCATTCAATTCTAATAATGGCTATGCTCACGGCCTATGTGAGCTTAGATAGATGCTTTTCCTTTCAGTTCTTTACTTTTCTGAACATTATATATCACTGATACATGCATGTGTAGATGTAGACGCAGTTCATTTCCTTTTTTATTTTCATGTACTTTGCAAAGAAATGAACGCAAATATTAAGCAAGACCACCTAATAACATAAACTAGGGTATTGTAGCTCATTTAGTAATTAGGTCTCCAAACTTAAGAATGAGCAAAACTATGACAACAGTCAACTCATGGTCAAACCAAGTCAAACTTAGTCTTCTAGACCTTCAAACGATGTAGAATGCATCTCTGGACATGCATAACCAATTCTCAAATCAATTAACATGCTTCTAAACCATTTAACACTAACTTTTCTTGTTAGATTTCAATTTTCATCCCTAAGGGGGCATGGTATTACACATCAATCAAATCTGTAAATCAAATCTTTCTTTTAGTAATCAAGACAACAACCACATCTAGTTGTTGATTCATCAAAAGACCTTGTCACTTGGGGCACATTGCTTGGGGCATATCAGGTTTATCAAGATCCATATCAATTTGGTATCCTAATCAATCTTGTGAACTGTATCACCTCTTCGTAGCCATGAGTTCAGTTATGTTATTTCCTTGGTTCTTCATAACTGAAGGGTTCAGATTTGGCATCTTTTCGATTCCTTTGGACAATCAGGTCTGGAGTTAGGACAATCACTTCTTCGTAATCATAGGTTCAAAATTAGGCATTTTGACACTTCTTCATAATCACTGGTTCATTGTTGATATAGTTAGCATCATCTCAATTCTTTGGTCAATCAGGACCTAAATCACCTACATCTTCAAATCTATAAATCAGTTTCTATCTCAGAATCGGTTAATCTCTCAGGATCAATTTTTCCACCACATAACTAAGTCCACATCATCATCAAAAATAAATTAATCTTTGAACCATTGTGCTTCGCATAGTAATTCAAAGAGGGGCAAAATGTAATACCCCAAAAATGGGCTATAGGTTCATTGACCTCCTACATCAACAAATCGAACAAAATTGACATCAAAGTCCTAACCTAAGGCACATCTACACATTAGTTTATCAAAACCTTAATTGATTTTATCGTAATTCTACATCAGGGAATATTCCTAATTTATATTATTTAATTTTGACAATAAATCAAAAATCCTACGAATAATTGATTAAATTCTTATTTAATTAATTAAATCTAGTTATCAATATTTAATAATATAGTTTGGAATAGAAGTTTGATTTAATAATCGATTAACCCATAAATCAATTATTTTAATTCAAAATCAATTAAGTTGAGAATAAATCACTTTATTTTTAAATTAATTCATATTAAATCATGCATAATCAGAAAAGGAGTCAACTTTAAATCAATTATCAATTTCAATTTGTTAACTTTCCAAACTCAACATATGATTGTGAGTTGAAAAATTGAACTAAACTCTATTTCAAGTTAAAAGCTGCTTTTGCATGACTTTATGAGTTGATCTTTTCCTAATTTCTTGTTAATTCAAAAATCAACCTGATTTTATCAAGAGTGATTTATGGATTTTCTCAATGCATCCTCAAGCCATGGATTTCTATATAATTGAGGCTCAGTCCTTCATCTTACCACCCCCCCCCCCCCCCCCCCCCCCCCCCCCCCCCCGCCCCTCTCTTGTGAATTTGTATACTTGAACTCTGGCGAATTTGCATCTGAAGAATCAAGCTTTTGCAAAACAAGCGATTTGTGAGATTTTTGTTATTGTTTTGATCATAGCATACATTCATTTTCATATCATTTTTTCATATTATTGCACACAAAATCCAAAAAAAAAAGATTAATTTGCATTCATCTTTTATCTATTTTTAGCATTAAATCCTTCATTTAGGTGTTGCATTATTACTGATCTCAGTCTAAATATGAGAATACCATACTCACACCTACTAGAAGGCAGTAAATCACCTGGTTAACTATATTGTTCTTATTTGTAGATTTCTTGATTTGCTAACCTCTAATGTTTTATTGAAGTGTTAGATCTCTAGCTAGGTACAAAATTCACACGCATAGTAAGAAGTGTGCTTTGACTTACATCCATGAATTCACTCTTTACCTTCACTGGGATCTCAACAAAAGGCTATTCTTTATTTTCATCTTCCTTCTCTTCTTCTTGTCCTATTAAGTCTTCAACTTGAAATTCTTCTTGTTGCAAAGGTGATTCTTCACCGCATAAGATCTCATCCTCTTCAATAATTACAAAGGCTTCTTCAAACTTATCTAGATCTTTATATGTGGTCACCATGGATATTTCAACATTATCAATTATAAATGTTTCATCATTTGTTTCAGTCTTGGGCACAGAATCTTCTGGACCTGTCATAGGTGCATTTGGGATCTCAGATTCTTTTACTTGCTTAGAGGGAACTTGGGTTGTAGGCACAGTAGGAGGGTACATGTGTCTTTCCAAAAACACTTTTTCAAAAGCTTTCTCTGCCTCCTTTGCAACCAACTCATAATCTATTTTTCATTATCTGTAGAGTTCTAATTTTTAATCTTAGATGTAGCTTTACCAAATCTAATAGCAATATTTTCTCTTCCAGTGAGCAAATAGGGAGGTTGTCATCCAATGTCGTTTCTCTTATTCTCATATCTTCCTCTATAGATTTTCTTTTCAAAGAGTCAAGTATATTCCATGCTTGATCAGGAATGATTGTCTTAAGTTCCAAAATTGACTTTTTGAACTTAATCATATGCTTGATAATCATAGAATGAATTTTTGACTTGTTAATCTCATGATACTTATCATAGAATTTTTCTATCTGATCTATCCTTCCTTCATCAACAACTCTAGTTCTCAAGACTTCTAAATTTTGTCTGAATCCTACCTCAGGAGGTGCTTGAGTGTTCTTTCCTTTGCTTCTCATTATCCTTGAGGATGGGTGGCTTGCATCGGTTTGTTTCTTCCTTCTAGACATCTTTCTTGGCTCAGGAGGTGGAGTGGACTCTAGATCAATTGTAGTTGTGGGTGCGGAGGTGCTAACTTCAGTTTTACTCTTCTTCTCCTTTGGATCATCAGATTTTTCTATTTTGACTTTAGCAGATGAGTGTGTGCTCTCAAGTTGCATAGCAATCTTGGCTCCCCTTTATTTATCTAAGTCTGCTAGGTAACACCATGAATTATTAGAATGCCTAAGGTAATTCTAGATGATTTTCTCTTTGTCGTAGCACTATATAAGACATAATCAACTTGTCTTGTCTTTTCTTCATAAGTTCCCCATCTAGGTTCATTGGGATCCTTCAACACTGATATGACTTGTGCATAATCTTCCAAAATGTTCTCATCAACTTCATAGAAAAGTGGATGAATCAACTTTGTCCTAGGCTCAACTCCTTCCACACATGTAGTGTTTGTTTCCACCATGAAGAAAATGATGTCCTTGTATTTCTCCACTATCTTCTTAGGTATCATGTACCTTCTCTGCATCTTAATTCTAAATGTCTTGATTTCTAGTTCCATATAATCCTTTAGGGTGCTTTCTGAAGTTTTCTTGAATGAAATTTGGGACAATGTAGGTATGCTCTTGTCAAGATAGAAATCAGAAACCTTACTAACTATATGAAAGTACATGTAAATAATCAGAGAACCAAATCTGAATATTTTTATTTTATCATGTTTTATAGTTGTTATGTTGTCTAACAACTATGCGCACAGGATCTCACAGAGGTTAAACTCTCCATTTTTTTCACTATCCTTATAGCTGCCAGAATAGTAGCTACAGATACATTGTTCACTCTATTTGCATGTTGGAACTTGTAACCCAGTATCATATCCATGAGTTTAATATCTTTCTCCTCAATGGGCTTAATAATCATGTCATGCTTATCACTCTTGGACTTACATGCCTACTCAACCTATTTCCTGACATCTTTACCTAATGGAAGAATGGCATCGGTCTTAGAAATTCCATTCATCTCATGAATGAGATTAGTTGTTATGCAAACACGGACTTCTCCAATCCAAAAAAAATCATCATGAATCCTGCTAAGTAATATCTTGATCCATTATGACTCATAGAATTCATACACAGTCGCATACTCCATGATAGGGTTATTTGTGAAGTGCATGAATTTATCCTTGAAAGTGAAGTTTGGATTAACCATAGATTCAATGTGTGACCTTATCTTTTCCACTCCTACAGGCTCCTTCTTACAATAGATGTAAGCGTGAATATCTTCAACATGCATAACTCCCATCAGAGTTCTAGAAAATGATCCTTCTAAATCATCTAGCACTGACTGAAATGGATTCTTCTTGAATACATATCTTTTCCTTTCTATGACATCAAAGACTACTGGAGTTTCCATTACTTACTTTTTTCAATGCTTAAGTAGGGTTCCAAAGGGTTTTTGAAACAACGCATCCGAGATAGGGTTCCACAAAAATTTCAACACTTCTTTGTTGATGAAAAAACTTAAATCCTTCAATACTTGCTGCTATGATCTCATGTGCTCTCCAAAGACTTGATCTCGAATGCAAAATTGAAGATAATAGATCTTCAGTGACTAATAAATCAACTTTCTGCAATTAATGCTTTCCGCGTTAACATGGGTTACAATAGTGAATTCTAATCTAATTCCTTGTTTTCAATCAGGCTGTGTGATCTTTCATACTGCATCAACTAGAAACCAAATAACTAAAACCAAAGGCACATACTCTGAGGGTGAGTATACCAGCCACGCAGGGTTCTAGAGCTTATCAAGCTCCCCCTATGACCATGAGGGTAATTTATCCACAAGTAGAAGGTGTGTCCATTATGGATGCATCCACTACTTTGTCATTGACATAACCTTTCTTTACTTCCATCAAGATCTTTCTCGCACCTTCTGTAGCTTTCACAAACTTGACTTCTCCAGATTCATCCAATATCGATCCTTGAGACTTATTAGGTATTTCTTGACTTTGCGCTTGTGATCTGAAAAAATTTGAGATGTTTCCAACCTTGTTACAAGAGTGACAAATGACTAGAGGCCTTATATTCATCGGCGCATTGATGTGAGTTACCATATTGCATTGTCTAGTTGTGTGACCATTGTAATTTCATATTTAACATGTTATGTTCTGAGGAATTCTAGAGTTTTGTTGTGGTTGATTTCTCTGATTGTCTTGTGTCTGACTTCTTTGATTTGATCTACAATTCATAGCTCTATGACCAAATTTATTGCATGAATAGCAATAACCATTGAAAGGTCTTACCTCTTTAAAATCTCTTTCTATATGTCCATGCTTGTTACGGGCATAACACATTTTGTTTATTAGCTTGCGTTCATCTTTAGCTGGTGTTAATTTGATTTAGAACAATAGAGAGGGGGGGGTGAATCAATTGTTCTCAGGTCCTGATGTATAAAACAAACTTACAAACTTTTCCTTAAATCAGATCCAATGACCAAAACAAACTCAGTCATCATTGATTCAATAATAGAAACATATAATAATTCGGTCCACTACCCAGTTGTACCTTAACTTGTAAAACACAAAAATGTTCAAACCATTCACACAAGTATTAAGACCAGGATTTATAGTGGAAACCCAATTTGGAAAAAACCACTTTGTAACATGCTACTATTATTTTCACTCTTCTGAAGTGAGCTCAGTTAAAAGCCAACCCTGTCAAAGGTTACAATACACACTGTCAAGTATGACCCGGTTAAAGGATTTCAATCACCCTGTTAAAAGTGGGCCTTGTCATAGGACTTACATACACTTCATTAGAATGCAACCTTGTTCAAAGGATTTAACATATGACTTTTAGGTCAACCTCTGTTAAAAAGATTTTGACTGTTACAATGGTTAGAAAGTAGCAGCAATATTTATCTGAAAAAATATACAACTCACTTTGCAAATATCAGATATAATTCCGTATACAAATATTGGTTTACTGACTTTGAAACTTTTCCACCTCCATCTTTGATTTGCTCAGAACTTTTCTTCAAGAAACCACCACAATTCTCCTTCAACCTTTTCTGCTTATACAGTCAATAAAACTTTACTGATCTTCCAACATTCTCTTTTCACCCATGCACTTGCATATCCAAATGCTTAGGTTCCCTTTATACTTTCCTCAATTAGGTTAACTCATCTTATGCCACTCAATCTCACTCATAGATCTTAGGGTTAGGTCAGATTCATTGAATCTACCCACTTCATGTTCTTCAGCTCCTTTTCTAGAATCATCTCAAATCTCTTAAAGATTTACAATAAAACATTTTACAGTGCATTTAATGCTTTCAAACAATCAATAAATAAAGTCAACACATTTTACATAATCCAAGAATTCAACAATGTCGACTCCAAAACTAAATTCTCTTCAAATATAAAATTGTTGATGCTTGGCCAATACTGTGATCAACTACTCGGTCTTCATGTAGAAAGCTCGGTCATTACTAAAAATGTTTCCTCGGCTTACATTGTCTTCATTGGAAATTAACTGTTGCTCGGTTGACACTTGAATTTTGCTCAGCATACACTGACTCAGTCGACACTAACATTACTCGGCTTAAACATGATTTCTCCATTCTTTTCTCGGTCAAGCCTACTAGTTTAGTCTTCAGTCTTACTAAGATAAACAATACATTGTCTCATCATTGTACAACATAGTCAAGCACACTTTGTAATATCAAGATAACTCAACCTTTCCTTAGGTGCTATTGTTACCAACCTTGCCTATCCCCTTAGCAACACTCAAATAGATATAGTACTTTCCTAAGTAGCAATAGTCTTACCAGTTAAGGTTTGACATCAATGACAATACAACAATTGTTTCAATTGCAGTTTCCAACAAATGGTTATGCTTTAGCTTTAGTATGATTTTTAGTCTTCTTAGCTTCTATAGATTCTTTAGGTTCTTTCAATCTTTCTTGCATTGCATTGATTTGAATTTGTGATTCATTAAATCCAATACCACTGGAGTCTCCTTTTATCCTTTGTGCATAAATCTATGAGTCTAATAGATCAGCACTTGTGTGCAATTTGTCAATATGATTCTTTACTTCTGTTAACTCAGATTCCATCTTTTTCTTGATGTTTTCTAACTCCAAGATTTTCATATTTGCTTGCATAAGTTCTTCATCCAACTATTTGTTTTCTTTGATCTGTTCTTCATAGGCTTCCTAATTATTAGTTAACTTTTCATCCAAATCTTCAATCTGATCCTTCAGAGATGTGTTTTCTTCATTCATCTTTTTTACCATTTCTCCCAAATCATTTGTTGAACAATCTTTCAAATCTTTTCATAGTTTCTTGATGAATATTTGTAATCCACTGACCTTCAATTTCAGTTCTTCAATTTCTTTTTCAGCTCTGTCAAGATCTTCAAGAGCTACTTCAATATTTTTCTTCAAATGTTTCACTTCAGTTGTATCCATGAGCTCCTTAAGTGGTTAAACTTATCTTAGAGGACCAAAGCCCTGATACCAATTGTTAAGAATGGGAACACTGAGAGGGGGGGTGAATTAGTGTTCTAAAATTAATTTTTTTCAGCTTCTTTAAACTTAGCTTAATTACTTAAGTACTTAAATGAATAGTAAAGAAAATGAAACATTCAACCATAACATATAACACAAGATATGTTTACGGGGAAACCTTTTCCAGAGGAAAACCCCGGTGGGCATTAATACCCATGAATAATTGTACTAATCTTTTGAACCTGTTAATGTTCCTTTGCCCTATTAGGAGCAGTCATTACAATACTGAGTACAATGACTCAGTTAGGAGTCTGATAGAACAAACCCTGTTAGGGGTGGAAGGGTCACTGCCAAAGCTCACTACTCAATGAAGAAGGCTACAACCTCCTGGTTATCAGATACATACTATATTTGCAATGGTGAACTGCTACTTTGACACTGTTATCTGATCAGTTCCTTTTGTGCATTGTTACTCTAACTTCTTTTAGAGCTTTATCTCATAATGACTGAAGTCACATACATCTACTCTTCTTTATATATTCCATACTCTATATCTCTTCATCATATCCAAATACAAAAGCGCATGTCATATATATACATGTTGAATGGGCGCAACCAAAACTAACTACTGTATCAGCCTAAAACCTAACAGATACAATGCTTCCAAGTTAATTGTCCCAAGTGTGTTTACATACAATGATAATAACATGTATACATAACTATTACAATAGGTGCATATCCTTTACAAAACAAAATGATACACGCTAAACAAAAAAAAACTATTTGTTGGTTGCATGCTCTATTCTGCTATGTCGCTTAACTACCAGTGTCACTTAGACTTGTTGTAACTTATCCATACTATCAAATTTGACCATGCATTCTTAGACTTAGCATATCAGAATACTCAAAATCTTATATGCAAGGGCGCATACCAAAACTTGGTCATACACACGTGCGTTGATGCTCTGATCATCAGGTGATTCTCTATCTGCTCTGTCTTCTATACTTAGCTGAATTATGATCTTCTAAGTTAGTGCACTAACTAAAAAACTTCATATGACTTTTTTTCCATAATGACAACATAAAACTTAGTCATATATACTAAGTAAAATCAACTTGCCAATAGGTATATTTCTTGGTTATTCATTTAAAAGAAAAGCTTATAGATGTTTCAATAAAGTAACTAAGACTATTATTGAGAGTGCAAATGTTAAAGTTGATGAGAAGTTCAAAATTTAGGAAAGAATACTTGATTATGAATCAGATGAAGAAGTTCATCCTAAAATTAATCAATAAAATGTTGAATTATTTTATGAAACTGACATTGATTCACATAATGAGAACTACATTAAGGAAATAAGAGAACCAAGATCAAAATATAGAGTTGATGCAAGAACCTAGACAGTGACACCTATCAAAAATCTAGGAAGGAATCATTGTGCTAGTCAAATTATTGGAAGCATAGAAAAAGGAGTTCTGACAAGAAATAAGGTACAAGAAGAACTATGTTTAATTTCTCAAATTGAACCTAAAACTATTGAGGAAGCCTATAAAGATGATAATTGGATTCAAGCAATGAAGGAAGAATTAGATCAGATTGAGAAGAATAAGACTTGGGAATTGGTCCCTAGACCTAAAGAAGAAAATGTAATAGGAACTAAATGGGTATTTAGAAACAAGATGAATGAACAAGGTGAACTTGTAAGTAACAAAGAAAGATTGGTATGTAAGGGATACTCACAACAAGAAGGAATTGATTATGAAGAAACTTTTGCACCTGTTACAAGAACTAAAGTGGTAAGAATATTTTTGGCTTATACAGCTTATAAGAAATTCAAAGTATATAAGATGGATGTGAAGTCAGCATTTTTGAATGGAGAATTGGAAGAAGTCTACATTGATCAGCTTGAAGGTTTTCCTTTGACTCAAGAAGGAGAGATGGTATGTAAAGTGAACAAAGCTCTATATGGACTAAAGTAGACACCTAGAACATGGTATGCAAGATTAGATAAGTATTTGATAAAATTAGGATTTACTAAAGGAACTGTAGATAGTAATTTGTATATGAAAGAGATTGAGAATGGATTATTGATTTTAGTTATCTTTTTTCATGATATTATCTTTGGAGGAGAAGATGAAGCTAGTGATAAATTCATTGATGAAATGAAGATATAATTTGAAATGAGCATGATTGGTGAAATGAAATATTTTTTAGGATTACAGATAGCACAAAATAGTGATGGTATTTTCTTATGTCAAAAATGGTATCTGAAAGACTTGTTGAAAAGATTTGGAATGGAAAATTGTAAGCTTGTTGGCACACCTATGGTAACTGATCATAAGTTTTCTAGCACAAATGAAACACCTACAATTGAACAAAAGAAGTACAGATCAATGATTGGAGGATTATTGTATTTAACACATACAAGACCAGATATATCACATGCAGTTGGAATTGTTGCAAGATTTCAAGTTGATCCTAAAGAGTCACATTATGCAGCAATAAAAATAATATTTCAATATTTGAAAGGCACAGTTGACTATGGGTTATGGTATGAAAAATTAAATGACTTTACCCTATGTGCATATACATATGCAGATTAGGGAGGTAGTGTTGATGAAAAAAAGAGTACAAGTGGTGGAGCATTTTTTCTTGGACGAATATTAGTTTCTTGGCTAAGTAAGAAACAAAATTGTATTTCACAGAGCACAACAAAAGTAGAATATGTAGCAGCAACAAATAATTGTAATCAGATACTATGGATGAAACACATGTTGAAGGATATTAGAATCAAGTTTAATGAGCCTATTATCATACACTGTGATAACACCAGTACAATAAGTATGTTGAAAGTATGTCAAAGAACCCTGTGTTACATTCTAAAACAAAGCATATAGAAATAAAGTATCATGTTGTAAGAGAGAAAGATGCAGAAAAAGAAGTCAGACTTAAGTATATCAGTAAAAAAGAGAAGATTGTAGATATATTTACAAAGCCTTTACCTAAGGATACATTTGAGTATTTGAGAGGTATGCTTGGGTTTATGCCCCAACCTACTCTTGAGTAGCAATGAAAAGAGTTACATCAATCCAGTAGTATATGCTGGTACTTCCTCTATGGGGGAGTATGTGTATTTTGAGATGAGTCATGAAGGACTCTTGTGAATGCATTTTCTAAATAGTATCTTTTGACATTCGAGCTTGTATTGGATTGACATATTGATGTTTTCTTTGTCATTGATGTCAATGAGGGAGAGAAGGATAGTAAATGAAAAACATTTGATTGATGAAGAGGACTTGAAAAGTGAAGTACTAAGGAGAAGGATACATTCTATGATTGATTGATATGATTGATAAAGAGGATTTGAAAAGATAATGCAAAGAAGTAGTGTTGTAGGTTGGTATTCATGGAACTTGGATATTTTTCATCTATGTTTCCATCAATGCCAATGGGGGAGATTGTTAGGAATGAATGGTGAATATATCTTATGGGGGAGTATTCGGAGTCATTTTGTAGCAGTTGTATCTTGCATTCATGACTATGTTTGTCATTTATGTCAACACATTGATTTACTGGAGGATAGCAGAGAAGTAGACAATGTTTGTATTAGCGCACATGGAGAATTGCATATCAAGCTATGCATAGTTGAGGACTAATTATATATTGTGTCCTTAGGTTATGTTTAAGATCGCATATAAAAATTCAATTATTCATGACAGTTATGTGTAATTTAGTGCAAGCATATTTAGACAATGTTCCTAAGAAGCAATTTGTGATAGCTAGATTATATCTCCTAATTAGGATAGAATCTGAGCATGCAAAGTGGTATAGATGTTGAAGACATTTTGATGGTGACTTGGATGAGACAACATAGTCTGAGGTTGCACATGTGAAGAATTATTTAGTTTGGAAGCTAACAGTTTTATGTGGTTATAGAATATTGTGTAACGTGTAATGATTTATATTTTGTAATGGTTAAGCCTAGTTGTCCGACTCATTTGTAATTATTTGAGTGCGATATAAAGGAAGGATTGTTTTCCTTGATTTTAATATATGATGAGGATATGAATGTGGAATATAGTTGATGTTGATATTGTAATAGGATATGTGAATTGAGTAGATCTGGTATTGAGATCTAGTGGACCAGTGGGAGTAGATTGGTATAGTCAAAGGAGTAAAGATAAATTATTGAGATTAGTAATTGTTTGTATTATTCTATTTGGATAATATAGAGATCATTTGTATAGTGAGTTCAATTATCTTTCCCTTGAAGTTGTTTAGACAGTGGGTCCTTCTACCTTCCATAACTCTTAACCGGGTTAGAATCTTTTAAAAGGGATTCAAAGTCTCCTAGCAGGGATGGATATGTATTAAATGTATTTCATAAGGCTCCTAACAGATTCCATCCTCCCGCAAGTAATTTTCATATTAGTACATCTTTTTTGGGCATCATTCCCACTGGGGTTTATTGTCTGATCAAGAGGTTCCCTAGTCAATTTATCTTGTGTTATTGTGTATGTTTATCTTTCTACAGTTTCTATTTATATTGGTTACATGGTTGAAATCTGATAATGGTATTATAAGTTGTTTTTATCTAATAACTGATTAATCCCCCCTCTTAGTTATCTTGGTGGACTTTGCTTTCTAATAGATCATACCACTCCATCGACTCCATCTCAAGATACATTACCATCCCCCAGTCCCAATCAAGGAAAAAACATCCCATCCCCTCCACTTCATGATCCTTTAACACCTCTAATCCCAACTATCCCACCACAATCACTCTATCCCCTTGGTCTACTTACATTTATCAATGGTGGCCCACTTGAAGTAGAAGAAATAAATTTCATATATACCACCATTGCACCTAACAATGGATTCACATCTTATCACCCAAGTAAGAAGTATCCTACCTTGGATCAAATGCTCAAGAAATCGAATTATCAAGGTAAAGGATTAGGCCCCCATGAACAAGGAACTCTAGAGCCCATCCATGGAAAAAAAATTCATGATCTTATGGTCTTTGTTACACATCTGAAGGCACTTCCTCAAAAAATGTTGGTAAAACTAATGCCAAATTCAAGCATGCTTCCAAACCCACCATCACATATCCTCATCATTCCTTCAAAACATTTAACACCATCCCCCCTCCTCCATCATTACAATCCAAGACAACCTATCACATTCCTCCTTCATCATCTAAATCCATTTTGGGTCCTTATATCCCAAAATCTACCATCACATATCCTCCACATACCAAATCTATTTTGGGCCCTTATGTCCCAAAATCCCATCCCCCATCTTATCCTATTCATTCCTCCATCCACCAATCCCATATCCCTATCACCCATCATAAAAATATCATCTCATACATTCCTAATCAGGATCAACAAAGCAACATTTCCACATGCACCATCCCCCATCTACCCATTATAATTCCATCCATATCTCCTCCATCCCACACACCTCCTCATATTCCTTCCAATGTTACTTGCAATAATTTGGATGACATCTCAAAAATGCATAAAGCTAAAAATACACACCAATCTAAAAATTATCATGTCTACTCTAAAAGACATACTCAATCAAAGAAAAATCCAATCAAGAAATCCACTACATCCCAAAGGTCGCAAAGGAACCCCAAAGAAAAGACAAAAACTATGTGGAACCCAAAGCAAAAAGATGCAATGCATCTAAATAAAACATCCAAAATGGTATCCAAAGTTTCTATTCCACCAGCTAATCATTCCCCTCCTCCATCTCCTATATCTATTTTGGGTCCTTATGTCCCAAAACTTCCTATCATAACTCCTCCATCATACCCACATGTACCAATCACTCCATCCACCCGCCTCACAACATATGACAATTTTGGTGCTAACAACATCCCCCTATTATGCTCACTTTCCATCATTCCATCCAAATACTTTCTACCAGCATATCCCTTACCCCACGCATATCCCACATCATAACCATCTCAACCATGCCTTTGCATATGTCACTCATCGAAAATAAGGTCGTACCAACATCCAATGATCACTACAAATGGGCTCCTACTACCTTGATAATGAACTTGATGCTTGAGTCCTCCATCCATATCCTCATTATCATCCCATCCATAAAATTCATCCAAGAAAGTCCCAAAAAGTTCAAAAAATAAAAAATAAAAGTCAAAAAAATCAAAAAAGTCAAAAATAGAAAAAGAAGAAAAACATTCATCCAATGCTGAAAACTTGGCAAACAAGAACCTTGGACAAGTACTATGTGTTAGGAATGGGAACACTGAGGGGGGGGGTTGAATCAATGTTCACTATATTTTAACTTTTTACTTTACTCTTGAAACTTAACTTGAATGCTTAAGTACTAAAATGAACATTAACATAAACAAGATACATGAACTCAACACATAACACCAATATGGTTATGGAGAAACCCAAATAGGTAAAAACCTTGGTGGTAATTAACACCCACTAATATTCTATATAGTGTATTATGATCCTTGTTAGAAGATCCTTAACCCTGTTAGGAGTTGTCTTTACATTGCTTTTAGTATAGTGACCTTGTCAAGGGTCAGACCCTATTAGGAGTCTTTTAAAATAACCCTGTTAGGGGTGGGCACACACTATCTTAGAGCTCACTGCTCAAGTGGTGAAGGATACAACCTTCTGATCTCAGATACACACTATATTTGCTGGATGAACTGGTGCTTTGACACTACTTGTCAGATCAGTTCCTTTGATGCACTGATGTTTTGACCTCACAAAGCTCTAATACATCTTAACAACTCTTCTCACACTTTTTCTCTGCTTATCTCAACTCTATATCAACTTTCATACTTATGACAAAGGGCGCATCTCATATTTATATGTGCTTATTAAAATAATTAACTAGGTTGGCCTATAACCGATTACATACAACGCTTCCAATTGAATTGGCTCAAGCGTGTTTACATACAAACATAATTACATATCTATCACCTAAATACAATAGGTGCATAGCCTTTATAAAACAATATTATCATCGCTAATCAAATTACCAATAGTCAGCTACATACTCTATTCTATTGTGGCATTCACTAGCTGTACCTCTTCAACTGTCTGTATCTTCGACATATGGTCTCATCTGATCATGCACTTTTAGACTTAGCATGAATACATACATACAAGCTTAACTTCAAGGGTACATACCTTAACTAGGTTATACGCATGTGTGTTGATGCTCTGATCTACTAGTGCTCTGTTAACTGTCCAGTCTTTTATACTTAACCAAAATCTGATCTTTTGATAATGTGCACTGACTCCAAAACACTATATGACTTTTTTTCCATAATGAAAACACTATATTTAGTCATATACAATCAGTATAGTCAACTTTCCAACACTATGATGAAAACTTGGCAAATAGGCATCATGTGTAATCCCTCCCTTCAAACCTATTTTTTCCATTAATCAATACAATTGGGGGAAATTTCTTCTAGCACATCTTATCCATCACCTCCTCCATCCTATTTTCCTCTCATACCTATCACCTCTACCATCCTACTTGGGATCTTGATAATGAAATAAAGACCACCATGTATACATACTTTTGAGTACCTTGTTTGTATCCATTTCTGTTAGGATTAACAAGGTAGAAATAACAATTACATGCAAAAATAACCAATATCAGAAAAACATAAACCACATAGAAGAGAAGATAAGACACAAAGATTTAACATGGTTCACCCAATCCCCGGGCTATGTCCACCAACAACTAGTCCAATATTATTATTATCTAATGATTACAACTTGATTACAATCTGTAATCCCTTACATCTCAATTTTGCCACAAGTACTAAAACCATACATTATGAAATCCCTAACCCTAAGCCATATTATACAATATTTTTTCGCTTTAGGGTTAGAATGAGTTACAACATGTCAGCCCAAAACATAGCATAAAATATGTCAGCCCCAAAAAAAAAATTGCCTTGGGGGCTGCACCCCTGAACCCTTGCTCTTGGGGAATCGGCTTGGCCCAACCTCGAACTTGGCAAGGGCAGGAGGAAAAGTGTACAGTACTTTCCTGATTAGTCACCACAAGCTAACAATCTCCCGCTTGGTGACTGATCGGTATCCACACTAAAAAATCCTTCCACTTGGGGACTGATGCTGTAGCAATACTGCTACCATATGAGGCTCCCACTAGATCGAACCACCCTAGACTCAGTTGTTCCTTTATTCTGTTCAGTCTAGAAGACCAACTGAAGCTGAACAAGAGTTCAACTTCTCCCTTGTTACTACCTTTGTAAACATATCTGCTGGATTATAATATGTATGAATATTTTCCATCTTTAACTTCCCATCATCCAAAACTGACCGAATGAAATGGTACCACAACTATATGTGTTTTGTCTTTAAGCGCAAAGTAGAATTCTTTGCAAGATGAATGGCAATTTGGCTCTCTGTATGCAGAAAATTATCCGTCTATGGATGTCCCAATTCTTTCATGAAGAATTGAAGCCATATCATCTCCTTGGCTGCCTCTATAGCAGCAACATACTTTGCCTTTGTAGTGGATAAAGCAACCACCTTTTGTAGTCAAGAAAGTCAACTCATTATTGTCCCACTATGGACACCTAAAAATCCATTAGAAAATAAAATATTTTGATTTTCTGAAAACCCCTAATGACATCATCATTTATTAATTAATTAATTATTTTATTTATTTATTTATTTTTATGCCATTAAATCCTCCTATTTTAATTAAACATCTTTAATTAAAGAATCCCTCCCCAAAATCATTTAAATCAAGTTTGAATGAATTTCCTCTATTTATTAATTATTAATTGATAAATAATGCCAAAATTCCTTTTAATAAATTTAAAAGCCTAAAACCTTGGAAATCTTCTAGAAATCCTTAACCTCTTCTAGAATTTCCTAATCTCACTCTAATTTCGATTAAAAGGTGATTCCTACCTTTCTTAGTCCAAACCCCTCATGACATCATCATTTATTTATTTATTTATTTTTATGCCATTAAATCTCTTTATCTTAATTAAAAATATTTAATTAAGAAATCCCTTCCAAAATGTTTAAATCTCATTTAAACATTATTTCCCTATTTATTAATTATTTAATTAATAAATTGACCAAAAAACCAAAAAATAAATTATTTATTTATTTTTATCCAAAACCTTAGAAATATCTTAAAGATCATTAACCTCTTCTAGAATCTTCTAATCTCACTTTAATTTTAATTAAAGGAGGATTTACCCATTTCCTAAGCCTAATCCCAACTCAAAAATATTTAAACCAAAATTAAGTGTTAATCCTTCTTATTTATTAAATTTATTTAATAAATAAAATCCTCAACCAAAAAGCCTTCTGAAATAAATAAACATTTATTTATTTTTGCAAACCTTAGAAATAACCTAGGAAAACCCTAGACTCTTCTAGAACTTTCCTAATCCTTTTCTAAACCCATTTAGGAGAAATTACCTACTTTTCCTAGGCTAATCCAAGTCTCCTTTATTTGTTTCTTAAATCTATAATTATCCTAGAAAGTCCTAGACTCCTCTAGAAGGTCTTCATCCTCATCCAAAGTCTTGGTCCAACCAAAAGTCAATCCTTATCCTTGACTAAACCTCTAACCTTACCTCTAACCTTGACTCAACCTCCTAACCCAAGCCCTTCCTAAATCCTATAAATACTCCTCCTTCCAAGAGCAAATTATTAATTTAGCTCTCATCTTTATGCATTGTTATCATGTTAAATTCATCCTAGATGTTAAAGCTTTTGATACTAATTGTTAGATTTCATATTTTATTAACTCATCTTAGCTTAGAAATAATGGAATGAACTAGTTTCTTTCAAGCTTTTCTTAGCATTTATGCATCATATCCATCTTCCTTAATATGCATTAGAAGCAAGCTCCTTGTGCTTAGAGAGCACATCCACATACCTCTCATTGAAGCAAATCAAACAATGCTCTATAGCACTTATTTTTAGCAACAATCTTGAGGTGGCTTGGTTTATATTTGTGTATGTTTTGAACTGATAAATGCTAGATTAGTCTAATGTTTGAATGTTTCAGCCTTTCAAAATAGATAATAGGTTAAAATCATAGTCTACATTTTGGCACGCCCGGTGGGACCCACTTCACGGGTTCATTCAACAACATCTCACTGAATTTCATATTTTTGGAAGATTTGGAGCTTAAAGGTGGAGGAGATAGTTGGATTCATTCTTCTTGTCTATAACACATTTCCTCTATTTCTATCTATTCACCCTTCTATTTGTAAAAACTTGCCTTATTCTTCTAAAAAAATCCATTCTTCATGCTAAAAATGTAAGTTTTGTGTAAAAATCAGTGTTTCACGTATTTTGTACTACCAGAAGATCGCATCTTGTAAATCCCAGATCATATCTGGGGCATCAGAAAATCAGTTAAAGTTGGTTTAAAAATGAACAAAACAAAAATCTACAAATCTGGTTTCAGTGCTTAAAATTAACATCAAACTCATTGTTTGAATATCTACAAGCTAAAATCAATCAATTAAAAAAAACTTAAACCAACTCAAGTCATTAAATCTTAAAAAAGCACAAAAAACATTTCTAAGGTTTTGGTTAAAAAAGAGCATCTCTTTCCAAACAAATTCTAGGGCCTTAGAATTCATCCATGCAAAAAGAGGAAATCATTTTTTGATGCATAAAAAGAACTTTCAAACCATGCATTTCATGTTTAAAAACATTCAAAAATCAATTCTAAAAATATGCACAAATCAATACTAAAAGCTTTTGTCATCTTCTTGCAAATATCTTAAATGTCTTCTTTTCCAAGTATTCATGTATCAAAGCTAAATTAGGAACTTGTCTTTTTGGAACTTAAAATCAAAAGCAAAAGTCAAAACAAATCTTGAGTAAAAATAAGGGAAAGAACTTAAGTCCTAAAGCGTCATTATCATTTTGAAAAATAAACACACTCTTGAATGCATTAAAAGAAACAAACATCTCTATTCCTTCCTTTTTCAATTCAAGCAAATGCACAATCAAATCTTGAATGACTTAAAAGATCAAAACAAAGCACTTCAAAGTTCTTAAAGCAACACGCCAATCTCAATCTTGACTGATCAAAGAAAGAACTTGCAATCGCTCAAACGTTTACTTTTTGCAGAAAGAAAAACTCAAATCTAAACACTTGTGCCTTCAGAATTTTTACAAATTCAAACACAATTCAATTTGCAAAAAGGAGAACTATTTTTGGTGTGCATCTAGGAGCTTTCATTTTCTGTAAATCCTTGTTAAAGTAAGCAACATAAAACATTTGAACTCAGACAAGTTCACTTGTTTTACTTTTAGCGAGGTCTGTCCAGGGAAGAAAAGTGCTTCCTCCCCGAAGAACGACCTCAAACCAGTATCTTCCCCAATCGGTATATAAATAAAGCACTGAGAAAACTCTTGCTTATATCTCCTCAAGCTCAGGTGAGGCATGTTGATGGTAGCCCGGGGTAGGTGAATAATCCCTACTATTTCAACATGGTCAACTAGGCTCTTAAGTGAGTCATGTGCATACAAACTGATTGGGGGGACTCCACGGAACAATAATTACAAACCTCATAAAATAGAGGCTACCCTATCCACATCCAAAAGTATCAGAATCCTTGTGCAAGGACTGATCCAAGGGGTTTACCGGATCACCTCAAGATTACTCACCATTTGTATCCCTTTTCAGGGGGTACCAAGCTGTGGGAAAGGATTTTGATACTCACCTTCCTTAGGTAGATCTGCTTGAAGTGCTTGATAGTCAAAAACTCTATGAAAACACTTCTTGGAACATACACTTTTCCAAGCTTTTTCAGAATCAGAGTCAGTTATCTTGTTTGTATCCCACAAGGTTGCTTTGTCCCTTGTGGAGATTGCTTTTTTAAAAATCATTGTTGAAATCTATCCTTTGCCATTGGAGAACATCAACTGCTCTACAAAACCTGGTTCATGATACTCAAAAAAAATTGGCACGCCCAATGGTACGCCAATTTTTTTTGAGTATCTCGAACCAGGTTTTGTAGATCAGTTGATGTTCTCCAATGGCAAAAGAGAGATTTCAACAATGATTTTCATAAAAGCAATATCCACAAGGGACAAAGCAACCTTATGGGATACAAACAAGATAACTAACTCTGATTCTGAAAAAGCTTGGAAAAGTGTATGTTCCAACAAGTGTTTTCACAGAGTTTCTAACTATCAAGCACTTCAAGCAGATCTACCTACGGAAGGTGAGTATCAAAATCCTTTCCCACAGCTTGGTACCCCCTGAAAGGGGATACAAATGGTGAGTAATCTTGAGGTGATCCAATAAACCCCTTGGATCAGTCCTTGCACAAGGATTCTAATACCTTCAGATGTGGATAGGGTAGCAGCTATTTTTTCAGGTTTGTAATTGTTTTGTGGAGTCCCCCCAATCAGTTTGTACGCACGTGACTCACTTAAGAGCCTAGTTGACCATGCTGAAATAGTAGGGATTATTCACCTACCCCGGGCTACCATCAACATGCCTTGCCTAAGCTTGAGGAGATATAAGTGAGAGTTTTCTCAGTGCTTTATTTATATACCGATCGGGGAAGATACCGGTTTGACGTCGTTCTCCGGGGAGGGAGTGCTTTTCTCCCCTGGACAAGCCTCGCTAAAAGTAAAACAAGTGAACTTGTCCGAGTTCAAATGTTTTATGTTGCTTACTTTAACAAGGATTTACAGAAAATGAAAGCTCCTAGATGCACACCAAAAATAGTTCTCATTTTTCCAAATTGAATTAAGTGTGTTTGAATTTGAAAAAATTATGAAGGCACAAGTGTTTAGATTTGAGTTTTTTTTTCTCCAAAAAGTAAACATTTGAGTGATTGCAAGTTCTTTCTTTGATCATTAAAGATTGAGATTGGCATGTTGCTTTAAGAACTTTGAAGTGCTTTGTTTTGATCTTTTAAGTCATTCAAGATTTGATTGTGCGTTTTCTTGAACTGAAAAAGGAAGGAATAGAGATGTTTATTTATTTTAATGCATTCAAGAGTGTGTTTCTTTTTCAAAATGACAATGATGCTTTAGGACTTAAGTTCTTTCACTTATTTTCACTCAAGATTTGTTTTGACTTTTGCTTTTGATTATAAGTTCCAAAAAGGCAAGTTCCTAATTTAGCTTTGATACATGAATATTTGGAAAAGAAGACATTTAAGATATTTGCAAGAAGATGACAAAAGCTTTTAGGATTGATTTGTGCATGTTTTTAGAATTTATTTTTGAATGTTTTTAAACATGAAATGTATGATTTGAAAGTTCTTTTTAAGCATCAAAAAATGATTTCCTCTTTTTGCATGGATGAATTCTAAGGCCCTAGAATTTGTTTGGAAAGAGATGCTCTTTTTTAACCAAAACCTTAGAAATGTTTTTTATGTTTTTTCAAGATTTAATGACTTGAGTTGGTTTAAGTTTTTTTTAATTGATTGATTTTAGCTTGTAGATATTCAAAAAATAAGTTTGATGTTAATTTTAAGCACTGAAACTAGATTTGTAGATTTTTGTTTTGTTCATTTTTAAACCAACTTTAACTAATTTTTTGATGCCCCAGATGTGATCTGAGATTTATAGGATACGATCTTCTGGTAGTACGAAATATGTGAAACGCTGATTTTTACACAAAACTTACATTTTTAGCATGAAGAATGGATTTTTTAGAGGATTTTTTTAGAAGAATAAGGCAAGTTTTTACAAATAGAAGGGTGAATAGATAGAAATAGAAGAAATGTGTTAGAGACAAGAAGAATGAATCTGGCTATCTCCTCCCCCTTTAAGCTCCAAATCTTCCAAAAATGCGAAATTCAGTGAGATGTTGTTGAATGAACTCGTGAAGTGGGTCCCACCGGGCGTGCCAGAATGTAGACTATGATTTTAACTTGTTATCTATTTTGAAAGGCTGAAACATTCAAACATTAGACTAATCTAGCATTTATCAGTTCAAAACATACACAAATATAAACCAAGCCACCTCAAGATCGTTGCTAAAAACAAGTGCTATAGAGCACTATTTGATTTGCTTCAATGAGAGGTATGTGGATGTGCTCTCTAAGCACAAGGAGCTTGCTTCTAATGCATACTAAGGAAGATGGATATGATGCATAAATGCTAATAAAAGCTTGAAAGAAACTAGTTCATTCCATTATTTATAAGCTAAGATGAGTTAATTAAACATGAAATCTAACAATTAGTATCAAAAGCTTTAAGATCTAGGATGAATTTAACATGATAACAATGCATAAAGATGAGAGCTAAATTAATAATTTGCTCTTGGAAGGAGTATTTATAGGATTTGGGAAGGGTTTGGGTTAGGAGGTTGAGTCAAGGTTAGAGGTAAGGTTAGGGGTTGAGTCAAGTATAACGATTGACTTTTGGTTGGACCAAGGCTTTGGATGAGGATGAAGACCTTCTAGATGAGTCTATAACTTTCTAGGATAATTATGGATTTAAGAAACAAATAAATATTTATTCATCTCAAAGGCTTAATGAGTTTTGAGGCTTATTAGGGGAAGGGTTTGACTAGAAGTCAAAGGAGACTTGGATTAGCCTAGGAAAAGTAGGTAATTTCCCCTAAATGGGTTTAGGAAAGGATTAGGAAAGTTCAAGAAGAGCCTAGGGTTTTCCTAGAATATTTCTAAGGTTTGAGGAAATAAATAAATGTTTATTTATTTCAAAAAGCTTTTTGGTTGAGGATTTTATTTATTAAATAAATTTAATAAATAGGAAAGATTAACACTTAATTTTGGTTTAAATGTTTTTGAGTTGGGATTAGGCTTAGGAAATGGGTAAATCCTCCTTCAATTAAAATTAAAGTGAGATTAGGAGATTCTAGAAGAGGTTAATGATCTTTAGGATATTTATAAGGTTTAGGGTAAAAATAAATAAATTATTTATTTTTTAGTTTTTTGGTCAATTTATTAATTAAATAATTAATAAATAGGGAAATAATGTTTAAATGAGATTTAAACATTTCTGGAAGGGATTTCTTAATTAAATATTTTTAATTAAGATAAAAGGATTTAATGGCATAAAAATTAATTAATTAATTAATTAATGATGATGTAATCAGGGGTTTGGACTAAGAAAGGTAGGAATCACCTTTTAATCGGGATTAGAGTGAGATTAGGAAATTCTAGAAGAGGTTAAGGATTTCTAGAAGATTTCTAAGGTTTTAGGCTTTTAATAAATAGTTTATTTATTAAAAGAATTTTTGGCATTATTTATCAATTAATAATTAATAAATAGAGGAAATTCATTCAAACTTGATTTAAATGATTTTGGGGAGGGATTCTTTAATTAAAGATGTTTAATTAAAATAGAAGGATTTAATGGCATAAAAATAAATTAATTAATTAATGATGATTTCATCACAAGTTTTCAAAAAATAAAAATATTTTATTTTTTAATAGATTTTTAGGTGTCTACATTTTGCCCCTCTTTGATGTGATGCCAAAATTGGCATGGCGTCAAAGACAAGAAAATAAGATGCCCCAGGCTAGAATTTAGAGGAATAAGGGTTTGTACAAAGATCCCCAGGGAAGAATGTGTTCCCACAACACAACGCTAGGAAGAACCAAGCTAATACCAATCATCCCCAGAACCAAGGCAAAGGAAAACAAGAAGATCACACTAACCACGAAGACTACACTACTACCTATATCAATTACGATAAATTTATTGGATGTATAACCTAAGCTGAGCCCACAGTCAATGTGTTGTTACCACCCGCAAAGGTCGGATAACTGTCACTAGTGCCCGTCCAAGACCAGCACACAATACACACAATGCACAATATAACCTCATAGAACATCTTGGGAACACACCAGCCCAAATCTCCATCCTAGATCTCCTCTGCACTTTGCCCCTCGGCCAAGAGATCCTTGACCAAGCCCTTAAAGAAAGACATGTCCCCACATACATTAACACCACCTAGTTCAAGAACCTTGTGGGACATCTATCCGCATCCTGTGCTTTATCCTTTAAACCATCTGACATACTAGACATTGCACTTGACCACACTCTCCCTCTCCACATCACCGTTATGGTCAGGGACTTTTCCATCAGATGGTTTTTAATAGATAATGGCTTGGCCCTAAACTTGTGTACTCTAAAATTCATTCAGCAGATTGGATTCACAAAGGCTGATATATCACATGAAGTAATCACTATCAAGGCCTATGAAAACTTGGAGCATACCTCTGAAGGTACTATTACTTTGCCTATTTAGCTGGGCCCAGCAACACAAGATACCATTTTCCATGTTGTTGATCTTGACCTACCATTCAATATCCTCTTAGGCTGACCATGGATTCATTCCATCAAGGCTGTACCATCTACTTACCATTAGTGCATCAAATTTATGCATCAAGGTGCTGAGGTTGCCATCCATGTTGATCCCCAACCCTTCGCATATTGTCGTGCGATGGAGACATCATTTCCTCATTCCACTCACTATCCTGGAACCGACATTGGCACTTATGTTGCCAGCTCATCTCGATCCCACTATGATCCAAAGACTATCCTCGCCTCCACCCTCTCTTCCATCAAGATCAATAACCAAGGTTGTGGTGAATATAGCCTACATGATGCATTTTTTGTAGGGGCCCTCCCACTTGACCCACATACCCAAGGGTGCCTGAGTCATCAAAGAAAACCTGTTGAAGAGCTTCATGAAATCAAGAGAATAGGACCTATGACTTTTGAATCCCATGGAAATATAAACAATCAAGAGATGGATCCTGACATCAATAGGTGGTTGTACAAAGATCCCCCACCACCTGACACTCAACTTCTTGGCTATTTCAAAGACAAGTATCTACAACCGCATAAGTATGCTACTGAACAATGGAACTATCAAGGTGGTGGTCTAGGACCACAAGAAGGTGGCAGCCAATATCCCATCACAGCTTCAAAGAATCCTGAACATTAGGGTCTTGGCTTTAATACCCCTCGCCTGTATGCTATTGAACAATGGAACTGAACGCCAATTTTTTTTTAGTATCTTGAACCAAGTTTTGTAGATTATTTGATGTTCTCCAATGGCAAAGGAGAGATTTCAACAATAATTTTTGGAAAAGCAATCTCCACAAGGGACAAAGCAACCTTGTGGGATACAAACAAACACACTCTTGAATGCATTAAAAGAAATAAACATCTCTATTCCTTCCTTTTTCAATTCAAGAAAACACACAATCAAATCTTGAGGGACTCAAGTTTTTTTTGAGTATCTCGAACCAGGTTTTGTAGATTAGTTGATGTTCTCCAATGGCAAAGGAGAGATTTCAACAAAGAGTTTCAAAAAATAAATCTCCATAAGGGACAAAGCAACCTTGTGGGATACAAACAAGATAACTAACTCTGATTCTAAAAAAGCTTGGAAAAGTGTATGTTCCAACAAGTGTTTTCAGGGAGTTTCTGACTATCAAGCACTTCAAGCAGATCTACCTAAGGAAGGTGAGTATCAAAATCCTTGCCCACAGCTTGGTACCCCCTGAAAGGGGATACAAATGGTGAGTAATCTTGAGGTGATCTGGTAAACCCCTTGGATCGGTCCTTGCACAAGCATTCTAATACCTTTGGATGTGGATAGGGTAGCCGCTATTTTATCAGGTTTGTAATTGTTTTGTGGAGTCCCCCCAATCAATTTGTACGCACATGACTCACTTAAGAGCCTAGTTGACCATACTGAAATAGTAGGGATTATTCACCTACCCCAGGCTACCATCAACACACCTTGCCAGAGCTTGAGGAGATATAAGCGAGTGTTTTCTTAGTGCTTTATTTATATACTGATCGAGGAAGATACCGGTTTGAGGTCATTCTCCAGGGAGGAAGTGCTTTTCTCCCCTAGATAGGCCTCGCTAAAAGTAAAACAAGTGAACTTTTCTGAGTTCAAATGTTTTACGTTGCTTACTTTAACAAGGATTTACAAAAAATGAAAGCTCCTAGATGCACACCAAAAATAGTTCTCCTTTTTCCAAATTGAATTAAGTGTGTTTGAATTTGAAAAACTTCTGAAGACACAAGTGTTTAGATTTGAGTTTTTCTTTCTCCCAAAAGTAAAGGTTTGAGCGATTGCAAGTTCTTTCTTTGATCATTCAAGATTGAGATTGACATGTTCCTTTAAGAACTTTGAAGTGCTTTGTTTTGATCCTTTAAGTCATTCAAGATTTGATTGTGTGTTTGCTTGAACTGAAAAAGGAAGGAATAGAGATGTTTGTTTCTTTTAATGCATTCAAGAGTGTGTTTGTTTGTATATGCAGGCAAGGGGTATTAAAGCCAAGAACCTGATGTTTAGGATTCTTTGATGTTGTGATGGGATATTGGTTGCCGCCTTCTTGTGGTCCTAAACCACCACCTTGATAGTTCCATTATTCAGTAGCATACTTATGCAGTTGCGGATACTTGTCTTTGAAATAGCCAAGAAGTTGAGTGTCAGGTGGTGGGGGATCTTTGTACAACCACCTATTGATGTCAAGATCCATCTCTTGACTGTTTATATTTTTTAAAGCGTCATTGTCATTTTGAAAAACAAACACACTCTTGAATGCATTAAAAGAAACAAACATCTATATTCCTTCCTTTTTCAGTTCAAGAAAATGCACGATCAAATCTTGAATGACTTAAAGGATTAAAAAAAACCACTTCAAAGTTCTTAAAGTAACACGCCAATCTCAATCTTGAATGATCAAAGAAAAAACTTGCAATCGCTCAAACGTTTACTTTTTGGAGAAAGAAAAACTCAAATCTAAACACTTGTGTCTTCAGAAGTTTTTCAAATTCAAACACACTTAATTCAATTTGGAAAAAGGAGAACTATTTTTGGTGTGCATCTAGGAGCTTTCATTTTCTGTAAATCCTTGTTAAAGTAAGCAACGTAAAACATTTGAACTCGGACAAGTTCACTTGTTTTACTTTTAGCGAGGCCTGTCCAATGGAGAAAAGCACTTCCTCCCTGGAGAACGACCTCAAACCAGTATCTTCCCTGATCGGTATATAAATAAAGTGCTGAGAAAAATCTCACTCATATCTCCTCAAGCTCAGGTGAGGCGTGTTGATGGTAGCCCGAGGTAGGTGAATAATCCCTACTATTTCAGCATGGTCAACTAGGCTCTTAAGTGAGTCACATGCGTACAAACTAATTGGGGGGACTCCACGGAACAATTACAAACCTAATAAAATAGAGGCTACCCTATCCACATCCGAAGGTATCAAAATCCTTGTACAAGGACCAATCCAAGGGGTTTACCAGATCAACTCAAGATTACTCACCATTTGTATCCCCTTTCAGGGGGTACCAAGTTGTGGGCAAGGATTTTGATACTCACCTTCCTTAGGTAGATCTGCTTGAAGTGCTTGATATTTAGAAACTCTGTGAAAAAACTTGTTGGAACATACACTTTTCCAAGCTTTTTTAGAATCAAAGTCAGTTATCTTGTTTGTATCCCACAAGGTTGCTTTGTCCCTTATGGAGATTGCTTTTCCAAAAATCATTGTTGAAATCTATCCTTTTCCATTGGAGAACATCAACTGATCTACAAAACCTGGTTCGAGATACTCAAAAAAACCTAGCAAAAGAAACCCTTGAAATCAAATACCCAAAGCTTTTTTATCAAAACTTCTCCAAGTTATGCCCAATTTGATCAAACATCCAAAAGCTAAATTGCCCAAATCCCAAGCCTATCAAGAGAAGAAATTTGTAAAGAAAAATCTTAAAATCCATCAGTCTTTTGTCCAAGCAACCCAAGAAGAAGAAAAGTATCAAGAAAATCTTGATAATATTGGCTATAACACAAGAGTCAAACAGTTTGCCTACCGATTTCAAGTGAACCATCGCTGTAATGCCCAAAATAATCAGACAAAAACACAACTACAATTTTTTTTTGAAACAAACTATAACATACATCTAGGTCAACAAAGTTATACAAAAGCCCTTCGATGCGGAGCTCTGGAATCGTAAGCTCGCTTGGGTGAGTCACCCTATGACATATAAGGGATCGTGAGGCAAGCGTTGGCGTGCCTCTGTCCCCTACACGACAGAAGTCAATAGGCGATGAGGAAGGTTGAAGATGCTCCAAAGGGATTTATCATATCCCTATGAAATTTCAAGGTGGGATTAATTAAATTGCTAAAGGATAGATTTAATCAGGATTAACATAACAAATATTAATCTAGTAATTCCATGAATAAACTAAGGTTACTACTCCTAACTAAAAACCCTTAAGGTTTACTAATCCATTAACTAGTTTAATTATTTAATTGAAATAACTTTTCTAAAATTTATTTATATAAATTTGTGTGGATAAAGAAATTAAGATTTCTATGAATATAAAAACCAAAAGACAAATAAAGAACTATTATAAACCTTCATCTACTTTCAATTTAATTGAATTAAATTTACCAAGAAATAAACCGTAACTTAATTTTAATTACCAAAAACAAAATAAACATAACGATAAAACATAATGAAGGATAGATTGCCATATTTATTAAATTTAATTTACTACTAACATGATAAGCTTTACCATATACTAAAATAATTCTTTCAAAAATAAATCACTATCTAAATGAAAACATATTAAAACATATTATCCTTTCAACAAGTCCAATCTTTCACTAACAAAATGGAATTTCGAACACAACTTATACAACTAATAAATAAACTCAAAGGAGGAACATAACTTCTAAAAACAAATAATCCTAAGTTCAATTATTTTTTACCTTCATAAAATTTATATTGGATTAAATTTATAGTTTAATAAAAAGAAGAGATTTTTCTTTTAAATAGCTTTACTTCTACCTAAAATTAGTATCGATAAAACATGACTTAACATTAAAAGAACAACCATTAAACTTATTAATTCGATTACATTGTCATGATATGAAGAATATATAAAATATAATATTGACCCCCAAACCCTAATTCAAAAATTAGGGTTGGGTGTCGCTTAAAGAAAAATGAAAACCAAAACCTAAACTCCATTTTAGTCTCCCTTACTCTACTCTCTCTAAACTTTCTTGTTGCAGGTCTAAGCATAGAACAATTCGACAGTACGTTGGATAAGCTCACGCTATTGAGCTTCGCCAGTTCTAATGGCATCGCTACAATATTCAGACTCATTTCTATTTATTATGTTGAGTTATTATTATTTTTTTTGTTCGTTAAAAGGTTTGCAGTTAAGCTGGGCGGATTGGAAGGGTCGGAAAACCCTAGTGACAATAGATCTACGCTCGATGTTAACCCTTATACCACTCTGCAATATTATTTAATATGAAAATTGTCATTTTAGAAGGCGAGAAGGGCCACCCCCTAAGTCCATTCCCGCTCACTGGAACACGGCTAGGCGTGGCAGAGGCCACTACCGTGGCTCTAAGCCACGACAATGCTTCGGCACTGCCGTGTCTTAGAACCCTGGTAGAGCTGGTAAGCGCTACAGCACCGTGGTAAGCATAGGGCTTCGGCCCTAATTCGAATGGCATTAATAATAATAATAATAGTTTAAACTAGTATTAGGTTTTAAATACCACATGATAATATATATATATATATATATATATATGCTATACGATATTTATCGTATAGCATATACTATATAGTAATAAACATTATAATATCGCTGGTGATAAATAAGGTTGTAATGTCATATTATTTATTATTTACTATACAATGTCTATTGTATAGTATCTAATAAATATAAATTTTATATTATAAAATAGTTATGTTTCATTTAATGATTACGCTGGTTAATAACATGTATTTTACATTATTGTTATGTTTAACCTATAGCACGTATAAGTTGAATCAACCCATTTAGTGCTAAAGCTTTCTAACAGATAATGAATACTTTATATCTTCCTTTTTATGTTACAAATTTGCTAGCAGTTCAAGGTTGAGAAATAAATACACTCCCTGTTTAAAAAGGGGTAATGTATAATGTTATGCAGGTTATGATACACATTTTTATGAAGATGTAAGATGTATAGGTATATTGTAAACATTTATTACCAACATGGTAATACTAGATTGGTTTACACCAATTTTTAATTTTTTTTTTCCTTCTATGTACTATCAACAACTGTATATGTAAATTAGAAAGTAATAGAATTGTAGTTCAAATCTGAACATTCATTGTAAATATATTTAGATCAAGTTATACATTCTTAAATCAAATCTCTTCCTAAATTAACTATTTTAGTTTGACAGTTTACAAATATATATTGAAATGAAATACAAGTCTTTAACTTCAGTATTGATTATGCTTAGTTCATTCAACTAGTCATATGAACTTCAGTTCTATCTTTCAACTTTCACAGAAATTAATGAACATACTGATTAAATAGAATTTCCAAACTACATTAAGCATACTGTATCATTGTGAGGAAAACTTTTACAATAAAGCTGATTATTAATTTAGAATGTAGGATCCTTAAATCAAAACTGTGTAGAACATAATAAGAACACAAATTTTAATATCTAATTCCCTACTACAGGAATTTTGTTATTTACTGGCAATCATAGTAATACTAAAAACAAAAATATAATAGCTAATTCTCTGCTACAGGAACTTAAAAACTAATACTTGCTACAGGAACTTAATAACAAATACTTGCTATAGGAACTACTTCATTTACTGGATAAATAATTAAATTAACACTTCCAGTTTAGAAACTAATCCACTTAACTATACAGCTGAGAACTAAATTTAAACTTTTGGTAATAAATACATATTAGGACTATTTTAAAAGAACAATAATTTGACTCAATACAGGAAACCCATTAACCAAGTAGTCTAAAGTTCAACTTAAATAATATTACAAGATCTTTATGCAGAACTAAACAATTATAAAGAATATGTTCTCTCAACCAAAGACATCTTGAAAACATCTTTAGGAACTTCCAATTTAATCTTTAACCATCAGTTTTGGTCTGCTCCTTTAAGTCATGAACCAAGACCTGCAAACATAAGACCTTCTTCACATGGCCATGGAGGCTCACCTCCTAGCCTAGGCCATTACATGGCCACCCCTGAGCTTGGGGAAACAAGGATAGGATAGGATACACTCAAGAAACACAAAACATAGACATTTTGGCATAAATTAGGAACACAGATTTTCACATCAAACTCCCTTCCCAAGCTTGGACAAAGGATTCATACATAGAATCCATATAATGGGTGAAGGTGGAATCTTCCAAATGGAGTCACCAAATTTATTATAAACAACAGATAAAACATGTAATATCAGCCTTCACAAAGCCCTTCCAACCCAAACAACTCAAACCCATGAGCAAAACAACAAACCCTTATGACCCCCAATCACCCTTATGACCCCCAAATAGCATAAGACGGTTATCATGGTTGCCCATATAACCATGCACTCATACAAATGGAAATCCCAACTTATGCCCTTCACCCCAAGTTCTCCTACTTTCCTCCCCAAGGATGAGGACTGAACTTGCACACCCATAACATGAACAATTACAAGTAAACAACAAGGTTGAAACAAAAGCTCAAAGGGAAAAACAATAATAAAAAGGCTTACACATAGTAAAACAAATTGCAATTTTTCACATAACACATTCCTTTCAAGCATGTTCAAATAAACAACAAGATTTTTTTAGGACCACCAACCTCCTTCAAAGACAAGGCTGAATTGAGAGTTGAAGATGAGCTTCCCTTGGCACCAAGCTTTCTATTCCAAAATCTACTAGGCAAAGACTCTCTAGATCTCCTCTTACTTCCTCTCCCAACTAGCATGAACAAGAATGAACTAGTCTCCCATGGTTCTAAGTCTTTCTCCCTAAAAACATTCTTCCCTCCACACCCTTCCCAAAACTATTAGGTTTCTAAATCTAAGACAAAAGTGACACTTGCCCCTCTCTAAGGTTTGGGATGAATTTCCACATCAAAATAAGAGACAACTTAGGGAACATTTCCATTTTCGTGCATATCAAAAATGGCACAATTGGAGAGACCTAAAAGTGGCCTAGGAAGAAGAAAATAGAAGAATTGAGGCCCCCAACCCAAGTCCTAACCTTGGGGCACTAAAATTCAATCTAAACCTCAACCCAGGACTCCACAAAACCCCTCAAAAAACCCAATTAATAAAGCATCCGAAAATGGAGTTTTGTTTTCAACAATTCTAGGTCCTCTAAACCACCTACCTCTCATGGGAATACTCAAGGCTAACTAAGGAGAAGGTGGGGTTCAAGATCCACTCAACATGCCACTACATCACTAAGGTGTCAAGTGACACATCACAATAATACACATCACAAACACATGTGGCATGCCTTGTGTGCAAAGATATTTAAACATTTTTCACAAAGATAGAAATTTACTTACAAACATATATATCAAACATTGTCAACCATATACACACAGTCATCATGTTTACGAAAGAAATCACGATATGATTGGGTCATACTCTTCTAGAGTCGACCTTGGCTTTCAATAGATTTCACTTTCATCCTATCTTGTTTCCCTGACTTATAACCATGGCCATGTCCTTGCATGCTCAAACTCGATGTCAGTACATTATCAAATCTTGCATCAATAATCATTTTAAAAATAAAGTAGTAACATCTAACTAGACAATACATATATAACTACATCATAAAACATTACATATTCCGCATAAGCAAGTAGTCCTAAACTTATCATAGAACCATGATTCCATCAATGATCATAAAACTGAAAGATAACATAATAATTGCAGAGTCCATATATCATAGATAATCTTGATATCAAAATGAGCATATATAAAAAGTATGACTACAATGATCATCATAAAAATCTATAACAAACAACTCATAAGGTCCAAATGATAGCATCTATAAACCAAAATAGATCAAATGTCTATACTCAAGGTATCATCTCGATGAATCAAATGTCAAAATGGAGGTCAAACTAGGATGGATCGGGACAGGACCTCACAATCACTAAGTCAATCTTGAAAGAGAGGACTAGCTGGATCCGTTGCATGTCCCTTTCTACCTTCAAATCCCACATCTATCTCGACAATCCTCCATCCAAGCTCATCCTAGTTTCATCCTTGCATCATCACAAAACTTTAGTTTCATTCTGGAGTCCTTCTTAGTTTCATTCATCATCATCTTCCTAGCAACATCATAGGTCATCCATCCTAGTCGCATCTGCATCACCCTTTTAGAAATAGCATTATTCCATCATCTTTCACCATCATTCCATCAGCAATCCACCAATCAGAATACCAAATCCTTAATCTGAATCCAGCATCCATTATCCAAATCAAAACCCACCATTTTGTTTGCACCAAATCCAGAGACCCAAATCTAGAAGCACTTAGTGTTTGAAACCTTTAAGTTGTTTCCATCCCCTATCCTAAATCAAGAATCATCCCCTTTTTGACAAAGCATTATCTAAAGGAAATCCAACTTGTCATCGCACAGCCTCATCATCTCGAGAAAGAGATTGGCTTGCATTGATAAGAATCTAGTTGATCGAAGATCATTAGTCTATCCTAGGTTGGCCAAATCCTATCACTGATCCTCCATCAGGAAAATAGCAGCTCATTGTTGATACTTAGTAATCTTCCACCAGCATCCCACCAGCTTTCCACCTAATCTTGACCCAAATCAGAGCAATTCCACCAATCCTCCATCATCGCCAAGCATTTCACCAAATCTGCCACCATCTTCCACCAATTTTCCACCATCCCTGATCCAGAACCAAGCATCTCACCAATCCTTGCATTGCATTCTAGAAATTCATGATCCTTAAGAGTTCCTTAAGTTTGCATCCATCATTCTTTAGAGTCCTTAGGAAACATCTTGCATCCATCTAGCATCTGCATCTCCATGCCTGTCGAGACAAGATTTGGATCTAGAAAATGAAGGAAGATGGATCCTTATCCAACTACCAAATCATTTGATCCCAACACTTCTACTAGTGCGATGGTAGCCTATGATCCCCAGATCTAGCAAACAGGCAATGAATGGGATGATCCTAATATCCCCTCAACTCCTCTTGCAATAGAAACATTTGTGAATCATCCAGGGAGTTTACCGATAGTCAATACACTCATGGCCCAAAATTAGCAAAGCATGTTCACTAACTTTTCACAAAGGCATACTCCCATTCCACCATATCTCCATCCTCACATTTCCATAAACACTGTCCAAATCCCAGCAAAAGCATACTCTCCATTCATCCAACCATTCCCTAATCCAACCTTGCAAACATCTCAAGAAACCTTCACCATTCCCCTTCTATTGCAAGGAAGTTTCACAAGTCCCGTAACACAAGCTATAGTGCCATCTACTCCATTTCCTATCATAGGTACACCATCATCCTCCATGGCTTCCCAAGCTTTTTCTCAAATTCAACGCTTGTCATAAAATCAACTCCCGCCTCTTACATAAGTTGTCTCACAAATAGTTCAACCACCTTTCATGAGCCAAGCAACACCTTTCTTTCTAGGAGGGATGCAATCACCCTTCCCTTTCACTTCAAAAGCTTCTGCATCCACACCTTTCATGCTAGGAGGGACACAATCATCTTTTCCTTTCACTCCACAAGCTTCAACATCCATACCACCATTTCCAAGTTCAACGCAATCATTTCCCTCTTTTGCCCAGCAAGCCTCTACATCATCTTCTCTGAGGGTAGTGCAATCATTCCCCTTTCATACTCAGCAAAATTCTACATCAACATCTCCCTTTTCATGGGGAACGCAAGCATCTTCATTCCCCCCTAGCAAGCATCTACCCAGGCACAAGTCCAGCAAAATGCCTTCACCATAGGAATGCCTTCCATAGGTGTTTTGAATCCACCATTCATGTCCCAAACTCCCATCACATCTACCTTCTTGGCATCCACTGCAACACAATTCCCACCGCACACTAGTTCTCGTTGGGGCCTCACTCAAGAAGACATGAAAGCCTTTGGCATACCAACTCACTCTCCTACATCCATGTTTGCAAACCAACAAGCCACCTTCTCACAAGCAACACAACAGCAACCATCACAGCCTCTACCAGCTTCATCCTTTGCAAGCTATCCATTCACAACACCGAGTGCTTTTCAGCAAGTTCCTCCACCTCAGCAACCAAGTTCCTCTCATTCCACAAGTTATCTTGCCCAATCACCTTTTATTTCTAGCTTCCCTACATCAGTTCCACCCTTAAGCAATGCAGGAATGCACCCAACTTATATCAGCCAACCGCAAAGCCAAGTTCAACAAGGACCATCCTACCAGCAAGTTGCATCATTCCACTAGCCTCCCCCACAGCAACCATACTTTCAATCATAGCAGCAAGTCCCAGTCATCCCACAACACCAGCAAGTAGTTCTATATCCTCCACCACAATATCCCCCTACGCCACATCAGCAGTATCCTCCCTAACAAACGTCACTCCAAAATCCACTCCAATCCACTTATCCTGCTAGACAATCCCCATATCCCACTTCACAATACCCACCTCAGCATCACCCTTATTCACCAGCACCGCTAGATCCTTTTCAAATAGGAGTACCCACTCTGACACCAATCAATGTTGAGTGTGAAGCAATGAAGAACGCTCTTAAGGAGCTTCAAACTAGTACCGAGAATAAAACCTTCAAGTTCGAAGAGGTGTGTCCTTACCTGTTTGATCGATCAATCATAGTTGTTCCTTTTCCTAAAAACTTTGAGACACCCAAATTTGACAAATACCGAGGAAAAGGAGACCCAATCAATCACATTAAAGAGTCCTACATGGCCTACCAAGAAGTGGCTTACAATGACAATTATCTTTTGCACCTATTTCCCAAAAGCTTGGGAGGAACTATTGTTGAGTGGTTTTACAAGATACCATGTGGGACCATCACAACTTTTGCTGAGCTCTCTGAGAAGTTCATTGCCCAATATACCCATAATGTTGAGAATGAGTTGACCCTATTAGATCTTTGCAACTCCAAATAGAAAGAAGGATAAAGCCTAGCAGAGTACCTGCAACGATGGTAGAACCTTACCACCAGGTTATCATACCAACCGCCTGAGAAGCATTTGACCAAAATCTTCATTGCTAATTTGCATCCTAAACCATGAGGATGAATTATCTCCAAACATATCAAGATATCAAGAGCAAAGGTATAGGTATTGAAAAGGCCCTCCTAGATGAAGGCACAATCCGATATTTCAAAAATGATTCCCAAAATAAACCCAGCAATGATAAATCCTGTTATTGGAATCGTAACAAAAATGTTGTTAGTAATGGAGCCACTGATACCAAACATATCTAAATTGTTGTGGTTGGTCTTGCACCAACTCCTACATACCAACAACAAAAAGCACCCATCTATCAGCAATCACCTCAAACTCATCATCAACCTATGTAGCAATATCAACCTCAAAACAATCAGCAGAACTATCAGCAGCAAGTGCATCAAGCCCATCAAGGAAATCCAAACAATCAAATTAATGCCATCAATACTAGTCCTAATCAGAACAGACCCAGAGCTCAGAATTATCCAAAGAAGATCTTCACACCTCTTGGTGAACCTCTGGATGTCATCTTTCACCGAATGGCCAAGGCCAACTTGATTATGTACCCACCAATCCAACAAGTTGATGATACCACTCCCAAGCCCAACTGGTATAAAGATCACAAGTATTGTGATTATCATCATGTCAAAGGACACACTACCCTAAAATGTATGAAACTCAAGAATTACATCCAAGATCTCATTGACCAAAAGGAGATCCAAGTAGACACACCTACTCAAGCCTCGCCTAATGCCAATTTGCAAATTTATCAGAATGTGTTCCCATAACACAACGCTGGGAAGAACCAAGCTAATACCAATCATCCCCAGAACCAAGGCAAAGGAAAACAAGAAGATCACACTGACCATAAAGACTACACTACTGCCTATATCAATTATGATAAATTTATTGGATGTATAACCCAAGTTGAGCCCATAGTCAATGTCATCCATGTCAAAGGAGCAGAAATTCAATGTGTCGTTACCACCCATAAAGGTCAAATAACTATCATTGGTGCCCGTCCAAGACCAGCACACAATGCACACAACACACACTATAACCTCATAGAACATCTTGGGAACACACCAGCCCAAATCTCCATCCTAGATCTCCTCCACACTTTGCCCCTCCACCAGGAGATCCTTGACCGAGCCCTCAAAGAAGGACATGTCCCCACAAACATTAACACCAACTAGTTCAAGAACCTTGTGGGACATCTATCAGCATCATATTCTTTATCCTTCAAACCATCTGACATACCAGATATTGCACCTGACCACACTCTCCCTCTCTGCATCACCGTTATGGTTAGGGACTTTTCCATCAAATGAGTTTTAATAGATAGTGGCTCAGCCCTAAACTTGTGTACTCTAAAATTCATTTAGCAGATTGGATTCACAAAGGCTGATATATCACATGAAGTAATCACTATCAAGGCCTATGACAACTTGGAGCATACCTCTAAAGGTACTATTACTTTGCCTATTTAGCTGGGCCCAGCAACACAAGATACCATTTGCCATGTTGTTGATCTTGACCTACCATTCAATATCCTCTTAGGCCGACCATGGATTCATTCCATCAAGGTTGTACCATCTACTTACCATCAGTGCATCAAATTTCTACATCAAGGTGTTGAGGTTACCATCCATACTGATCCCCAACCCTTTACATACTATTGTGTGATGGAGGCATCATTCCCTCATTCCACTCACTGTCCTAGAACCGACATTGGCACTTCTATTGCCAGCTTGTCTCAATCCCACTGCGATCCAGAGACTATCCTCACCTCCACCCTCTCTTCCATCAAGATCAATAACCAAGGCTGTGGTGAATATAGTCTACATGATGCATTTGTCATAGGGGCCCTCCCACTTGACCCACATACCCAAGGGTGCTTGAGTTATCAAAGAAAACCTGCTGAAAGCTTCATGAAATCAAGAGAATGGGACCTATGACTTTTGAATCCCATGGAAATATAAACATTCAAGAGATGGATCTTGAAATCACTAGGTGGTTGCACAAAGATCCCCCACCACCTGACACTCAACTTCTTGGCTATTTCAAAGACAAGTATCCGCAACTGCATAAGTATGCTACTGAACAATGGAACTATCAAGGTAGTGGTCTAGAACCATAAGAAGGCAGCAGCCAATATCCCATCACAGCATCAAAGAATCCTAAACATCGGGGTCTTGGCTTTAATACCCCTCGCCTGCATATAAAAGGGCCCAATACCACTATTGGGGGCACCAACATGACTAGCATTCTCTTTTTGAATAGCCAGAATGACCTCATAGAAATCGAAGACACCCCTGAAGAGGAAGAAAAGAAATTATATGATGACATCTTTGATGATGATACCCTCTTGGGCACTTCTGTTCTCCAACAACTTGTCATTAACCTCATATAAATTCCACTTGAACACCCCAACCTCATAGACTGGGACCAACCAAGCATCACACATATCGATGAGTTCCAGAGCATGAAAGCATTCCTAGAGTTCATGGGAGCATTGGGCTAGGCAGAAGATCAAAATTCAGAGTCAACTCACATCTATAAGCATGACCGAGAAGGATATTTTGGGGAGGAGGAAAGCTTTAGATGCAAAAGAGGAATAGAAAGAGTAAAACATGAATCCTTATGTGAAAACCCTTCTGGGGCACATTCTAATTCCAAAACAGTAAAAATAAAGAGCATATCTTCTATTGAAAACTTGGCAATTCAAGTGCTAGAAGATGAAGACTTGCCTCTTCCTCCTATTCATGATTATAGACCCGAGCAGTCGTTAATCATCATAGAATAAATAAAGCCAATCAACTTGGGTACAAAGGAGTGTCCCAAAATCACCTACATTGCAGCATCTTTAACAGAGGGTGAAGAACTAGCTTTCACTGCACTACTTCAAGAAGCTACTGGGAACTTTGCATGGTCATATGCACACATGTCTGGGCTTGATCCTAAACTTGTTGTTCATCATCTAGCTGTGGACCCTAATGTTAAGCTAGTAAAGCAGAAGCTACGCAAAATGCATCCCAAAGTAGCTCTATTGGTAAAATCAGA
The DNA here is from genome assembly GCA_027943335.1 of Chamaecyparis obtusa. Taxonomy (NCBI): domain Eukaryota; kingdom Viridiplantae; phylum Streptophyta; class Pinopsida; order Cupressales; family Cupressaceae; genus Chamaecyparis; species Chamaecyparis obtusa. The sequence continues at coordinate 834,966 of BSBK01001217.1, forward strand.
ACTAGAAAAGCTCCTGGATGCAAAGATCATAAGAGCTATAGATTACTCAAATTGGATCTCCAACATGGTACCTATCACAAAGCCTTCCAGCAACATTAGAATTTGTATAGATTTCAAGGACTTGAACAAGTCATGTCCTAAAAATGATTTCCCACTACCTAACATAGACATGATCGTAGATCTTACAGCGGGCCATGAAATGTTGTCACTAATGGATGGCTTCTCTGGATACAATTAGATTCATATAGTAGAAGAAGATCAACACAAAATAGCATTCACCACTCCATGGGGTACTTTCTGCTATAACATGATGCCATTTGGTCTAAAGAATGTAGGAGCCACATATCAGAGAGTGATGACAACAATCTTCCATGACATGTTCCACAAAATCCTAGAAGACTATGTGGATGATATTCTTGCAAAATCAAAAACACACCATGAACACCTTGACATTCTTGAGAGTGCGTTCGATCACCTGCATCACTATGGGTTAAAGCTCAATCCAAAGAAATGTGTCTTTGGTATTACATATGGAAATCTTCTAGGCTTTATAGTTTCATGATGAGGCATAGAGATTGACCCCAAGAAGGTCAAAGCAATAACAGAAATGCCTCCACCAAGAACACTCAGATAGCTCAAAAGTCTACAAGGAAAGCTTCAATCAGTGCGTTGGTTCATCTCTTAGCTAGAAAACAAGTGCCAACCTTTCACACATCTCTTATGCAAGGACACAAGCTTCAAATGGGATCCCATATGTCATAAAAGCTTTGATAAGCTCAAACAATATCTAGCCAACTCTCCAATCCTAGTACCGCCAATTTCAGGATGCCCTCTCATACTCTACATCTCAGTGACCACTATAGCACTGGGGGCACTCTTAGCATAGCATGATGATGAAAATAGAGAGAGTGCCATCTACTACATTAGTCAAACTCTTGTCGGCTATGAGCTTAATTATTCACCCATGGAGAAAGCATGTCTTGCAGTGGTCTTTGCCACTCAAAAGCTTAGACATTATATGCTCAGCCATATAATCAGGCTCATTTCAAAGGTGGACCCCCTCAAATATCTATTATCAAGGAAAACTCTGACAGGCCGTATGGAAGAATGGGTCATGCTACTTAGTGAATTTGACATCCAGTACATAGATCAAAAAGCAATCAAAGGGCAGGTAATTGCTGATCAGCTAGCAGAGGCACCACTAGTGGATGCCTATCCACTAATCATGGAATTCCCTGATGAGCACTTATGTATGATCGAAGAACAACCCATGTGGAAGCTATACTTTGATGGCTCCTATACATCACATGGATCAGGGGCAGGAATCTTATTCATCACACCTCAAGGTGACTATATCCCAAAATCATTCAAGCTAGGATTCCCATGTACTAACAACATTGCAGAATATGAGGCACTCATCTCAGGTCTCAAAATAGCCATCCAATGGAATATCACAAAACTGCAAGTGTTCAGAGATTCACAGCTCATTATCAAACAAGTCCTCGATGAATATCAAACAAAGGATGACAAATTGCTACCCTATAAAGAACTAGTGGATAGATTGAAAGAGCATTTCTTAAATCTATAGTTCACATAGATACCAAGGCTTCAAAACAAAGTGGTTGATGCAATGGCAACCATTGGATCCTTGTTAGAAATTCCACATGACACATCACAATATGAATTCCTAGTCGAGTAGCTACACATGCCAGCTTATGAGAACATTGATGCAGAAATAGTGTGTGTCTTGGTTGGTCCTCAGACCCCGTGGTACCATGACATCCATGCATATCTAAAAAATGGTATCATATCTCCCCATCTCATCAATAGCCAATGGCAAAACCTTATTCATAGAGCTTCCCACTACACTCTTGTAGCCAACACCCTTTATCATCAAGGATATCACAATATCCTTTCTAGGTGTTTAAATTCAAACGAGGTCATCCTGGCTTTACAAGAGGTCCACGCTAGAATTTGTGGTGCCCACACAAGTGGCATGGTTCTAGCAAAGCAGTTGCTTCGAGTTGGGTATTATTGGCCAACCATGGAACATGATGCTTGTGAGTTCGTCAAAAAATGTTTACCATGTCAGCAACATGCAAATCTGATTCATGTACTAGCATAAGACTTACAGCCCATTGCACCACCTTGGCCATTTTCATGTTGGGGCTTCAACCTTGTTGGCTTAATCACTCCCCTTTCCTTAGATGGACACAAGTACATAATAACTACCATAGAGTACTTCACCAAATGGGTTGAAGCGATTTCACTCACCTTAACTACTGGCATCCAAATATCCAAGTTCATCCTTTACCACATCATTTGCCACTTTGGCATACCATCTATCATCTTCACAAACCATGGCACACCTTTTGAAAACCAGCATGTGGATGATCTGTGTGCCAGACTCCACATCCGTCATCATTTCTCCAGTCTGTATTTCCCTCAAGGAAATGGCCAAGCTGAGGCAACCAACAAAACTATCTTGAAAATCCTCAAGAAGGTTGTCAATGATTCTAGTCATGACCGGCACCTCCAGATAAATCCCACCCTCTAGGCCTATCACACTTCTTATCGCACTCCCACAGGCACCACCCCATATTCCCTTGTATATGGTGCTGAAGCCATTCTGCCAATCGAGGTCAAGCTCCCATCATTGAGAATCTCCATGAAAAACTACACCATTGATGAAGACTATCGCGCGGCACGTCTCACACAGCTAGACCTGTTAGATGAAAAGAGACAGCAAGCATATGATCACCTGGTTGCATACCATAATCGACTCAAAAAGAGTTATAACAAGAAGGTCCATCCTAGACAATTCCAAGTCGGTGACATGGTACTAAAGGAAAATCAAAAGGTCCAAGCACACATAGAAAAGAAAGGCAAGTTTGAGCCTACTTGGCTAGGCCCCTATGTTTTCACAGCATGCTTTGGCTCCAGACCCTATCAACTATCTACACTAGAAGGTGAGCCTTTGAATGATCCAATCAACATCATACATCTAAAGAGGTTCTATGCCTAAACTAGATCTTACATATTCAGAAAAATCCATAAAAATTGAAAAAAAGTAGAAAAATACAAAAAAAAGCAAAAAAGCAAAAGAAAAGAAAAATAATCATCCAATGGTGAAAACTTGGCAATTCAAGCACCTTGGACAAGTATGTTGGTAAAAACTTGGCAAATAGGCACTATACATAGTGGACCGAATCATTATCTATCAAACTCCCATCCCCCCATCCCAACATTTCAGTCCTTTTTCTACCATCCCCATCCCCATCCACCATCCCCCAGCATTCCTCTTTTTTTATAATCCTCAAGCAAATCCACAATCCTACCTGCACATATCTTGTACCATATCTTGTATAGCGCAATCCTTCTTATACCATATCATGTATAGTGAGATCTTCCTATCCCAAATCCTGAGCTTCTATACATATCAGTTGTATATATTTTCCTATCCATTGTACATATCATCCCTTTTGTTGTACATAGTCCTTGTCAGTCCTGTAGCAGCATTTGATCAGAACTCTTGTCCTACCCAACCTCATACTTCAGCAACATCAATTGTTGACTATTCTTGATCACAGTGATTATTCTTTGACTTCATCATTTTCCAATGAGCAACAACACTCATTCTCTCATCAATCAGTAGGTCCTTGAGGATGTATCCTTCCTCCTGTCAAACCTAATCTTCCACCAATCAAACCAAGTCCATGTCGATGCATCCTTCCACATGTTTAGACCAATCTTCCCACCATCAATCAATGAGTCAAATAAAATCTCTCTCCTTGGCAAAGGATGTCTTTTTGGAGTTGTCATTTTGGTCTTGGATTTTGTCCTTTGGATCTTGTTAATATTTTACGACTTCTCATTGTTCTCTACTTAAAGTCGCCACGATCCTTTATATCATGGTGCACTGCGAATGAGGACAATCTGGGGCAAGGTCTTTTGATCTTTTGATTTTTCTTGTGAGTCAATCGGATGTGACCCTTGCACGTTTCACATGTGATCTTCTGGGTTACATGGTGAACTTGGGAAATTTCATTTGCTTGTGGTTTCTCTGGCATCATTTCTACCATGCCTCCTCGGGATCATGTGTGATGCTGGGGCAACCCTGCGTGTCTTTTTAGCGTTAGTCCTATGCAACGCTGGTGACGAAGCCTTGTGATCCTAATATCCTTGGCAAGTCTCTCGCATTGCTATATTAAACTAGGTTGTGCTCTCCACATATTCACTTGGAGCTCCCCAAATCCCCCATCATATAGATTAATCTTGCATTATGCATCATTTAGCATACTATTGCACTCATGCATCTTTGCTCTTGGGACTCTAGTTATTTATCTCCCCTTCTTCCTTCTTTTCTCCCTTGTAATCTTTTGAGAAAATTCCACAACGTTTACTCTTTGTGTTATTTTCTCAAGGGGGCACAACCCCTTATTCCTCTAAATTCTAGCTTGGGGCATCTTTTTTTTTTTTTTTTTACACCACGCCACTTGCGGCATTGCATCAAAGAGGGGCAAAATGTAGACACATAAAACTCCATTAGAAAATAAAATATTTTTATTTTTTGAAAACCCCTGATGACATCATCATTTATTAATTAATTAATTATTTAATTTAGTTATTTATTTTTATGCCATTAAATCCTCCTATTTTAATTAAACATCTTTAATTAAAGAATCCCTCCCCAAAATCATTTAAATCAAGTTTGAATGAATTTCCTCTATTTATTAATTATTAATTGATAAATAATGCCAAAAAAAATCCTTTTAATAAACAAAATATTTATTAAAAGCCTAAAACCTTGGAAATCTTCTAGAAATCTTTAACCTCTTCTAGAATTTCCTAATCTCACTCTAATCCCGATTAAAAGGTGATTCCTACCTTTTTTAGTCCAAACCCCTCATGACATCATCATTTATTAATTTATTTATTTATTTATTTTTATGTCATTAAATCCCTTTATCTTAATTAAAAATATTTAATTAAGAAATCCCTTCTAGAAATGTTTAAATGTCATTTAAACATTATTTCCCTATGTATTAATTATTTAATTAATAAATTGACCAAAAAACTATAAAATAAATAATTTATTTATTTTTACCCAAAACCTTAGAAATATCCTAAAGATCATTAACCTCTTCTAGAATCTTCTAATCTCACTTTAATTTTAATTAAAGGAGGATTTACCCATTTCCTAAGCCTAATCCCAACTCAAAAATATTTAAACCAAAATTAAGTGTTAATCCTTCTTATTTATTAAATTTATTTAATAAATAAAATCCTCAACCAAAAAGTCTTTTGAAATAAATAAACATTTATTTATTTCCTCAAACCTTAGAAATATCCTAGGAAAACCCTAGACTCTTCTAGAACTTTCCTAATCCTTTCCTAAACCCATTTAGGGGAAATTACCTACTTTTTCTAGGCTAATCCAAGTCTCCTTGACTTCTAATCAAACCCTTCCCCTAATAAGCCTCAAAACTCATTAAGCTTTTGAGATGAATAAATATTTATTTATTTCTTAAATCCATAATTATCTTAGAAAGTCCTAGACTCCTCTAGAAGGTCTTCATCCTCATCCAAAGCCTTGGTCCAACCAAAAGTCAATCCTTATTCTTGACTCAACCCCTAACCTTACCTCTAACCTTGACTCAACCTCCTAACCCAAGCCCTTCCCAAATCTTATAAATACTCCTCCTTCCAAGAGCAAATTATTAATTTAGCTCTCATCTTTATGCATTGTTATCATGTTAAATTCATCCTAGATCTTAAAGTTTTTGATACTAATTGTTAGATTTCATGTTTTATTAACTCATCTTAGCTTAGAAATAATGGAATGAACTAGTTTCTTTCAAGCTTTTCTTAACATTTATGCATCATATCCATCTTCCTTAGTATGCATTAGAAGCAAGCTCCTTGTGCTTAAAGAGCACATCCACATACCTCTCATTGAAACAAATCAAACAGTGCTCTATAGCACTTTTTTTAGCAACAATCTTGAGGTGGCTTGGTTTATATTTGTGTATGTTTTGAACTGATAAATGCTAGATTAGTCTAATGTTTGAATGTTTCAGCCTTTCAAAATAGATAACAAGTTAAAATCATAGCCTACACCCACCAATAGTAAATACATAGCTTGTAGTAGTCTTCCTGCTATCTATATCTCTTACAAAATCTGAGTCAACATAGCCTTGTACAGTAGTAGTAGATCCCCTAAAGTGTAAACACTTACTAGATGTACCTCTCAAATATCTAAAAATCCATTTGATTGCATTCCAATGTTCAATACCAGGGTGACTCATATATCGGCTAACAACTCCCACTATGTGTGCAATATTTGGCCTAGTACATACCATAGCATACATTAACCTCCCTACAGCTGAAGCATAAGGTACCTTAGACATTTTAGCCTCATGTTCTGATGTCTTAGGACACATCTCCGTAGTCAATTTTAAATGACCAGGCAAAGGTGTGCTAACAGCTTTGGCATTCTTCATAGAGAAATGTTGCAACACCTCAATATAATCAGCCTGAGATAAAGTCAACTTCCTATTTTTCCTATCTCTACAAATTTTCATACCAAAGATTTGTTTTGCAACCCCCAAATCCTCCATAGCAAAAGAATGTGCTAACTATTTTTTCAATCCCTTAATGTGATTCATGTTAGACCCAGCTACAAGCATATCATCAACATATAAGCATAAAATAATGTAGCTATCATCATCCAACCTCTTAAAGTAAACACAATGGTCAAAATGGCACTGAGTGTATCCATGCTCATTCATAAAAGTGTCAAATTTAATATACCATTGCCAAGGTGCTTGCTTCAAGCTATATAAACTTTTATGCAATCTGCACACCAAATTCTCCTTACCCTTGACCTCAAATCCTTGTGGTTGTACCATATATATTTCTTCAACCAAATCACCATGAAAAAAAGTTGTTTTAACATCAAGCTACTCTAAATGCAAATCTTCAACAACCACAATACTTAAAACAGTACGAATAGAAGTCATTTTAACAACTGGAAAAAATATCTCATCAAAATCAATGCCCTTTTTCTGTGCAAATCCTTTTACAACTAACCTGGCTTTAAACCTTTTCTTACCTCCATCCTCTTCTTTCAGCCTATAAACCCATTTGTTCTGTAAAGCCCGTTTACCTGCAGGTAACTTGCATAAATTCCAAGTTTGATTTTTCAGCAAGGAATCCATTTCCTCTATCATTGTAGACTCCCACTGAATCGTTGTATCCACCTGCACAACTTCATTATAACATTCAAGTTCACCAGCATCTGTTAACAAAATAGAATAGAAAGAGGGAGAAAATATTTTAGGAGGTCTACTAAGCCTTGTTGACCGTCTAACATTCACTGGGGTGTGTGGTATTTGTTGTTGTTGTTGTTGTGGAGCATAAGGGTCTACTGGAACATCATCTTTTGGAGTATCATCGAGTACTACATAATCATTTTCTTTCTTCTCATGTTGTTGCAACATATCTTTGTACAACACTTTCTCATTAAATATGACATTCTTGCTTCTTACAATTTTATGATTTTTAAAATCTCAAAGCCTATAACCAAATTCATCAATGCCATATCCAACAAATACACATTTATTTGACTTAGCTTCCAGCTTGGTTCTATTTTCAGAATCTATAAGTACAAAAGCTTCACAACCTAAGGTTTTGAGAAAAGAATAACTCGCCTTCTTACCACTTCATGCTTCCTCTGGAATACCACAGTCTAAAGTAGTAGAGGGGCCTCTGTTAATTAAATAAACAGCAATGTTTATAGCCTCTACCCACATGTTTAAGGGTAGCCTAGCATGCAACCTCATACTCCTTGCACGCTCCATTATTGTTATTTTCATGCGTTCAACCACTCCATTTTCTTGTGGAGTCCTTGGTATAGTTTTCTGCCTACAAATACCATCAGAGGAACAATAATCTTCAAATTCTATGCTGCAATACTGATCACCACCATTATTAGATTTGAGACATTTTATCTTTTTACTAGTCTCATTCTCAACCAAGCATTTTCATTTCTTAAAATTTTGAAATACATCAGATTTCTGTCTAAGAAAATAAATCCATATTTTTCTTGTTGCATCATCTATAAATGTAACATAATACAAAGAGCCACCAAGGGAAGATACCTAAGTTGCTCCCCATACATTTGTATGCACAAGCTCTAATCTCTCATTTTTCTTTTTCTTCCCACTCTTTACAAAACTAACTCTCTTTTATTTTTCATAAACACAACTTTCACAGAAATCCATATTGACACATTTCAAACTAGGTAAAACTTCCTTTGAATGAAGTAATTTCATACCCTTTTCACTCATGTGCCCGAGTCTGTTGTGCCAGAGTTCTGTGTCAGAATCTACAACAACAACTTGATGTTCTTCCTACTCAACTGTAGCCACTGTTCCTAAACATTCATTATCTTCTAAAACAATTAAAGTAGAAGGAATAGTATGACATGTACAAAGATATAAGGTGCCTACTTTCACACCTTTTGCTACTACTAAGGAACCTTTTGAAACCTTCCAATTTCTATCATTAAAAGTAACTATGCAACCCTCATCACCCTATTGCCCTACTGAAATTAAATTCCTACTCAGTCTTGGAACATGTCTTACCTCTTGTAGTAGCCAATGATTCCCATTTTGCAACTTAATCTTAATTTTTCCCTTTCCAACTATCTGACAGGGTTTATTATTGCCCAAATAAACTTGCCCAAAATCCCCTTGGACATAATCAAGAAAGTAACCTCTATGGGGTGTAGCATGAAATGAAGCCCCAAAATAAAAAACCCATGAATCATCAATACTTTATAAAAAAAGAAGCAAGGCATCCTCTTCGGGTTTATTACTTACCACATTTGCCTCCTTGTTACCTTCTTGTTTGTCTCCTTTATTCTTCCAAGACTAGAAATCTTTCTTCTTATGACTTGGTTTTCCACAGTACTAGCAATTGTTTGGCCCTTTGGATTCAAACATCTTTCCCTTTGATTTTCCTCTTGATTTCCCATGATTTCTAGAGTTGTTTTCTCTCTCATTGATTCTACCTCCGCTTTGTGCATTTAAGACACTACCTGATGTGGATCCACCTGAAATTTTCCTATGAATTTCCTCACTTAGAATAACACCAATAACATCATCAAATTTTAGGGTATTAGAACTAGAAATAGAGTTACTAACAGTCATTACCAAGCCATTTTAGTTTCAGGCAAAGAACACAAAATCAAGAGAGCCCTGACTTCTTCATCAAAAATAACATTGATAGAAGTTAATTGACTGGTAACTATATTAAACTCATTTAAATGATCAGCAACTGACCCACCTTCCACCATTTTCATATTAAACAAATGCTTCATGAGAAATACCTTATTTGAAGCGGAGGGCTTTTCATACAACTTCGCTAGGGTTTTCATCAAATCTTTAGTCATCGTTGCTTGTGTAATATTGAATGCCACCGATTATGCTAGGCATAATCAAATACTACCAAGAGCCTTTCTATCAAGAATTATCCAATCCTCATCAGAAATGCTTTCCGATTTGTTGGCTTTTCCTTCCAACGGCCGCCATAGATCCTTTTGATAGAGATAGTCCTCCATTTGCATTTTCCATAACTGAAAGTTCTGCCCATTAAACATGTCCACCTTCAGCCTACCCTCGTCTCCCATTGCTCCCACTCAACCATGAGACTCCCACTAAACCGTGAGATCTTCCTGCGAAGGATAACTGAAAACAACCTTGCTCTGATACCATTTGTTAGGATTAACAAGGCAGAAATAACAATTACATGCAAAAATAACCAATATCAAAAAAACATAAACCACACATAAGAGAACATAAGACACAAATATTTAACACGATTCACCCAATCCCTAGGCTACGTCCACCAACAATCAGTCCAATATTATTATTATCCAATGATTACAACCTGATTACAATCTGCAATCCCTTACAACTCGATTCTGCCACAAGTACTAAAACCATACATTATGAAATCCCTAACCCTAAGCCATAGTATACAATATTTTGATGCTTTAGGGTTAGAATGAGTTACAACATGTCAACCCAAAAAATAGCCAAAAATATGTCGGCCCCCCAAAAAAATTCACTTCAGGGGCTGCGCCCCCCAACCCCCGCTCGAGGCCCAGCCCCGAACCCCAACGAGGGAAGGAGGAAAAGTGTATAGTACTTTCCTGATCAATCACCACAAGCTAACAATTTCCCCACCACAATTTGCAACCACCTATCCGTTATCCACCCATCCTTCTTGTCATATTATCTACCATCTCCCTACCTCTCCACCCATTATCCTAGCTTCCATCTACCTCCCTCTTCTTCTTGTTGTCATATCTTCCATCCTATCGCACCCTTCCTAATACCTCCTCATGTATGAACTATCCTAAGTGGAGGCATCTTATTCCTTGGTGACATATTCCTTGGGGACCCTATCACATCCATGTTTCCATCTCCCCATCCTTTCTTCATTTCCATCTTTATCCCAATCATTTCCTCTCTCAATCATTATCTTCCTCCATTCCCCCACCCAAATCCTTCCATCCATCAATCCTTGTCTACTCATGCTACCATCTCCACATCCCTAAGAATTTACTCCATATTTCCATTACCTAGTACTTCCCTTTTCATTGGTATCTAGCTATAGGCCACCCCCATGCATCCAATTTCATTCATATTCTAATGCTCCTAGTGATCTACTATCACATACAAATCATGTCCACCTCCTCTAGCTATCCAAAATCAGACATCAATCAACCCATCCAACCACATATGTGATCTTGTTCCTAGCCTTCATCACAATCCAATCATCATCATTGGGATGCATCCCTCCCAACCCTTGTGATTTTTTAGGATATATCATTCCCACATCAACAAGCTTTATCCATCATGCATATCCTTGCATTATCATCTTCATCCCCCAAACCCTTGTACATATTGCAACTAGTGTCTTGTACATAGCATCAGTCGTGTCTCCACTAAGGCTCATTTGTACATATGTTTCTTTAGGTCTCATCCTTTGTGTCAGTTAGTCCTTGTGTCATCATGACCTTTGTCCCTATCTAGATTTTGATTCAGAAATCATCCCTGGGTCCCTTTGAGGTTTGAGTGTCTTTCATGTCTCTTATCATAAGAATTCCAGTCTATCAATCCATCATCGATCTTTGCATGATGTATCCTTCCTCATATCAAACCAATCAAATCAGTCATCACCCATCATCCTCCTTATGGAAAAATGTTTTGTGAGATACTTTTTATTTCTTTGGTACTTTGGATCCTTGTTTATCTTTTATCTTAGGCTTCTCAATATTCCTCTCCTCAAAATCACCACAATCCTTTACATGATGGTGTGCTGTGAATGGGGGCAATCTGGGGCGAGTGTCTTTTCATCATTTTGTTTTATGCTAGTGAGTTAGTTAGATGTGACCCTTGCACATCCCACGTGATCTTGTAGGTTACATGGTGCACCTAAGAAATGTCATTTGTTTATGGGTTTCCTCAGCATCATTTCCACCATGCCTCCTCCTAGATTTATGTGTGATGCTGGGGAAACCCTTGCATGTTTTTTGTGTTAGTCATCTGCAACACTGGTGAAAGAGCCTTGAGTTCCTAGTAACCTTGGCAGATCTCTAGTGTTTCTATATCAAATGAGGGTGTGCTCTCCAACATTAACACAATAAAATCTCCAAGTCTCATTAGCTACATTTAGATTCATATTGCATATTGTATCTTTTCTCATGGAACATCTATTTATCCATTTCTCCTCTCTTTTCCCTGCTCATTTCTCCCCATTCCCTTCTTGTATGTGTCTTTTTTTTTTTTGACAAAATTTCACAAAACTTTCCTTTGTGTTATTTTCTTGAGGGAGCACAACCTCTCGCTATTGTTGCTTCACCATGACAACTAACTTCATTTGGGGTAACTTATTCTCTTTTCTTTGATGCAACGCCACTTGTAGCATCACATCAAAGAGAGGCAAAATGTAGACATCTAAAAAGTATTCCTATTAATTAAATTTATTTAATTAATAATCCATGTGGCATCATAACTAATTTTAATTAATAAATTATTATTGTCATTTTCCTCTACCCAATTAATTAAAATTATTTAATTAAGTTGGTTTCATGATCTAAAGTATTTAAATTTATTTTCAATACTCTCCTTTTTAATGTATTAAATTTATTTTAATACATGTCCCCCCATAAATCCCCTTTTGAATAAATTTCTATTTATTTAAATCCCTCCACATCCTAATATTCTTAAGCTTAGATTAATCTAAAACTAATTTAATTAATATAAATCCCTACCTAAAGCCCTGCCTGCACCCATCACCTCACTTGCTAAACCTACTCTCCCACCTAATCACTCCTCTAACCTCACTTAAAAAGTGATTCCTAACCTCATTAGAGCTAATGAGTTGCTCACACATGTGTGAGAAAATCTTCCCAAGGAAGCCACCAAACTTCCTTAAATTCTCCAACTCTCTCTTACAAATTTGTCCCCCACACTCTTCCAGAAAGTTGCTCACACATGTCTGAGAAACCTTGAGCCACTCAAACCTTAAATGCCCATCTTGTCTCAAATTGACCTTTCAAAATAGCCCTCTCCTCTAGCCTATGTGTCTCTTATGTGGATTCCACATAGGTGCCACCTCATCCAAGCCCTCTCTTTCCCTCCAAAAATCTATAAATAGAGCCCCTTCCAAGAGAAAATGGTCTTTCACTAATTCATTTTATGCATTGTTATCATGTTAGTTTAGCTGTAGAATTTCATAGCATTTTACCATGTTAGTTTCCTTGTTCTTGCTTTCAATTCTTAGCTCACATAGCATAATCTTAAATAGAAAATGAATCTTAGTTTACTTATGCATTGCAATTCATTTTCAATCTAAATCACATATCATGCTTAATGGTAAATGAATCTTGCATATCATTTGTAGTTTAAATCTTCATCCTCATCATTTGCATCTCTTGGAACCCTTGGGGCAAAACTAGTTCTTCGTACTAGTTTTTGTGCCATTTTGGGATCTTCTTAGCTTGCATTTAGGTTTTTAATTGCCTTAGCTCGCATTGGGGATTCTCTCATTGTGTTTGGAGAGCACATTCACATTCTCCAAAATGACAAAATAAAAAGGGGCTTGGGTGCTCCCATTTTGCCTCAATCAGAGGTGGTGTGTGTCAATTTCCTATTGTATGATTGCATGCATGTTTTAAGCTAACATTTCATTGTCTACGCGTTCTCCCAACAGGTTAGGTTCTTCACATCTACATATAGCTCTTGTCACAAGGTTAAAATAGATAAAGAGGCAACTGAAACGAAGTGCAGGGTATCGAGAATGGGGCCTGAATGCCTTATGGGTGATACTTGTGACCAAGTTGATGTATCCAAGAAAACTTATAAGCACAAGGTAGCGAGAACGAGGTCTGAATGTATGTCAAGTGGCACTTGTGACAAAGTTTGAGCAAGGTTTTTTTTTAAATGAGATAGGATACTTTAAGACAATAAGCAGAGCACTTCCAAGATCTTAAAACAAGAGAGGAGTGATCAAATTACTAGAAAATTACTAGAAAGAACTCAATCAATTAAAAATACAAGTTTTAGAGGAGTGACTATTGATCAAGATGACAAAAATGTCAAAAAAGGAACCCAAACAGTGAAGATACTAAAATTTTAAGAACTCAATGCAATTTTGGTTACCAGTCAAGCATAGGATCATACGATGAAACTCAACACTAGATGCGATGAAACCCAGTACTAGGATTGATAATATGGTGAAGGTCAATCATGTCGTATGAAAAATGTCAGTACTAGGTATGATGAAGCACCCATATTGTACAATACAGTGTCGAGGAAAATGATAGAATGTAGGAAAAAAAGATAATTTACCACTATTTTCAAGAAATTTGACCAATCTGGACTGGTTTGGTTTCAAATCCATGATAAGTCTGAGTGTCCTTAGATCAAGTATAAATGTTTCCAAGCAATAAATAGTGTAATCAAACAAAAGTCTCCAAAAAATCCACCAAATGAAAAAACAACTTTGGGGAGACAAGCACTTGTGAGGTCTAAAGGGGGTGTTACAATATGTCAAGAGTGTCAAGTGTATGTTCCACAATGATTTGCACAGGTCTCAAAACATCCGAAGACAAATCAAGAATTAAACTACCTAAGGTCAAGGCTAGTATCAAAATCTTTGCCCACAACTTGGTATTCCTTCACCTCACACAAGGTGATGTTGGCTTTTCTAAGGATAGCATCCAAGGGAATACATATGGTGAGTAGTCTTGAGGTGATCCAAGTAAAGTCCACTTGGATCAATCCTTCCACAAAGATTATGATACTTTCAGAGGTAAGTCAGGTAGCTTCTAACCAATGGTGTCTAGTAAGGGACTTTGCTCGCAGCTATCCCTTGTAGTTCCTCTTAGCGAAATTGGGGCCTATATCCCTACAAGCACTTCAAGTAAGGTAGTCTTGCAAGCAATATTAAAACCTCTCGGCCCTAAACATTACTCTCATGTGTGTTCTCCCAATCAAATAAGTGACCCAACATAGTTAATAGCTACATCCTTATGGTTTTTGGCCAAAAAGGCATAAATTTATAGTGGGTTGGATGAGTTGGCTTTGCCTTGTCCCACTTCGGTCGTTCTTGTGAGATTTTTTCCTAAACAGAAGGCCCTCTAAAGCTAAAATGAAAAGAGAAGTATATAGGCTAATGAAGGTCTAGATTTCTAATTTTCCACAAGGGAAAATAGAATACTCTCCTACTCCATAGTTTCTTCTAAGCACATCAAGCACATATTCATTTACCAAAGACTCTTTGCAAGAGAAAAACCAAGTAGGTCAAGATTTATGATTCAACCTCTAGGAGGTGAAGAGAAGACTCTCCTACTAGCCAACTAGTCACAAGAAAAGAAGCCTCCTAATTAAGCTAGATGCCTAGAAAATCAAATTTATGAAAGCACAATGTTGATTTGTATCTCCAAGGCAACCTCCAAGACAAATAGCTCTAGTAATCTAGAAAATATGTCTTTGGCAAGCATCCTACAACCACAAAGCATTATTAGTCTCAAAATAAAGCCATGTAGATGACTTTGACAAGAAAATTCTCCCTCAAATACCTTGCCAAAACATGTTATTTTCTACAAAATAGAATGTTAAAGCCAAGATGAAGCCAAATCAAGCATAAAAATCCAAAAATTCAAGCAACTAGACCCCTAAAAATAATCTTTGTTTTATATATGATAAAACACAATCAACACCATATTATCATATGATGAAAATCATAAAGCCATGCAATGAAAGTTAGATTTCTTGTGTCGTACAATGAAACTCATAACCACATGCAATAAATCACCTTAAGCCATATTATTGTACGATAGAACTCATAATTGAATACAATGAAAGAAGGTGTCGTATAATAATATGTACTATTGGGTGAGATATTTGTCACAGTTTGGAAAATGAATAAAAATTTCCTACAAGAAATGGGACCAAAAATTAATTCGGGCCCCACGGTGGGCGCAAAAAATGTGTGGTTAAATATTGGATATCAATTGGAATGAAACCAACACTCAATAAACCATTAACTCAAGAATTTAGCTATAAGATTTCAATTCAAATGAACAAACTAAACCCTCAAAAGTGGCTCATTGCTTCCTAGTTGAAGCAAGTTTAATCCTTTTATGATTATCATCAGATTGGCATGAAGGATTAGTGACTTGACTACTCCAAAATGGAAGATTCAAACACAATGTGGAACAAGAAATGAAACTAGAATGTAAGATTAATAATACTAGAATGAAAATGAGCTAGATTAACAATGCAAGAATACACGTCTCTAAAATGGGTATATGGAAGCAACTAGTTGAATATGAATTCATCCCTTTTGCTTGTTTTAACCATAAAAAAATGGGTCACTAGGCTAAGAACTTCCCAAGTAAGGACAACAAAAAGAAAGAGGGATCGATAGAGAATAAGAAGAATGAAACTAAAATGAATCTCTCAGTCTAGAAACCTAAGACTTCAGCTACTAAGAGCTCATCAAAAGTATCAGTCAAATTAGTCAATGAAGAGAACTCAAAAAAGGATGATCAAACCCTTGTTTTAAAGGGCTCAAAAAGTGTTGCGTCAATCCCTTGCAACAACAATCAGTGGAATGACCAAAAAAGAGAATCTAAGATCAAAGGAAATGGTGAAACTGAAGTTCTTAAGCCTAATCCAAGTCGTGAGGATATTTTTGACATGCTCATTGGGGGAAATTAGTTTTTGCCCCTTTTGAGTGCTAATGAAGTGTTGAAGGAGGAAAACCAGAAAACTGAATATAAATCTATCTATCAGAACGATCAAGGGAGTGAAGATAAGGATTCAAAGGAATTCAACCATAAGAATCAAAACATAGACATGACCACTAAAAATCGATCATCACCCAATCAAGATGAGATGCATGATACCCAAGGATGTAATATCATTGGCATAACCAAGTCCCTTAATATGTCATCATTGGTCAAAGAGATTAAATCTCCAGTCAACTCAAATTCTTGTGAGGAAGATCCAACCTCAGATTGTTCCAAGGATAAATAAATAGAAAAGGATATGGGCCTTAATCAGAGTGATAAAAATAACCCTAAAGGAAATAACCAAGCCTCACCTTTCACTTTGGAAGGCATCAAAACCAGAAGTGAGAAGGTAGATGTGGGGAAACATAAGATTGGTGTAGGAAGAAAACAAGCTAAAGTAGGACGTGAGCAAGACAACTGGCAGGAGGTTGCGGATGGAAAACGAAGGACTATACTAGAGGATTTTCCCCCTAAAATATTATGAAGATTATATCATGGAATATAAGAGGGTTGAATGTGCCCCATAAACAAGACATTGTGAAAAATGTGGCTAGAGATCACAAATCAGACATTTTTCTTCTGTAGGAAACCAAAATGTGTAAGGATAAAGTGGATAAAATCAGACTTTTCCAAAAAGGTAGAGTCATTAGTTATAGCTCAGTTGGAGCTTCAGGTGGAATAACCATTTTCTGGAATCAGAAAACCATTCTTGGAGAGATCATTTCTGAAGATCCCAATATGATTTCAGTTAGAATGCACAATATCAGAGAAAATTTCAATTGCTCATAACAAACATTTATGCCCCAAATTCTAAAGTTAATAGAGAAAAGTTTTGGAAGAAAATTGTTGAAAGAAGACAAGACTTCAACGATGAATGTTGGCGGGTGATGGGGGATTTCAATACCCCTCTAACTGACAAGGAAAAATATTGGGGCATTCTCTTCCAGATGAAGGAAGAAATCATCTTTTTTATTTTATTAATGATCAAGGTCTTCTAGATTTGGACCTTCAAGGATTAAACTATACTTGGTCCAATAGGCATGTTGCTAATAATAATATCCAAAGTAAGCTGGATAGAGCCCTTATTACTCAGGATTGGCTCCCTAAGTACTATTGTACTCTCTCCTCTTTTTTAAGAATTGGTTTTGATCATTACACGTTGTTTCTAGAGGAAAATCAGGCAACAGGACACAAAAACTACCCTTTCTATTTTGAAAAAATGTGGCTGAGCCATCCAGATTTGGAAAGGAAAATTTGTGAATGTTGGAATACCAGAGTTGATGGGACAATGATGTTCAAAGTTACCAAAAAACTCAAAAACATCAAGGAAAAAGTTAAAATCTAGAATAAGGATGTTTTGGGGGATATATTTCAACAAAAGAACTTGGCTAAACAAGATATAAATACTATCCAAGAAGCTATCCAACTTCATGGTATTTCTGAGACTCTTAAAGAGGATGAACAGAAAGCCCTTGTTAGTTATCATGATATCATATCAAAAGAAGAAACCTATTGACGTCAAAGAGCTAGGGATGTGTGGATCAAAGAGGGCGACATGAATACTAAGTTTTTTCACTTAACTACTCTAAAACATAGAGCGGCTAACAGAATAGGTAAAATTTCTAGAGATGACAAGGAGGTTAACTAGGAAGAGGAAATCAAGAAGGAAGCGATTGACTTCTTTTGTTCTTGAAAAAAATGTTGCAGGCTATTCCTTCTAGTAAGGAGATCAAAGAGGTTGTCTTTTCCTTTGAAGGAAACAAAGCTCCAGGCTTGGATGGGTTTCCTATGTTCTTTTTCCAAAAGTTCTGGCTGATTTTTGAGAAGGATGTTTCTAATGTTGTGAAAGAATTCTTTGGAAGTATATGTCTTCTCAAAGAAATCAATAGAACCTTTTTAGTTGTGATTCCCAAAGTTATTGGGGCTCAATCCTTTGATCAATTTAGACCAATTAGCCTATGCAATTCTATTTATAAGGTTATGTCAAAAATCTTAACTTCTAGATTACTGACTATCCTTCCTTTGTTAATTGCTCCCCAGCAAAATAGCTTCATACCTAGTAGACAAATCCTTGACTTTTCTATTTTGGACCATGAAAACATTCACTTTGCTTCTGAGGGTGGCAAACATGGTTTTCTCCTCAAACTTGATCTGTCAAAAGCTTATGATCAGGTGGATTGGATGTTTTGTGCTTGGTTCTAAAGAATTTTGAGTTTAATGAGCGGGTTATTCATATTATATCCCAATTGGTTTCCACTGCATCCTTTGTTGTTATCATTAATGGGATAGCCTCCAAGTTCTTCAAAAATACTAGAGGCTTGAGATAGGGGGACCCTATCTCCCCTATTCTTTTTACTCTAGTGGCTGAATGCCTAGGGAGATACTTTAAGCATCTAGTGGATAAGGGTGTTATACAGGGGTTGCGACCTTCCTTCGATCCTCTAACTTTCTCCCATGCCTAGTTTGTGGAAGACATTATCACTATGGGCACTTCTACTGTCAAAGAAGCTAGAGCTATGACAAGTGCCCTTAATGTTTATACCAGTGCTACTGGCCAATTGATTAACTAGAACAAAATCTCCTTATTCTTCATCAATACTCCAAATGATAGGCAGGCCAGAATTGCCAATGTCTTAGATTGAAAAATCAATAACTTTCCCTCATCCTATTTAGGCCTCCCCCTTGGGCTGAATGTTCTTGAATCCTTTTGGAATTTTCTTTTAGATAAATTTAACAAGAAGGTAGCTAGATGGAAAGGTACTATTTTATCTCAAGCAGGAAATGTGACACTCATTAAATCTTCCTTGCAAAGTTTGTTGATTTATGCTCTTAGCCTATTTAAGATGCTTGTGAAATTTTTTGATAAAATTGAAAGCATTCTCAAAATATTTCTATGGTCTGGGGCTGAGGAAAAAAATCATATCCTTTGAATTCCTAGGATAAGGTTTGTAAACCCAAAATTATGGGGGGATTGGGGTTGAGATCGGTCAAGGTTATCAACAATGCTCTTTTGGCTCAACAGATTTGGAGGATCTATGGGGAACCTAAGGAATGAAACACCATATGCAGGCAAAAATATCTCTATGACCTCCCCTCTATAGATGTCTTTCTTTCAAACATGGAAAAATTTGAAGGCTCAATTTTTTGGAGTAATATAAATAATGCCAGAAATCTTTCTAGCACGGGGAAGAAATGGAAGTTGGGAAGCGGCCAAAAAATTAAGTTTTGGAATTATCCCTGATTGATGGAGAAGCCCCTCAGTGACAACCTTGATTATTATGATTCTATGAACTGGTGCAAAAATAGATATGGTACCAAAGTTAAAGATTACTGGATTAACAACTGTTGGGTGAATTTGGTAGGGATAAACCATGTTTTTAACAAAACTGACAAATTCCTTCTGGCTCAGTGCATTTTTGATACTAAGGAAGACTCAATGATTTGGGGTCTTTCTCCAAATGGTATTTTCTCAGTTGCTACCACCAGTTTACTTCAATTTGACCCTCCTAATTATAAACCTTGTTAGGCCAAGGCTTGGAACAAAGCTCTCACACCTAAGATTGAGATCTTATATTGGATTTTCATCCAAAATAAATCCCTTATGGTGGACAACCTCAAAAAAAGGGGATTCTTTATCCCCAATAGATGTTTCTTGTGTTGTGTTGCTGAGGAAGATAATAACCACCTTTCTTGCATTGTTCTTTCTCTCAACAAGTTTGGTCTTTATTCTTGTAGAAATGGAACATGTGATGGATTTTTCCCTATTCCATCCAGGAGTTTTTCCAGCAATGGTATTGTCCTAGTGCCAATGATTTGGTTAGTGAAACTTCGAATCTAGTGGCTCCCCATGTGGCTTGGAACATATGGAAAGAAAGGAATAATAGAATTTTTTAGGAGAAGTACAGTAATGCTACCAATGTGTTTGAAAAATCCCAAAGAGGATGCTATGAAAACCTTACTAAGGGAAACACTCAACATTGTTGGAATACAAATGAAACTAAGTCTAAGGAGGGTATACATGAGAACAATGTTTGGAGCTCTCCTCCAGAAGGGTGGATTAAAATCAATTTTGATGGGGTTTCCAAGGGCAATCTTGGCCCTACTGGGTGTGGCAGCATAATTAGAGACTGCAATGGAAGCTACATTGCTTCTATTGTTGCCCCATTGGGAACTCAAACCAATCACATTGTTGAAGCTATGGGAGCTCTTTATGGCCTTCAACTTGCCAAAAATTTCAATTTTAAAAATATATGGCTTGAGGGAGATTCTATGAACATTATTAAGTGTCTCAAGGGAGAGTCTATACCTTCATGGACCATTGATTATGTTATTTTAAAAGTGAAGGAAATTATTTCAAAATATGCTAAAGTTCACATCTCCCACGTGTAGAGGGAAGCAACAGTGTGGCAGACGGCTTGGCTAATGTGGGAGTTAATTATGATGATGTCTTCACATGGGAGAGCTATGTGAATTTGAATGAGGACACAAAATCAAAGATTAATTGTGACAAAATCATCCATAAGGAAGGAAAGCTTTAAGTTGCCTAGAATTACACACATGAGTACGATAGAGCCAACAAATAGTTATTGGAAAGAGTGGAGTGGAGGATTTAGCATTAATAACATCTTTATCTCCCACACTTTCTGGGTTGCTATCTCCACTCGCATTAACATTTTCGAGAAAGACAACTCTTGAAAGCACAATCCAAAAAAAGGGCAAAGTGATCGGTGTCTGGACTCGAACACTATCATCATGGGTGGTGATCTTAAAAGGGAGGAGCCTAAAAATTGCCACAAGCTTAAAGGGGAAGGCACGATGGTTATGGTGTGGCGTAAACTGCAGAAGGGAGGAGTCACTTCGTATCTAGAAAAAATCCATGGGTTTGACAAAACTGTTACACAAAAGTTCTTTGATAGATGGAAAAGTGAGACCATCACAATGGATGGGAAGGATATCAATCTCTCGTTTGAGCTCATAACCCAGGTTACAGGTATCCCTAATGAGGGTTTAAAGTTTTACAGAAATCAAAAGATTTTAGACATGGCGGTTAATAAATTTCTTAAGTCTGAGAAGGAGAAAGAGGCTTTCTCTGAAGCCCGTGCTAATGGTTTCATTAATGTTTACAAGATCAAATAAGTATGGTGTAATACCCTCTTGGTTATTATGGAGTACTTTACTCTTGATGGTCAGTTCACGTAGGCGCATTCCCACCACTTCATGTTCCTTAATCACTTCAAGTATAAGGATATTATCAACATTCCTTATTACTTACATAGCTCTTTAATAAAAATCCTAAATGAGAAAAATAAGAAGGCTAAGAAGGCCATTCGGCATGAGGGGTTGATCATGTTGATTTGTGAACACATAAGGAACTCCATCCCTAACTCTACTATCAAAACTCCCATTAAGGGTAAAGGAAAATGGATTTTTGAAGGCAATATTGAAAGCATTTCAAAGAAACAAAGATCTATGAAGAAGGAAGCTTCAAAATGTAGCTATGAGGACAATGATACTGATGATTTAGAGGATGAGGAAGGTCGTGCTACCTAGAATGTGCAAATTCCCAATAGAGAAGAGGAGGAAACTAAGGACTCTGAGGATAATGCCCACTCTCAGGCTATGGGAGAGGATGAGGAAAAAGACTGTGAGGGGTCTGTGAAAAATGAAGAACTAGAGATTGATACTATTGACAAAGCTAATCATGATACCCAGAATAAGGAAGATCTTGTTACCCAAAGTAGGGAGATTGATACTAAGATGAAGAACAAAGAAAAAGAGAGCACATACAACAAGGAGAGTGAGGAAATTGTCAACTTGGAAGGTAAGTCGCAAGATATTTTTAATTTCAAAGATATTTTGGTTCAAAATTTCCAAAACTTAGATGGCTTGGTTGATACTACTATCCACTACATTGAGATGCATACCCCTAATAGGAATTTCCAAACTAAGGAAGTGCCCATTCTGGATGAGTTTGTGGTTGGTATGCGGCATGATGTGCATGTATCTCAAGATACCCAAGATAATACTGAAGAAGATATTGAGGACACAAGTGAAAGAAGGGTTAGAGAATCCTCAATTAAATTAATTTTTGAGGGCTTCGATGAAAAGGAGGAAATCACTATTGGTGCTCTTCAAACAGCAAAATCTGAGGCTTTGTACTCTCTCAGATTCAACAAATAGTGTTTCCATGAGATAAAGAGGCTAAATCTTAAGTGCAGGAAACTAGAGGTCACTAATGCCAGTCTTTAGGAGAAGCTGGAAAAAGGGTTCAATGAGGGCAACTTGACTCAAAATTTGAACTCCGCTATCACTAATGTGCAGAAAAGGATGGATAATATGGAGAGCACGATTATGGATATTCTCCAACACAGTAAGGACAACATGAAAGCCTCAAGCATCAATTTGAAAGCCTTGGTCAATATGTTGGACAATGGTCTTAGTGAGGAAGTTGATCATAAGAATGATGCCTTGGAGGTTGCTGGTGGGTCGAGCTCCAAAACCAGGGCTAGCAGCAAGAAGAAATCCCCCACTATTAAGAAGAACTTTGAAGAGTTGAAAAGGGTCATTGGGAGGATGGATAACATCCAGACCAAAATGGAGAAGACCCTGGATGAAAAAGCTGGAATAATGAATACTATCAGCTGAGCTAGTGCTTTGGCTAGTTTTTTTGTCTATCGTTCTGGGTTTTTCCTATTTTTTGTCTTTAGTTGCTTGTGTTGCCCTCCTGTGGGCCAATCGTTGATGTTGTTTCTTTTTGTTGGGTCTACTTCTTTCTATCTTTAGTTTCTAGATTTGTAAAGGGTTTCAGGTCCCCTTCAAAACCTACTTTTACCAATAATCAAAACAATGCAAGAATACACTAGAGAATGAAATAAGGGCACATTTGTTTGTTGGAATTAGATTGAAATTGGGATTGTCAAATCCCAAAAATGACATTTTTTTTGTTTGTTCTCAAAGCATGAAACTGGAATAGGGATTTGCTAATTCCCATTTACCCCCAAAACTAGCATTTGAATCTTCCATCTAAATAGGTTGAATTGGAAAATCAATTCCAATTCCACTTAAATGGGAATTGGGGGTAAAGAAACATTTATAATATTTTGAAATCCATATGCAAACAACATTTCCATCTTCTCATTTATGAATTCTAGGTGAACAAAATGGTTCCATCCATATTGTAAAAACAATTTTCCAGATTTAAAACTTCCAAAGTTGTCAAATACTGGAATTTGACAATTTCAGCAAACAAACGGACCCTATGCTAACATTGCAAGAGAGCTATGAGCAACTAAGAACTAGGAAATCAAAATAGCAAGATTACTGTAGCATACAAGAATGTGAGAATGCAAATTACCAAGATGATCAAGATGGAACCCTTGAGCCAAGGAAGAGTTTACTTTTAAAGGAATTGCCTCAAGAATGAAGGGTGGAGATTAAGAGGCAAAAGATGTTAGGTGGAGATGAGTGGTGGGAAAGATCAATCCTTGTGAGAGGATTCAATAATTTTGATTGGTCAAGCTTGATTGGAGAATAAGAAAAAATAGCAAATCCCCTTTTGATTGTCAATTAATCAAAATTAAGTTGCACAAAGTGCTCTTTTTAATAAAAGTGCTAAGAGTTTATATTAAAATTAATTTTTGACAATTAAATAATTTTCCAAGTTTAGAAATGATTTAATTTAATTATGAAAGGGGGATTATCAGGGTTATTTACATAATTATGTCTAGTAAATTATGTCTTTGAGATTTATAATTTTGCTTAAGGCAAATTGATTGAATTTTAGGGGCTTAGGTTCTACTAGACAAATTCTAGGTGATTACACTTAGCATGGAGTTTATGCATGAACAAAGCTATTGCATGCAACTCTTTCCTCGGAGTCTTGGTGGTCAGCCTATGAGTTGGTTCACCTCACTTGCCCCTGGCATCAAGACCTTCAATGAGCTTGTTCATAAGTTCATCCAATAGTACTCCTAAAATATTTCTCACACAGTTACCATGCTTGACTTATACAACACAAAGCAACGTGTTGGAGAGCCCCTCGTTACATTCCTTTCGAAAAGGTGAAGAATGTTTGCTAGGTACCCTCGTCAAATTCTTGAGACTGAGAAAATTGACATATTTATAAACACTTTGGTCCTAGAAATGAATTATGCTTTACAAGTACAAACTCATGTACCTCATTCCACAAATTGGTTGAGACTTATATTCCCATAGAAGATGTCCTTGTTTGAAAGGAACATATCACCCTGCAACATAAAGAACATAAATCTTCCTCTAATAATCGGCATAAAAAGGATAAGCATAAATTCTGGACTAAGACCAAGGATGTTGTCAATGACATAATTATGGGTATGACTTATGCATCCATTTCTAGCAAACCTAAAGAGTCGGCTTTCAATCTCTCCATTGGCATTCAAGCAGTAAAAACCAATAAGAGCACTAAACCAAGCTCCAAACCTGAAGGTAACATAGATAAACCATAGATCCCTAGGCCTAAGAGAGATTTCACTCCCCTTGGAGAGTCACTTGAGAATGCTCTGAAGACACTTCTGACTAATAAGATCATCACATTGCCTGATAACTCAAAACCCTATGATCCTAAGATTAAGCCTAGGTGGTGGAACAATAACCACTATTGTGACTACCATCGCAATAAAGGCCACAAAAATAATGATTGCATGAAGTTCAAACATTTAATCCATGACTTGATTGATAATGAGATCATTGTGATTAATCCCCATGCTCAAACGAACACTGACCACAAGGCCTTTAAAGATCCTTTTTCCTAAATATGAAAATGGGGAGTCTTCTAAGCCAAAAGATAATAACATGGGTTACACTTACTCTAACAATGACATTGTGATCCACATGCTTGAGTCCTCTGGCTGTACTACTAATGTCATCAATATCAAGAGAAAGACTCGGGTTGAATCTTCTAATGCAGTGACTCGATCCTAAGGCAAGGTCACCTTGCGAGGAGCGAGTTCTTCCTCTTCCTCTTCTTCTAAACAAACATCGACCCAGGGGTCCAAATCAACAACCACATCTGCAACACATGACTATAACCTGGTTGATCAGCTTCAACGCACGTCAACTCATGTATCAATTTTTGAATTGCTTAAAATCTCTCCTACGCATCGGGAGATTCTTGATCAAACCCTCTTGTGGCTAATGTTCCTAAGGACCTAGACGTAGATAAGTTCTAGTCCATGGTTGGTCATCTTGCTTCCCCACACTACTTGACCTTTTCAGAAGAAGATAATAAATATGTCAGTCATCCTCACAACCAACCTCTCCATATCGAAGTCGTCATACATAAGCACAGGATAAAATGCATTTTGATAGATGGAGGCGCAAGTTTGAATTTTTGATATAGCGATGAGACTATTTCTGATATAGCCTGATCTGAAGCGATGAGACTATTTCTAATATGTTCAATGTTGGGGGCATGTTCACTGTTTTGTTGTTTCTAATTTTGTGCTTTAAGTTGTTATATCTCATGTAAGGAATCAAGGCCCTCTACTTGCTTATCTAATAAAAAAAATCATTGGACACATTTGTACCAAATTTATTCCCAATGGTTATGAGGATAGGCTAAGAACTAATAGCTGAGTTTTAAATTTTTAATTTCAAATCTATTGTATGCAATATCACTTTTGAATATAATTGGAAGATTGTCAATGGCCCCTTGCTTTGCTAGTGAAGTTGAATGACTCTTAATGAGCTCGCTAGGGATCAACTCTTGTTGAATGCAAGGCCCCAACATCATAAGGGATGACATCAAGAATGTACTATGAACAAATTTGGCAGAATGGATACCCCTTAGTCCTTGGCTCTTAGCCAAAGAGGTTTTCAACTAAGGCTTATGCTTCTATATTGAGTAGCTAAAAATTAAAAAAAAATTATGAAATCCCCAAGCAAATTTGGTGGAATGGATACCCCTCAGTCATTAGCTCTTACCCAAAGATATTCTTAGCGTGATGCTTGTACTTCCATATCAGATAGGTAAAAACAACTTTGTTCATAAAGATCCCTCAAAAATTGACCCAAAATGAATACTGACATAGGGGAGAGGACCCAGTAGTTGAGCACCCTAACTTTGGGCTTCTCAAAATCCTACGTGGAAATTTCAAATCATTCTCATTTTTTTATAGTAGCTTACTTGGCGAGTCCCCTGCTTATAACTAAGGTTTCAGAGCCACGTCATCAAATATGATGCCACTTCAGCATGCTTTTTGCCAAGGTGTCCAAAACAGCCCAAAAAAAAGTGAGACCAATCATAGTGAATTAAGGACCCCAATACTTGTGCAGCTAACGTGGCATCACACTATTGGCTGCTTTTTAGAACAAAGGGCACATTTTATTCAATTATGGGTAGTCATTATTAGCAAAAACAACTTTAAAGTCACAACTACTGGTACAATGTTGTCAAAAATATTGGTTATTAAATTAGCAACTGTGGGTATTATGTTAAAAATTGCTATCACAACCATTGGAACGTGTTAAGTAGTGGGTCGTCTCCCCTATCTCATGATTAGAAATGGACATGTCAAAGATAAGTTAATAATAATATGAATGTGCTAGAATTGACATAAAATAAAGTAAAAGTATAATTATATATAAAGTGAAACTAAATTGAACTCCAAAATATGCCATATATCATGTGGTTGTACTTATGACATAATTGGCACGAATATGTCAAACTCCCACCATTACACAATGGGCAATGTGGGTTAAGTGAGTGTGTCTTTATTGAAAATGGTACTAGAGAGAGGACACTTGTGTACCACAACCATGACTGCCAAAGAGTGTTGAGGGCGAAAGGAGAGAATAAAAGATTTTTAAAAAGGGTGGAACGCATATGGTAAACGTTAAAGAAAGAGAAAGTAGGAAGAAGTGTGAAGAAACTTCTCATCTCAGTCAATTCAAAGCAATCCTGCCCTTTCTTATAAATTAGGTATTCTTATAAATTAGGTATCCTTATTCTTATAAGACTTGACAGATTCTCACACATTACAAGAATAGTTAGCAATAATGACTTGTGTTTCTATGTTCCCTAACATCGCGTTAAAGATATGTGTACGGACGGTGGAGATCAAATCCAAGCATTGTGGATTGTATCTGGGCAAATCTAAGTGTCGGCGTAGACATGAATAATAATTAGTGGAAATTGGCGCTGGCTATAATTAGGGTTTTGAGAATCGTACGAAGAAATATGATATCAAATCATCCCCGAAAAGCCCACCAAAGGACGGGTCAAATAAGATTAGAAAGTGAATATAAAATTCCTTCTGTGGAAAAACTGGTCCTCCCCACAAAGCCAACCCTAATTGCAATAAAACAAAGATGATAGTCCTTTGTTTCCGCAGTTTGCTCCTCCGTATTTGACCTCTTATTATGCTATAAAATAGGTTAGCTTTGATTTTTTCTTTTATCTTACATTATTTTAATAAACGTCATTTCAAATTAAATGTTCAATGAAATTGTTTCTTAATATTAGTTTCATATTTATATAGGGGAGAGGATCTAAATTATTAGTATTCTAACTTTGCACTTTTCAAAATCTTATGTGGAATTTTCAAATCACTACTATTTTTTTTACATCAACTTACTTGGCGAGTCCCTTTTTAAACTAAAGGTTTCAAGGCCACATCATCAAATATGATGCCACATCAATATGTTTTTTGCCAAGTTGTCCAAAACAGTCCAGAAAAAAAAAAAAAGTGAGACTGATTGTATGCATTAGGGTTGTCATACTTGCGCAATTGATGTGACATCACATAATTGGTTGCTTTTTAGAATAAGAGATACATTTCATTCAATTATGCGTAGTCATCATTAACAGAAACAACTTTAAAGTCATAATTATTGGTACAATGTTGTCAAAAATATTGGATACTAAATTAGCAAGTGTGGGTATTAAATTAACAACTGCTATCACAACCATTAGAACGTATTCAAGTACTACAAAATGCACTTTATACAATTTTTAAAATTCTCGAACACAACAGATTTTAGTGAAATTTTCAATAGTTGAATTTTCATGATCCGCATCCTCTACTGTTGGTAAATCACAAAAATCAAATGGAGAAAAGGGTAACTAATAAACCAAAACCATATGATAGATGAACCACGGATAGATGAATCAAGATAAAACCTATGCAAAATACGATGTAATCAATAAACCAAAACCATCTGATGAAAGCACCACTGTCCAGTTATCAGAAACACTTGGAAGAACATTGTAGCCATAGCAATCACCAGCAACTGATAGAATATTCCATGAAGTACCAAACATCGAAAGCATACAAGTGCACCAAAACAAATGAGCCATGAGCATAATAGTGTACACTTGCCAAGGAACACTAGGGAATACCAAAATTGTTCATATTGAACCTATCCTGAACATAACCAAAACTGATGTTGCAAAACTGACAACCAATAGGCACGTGACCAAAACTACCAACAACCAACCAATACCCCCAGAGTGTCAATATGAAGGTTTTGACATCAATGGCAATCAATGTCAACAACAACTCAATAGGTCTAACAAACGTTGAGAGGAGGATTATGCTAAAATTTTCTCAGATTTTTACAATAGTTCATTAGCTCACTAAAATGCTTTCACTATATAAATATATTGTTAATTACAAAAAGAGCTCACTGCCAATGTAGCAAGATATAATAATACATATTTGTTGTCTGTAGCTCATGACTTATAGGAATAGATACAATGACCCCGACTTATTAATGTATATGATCATGAAGATCACTACTCTCTGTTTTGAATCATACAAAATATATTGAAAGGGTAGACTTCTAGAGACAAACTCTTTCTGTTATATTAGTTATTGCTATTTTTGCCTTATTTTTATCATCTACAAAATCTTAAATTTTAAATCTCGTTTAGCAAATATATATACAAGGTCTTTAAAAAAAAAACATCAAGACTAGGTCGGCCAGGACGGTATAGTAAAATGAGAGATAAGACCGAACTAAAGAAACTTCTAACACAGGTTGGCCACAAAAGAAAACATGTGTAATTGATCCATCAGTGAATTTTCAAACAAGAAGGGGACCAAAACATATTTCTTTCTCTCACCGGAACAGAAACCAATCCTCTAAACCATAAACATACTGGAAGAACTCAAGCTCCAGACCAACACCCAAGTCATCTAGAAAATTTTGGATGACTTGGTTTGACATCAATGACAAGCACATATATTTTCAATATTTATTGATTCCATTATCCCTTACCATCTTTGATCATTTTTATTCTATCCATATCCTAGCTCCATCCTATCCAAATTGACCCCTTGATATTGATCAAAACTATGGATATAAATGCAAAACATGTTTTCAAAAGCCTCTTGACATGTCATTTCCTTTGGACCACATACTTTTCAATGCACCATGTCATCACCTTACATTTTCATATTTAGTCCCTTAGCTTGGAAAAACATGTTATCCCATCATGAGATAGTCCTTGAAATCACATAAGCTTCCTTAATCCTTCACTTATCCATTTATGGCCCATCATTTCATTCATCCTTTTATAATGCCTTATGCCTTGCTAGACATTAGGGGAAAATAAATACATCTTTCTTGAGAATAAATGAATGTGATAAAAAAAGTCTAAAAAAAAATTAAAATATTTTTAAAAATCTTAAAAAGTCTAAAAACTATCAAAACATTTCTAAAAACATTTTGAAGAGTTAGCTTTAAATTCCTTTCCCCTCAAACCTTTTTGGTAGAAATGCTATGTGGAAGATACCAATGTATGTTGACCACATGGTCAAAGAGCAATTAGAAATTTTCTATTCTCACTTGAATAGCCTTGTGGAGAGTATCCAATTTACCAAGGAACTTGAAACTAATAACAAACTTCCTCTTTTGGATGTTTTCATCATCAGAAAAGAGGATGAAAACCTTGGTCGTTAATTTAATAGAAAATCAACTCACACTGATCTTAATCTTCATGCCTCTTCCCACCATCATCCTACCCAAAAAATGAATATTCGTTATACTCTTGCAACTTGTGCTTATTGCATTTGCAATAAAGACCATATTGATCTTGAACTTTCTCACCTCTTTCAAGTTTTCAAACTCAACAACTATTGTAACAAGAAAATCTCTAGGGCTTTTAAACATGCTCATAATCGTTATAATTCCACCTCCAAACCTAAGTCTCCTTGTTCCACACATATTTCCACCATTCCCTTTAGTGAGGATCTCTCTTTTAAGATCTCTAAAATTCTCTCCAAGAAATGCATTACTTGTGCCTTTAAACCTATTTATACCACTTGTGGACTCATCCCCACAGTCAAAGATTCTTTAAACCCCTCTTCTTAACTCTAGGGTGTACAAAATAGATTACGCTTGTGGGACCCCTTAAATTGGTGAGAGAGGTCAATCCATTAATGCTATGCTTAAAAAAATTATCCTGACATTAGACTCAATCATTCCACCATATATACCTTAGCAAAGCATTCCCACGACACTAAGCACCACGTTTTCCTTGAGAACACCCAAGTTGTGGTTAAGAAAGATAACTATTTCAAGTGCAAAATCCTTGAAGCCATAACCATTAGGAACCATTCTTCTAAGCTCAATCAAAATGAAGGCTAACACATTAACCATTCTTGGCAACCCCTTTTGAACTCCCTTTCTCGTGATGGTCGTCACAACGATTTTTTGTGTCTTCCTCATTTTTTTGTCTTCCATTTCTCCCTTTCTCCTCTCTCCCTCATGTGATTTTTTATCCAGTGTTCTCCATCCCATTTTATTCTCCTCCATCCTTGCTTTGCCCCATTTGTGTTCTCCTATTTTTTTTTTTTCATGTTTCTTTTATCTCCCAATTCTTATTTCACCATCCCTTGGTCTCATTCAATTCCTTTTACATTTATTTTATTGTTTGGTTTAACTATTCCATTTAGTATTTTTATAAATTTTTTATTAGTGATGTATCATTTATTTCATTTGTTGAGATGTTCTTAATCTTGATTTTCATTCTTTGATTCTCTTACTTGCTTATTTATTTCTCAATATTTTATTTGTTTGTATTTTTATTTTTATCTTTAATTTTCCTATTTGATTTTCCATTTTAATTATTTTCCTATTGCAAACCAAAACCTTATGCAAACTTAAACCTTTAATCTCATATCTAAAAATAAAGCATGAAAGCACCGATCCACAAAATACATGAACATATAACACAAATATTTTTTGC
Source organism: Chamaecyparis obtusa (assembly GCA_027943335.1). Lineage (NCBI taxonomy): Eukaryota > Viridiplantae > Streptophyta > Pinopsida > Cupressales > Cupressaceae > Chamaecyparis > Chamaecyparis obtusa. Next base: position 866,570 of record BSBK01001217.1, read on the forward strand.
GTGGAAAACATGTTAGGGGAAAAACCATGATGGGGATTAAACCCACAAAATGATGTAATCTGTCAAAAGCAGTTTACCCTGTTAGGAGTATTACAAAGGGGAATGCACATGCATTCAGGCACACTACCTAGAGCTCACTACTCAAATACAACTGAGGGAAACGACCAAGGAAATTACAACAAGGGCTACAACTCTGAATGGATTGCAATCCACTGTGAAAAACAATCCATTGATTTATGAACTGACTAATAGCATCTCTAATATGCCAATACAACTTTGATGGAGTACGAAAAATCTCTACCTCAATTATAGATTTCACTCATACCTCTTCACATAGCCATCAATACATCATACACATACTCTCTCATACCTTCACTTTCAAATGATTACATCTTTTTATACATTTCATCAACCTTGTAAAGATAAATAAGGTTGACTTAACCTAAACACCCAATTACAAAATATTTCATAATTACAATGCGATCCATTGATTTTCGAAAAAGATATGGCAATGATCCTTAAGAACATCCTTGGACACATAACAGCTCCATAAATCATGCCACGATCCTTTGCAACATGTTACACCAACCATGTTGACCAAGAACAATAAGAACACTAGCACGCCACAAGAAAATTATTCAAATTGATTGCACCAATGAATGTGATCCAGCAACATGGATGGAAGACGATTATAAGACATCAACAAGAAACATTGAATAGCTTAGAAACACTAGCAACACCTCTATCTTAGAATTCATCATCATCTTTGCACTATATACTAGGAACAATAAACAGTAAACACTGTCACTCCAGAAACATAGCTTGCAATCCTCAAACCAACAATCCAATCATGTCAAGAACACAATGCAAGTCCTAAACATGTCATATCCTTCACATCTCACAAATCTGTCACACCAATCCATATTGATCCCAATATTGTCACACTGTCTTTTCCTCAACACTTCTTGAACATTAAAATACCAATTTCTGATGAATCAACCATAACTTACTCAAATCTCACCACAAATGTCTATAACTTGACATAGATCAAGTACAAACACACCTCAACACTTTTGTAGCTTCACATCATTAGATCTTCAATGTAGTATGCATACTAATCAAATCATTCCACTGAACATTCCTACAACATCTCTGCAATACTATCACAACAAATAAATATGTTGACATCAATGACAACATATCTCTCAAATATGTGATAGTAATCTCAGAAGCACATATTTTCACAATATCTCATCAATCTCCCCCTTTGGCATTGATGGAAACATATGATGTGAAAAACCAAATCAATGCACAAAGAAACCATACTACCAACAATATCCACAATATATCTCTCCCCAAATCTTCCACGACAGAAAATAATCTCTCTCTCTCTCACTTACTCACACACACACACACAGTTTTTCACATGGCTATCTCTCCCTCTTTGACATCAATGGAAAAGGCACATATATGCACTAAGTCAAAGAAGCCAAAAACAACTGAATATCTCTTCCAAAACTAAAAAAACATACCTCATAAGACTAACTATTGTGGGGGCCCTTAGTAGCAGCAGCTACCAAAACCATCAATCCAGATGAAAAAGTAGTCTTTGTAATAGCACTAGATTGATGCATCTCAATGCATCTCTAGCTCTAATCAAGAGGGGAAATTACCCCAAGATTACCTCAAAGATACTCAAAAGTATCCTTTGGCAAGGGCTTTGTGAAGATACCTACAATTTTCTCTTTAGTAGATACATATTTCATGTTGACTTCCTTTTCACTAACTTTATCCTTCAAAAAATGATACTTAATGGATGTATGCTTTGTTTTCGAATGTAACACATGAATCTTTGAGATATTGATTGCACTTGAGTTATCACAATAAATAGAAATAGGTTCATTGATACTTACTTTGAGATCTTTCAACACTAGTTTCTCCCATACCACTTGTGTGCAATTAATAATAGCGACAACATATTCAACTTCAGCGGTAGATTGAGAAACACAATTTTTATTTTTACTTGCCCATGCAATAACCTCTTCCCCAATAAGAATTCACCACCGCTTGTACTCTTTCTATCATCCACACTACCTGCCCAATCAACATTGGTGAAGGCACTCAATGTAAAATCATCATTTCTAGGATACCATAGACCATAGTCAACTGTCCCTTTTAATTATTTGAAGATTATTTTCACTCCAACAACATGAGATTCCTCGGCTCTGATTGAAATCTAGCAACTATGCAAACTACATTCATAATTTATCAAGCCTAGTTTGTGTCAAGTATAACAATCCATCGATCATTGATTTGTATCTAGTTTGATTTTTACTAGGTGAATCATCAATTTTAGTCAATTTGCAACTAATCACCCTAGGAGTGCCAACAAGTTTGTAGTCATCCATTCCAAATTTCAACAATTCTTTCACATACTTAGACTGAGACATGAAAATAACAATCGTCTAGCTAATATCAACTACCTAAAGGGTAGACACCTTTTTAAAAAAGGTATTCCTATCTTTAGAGACTTATGTGACCCACTGAAGTTTAATTGAAAATCATGGAACCAAGTTAAAGACCAGTTCCGAGTTTCCTTGGCCTACAAGAGCTCAATCTAAAGAATCCAACAACTTGTTAGACCAAGTTGTTTTGTTTATTGTCTACACCATGTCATGATAACTTTCTTAAGGATTGGAAATGTTCAAGCAATCAAAATTTTCAAAGCTTCCCCCTTAGATATGTGTACAAAAAACTCCTTCCTTCAATGCCCTTAGCCCACCAATTCAATCTCAAGTGGCATTACAAGCTCAATAGACCAAAATGGAACAAGTTAAGCTCCCTCATCTAGAAGCCTAAAGTTGATGCTTAAGCCCAGCTAGTCGCATGGAAAATTCTCCACGTAAAAATCCCTAATGGTGATAGGCTTTCATTTATCACCCCCACTCCATCAATGCCCCTTTTACTCTAAAAAAGAGACTATTGAGCATACCTTTTGGTTTTGCTTCCATGTTCAACATCTCTGGAGTTGGGTCTTCTCTGCTTTTCCTACATTATTTCCCTGGTCTTGGTCTTCGAAAAATGCCTTACCTGGTCTCTCTTTAGCACACAATATCATTACTCAATCTTTTAGACACATAATTCTAAAGCACATTTGGATTTCAGATGCATCACTATCTTTTCATCATCTATGGGCTTAGAAAGATTCTTGAAGATCCGCAATCTCAATTTGATGCTTTTGAGGATTTGTATGAAGTACAAGTTACTCATTCTCTCAGCAAGAATTTTTGGATTAGTGATCTTCCTCAAGTTTTCTAATACAAAGTTAAAATAGCAGCCTTCACTAATGCATTATACCAACCTTGGCAAGTGCCAAATGAACCATCAAAGTGTATTGAATTTTTAATTTAGATACATTCTTGCAACATTTTTAATACTTTTTTTTGGCATTATTAAAGATTTGAACTCATTATTTTGCCATTAAACCAAATGCCACATGACCTAATTTCATATTTATAATACACCATATCCAACAAATATATATATATATATATATCTAATTTTCATTATGAATATCTTAATATTCAAAAAGCATACCGTAGTATCAAATTTCAACATTCTTTGAAATTTGCAAAGACCACCATTGTAAGTTCAAGATTCCCAGCAATGGATTTGCCGTAGGTACCTCACTTCTCTCCTAAAGTAAAGAGTACAATCTATCCTTGGGTTGCCCCTTCCTTGCACTTCCTCGTGATGGAGTACGAGATCGTCGATATAAACGAACAACGGTACACATTTTCCCCGCCCCTTCTTCCTACAGATTCCGTTTTGGAACTATTTAGAGCGGCTCAAATGGCAAGTTCAGCGATTCATTCCTAAGAGCTTGGAATGAATCTGCTCCACTATGTCAGTTACGAGGGCCACCATTTTCAAGTACCCTTCTCTGCCGTACAAATTCTGATCTCCGAAAAAAACAATCCCTGGAAGCTGGCCCCTCCCCTTTACCTGAATATTTTATAACTTCTAAACATTTGGATTGATTTATATTTACACCTGATTAAAATAGATTGACAAAGGAAAAATTGTCCGCCATTGTTTCCAGAATAAATAAGGTGACAGAGAAGACTTCAAAAAACGAGAACATGGCCGTATATATTGCCAGAATTTTTACGGCACAAATACCGTAATCTGACAATTAAGTATAATCAAAACATAAATTCCACGAAGTATATGGAGTTTAGAGATTACAGGCCAACAAAATAACATTAATGAAGAGACAAGTTCCAGTAATGAAGATCTTTAGTTTGTTGAAGGCTTGAATGACATTAAAAGACGGTTCATTTACACACTGTAATTGAAACCCTAGAATTGAGAAAATGGTGATCTTTCCTAACCCTAAAGATCACATTTTTTAGGATCGTTATGGCGTGAGAATCACATCCTTCTTCGCCATTCATTGTTACAAATATACAACGATTCAGTATTTGAAAAGAAGAGAAAGTTAAAAAAAACAGCACATAAAATGCAAGCGGCTCGCTCTGGTTTATCATCATCATCCATGTCGAACCTGAGAAGAAAGGTCATTAGAAGCGGCGTCCTTCACCTGCCAAATGTCGTCCTCCCATAATAAGCTCCCTGAGACCTCCGTATAGTCATTTAAAGGGCCATAATTAGTCGTAGAATAAACGGCCATTAAATCTTCGTCGCAGAAATCGAAGTAATTCATGTGAAGCTCATCTGCGGCGTCCAAAACGAGATTACAGTTGAACTCATTTTCCACATCGCCATTAGAAGAGGACGAAGAATCCTTTAAGCTCGCTTCTTCTTCCGCCGAATTCTTCACGACTCGCTCCTCCTCCGTATACTCATCCATTTTCTCGATTCTGTCGAGCAGAGCCATGAGATCTGCGTCCTGCGCAGGCCCGCTGTAAATCCTCTTGGCCTCTGGTACGACATCAATTTCACCATTTTTACAACCGATTTCATCCTCTTCTTTTCCTTCAACTTCTTCTTCCACTTCTCTTGCTCTCTTGCCGAGAGGGCTGGAACTGGAAGCGTACAAATTCTCCTCCGCCATTGAAATGGAAACAAAGAGGTGGGGGCACTGTAGATATATACACACACAAACAGAATCGAGGTGGGGGATATATATACACAAAGTATACAACAACGAGGATGGATGATGTAAGTGCATATCTTCTGGTATTTTTATAGTTGGGGGGAGAAATGCTCATAAAGCGCGCATGCAGAAGATGTTTCGGAAGGTGACACGTGGCAGATGTCCCCGTCAACGAACTCTATCGGGTGCATAGGAAAGGTGGGGCCCGCACCTCCACTCGAAATACGTGTTAAAACTGTTTTAATTGGCTGTCAAAAAGTCCCTGCTCGGCACCTCTGGTGGGGTCCACCGGATTAGATGTTGTACGACCGGCAATACTGAACAGCTAAGCTGCCTTTATCGGCACGTCAAGCTATTATTAATATTAATATTATGGCCTTTTTCCGCTCTGTCAGGGGAAACAAAATATCCGTTTCCTCGGTAGGTGAGCCCGTCAGATGACGGGACGCGCTTTTCAAATCATTAAAGATTTTTACTCGCTAAGTCGTCGGTAATGTATTTGGGCATACATAGGAATCCTATAAAAAAATATAGTAAATTTTTTTCGTACAATGATTAATGATGGAGAAGTAGACTAATTTTTAAGTTTATTTTAAAATAAATATATATATGTGTACGGTTTAATTTTAATATTTAAAAAATATATTTATTTTTTTATTTTGATTAGGCTGTGGAAATTTTATATCTTTTAATGTAAAATATGATTAATCTTGTTTTTAAAATAAAATAATTAATAATACAAAACTTTAATGTATTCGTACTAATATAAAATTGAAATTTCTACATATTATTTAAGATTTATCAACTCCTTGAACTTTTCACAACCATTGATGTTAAACTAGTATTGATGTTTCCAAAATTCTATACACAATATTAAAAATGATGACATTAAAATAAATTTACTTTTTATAATATTAAAGGTGAGTTGACTTGAAAAATATTATTTATAATTATTTTATAAATATTTATTTGTTCTAAAATATTTTGAATCAATTTACAACTAATTTTATTTATAAATCATTTTTTTTTTTAAAGTAATATTTATAAAATTTTGTTATTTAAAAAATTAAATTTAAATGAATTATATATGAGTCAAAATTCTTTTTATTTGATTTTTTGTAATCAATTTTTTCATCAATATTCTAGAAAAGAGAAAATGGAGCATGATTGATGAAAAATGGATCACACATTCTTAAACTCTCACATCCTCATGATAGATCATGGACTTAGAAACTTAGTGCATTTAAATTAATTTTTTTATTTAAAATATATTTTAAAAAATAGCATAAATATTTCAAAATATGAAAAAGGATTCAATAGTTTCCCATATTTCAATATGCTCACCTCTTGTCAACCTAACTTCCCATTGTTTGCTAGGTTTTATGCTCCTTTTGCTTTCTTGCATCCTAATGATGATCATGTAGTGTGCTCTGAAAAGTTGATGACAAAAAAATCCAGACAATGGAATCCATAAACTATATAGCATTTGTATGGATTGTAGAAATCTAATAGATTTAATTATGTCTCGTCAAAGAATAGGATATTAGGTGTCGCTTGTGAATGCTCACTTTTTTATCTTTACACACATAATGAATCCTCGTGTTTGTTGTAATTATTAAAAATTGAAACAATAAATTTAAGTTTTTTAATCACGTTTAAAAAAATTGAAAAAAAAATTCAAAAAAAATCAGAATATGTTTCAAACAACATCATAATCATAACATTTATCTTTACCAAACAAAAAACTGTCTAAATCTCATATACCATTTAAAAACTCAAGATCTACAAAATAAAACAATATCCAAAATATTCTATTTTACCAACCCAAAAAATTATCCAAATCCAATTCTCTTTCCCTAACATAAAAATAAAATTTCCCACAAAATCTTAATTTCTTTATAAGACATCTATCGATTCCAAACAAATAACTCCTATAGTGAAGTATATTGAATATGTAGAAAAGTTTTGTTTGAACATCATGTTGTAAGCAGATGACGCTAAATTCAAATATATATAAATGTTCATTTACGAGATAGAGTTGGAAGAGTTGAAAATAATAAATGCGTCTCATGGTTGACTAAATGGTGTTGAGGGCCACTTGTATGGCGGCAACCGACAGAAAATCATGTAAAAACGTGCCGAACTACCCGTCAAATTTAAACTCTTGAAGTTGCGGAGCGTATGGGGTTGAGGCCGACCGTACCGAACCAGCGTTCTTTACGTGGCAGAAACTCTCGGATGTTCACGGAAAGCGCATGACGCAACAAACCTAACTCCAACTCTTAACCCCAACCCTTAACTCTAGTTAACCACCCTCAGTTTATATTCTCTGCCACACCCAAACGGTGGAAGGTGGTGGGACCCGCAGCAAGTAACGTGTTCCGAAGGGGCACCTCCAACGTCCAACCTAACGGAACGGAACTGATAGTCATCCAACGCCGTCAATTCCAGGAACGGTGACAAGCGAGCGGTGAACGGTTGACGGCAACGGCGATGTGTCTCCAGTCGCAGGCAGTTGGATGTGGATTGACGGTGACAGCACATTTATCGCTTGTCGTGCTTCCACACACCACATGTTTCGGGATTTTCTTGGGGTGGGCCCACCTTCAATTATTTTGGGATATGCGCACTCGTACGATTTCTGCGTATCATTTTTATCGCTTCTTATTCGCACTCGTACACCTCATCGCGCAGATTCTGTATTTTAGTTGGTGCTCTTTATTGCTTCATTTTCTCTCACCTTTGCCGTGAGGCCTGGACCTATCGTGACACCCAATCACACCTTACCTTAACCTACTAACCCCTAATTTTCCCCTTAACTTGGGAGAAGAGTACCACTAACACTTATCTGAAGTTTAAGTTTACAATGTCAATCTTAAGTTCTTCAAATGTACATCAGATTTTGACTAATGTTGTTGTTGTTTAGGATTTTAATGATTTTGTTTGGTTATTTTTGTATGTTATTTAGCTATTTATAGCTTTTGTTTTAAGATTTTGATAGTAAAAACGAATGTTGTGGGGTTTGTATGCAATTTCGTTGTTTATAGCTATTGTTTCGACTTCTAGCTACTGTTTCTGACTTCTAGGTAGTAAAAACGAATGTTGTGGGTTATGTTATGCATGCAAGGGTCAAAAAATGGTCATTTCAAAGTGTCATTTGAAACATGTTCCCTATTGTCTCATGCCTCATTTGCTTTGAAAACAAGAACAAATGCACAACTAATATAGTGCGCATATGCACAAATATCTTAATAATCATGTGCTATTGAATAGTACCACTACTACTTACCTCAAGTTTAAGTTTACTAATGGTGCATCTTTAGTTCTTAAGATGTACAATAGATTTTGACTAATGTTGTTGTTGTTTTGGTATAAACACTATATTGGATTTTAGTGTTTTTGTTTGGCTATTTTTGTGTGATTTAGTTATTTATAGTTTTTGTTATAGATTTAGATAGTAAAGATGAATGTTGTGGCGTTTGTATACAATTTTGTTGTTTATAGTCATTGTTCCCGCTAATTCATTTCAAAGTGCCATTTGAAACATGTTCCCTATTGTCTCGTTACTCATTTGCTTTGAAAACAAAAACAAATGCACAACTAATCTAGTACTTATGCGCAAATGTCTCAATAATCATGTGCTATTAAGTTGTATAGTTGATCTTAAGTTCTTAAACATTACATTGAATTTTCACATTTTTTTTGTTGTAACTTAACTACCTAAAGCTATTGTTTTGCTTCTAGATAGTAATGACGAATGTTAAAGGATCTATTACACACGCAAGGGTCAAAAAAATGGTCATTTCAAAGATCTAAAACATAGTCTCATTACTCATTTGTTTTGAAAACAAAAAAAATATTGCACAATTGCTCCAATAAGTATGCGAGATGTCCCAATAATCATGTGCTATTGAGTTGTTCATGATTAATCTAAATTCTTAAACAATACACTCGACATCAACAAAAAGACTCTTGTTAGACTTTTGAGTAGTAAAGATGAATGCTATAATAGTTGTTTACTTTAATAATCAAAAAAGTTGTACAATTGATATACAAATGCTTTAATAACCACATACTATTAGTACCAATGAAATTGAAGATTGATTTTTTTAAAATAAAAATAATTAATTATTGATCTATTAGATAATTTTTTTAATGAACAAACTAATAAATTATAATTTAGGTGATAACTTACTACTCTACCCTAACCATTATTTTTCTTATTGCTTTGAATTATAACAACAAATTGCATTATCAATATTAGGTCAATGTTGGTTAGACGAGCACGAGAGTTTAACTTGCAAATGGATTTTGCCACACGCCTGAGTTGGTGACTGACTGGTTTCCTCCATCCATTTAGCTGAGCCCTCGTGCTAACATAAAACAATCACCTTATCCATGCCAACTTTTTCAATCACCAACAAGTCAAATCATACTTAAAAACAAGCGACATCGTGAATTAGAACAAGAAGAATAAGAGGGTTTCTTAATTAAGCAAACTCTACAAATTTCTCAAAGGCTTTTAATGCACCTAACATTGAAGTAGGTGCAGAGGATTTGAATACGAGTTCACAAGTTATAAATATACATATAACGCACGCATTTGCGTTGCTTCAACGATTTACAATTTAGGGTTGGGGAGTGCGTAAAGAATGTCGGTGTTTAGGGTTTAAATGAATGATTAATTAGGTGAGAGGTTTTCGTAACGTATCAAGGCCACAAGTTAGTAGCGAGTGACTTGCACGAATTCACAGATTTGTGATAATAAAAAGAATGCCCCTGCGACCACCCAACTCCCAACCCAAATAAAAATTGTCCACACCTACTATTTATTTATTAGTAGTGAATAGTTATGGGTTTAAGTTTTGGTTTAAGGGTCTTTGTTTGTTTGGTAAAGTTGAATGGTTCTAAAGGAGTCTATTAGAAATCAACTCTTATTCATAAGGTTAGTATCAAGTCCATACACCATTAGTAAAAAAAGTACCTCTCAATTGAATTAAATTGACTTCGGTTGGTATTAGATAGCTATTTTGTTTTTGACAATATAAAGTCCTCTATCAATAGATAGGGGAAGTGTACCAATAGTTGTTGTAGCTAACTTCGTGCATTTGCCTAAACTATACATTAGATTTTGACAGTTTGTTTTGGTTGTCTTTGTATGCGAGTTGGCAACTTAAAACATATTTTTTGGCTTTTGAGTATTAATGGAGCTCCTTGTAGAGATTGTTAAGCGTTAAAGGGTCAAACAGTGGTCATTTCAAAGTGTCGTCTGAAGCACGATCCCTTTTGCAACATAAACCATTTGCTTAGAAAGCTAAAAAGTTTACAGAATTGATCCAATACTTTTACACAAATGCCCTAATACCCATGCAACTTTTGCACAAATGCCCCAATAATGGTGCACTATTGATATTGTTGAACGTAGCGTTGACATGATGCAATGGCATGGATAAGAAAAATCAAATCCCTCTCTTGAAAGAGCAATGAGATTCGCTCCCAAGGTTTTGTATGATTGGGTCACAATTGTGTTGGGCATATCAGTAAAGATTAATGTGTAGGTACACAATGTGGACCTTTGCTGGTTCGTTGAGCTAGAATCTAGAAATAATATAATTCACTTTTTCTTTTGGATTTTCTGAGTATTTGGAATATGAAACTTTGCAAATAAAATAAATTTTAACAGACTAGAATTAATACTACCAACTACTTCTAACTTCGTATTTCAACAAAATTGCAAAAGATGTAGGGTAACAAGAGATTTAAAGGAAATAACTAGAATTTAAATCATATGAACATCAACCATGAGTAAAATCAAGCTTGCATAAAGAAGAATAGATCTGATCTTTAAAACTTGAAAATACCATTTTTATTAAAAACTCACAAGTCACACTAGATTCAAATGTAATCATCTAAGGAAATAAAACAAGATTTCTCAGAATTCATCAGAATCACACATCCATACCCATTCGTGCGCACATGTGAGACAAATTAATCCTTTGGAAAATAAATAATTTGATCAACTTCGTTAATCCACCACCACAAGTAAATTACTCACAACTAATACCAATTAAATGGAAGTTAATATGGACAAAGCTACAGCAAAAAGAAAGCCAACACCTTCCTTGAGCGGAGATGAGTATGAAACTCACAATCTTGGTACTGAAGAAGACTAAAGAAAGGTCCTCATTAGTAAAGTAGGTAAAAACCAAGAGAAACAACAAACTATACAACTTCTCAAGGAATATCGGGATGTCATTAGATGGAGTTATGAAGAACTGAAGACCTATGATACCTCAATGATCATGCACAATATCATGTTGAAATTAGATTCTAATCCATTTTGCCAAAGGTAGAGGTCGGTCAATGCATTAATTGATCCCTTGATATAGAAACAAGTTCAAAAGTTGTTTGATGCTAAGATTATCTTTTTGGAGTAAGGCATTCTACATGGGTAGCCAATTTGGTTCTGGTAAGAAAGAAGGATGAAAAAATCAAGCTTTTGTTGATTTCATAAATCTCAATAGAGCATCCCAAAAGAACAATTATCCTCTTCCTTCACTTGATGAGGTTTTACAGGTTGTATATGGTTCGTAGATGATGTCCTTCTTGGATGGGTACTTAAGATATAATCAAGTTATGGTCCAAGAAGAAGATAGGTTCAAGACTTCCTTTACCACAAACTGGGGTACATTTGCGAATTGGTGGATGCCTTTTGGGTTAATTAATACAAGCAACACATTCCAACGTGTGATGAATACTGCTATCAAAGGATTGTTAGGTAAGTGCATCATTATTTATATGGATGATTCAACCGTCTTTTCAAAGAATTGTGCAGATCATGTTGGTGACCTTTGCAAAGTAATGAAGAGATGTACGAGATTTGGGATCTCCCTCAATCCCAAGAAGTGCATATTTGGGGTTACAGAAGGAAAATTATTGGGTCGAGTGATTTCAGTTTCAAGGATAGCAACAGATCCGGTTAGGGTTGAAGCAATCTTGAAATTGTTAGGAATAATAGTCCACAATACAACTGAGAGAGGGGTGAATCAATTGTATGAAAGATTATTAAACTTTAAACGTTAAGTAGCAGCAATATCAGATCCAATGAACACAATGAATGCCAACACAACAACACAATATTTTGGTCTTGGGGAAACCCTGTTAAAGGTAAAAACCTCGGTGGGAATTAGCACCCACAAATGATGTACTAAGAGTATAGGTATCCTTGTTAGAAGATATAGCCCTATTAGGAGCTTATTGAAACATTACAGTACATAGTCCTTGTTAGAGAACAGACCCTATTAGGAGTCAAGAAGAAAAGGGAGGGCTCACTGCCCAAGGCTCACTATCCAAAGAAGGTTAAGTCCACCTTCAGAACTCACTATTCGCAACACGAGTGTATATGAAGAAATACGCAGTCTTTTTGAATTGTTCGGTAGCAACTGTCTTTGCTTGATCAGTTCCAATGAAGTCCACCAACAAACCTCTGCACTACATACAACAAACACAAGCTCATAGCTTTCACAACCTCTCTATATCATCTTCTTCTCATCCATATCTTTTCCAAAGAAAAGACCTTTCATTTATACCTTATTACAATTCTCATGAATAGGTCGGCCCATAAGGCTTTCCTAATTGCAAACAATTACATAAACCCTTGCTAAGATACACACGGTATCTAGAACAAATATACAATGATTACATTACAACAATTAAGGACTGACATCTTTAATTCAAGTTCGCCATTCATCATACACGCTACATCTCTGTAGTCGGCTTCCAAATAGATCACCTTTCAGAACACACACCATAGCTGACATCATCCTGCCTTCCGCACCTTGCGCTATTCATAGAACATTCTTCAATACTCTGTCTTTCATCTCTGAAGTTTGCATGCACTAATTCCATATCTCCTGTAAGCCATACACAAAACATAGAGACTAACTCTGTCATTTCTCACTGTCACAGTCAGTGACCAGTCTTCACTAAAACATCTATAACTCATCCAATATAAAACATTACATGATGTGATCTTGGATATAAGATCACAACACCCTCCAGAACTCTCATCTATCTTCGTAGCATCTGAAACATCCGTATAGTGTCTGTACACTATGATAACCAGTCTGATCTCCTCACAGAAACATATGTTGACATCAATGACAAAACACAAATGACAATAGTATGAGTTTCCATTCAGTAACATAGTGATTAAAAATATCAAATGTCTCAATCACCTCCCCATGCATTAGCAATATCCAATAATCTCCCTTTGGCATTGATGTCAACATATGGGAAAATTCATCATCCCAAAGCTATATCAATCCAAAGTTCTGCAACCAAACAATCTCCCCATATAGTAGGGATTTTCTCATAGCAACACTCCCCCTTTGACAACAATGGAAAAGGGTGCCATGAGTCATCAACTACTTTCCAACATCTTTCTTCCACGATCACTCCCCCTAAGGAGTAGATCCCTACATCCAATCCAGATTATGATAAGGCTTTGAAAACCTCTGGACTAATGCATCTCTGCATCATTTAATTCTGACTAGGAGGGGCCTGAACCCCCAGCATACCTCTGAGATATTCAAAGGTATCTTTTGGCAGTGGCTTTGTGAAGATGTCTGCAATCTGCTCTTTTGTACGAATATATTCTAGTTGTATTTCCTTTTCTACCACATTGTCTCTCAAGAAGTGATACTTGATAGAAATATGTTTAGTTTTAGAGTGCATCACCAGATTCTTTGACATATTCACTATATTGGTGTTATCAAAATGGATAACCACATGCCCATCAAAAGTTATTCCAATGTTTGTCAGCATTTGTTTTATCCAAACAATCTGAGTGCAATTTACGGCAGCAACAACATACTCTGATTTAGCAGTAGATTGTGCTATACAATCTTGTTTCTTACTTAGCCAAGAAACCAACTTTTTCCCAAGGAAAAATGCACCACCACTAGTACTTTTTCTGTCATCAATATTTCCTGCCCAATCATCATCAATATAAGCACGAAGTTCAAAGCTATCATTTTTGTCATACCATAAGCCATAGTCTATGGTTCCTTTCAGATATCACAATATCCGTTTTATAGTAGCTAGGTGTGTTTCTTTGGGTTCTACCTGATTTCTAACCACAATTCCAACAACATTAGCAATATCTAGTCTGGTGTGGGTCATATACTGTAATCCTCCAACCATTGATCTGTATAAGGTCTGAAAAACATTCTTTGATTCATCATCAATTGTTAGCTTATTACTAGTCACCATAGGTGTTCCTACTGGTTTACAGTCTTCCATTCCAAACTTCTTCAACATTTCTTTGAGATACTTGGTCTGAGAAATAAAGATACCATTCTCATTCTGAGTTATTTGCAATCCAAGAAAGAATTTTATTTCGCCTATCATGGACATCTCAAATTCACTTTCCATTTCCTTAGCAAATTTCTTACATAGATCATCATTACCTCCAAAGATAATATCATCCACAAAGACTTCTATTATCAAGATTCCATCTTCACTAGTTCTTAAATACAAATTATTGTCTGCATTACCTTTTCTGAATCCAAGCCGAAGTAGGTCCTTGTCTAACCTTGCATACCAAGTCCTAGGAGCTTGCTTCAGCCCATACAGATCTTTCTTCAATTTGCACACCATGTCTCTATCTTTGCATAGAGGAAATCCATCAGGTTGTTCTATATATACTTCTTCTTCAAGATCCCCATATAGAAATGCATATTTCACATCCATCTGATACACCTTGAAGTTCTTATGTGCAGCATAAGCCAAGAACAATCTTACTGCCTCTATTCTAGCAATAGGAGAAAATGTTTCTTCAAATTCTATGCCTTCTTGCTGTGAGTATCCTTTACATACTAATCTTTCTTTGTTTCTTACAACAGTTCCTTCTTCATTCATTTTGTTTCTAAAAACCTATTTTGTTCCTATTACATTTTTGTTTGTAGGCCTAGGAACCAATTCCCAAGTGTCATTATTCTTTATTTGGTTTAACTCTTCCTTCATAGCATTTAACCAAGATTCATCTCTACATGCTTCATCTGTAGTCTTTGGTTAAACTTGAGAAATCAAACATATTTCTTCTCTAACCTTTGATCTAGTTAGTACTCCTTGATTAATATTGCCAATAATTTGATTTTCGGGATGATTATTCTTTACATACCTCGGCATTTTAGGAGTCTCAGCAGCCTCACTTGTGCCAACATCACAAGCCTCTTTTTCACTTTCTGCCTCAACAAGTTCTTCTCCTTCTGCAAGAGTAGTTTCTTTTATCTCTGAAATCTAATTATTGTCATACATTCTTTCTTGTATCTGAAACTTTTCATCTATTCTTACATTGTTACTTTCAATCATCTTCCTCAATCTTAGATTGAAACATTTGTAAGTCTTTCTCTTAACAGAGTAACCAAGAAAAATTCCTTCATCACTTCTAGCATCAAACTTCCCTATCTCATCATCTCTCTTGATATAACACTTACTACCAAATATTCTGAAATATTTTACAGGAGTATGATCAAACCATAATTCATAAAGAGTCTTACTTGTACCTTCTCTGATTTGAATTATGTTCACTGTATACACTATTGTTCCAATAGCCTATCTCCAATGTACATGAGATACATTTCCTTCAAGCAACATTGTCCTAGCAGCATCAAGTATAGTCATGTTCCTTCACTCTGCTATCTCATTTTGTTGTGGAGTCCTAGGAGCAGATGTTTGTCTCTTTATTCCCTGTTCTTCAAAGTATGAATTGAATAAGTCTGAAGTAAACTCTCCACCTTTGTCTGACCTTAAACACTTAATCTTTAAACCCAATTCATTTTCTACTTTTTCTTTGAACAACTTGAATTTATCAAATGCATCTGATTTTTCTTTCAAATAAGTGACCCATATCATTCTAGAAAAATCATCAACAAAGAGTATGAAATACCTTTCACCATAGTATGATTTTGTCCTTGTAGGTCCACATAGCTCTGTGTGTACTAGCTCCAACTTCTCTTTTGATGTATATGCTTTGTTTTTGTAACTGCTTCTTGTATACACCTAAAAATGGTCATCTAGACTATTAGCCCCTTTTGCTAAATCATAAATTGCTTATTCTTGATCAAATCCTAGTTCTGTCATTTATTCGATTATTTTCTATGGGCTAACCATTTTATCCTAAGTTTTTATTTATTTAAAAAAAATATTTCCTCCCCTTTTATTAAATAAAAAGCCCCCACTTTTCCTCTTATCCTAAGTTGCACAAATAAAGCATTATTCTTATTCTATAAAAAGGGAAAAAGCACTTTTTGTCTCATATGGACACAAAAGTCAACTCTTATTTTCTCATTGG
The DNA here is from genome assembly GCA_027943335.1 of Chamaecyparis obtusa. Taxonomy (NCBI): domain Eukaryota; kingdom Viridiplantae; phylum Streptophyta; class Pinopsida; order Cupressales; family Cupressaceae; genus Chamaecyparis; species Chamaecyparis obtusa. The sequence goes on from BSBK01001217.1 coordinate 883,045, forward strand.
AGGATATTTGTGCACATGGATTGCTCCTCTTTCAAGCTCCACCGTTGATTAAATCTTTTGCCTCTTAATCTCCATGGTCCATTCCTTCTCATTTCCTATAAAAGGAGAGCTCTCTTCTTCATTCGAGATCTATCTCTTTTTATGCTAATGTTATGCTGCAGGTTTTCTAGGTCACTTTGGAGTTTTGGAGATTTGAAGCATTCTTGACTTTTGCATCTACATGTTATCATAGTTTCATTTCTTGCATTGTCATGGCATTCATAGCTTCATACTTAGCTTAGTTTCCTTTATGCTTTAGATTAATTCATCTAGCTTAACTAGGAGGCTTTGTAATACTTGCATCTTTCATTTTCATAGCTTAGCTTGCATACTCATCTTAATCTAGCTTGCATTGCATTCTCATTTAGATTTCTTGTGGATATTGGCATTCTTGCCCTTGTCTTCATTGAATCTCCCATTGCATGGTTTACTAGCAAGGTTATAGGCTAAATAGCTCTCACTGAGAGTATTCTTAAAAACCCTTGCACTCCATGCCTAGGGAGCTATGGATCGATTTGTGAGGGCTCCCTCTTGAGTTTCCTTGCATGTAATGATTCATAGAAGTGTGACACAATTATAGCACACACTTCTAATCTATTTTCCCATGACACACTCTCTGCAAATAGTGTTAGATGGTTTCACAATCTTCAGCAGATCTCTCACTACATTAGTCATACTTCCCTTTACAATGTTATCAAAATTAACATGACAAAATCTCCTATTCCATAACCAATTGTCATAAACCTTCGCAATAAAGCAAGAGGCTCCAGATGTATTTAATTCAAATACATTACCTCTAGACTTAGTACCGATTGCAATCATCTTACCTACCTTACTTCTGATAAAACATTTTCCATTGACAAAACTTAATTGAAACTTTTATCCATTAACTGTCCAACACTCAACAAGTTATGTTTTAATCCTTCAACAAGCAATACATTATCTGTATTAGTCTTTCCATCTAGAGTAATAGATCCTACTCCTATGATAGATTTAGGAAGATTGTCCCCAAACCTCACAACACCACCATCATACTTTACTAATTTAACAAACTTGTTCTTATCTCTAGTCATATGATGAGAACAACCACTGTCTATTATCCATTCAGTTTTCTTGTCAATATGAGATACTAAAGCTTTTTCCTCATGCACTGGCACATCTCTAATAGCAACAAATATGATCTCTTCATAATGTAAATCATCATCATCAGAGATGCCTTCACTAGCATAATAACATTCTTTGTCCCTTTTAATCTTGTCAAAATTAGGTTTGTACTTAGGAACTCTTGTAGGACATCTAGATACAAAATGACCTACCTTATTGCATGAAAAAAATTTCAAGGGTAACTTGCCTTCAAACTTGCCCTTACCTCTTTTCTCTCTTCTAGAAATCAATGTAACAAGTTCATCCATCTTTCTTTCTTCTGCCATTATATGTTCCCATTCCTCAGCATACTCACCTAGCTCTTCTTTTAGGTCTTCTTTGTTGGTGCTCGAAAGTGCAGACAATTTCTTGTGTGCAGATGCCTTAAATGCAGATTCAACTTTAGGTACAGTCTCTCCTAATTTTACAGCTTCAAAGGTAGTTAGCTTTGCAATCAACATCTCTCTGTTAAAGTTCGGAGTCACAGGTATAGTTTCTTGAATAGACATAGTCTTGAATTTGTAAGTAGGTGTCAAAGATCTAAGGATCTTGGCAATAACTTTATCTTCATCACAAGTGCCTCCATAGTTTTTTATTCCAACTACAGCTTCTGTAACCCTTTGAACATAAGCCCTAATGATTTCATCCTCATTCATTTGTAGCTTCTCCATCTTTGTCTTCCAGTTTTGTAACTTCGCTTGTTTGGTATACTTGTCTCTCTCATATAGTGCTTCTAATCTTTCCCAAATTAGGTATGTTGAATCCAAGTCTTTAACTTCACTAAACTCTCCTTCAGAAAGTGCGTTGAGCAGTGCTTCTCTTGCAATCATGTTAAGTGAAAATATCTTCTTTTCATCCTCGGTAGTTGTTGTCAATTCATCTTCGGTCTTTATAGCCACCTTGTTCCTTGTAATCAACCAATAGTCAATCCCCAAACAAAATAGGTGAGTTTGCATTTTGTTCTTCCAACTATCAAAGTTTTCAGGATCAAATTTTGAACTATCCTTCCTATAGAATTCCATCTCCAGAATCACCTCAAGTTGTTAAGCTTTCTCTCTAAGGACCACTTTCTCTGATACCAATTGTTAGGAATAACAGTTCACAATACAACTGAGAGGGGGGGTGAATCAGTTGTATGACAGATTATTAAACTTTAAGTAGCATCAATATCAGATCCAATGAAAACAATGAATGCCAACACAATAACACAATATTTTGGTCTCAGGGAAACCCTGTTAAAGGTAAAAACCATGGTGGGAATTAGCACCCACAAATGATGTATTGAGAGTATAGTCATCCTTGTTAGAAGATATAGCCCTATTAGGAGCTTATTGAAACATTACAGTACATAGTCCTTGTTAGAGGACAAACCTTGTTAGGAGTCAAGAAGAAAAGGGAGGGCTCACTACCCAAGGCTCACTATCCAAAGAAGGTTAAGTCCACCTTCAGAACTCATTGTTTGCAACACAAGTGTATATGAAGAAATACACAGTCTTTTTGAACTGTTCGGTAGCAATTGTCTTTGCTTGATCAGTTCCAATGAAGTCCACTAACAAACCTCTGCTCTACATACAGTAGACACAAGCTCGTAGCTTTCACAACCTCTCTATATCATCTTCTTCTCATCCATATATTTTCCAAAGAAAAGACCTTTCATTTATACCTTATTACAATTCTCATGAATAGGTCGGCCCATAAGGCTTTCCTAATTACAAACAATTACATAAACCCTTGCTAAGATACACACGGTATCTAGAACAAGTATACAATGATTACATTACAATAATTAAGGACCAACATCCTTAATTCAAGTTCACCATTCATCATACACGCTACATCTCTATAGTCGGCTTCCAAATAGATCACCTTTCAGAACACACGCCACAGCTGAAATCATCCTGCCTTTTGTACCTTGCGTAGTTCATAGAACATTCTTCAATACTCTGTCTTTCATCTCTGAAGTTCGCATGCACTGATTCCATATCGTCTGTAAGCTATACACAAAACACAGAGACTAACTCTGTCATTTCTCACTGTCACAATCAGTGACCAGTCTTCACCAAAACATCTGTAGCTCATCCAATATGAAACATTACATGATGCGATCTTTGATATAAGATCACAACACCCTCCAGAACTCTCATCTGTCTTCGCAGCATGTGAAACATCCATACAGTGTTCATACACTGTGATAACCAGTCTGATCTCCTCACAGAAACAATATATGTTGACATTAGTGACAAAACACAAATGACAACAATATGAGTGCCCATTCAGTAACATAGTGATTAAACATATTAAATGTCTCAATCACATCCCCGTGCATTAGCAATATCCAAAAGAAATTAGCTCCTCCAAATAGTAAGAAGGCATTTTAGTCCTTCTTCAGTAAGATCAATTTTGTCAGAAAATTCTTTAGTGATTTGCAAAAATTATATGCCCGCTTAATGATATGTTGAAGAAAGATGTGAAGATCAAATGGATGTCTCAAGTCAAGAAATCTTTCAAAGAGATTAAGACTTCCATCACTAGTGCTCCAGTATTGGCAAGCCCTAACTATACTTGATCCTTTAAGGTATATTATTTCACCTCCAAACATTCTTGTGCCCAGATCCTCACCCAACAGGGAGAAGGTGAAGTTGAAAAGCCTATTGCCTTTATGATCTTTCCTCTAAAAAATGTTGAGATAAGATATCTGAACCTAGATAAGCAATCAATAAGTTTCAACACTATATATTGAGAAGCAAGGTGATAGAAATAGTCCCAAACCCAACAATAAAATTGTTATTAATGTAAAATGAGTTGGGTGAACAAAGAGGTAAATGGGTGGCAATTCTTTAGGAGTTTGACTTGGAAACTCATCCAATAAGGCTAGTACGGGGACAAGGATTGTCGAAAATGATTGTAGAATTAGACGGAGGCCTCATTTGTCAACTCTATATGAATGAAGTGGTAATTACTAACATTTGGTATCAGGATGTGGTCTGTTACTTGTTGTAGAACCGTTGCCCTGCCACTATGAATAGATCTCAGAGATGAGAATTGAAGATTAAGAGAAAATCCTATATGTTAACGAATGTGCAGCTCTACAAATGCAATTACGAAGGCTTATACCTAAGGTGTCTGAACAGGGATGAATCCAAGAAATTCCTAACAAGTTTTTATGATAAATATGGCATAAGACATGTCTCTGCCGAAGCAAATGCCCATCAAATTTTGAGATCGGGATACTATTGGCCGATTTTGTTTAAAGAAACCAATGAGCATGTTCATACATGTCACATTTGTCAGACTAGTGCCACAGGAGAAAGAAATATTTTGATGCCCCTTTAACCAATTTATGAGGTATGTCCTTTTACCCAATGGAGGCTCAATTTTATTAGAATGATTAATCCTCTATCATCTACATGACATAGGTATATATCCTAATGAAGAATAATTATTGTACATGATGGATGGAGGCACAAGCCTGTAAGAAATGTACCACTGAATTTGTCACCAAGCTCCTATAGGAGTTCATTGTTACTAGGTTTGGGACGCCCATTTTTTGGTATGGGATAATGACCCTTCCTTTTATTCTGCTTCTCTTATGTAACAGGGTTTCAAGAATTAAGTACTTCTTAAATTTGCATCTAATTACTAACCACATGGAAATGGGGTAGTTAAATCCACAAATAAAAATTTGATCATTGTTATTAGATATTTTTATGATCATAACCCAAAAGATTGGCATGCCAACCTAAAATATGTGCTATGGATTAATAGAATTAGGATCAAGAATGTGTTAGGAACCTCACCATACCAACTCGTTTATGGGTTGGATCTCATTTTCCTAATGAATCTTAAGATCCCTATCCTTAAATTTATGATGGACACACCAAAGGTGAAGATTTGATCCAATGTAGACTTATGAACCTTTTGGAGTTGGAATAAAAAAGAATTGCCCTCGAACACGTAGTGAAACATCAAGTTATTGTCAAGGGATGGTTTGACAAAAGAGCCACCATAAAAGCTTTTAGGATTTTTGACCTTGTTTTGATTTGGGACAAGGAAAAAGAAAATCCAGGGATTCATACCAAGTTTGAAAGATTGTGGATTGGCCCATATCAAATTGTAAATATTTTAAGAGAAAATATCTTTAGGATTAGTACTCTATGTGGAAAATTTGTCTCGTTGCCTGTCAACAAAATCTAAGCCCTGATTGGTTAATATAGGGTGCCTGGGAAGGTATAGGGAAAGCCAACTTTCCCTAGACCTTTTGAATCACCCCATACCCCATAAATTGGCACTTGTTGAACAAGCTAAATAACTAAGATGGGGGGTGAATCATTTATTTACAAATAATTTCTTAAAATTTTACTGAACTAGTAATGACTTAATCCAATCTGAAATTTATAACAGATATGAATATGATGTAGATGCCTAAAATCGTTCTTTAACATTAATTAAATTTTATTTAATTAGTGTCTTTTTAATAACATTGTAATTAATTACACAATTGATTATTAATGTTGTGTTCCTCCTTTTATTTAATTAAATAAATTCATCTTCCAAAGTATTTAAATTCATTTTAAATACTTTCCAATGAAGTATTAAATTTAATTTAATACACTTCCCCCATAATTTATTTTTAAATAAATTTTATTTATTTATTCCCCTCACATGCCTAAATTCTTCTAAACCTAATTGAGATAAATTTTGGTTAATTTAATCTTAATCCTAACCTATATCCTACCATACACCCATCCCTTTCTATCTAATCAACCTACCCACTAATTAAACAAGGTTAATTAGACCAATTTTCTAATTCCTACAACTATTAGTCCTAATTATTTGCTCACACATGTGAGCAAAATTCTAAAAAATCATTATTTCAAAAAGTTCTAATTTGGTGCAAACAAGGTTTCTTACAACCTTGATGACACATTTTTTACACTTTCTAAAAGTGTTTCATTGGTCTAGGTCTCTTACAAGATCTATGACACATCTTACCTGTGAACTTGGAGTACACATGCATCCATCACATCCCAAGTTACGCACACGTGTGACACAACCTTGGACTTTGTATGGCTTATGTGTCCCTTATGTGTTACCTATGTGGATGCCACATAGATGCCACCTCCTCAAGGTCTCCAAAATTGGTATAAATAGAGCCCTTACCTCAAGCAATTCATCTCCCATTTTTTCATTAAGGTTATTATGCTAGTTTGTTTCTAGAGCATTTAGAGCATTTAGTATTTTGTTACTAACCCTTGCTTGGTAGGAATTAACATTCAATTCTAGTTTCATGATCATTTAGTATAGTTGTTGAATGCATTTACTACTCATTACTTGCATTAGATCATCGTCTACTTCCATTTCCATGCTTGGATTGAGTGCTTGAGAGTAGTTATTCCATAACTATCTCTTGAGTTCTTCAATCTTCATTCTATTTTGCATTTAGTTCTCATCCATCAACCATCTTTAAATACTTGTAGGATAATAATTTTGTTGGGAGAGCACACCCACAACACTCTACATGAGAAAAACTAACAAGTCTTGGGTGCACTTGTTGAGCTCTGAGGTTGTGAGGAGATCTTTGTTGTAGATTTAGCTTAGTTTGCATGCTTTATTTTGTGAATCATTTATATATATGAATATGATTTTGTTTCACTAACTTTGCATGTATGAGCATGATCCCAACAAGTTAGGTTTCCTTGCATACATTTTGGCATGCTCGGTGGGATCCACGTCCCTTTAAAGCTTAAAATTTTAACAAAGTTTTTATAACTTGTGGGTTCGGGCACGCAAAGTCATATGCATTTTATGTATATACACACAAAATAGTGCACTTCTATGAATCATTACATTCAAGAACACTCAAGAATGAGGTCTCAAAAATTGATCCATAGCTCTCTATGTATGGAGTTGCAAGATTGTAAAATTGCTCTCAACTAGAGCTAATAAACTTAATGACCTTGCTAGTCAACCACACAATGAGAGATTCAAATGAAGACAAGGGCAAGAATGCCAATATCCCCAAGAATCACTATGAAATGCAAATGCAAGCTAGATTAAGATGAATATGCAAGCTAGAAATGAGAGATGCAAGCTAAGCTATGGAAATGAAAGTACAAGCTATGCTATGAAAAGGAAAGCACAAGTATTACCAAGCCTTCCTAGTTAAACTAGATGAGTTACTCTAAAGCATGAAAGGAAATCTAAACTATGAAAGCATGAAATATGAAGCTACTATGAAAGAATGGAAACTAAACTATGAAGTAATGAAGAAAGCCAAGATGTGATGCAACAATGATCTCCAAAAAGCTTCAAAGTCTTCAAGAATTCCCGTAGCATAAAGTTAGCATAAAAGTGAATGACCTAGAATGAGGAAGAGAGCTCTTCTTTTATAGGAAATGAGGAGAAATGGACCATGGAGATTAAGAGACAAAAGGCTTAATCAACGGTGGAGCATCAAAGAGGAGCAATCCATATGCACAAATATCCTCCAATGAGGAAATAAGAGTTGACTTTTGTGTCCATATGAGACAAAAAGTGTTTTTTTCTTTTTTATAAAATAGGAATAATGCTTTATTTGTGCAACTTAGGATAAGAGGAAAAGTGGGGGCTTTTTATTTATTAAAAGGGGAGGAAATATTCCTTTTAAATAAATAAAGACTTAGGATAAAATGGTTAGCCCAAGGCAAATAATGGAAAATGATAAAATAGGACTTGATCAAGGAAATTGATATAATTGATTTTTGAAAATATTGATTCAGGGATTTGATAAATTGGTGAATGGGGGCCCAAAGTCTAGGCGACCATTTTAGGGTGCATACATTTGCCCCTCTTTGACTAATGTGTGATCATTCTGGGAACACATGTGGTCAAAGAAGAATTGAAATGTAAGTTCATTTTGGGATCACAAAACAACTCAGATGTGTGTTCATTTTGTGAACACGCCCGGACAAAATAAACAAAAGATTCTGGATATGAGTTCATTTTGGGATCACATCCAAAATAAGAGATAAAAATTTCAAGTTGAGCGAAAGCTCATAAAAAGATAGCTGAATCAAGAAAATCAAGGATTAAATCCAATAAGTATTGCCCCCTCAGAATCAAAATTGAAATCAGGTAGAGGAGAACAGCAGATTGATAAAAGATGATCAAATCATAATGAAATCATAATCAAAGATAAGGGGGTAACAAGATAACCATTAGGCAGTGAAAACATGCCCCAGTTTGACTGAAAAGATGAAGTCAAACCTTAGAGAGACGAATCAAATGAAGGTGAATGGAAGACTAGAAGTTTGAAAGAGATGGGGGTGAAGAAATGAAGGTGCCCCAACAAAGATCGAAGGATCAGGCCTCAAATGGTCAGCCAAATGCCAGAAGAAGGGGAAGATTTGAAATGCGATTTTGACTATCAAGATGAAGTCAGATTTTGATTTCGATCCCGAAAAGAATAGAAAATGATGTGATATGAAAGACAAGAAGCGAAAGACATGATCGAGAAGAAGCGAAAGGTGAGTGCAGCTGACCAACTAGTCCACAAAAGATAAAAGGAGAGCTCTTTCCATATGCAAGATGCAAAACTAACTAACATGAACCTAAAAGTGCAAGCTACATGAAAAGTGGTTTACTTGCAAGGTCACAAAGCTATTAGACTCTAATATTCATCATCGAGCGTTATTGGTAGCGTCGCAAGATCATACAATACAGACTAGTATAGCTATGTGGATCTGAATATGATCTATATCAGATAGGAATGTGGAAATCCCACCTAGGCACCAAAGACATATAAGTCAAGATGACTAGTGCAGTGAGATTCCCTAAGTTTGATATAGCAAGATTATGCTCACATCGAGACACAAGAAAGTCAAGAGGACTATAAGCATGCACTTGCGGAAACAGTCAAGGATAATACCTTGTAGATCCCAATGTCAAGTGGAACAAGCATAAATGCTAATGACAGTGAGGACCAACAAGATATACCCACAAGCAGAAAAAGAAATAAAACATGCCCTCATGCCCTCAGTCTTCTAGCTATGCATCATTGAAAACTATCATAGGGAGAGAACACTCATCAAAGAAATCATCATAGACAGCACACAAAGAAAAAATAAAGTTAGCATATCTCAATTGAGTTGATCATTTAAGTGCGTGTGTGTTGGTCATAGAGTCAAACTTTGAGTATCAAATTTGCTAATGAGCGATATCGCATCATACTTAGACTGGTGGGTAAGACATCTGATAAGTGTTGAGAAACACTCAACGCTAGGGTAGTGTTGAAAAACATAGTTTGGGGTGGTGTTGAAAAACACCTGTTTGTGAAATGCCCCAAGAGACAAACACACCTAAAGGACCTAGGCTAACAGGTATGGCCCCTAGACAAAAATAAAGACCAATTCCAAACCAAGTCAAATAAGGTCAAGGCATGATGGAGAATAGCTAAGTGTCGAGGACGCATGCTAAAAGACAAGGGTGCAAAGGCCTCAAGTAGCACCTGTTTCCAGGTTTTCACCACTTGGAGATTTTTTATTTTTATTTTTCATTTTTTTTAATTTTTGCTACCAAGGTGCCTGTTTCCAAGTTTTCACCAAGGCACTTTTTCTTTTTTTTTTTTTGAATTTTTTGCAATTTTTTGATTTTTTTGTTTTTTTTTAGGACTTTATATGCTTTTTAGGATTTTTTCAGCATCATATAAATTTTTTTGGAATTTTTTTAGGACCAATAAGTATGTACAAAGGGTGCCCCCAGACAGAATGGACATCATGGATAGAACTTCTTGAGGTGCAAAACATTGATGGGATCAGGGAGTTGTTCTCCATCCTCATCAGATAACAAGTAAGCACCTGTTCCAAAGGTAGCTGTGATGACATATGGCCCAAGCCAATTAGGTTTGAACTTACCCTTTTGCTCTCTATTTTGTTGGTTCTTAGGATTCTCTCGCAAAACAAGATCACCTACTTGAAACTCTCTAGGGTGAACCTTCTTGTTGAATGCCTTTGACATACGCTTCTGATACACTCTCATATGATCAAATGAGGCCTTGCACTTCTCATCTAGAAGTTCTAAGTCTTGTAACCTCATGACATGATAATCATCATCTACTATCAAACCTTTGAGAGAGACTCTAAGTGAAGGGATCTCTACTTCTAAAGGTAATACTGCTTCAGCGCCATAAGTGAGGGCAAAAGGAGTAGCCCTTGTGGGAGTACGTATACTCATTCTGTAAGCCCATAAGGCTGGATTGTTCTGTAAGTGCCAATCTCAACCATTCTTGTGAACTGTTCTATGGAGAATCTTGAGAATGGTCTTATTAGAAGCCTCTTCTTGTCCATTTCCTTGCAGGAAGTAAATGGAGGACCAATGTTGTTTTATCTTGAATTTCTTACAAAGGTGTGTAAGGTCCTTGTTTTTGAACTGACCTCCATTGTCAGTGATTATCTCAGAAGGTATCCCAAACTGACAAATGATGTGATTCAATATGAACAAAGAGATTGTCTTTCCTGAAGCAACAGATAGTGGGACGGCTTCTACCCATTTGGTAAAGTAGTCAGTAGCAGTAATAATGAATTTATGTCCACCTGATGAGTTGGGATGAATCTACCCAACAAGGTCAAAGGCCCAGTGCTGAAATGGCCAATGAGAAATAGAAGGAATAAGCTCCCTACCTGGAGCATGAATCAGGTTTCCATGTTTCTGACACTTTTCACATGATTTGGAAAAAGCTATAGCATCCATCTGCATTGTGGGCCAATAATACCCCGCTCTAAGCAACCTTCGGGCCATGGCAAGACCATTAGAATGTCCTCCACAAATGCCCTCATAAATGTCAACTAACGCTTGGTTGGACTCATCCTTTTCCAAGCACCTAAGAAGTGTCCCATCTAAACCCCTCCTATACAAATCACCAGAGATAAGGGTGTGGTGAGAGGCGTTACGGACAAGGTTTCTTCTTTTAGAGTGATTAAAGGTTTCGAGGGTGATCCCATCACGGAGATATGAGTAAATGGCACCATAGCGGGATGATTCATGACTAACCAAGGTATAGATGACATGGCTTTCTGAGGAGTCAAAAATGGGGTGATGTAGCTCTTCCACTAGGAATTCAAATCTTGATTCGTGTTGTTCCAATTGAAGGAGTGAAGCTAGTGTAGCCATAGCATCTGCTGCCTTGTTTTCTGCTCTAGGAATCTATTGAAATGTCACAAATGTGAAGTAACATCGCAATGAATCAACCATCTTTTTGTAAGGTATCATCTTATCATCCTTAGTTTGGTACCCTTCATTTATTTGGTTGACAATTAATTGTGAATCCCCAAAGACATGTAACTCTGTTATATTCCACTCTATAGCCATCTTCAGTCCATTGGTTAGAGCCTCATATTCTGCAATATTATTTGTGCATGGAAATAAAAGCTTGTAAGACTTAGGTATGTTGTACCCATGAGGAGAAATAAACAATACTCCAGCTCCTGATCCATTTTGCATATTTGAACCATCAAAGAACATTTACCAAGTACACGTGGTCATGTACATGATATGCTCATCTGGGAATTCCACTTGAATAGGCGTGCTATCTTTGACTGGGAAATCAGAAAGTTGATATGCATAGCTTTCCCTTTTATAGTCTTACGCTCAATGTATTATATATCAAATTCTGACAAAACCATCATCCACTTAGCAAGTCTACCCATGAGAGCAGCCTTACTAAGCAAATACTTAAGAGGATCAATTTTTGCAACAAGATGTATAGTATGGGCAAGCATGTAGTGTCGCAACTTTTGGGAAGCAAACACTACCGCAAGACAAGACTTTTCAATACTATTATAATTGATCTCATAAGATACTAGAGTATGACTAATGTAGTAGATTGCTCTTTCCTTCCCAGTATCATCAAGTTGAGCCAACAATGCCCCCAAGGAAGATGCTATCGCTGAGATGTACAAAATTAATGGTTTTCCTAGGATAGGAGGCATTAAAATTGGAGGATTAGCCAAGTATTGCTTTATTTGATCTAGGCTCTTTTGGCAATCCTCATTCCAAGCACATGTGGCTCCCTTATGCAATGTCTTGTTGAATGGTTGTGCTATATCTACAAGCTATGAAATAAACCTACGTATGGATTGGAGTCATCCTTGAAGACTTCTCATCTGACTAATGTTCTTAGGAGGCAGCATATCTAATATAGCTTGAACTTTTTCGGGATCCACCTCAATTCCTTTGGCTGAAATTATGAATCCTAGAAGTTTACCTGAGGTAACCCCAAATGCACACTTTTTCGGATTCAATCTTAATTGAAACTGCTCCATTCGATCTAGAATTACTTCCAAATCTTCTAGGTGTGTATCCCTTTGCTTAGACTTGGCCAAGGTATCATCCACATAATCCTCCATGTTTTTATGCATCATATCATGAAATATTGTGGTCATAGCTCTTTGGTATGTGGCTCCTGCATTTTTTAAGCCAAATGGCATGATGTTCCAACAATAGGTTCCCCATGCACATGTGAAGGCTATCTTTTCTTGATCCTCAGGAGCTATTTTTATTTGGTTATAACCAGAAAAACCATCCATTAAAGAGTATATCTCATAGCCCGCAATCATATCCACTATCATGTCTATGTTAGGGAGTGGAAAGTCATCCTTTGGGAAAGCTTTGTTAAGATCTCTGAAGTCTATGCATATGCGAATGGACCCATCATGTTTTGAAACTGGAACAATATTTGAGATCCACTCGGCATAGTTGATAGCTCTAATAAATCCTACTCCTAAGAGCTTTTCTAATTCAGCCTTAACAAGGAGAGCTATGTGAGGATGCATTTTCCTCAACTTCTATTTTACTGGTTTAATTCTTGGAGCTATAGATAAGTGATGCATAATGAGATTAGTGTCAAGCCCTAGCATGTCTGAATATGTCCAAGCAAAATTGATTTTCTTCTTTTGTAAGAACTTTGTGTATGCCTCTTTTTCTTGCACTGACAGAGACTAAGCTAGATGTATCACTTGTGGAGCCTCTTTCGTATTCAAATTTACTAGTTGTGTAGGCTCAATAAGAACTGATGACATGTCTTGGAAATAACTCAGCAAGTTATTAAGTGCCCCATCCTTAGGCACCTCAAAGAGGTTTTCACCTTCGGATACATCTTTTATTTTTACTATTTTGGGTTCTGACACCGCCACAAAGTGGTTTTCACCATTAGAACCATTTTTCTTTTGTTTCATTTCTTTTATTTTTTGACTGAGGTACTTAATATCCGGCTCCATCATACTCATTGTAGGTTCACTGGTGGAAGAGACTACAGGTTCAAGAGCATGCAAGTAGCAAGCTATCTCGTAGTCATTGTGAAAAGTGAGGAGCTGAGGCTCTTGACAAAGTTGTGACCAATCAATCAAATGATGGTTTATAAGGGGTAGGTCAATGATTGGTTCAACATTATTGATATGAAAGGCATTATCTCTGGTGATCGCATAGTTAGGATTTGTCAAGTCTCCTTCTAAGATACCCAAATTAGGACTCGTCCTACCAAACGAAGCGTCATCCACTAAGGCAATTCGAGGAGTCCAATCCTCTAGTCCTACACTAGGCTCATTGGTCACATCAGGTTGAGTACTATAGGTATGGACAACATCCATGTCCAAATCAACTATTCCATCTAAAAGAGAGTCCCACTCAAACTCATGTGAATCTATTTCTGAATCTCTGTTGGGATGTTTACACCAAGAAGGCTTGGGATGCCTTGATGTAGAAGCTTCGAGATTGTGAAGGGTATCACCTTCTTTGGTGTCTGTATTTTTAGTTGTTGAATCATCTGAATCTCCCCAAAGGAGATTAGTGGAAGGCACCCAATCATCAATCATGTCTTGCTGGTTTTGAAGATTAGGTGTATAATCTGATTCATTGTCACTATCCGTCGCAGCTAGGATAGGGACACTTGTCTTCTTTTCATGATCAAAGCCTAGGCCAATTGTTGACTTAGTCCTACGACCAAAAAGAGCATGGTTTATTGGTTCAGCCTTGGCATCTAACCTGTGACTAAGACAGCCATGACCTGGGTAGCCCATATTTTTAACCAAAGTATACCCTCTCCCGTAGGTTTTAGGAGATGGTGCAAAATTCTCATTCTGTCGATACTTTTCCTCTCTATAAATCCAATCTCTAATGGCTACCTCCTCTTTCTCCTCATCAATAGGTACCGAGGATTCTACAAAATTTCCAAACAAGGTCATAGCTGAGGATGAAGGTTTCCTCTCAGGTGAAGGTTTTCCATAAGACCTAGGCGAGATTGGCATTTTTGTGAAGGAATCCATTTGGTAGTCTCCCATGCCAAGGTCTATGGACTTAAACTTACTCTTACACTGCTCAAGAGTAGCATCAAAATTATCAGCCTCTCTATTCAAAGGGACATGAGAGCTAGCTGAAATCGCATTAATAGATAACGTGCTATCCCCTGTTATGCATACTTCAACTCCATTGTAAGGGAACTTAATACATTGGTGGTAGGTAGATGACACCACTTTCATGTCATGAATCCATGGCCTACCCAACAAGATATTATATGCCAAAGGTTCGACATCAACAATCTGGAACAAAATGTCCTTTTCCACAGGACTGATCCTAACAAGAAGAATAGCCAATCCCTTAGAGCTTCGCTCTGCTTCATCATAGGCTTTAATTGTGATCTTCTTCCTAGTGTCAATTATTTTCTCAGAATATCCCAAAGCTTTCAATAGACTCAAAGAACAAATATTAAGCCCAACACCCCCATCTATTAACACACGCCTAACATAGGTTTTATGGATCATGACCTCGATATGAAGGGCCAAATTGTGCGGATGACTTAATGCTTTATCAACCTCTTCTGAAAATGTGAGGTAATGAGGGCTAGCAAGGTGATTGACCATGTTATGGAATTGATCAACATCTATGTCATTAGGAACATTAGCAGCTCGCAAGGCATCCTCAAGGACACTCCTATGTCTAGGAGACAATTCTAAGAGCTCAAAAATGGAAATATGTGCTGGCATTCATTGTAATTGATCAACAAGGTTGTAACTCATATCAGGACCAACTGCAGACTTGGGAGGGACACTTTTGGACACTGGTTGCTTGGATTTGCTAGAATTAGGACCTCTAATGACAATAGGATCTTGGGATTGACTCCTAGTAACAACATTGAGAGGCTGAGATGACCTTCGAGATTGAGGACCCCTAAGCACAACAATGGGTTCTTCATCAAATATGGGAGGTGAGTTTACATCATAACCATAGGGATCTTTCCCCCTCATCATGTTGACATCGTTGTCCACAACTTCAAGCATATTGATGATATTTTTGTAAGGAAACTCAAGTGCGGAACTAGCTTCCTATGCTAATCTCTATAGGAGAGTATTGTGCAAATTCTTATAAATCCTTACAATTTCAGATTCATTAACTACTTTAACAAAGATATTGCAACCACATACCATACATACAAAAAAATAGAGAATGACACAATGATATACCCTGGGGAAAACCTTTCAGTAAAAAACCCCAGCACTCCAAAACTTGCACAATGTATTATCTTCAACACAAAGATTACAATACACTTGCAATGCAAGTTCTTTCAGGAAATGAGAGACAAAGCCAACAAGACTTAAATTTCTGTTATATCTCTCCCATAGGAGCAGCATCATATATATAGACTCCTCTAGACCCAAAAATAGGCACAACCACCAAGACCCATGCACAAAGCCACATGTACACAGTTGTTACATGCAATCCCAAGAATAGGCGTCCATCCCTAGAATAGACTATGACAGCTTGTCATAGAATCCGCCAAAAATAACGGTCACAAGAGAAGTGTAAGAGAATCTGTCATACCAACCTATTTTTGGCATATTCTCTTACACACACCAACCACTTCTTCTTGGGCACCCAAATAGGCCCAAGTCATAAGATGCTCTTACGCCTGTCATAGCACATTCCTTAAATAGTTCTTACACGTCATAGGAATCTGTCATGACCGTTTCAGTCATGATCTCCTTATGCACAAGATGCCGACACATCAAGTGGAGTGACACATCAACATGCCAACTAGACATGTACACTCACACTTAATTACATTATTTGCAAAAAATACATTTACAAAACAAATAATAAGAATAGGAATTATCCAAGGTTGAGACACCTTATTCCTAACATTCTCCCACATGTCGAACACCTTGTAAGAGCAACAAGAATATAACAAGAACTTTAACTGCTATAGGCCAAAAGGCCCATAGATTTCGAACACCATCTGAACTTCTCAGTGCCCACTGGTTTCGTTAATGTATCTGCAACATTCTTCACAGTATCTACCTTCTCCAAATTTACCTTTCCATCTTCCACCATATCTCTCACAAAGTGAAACTGCACATCAATGTGCTTCGTTCTGGCATGGAAAGTTGGATTCTTTGCAAGGCAAATAGCACTCTAACTGTCACACCAAATAGTAATCTGTTCTGCATCAACACCAACATCAGAACATAATCTTCTAAGCCAAATGGCTTCTTTACAAGCATGAGTAGCAGCCATGTACTCTGCTTCTGTAGTGGACAAAGCAACCATAGGTTGTCGCTTACTCATCCAACTGATGGCACCACCAAACATAGTGAACACATAAGCACTGGTGGATCTCCTGCTGTCAATATCACCTGCCCAATCTGAATCCACAAACCCACGAATACAAATTGAATGCGGAGATCCAGAAGAGTTACCATGATAACATATGGAGTAATCTGATGTACCCCTCAAATATCTGAATACTCGCTTAACTGCATCCCAATGTACCCGTCCAAGATTAGCCATAAACTGACTCAGGACTCCCACTGCTTGGGCAATGTCTGGTCTAGTACAGACCATAGCGTACATAAGATTGCCAACTGCACTAGCATAAGGTACTCTACTCATGTCCTCCACCTCACTAGGAGATTTTGGACAATCATCTATAGATAACTTTGTTCCCACAGAAATAGGAACACATAGTGGTCAACAATCTGCCATGCTGAACCTGTCCAACACAAACTTCACATACTTACTCTGACTCAACCAAAGTTTTCTATTAGACCTGTCTCTACTGATTTCCATACCCAAGATGTACCTAGCTGCCCCAAGATCTTTCATCTCAAACTATGCTGACAACTGAGATTTAAAATTAGAAATCATACCCTTACCCTTCCCAAACAGCAACATATCATCAACATATAATGCAACAATAAGAAGGTGATCATTTTCAACTCTGAAATAAACACAATGATCTAATTTTGATCTTACAAATCCAATTGACAACACAAAGGCATCAAACTTAAGGTACCACGTCCTAGGAGATTGCTTCAAACCATATAGAGATTTCTTTAATCTACAAACTAAGGATTCTTTACCTTTAACAATGTAGTGCTCAGGCTGTGACATATAAATCTCTTCCTCCAAATCACCATGAAGGAAAGTTGTCTTCACATCCATCTGTTCTATCTCTAAATCATATGATGCAGTAAGAGATAATAGAAATCTAATGGATGTCAACTTTGCAACAGGAGAGAATATTTCACCATAATCTATTCCCTCTACCTGTGAATACCCCTTTGCAACCAATCTAGCTTTATACCTTTCAACAATGCCATCTGCACATAATTTCTTCTTGAACACCCATTTACAGCCAACAGATTTTCTCCCTTTAGGAAAAGGTACAAGGTCCCAAGTTTTGTTTTTCTCCAATGAAGCCATCTCATCATCCATAGCCTCAATCCAGGAACCTGCATCTTCCATGCCCAAAGTCTCTTTCACAGATCTAGGCTCATCAGTGTTAGTAATCAAAGCAAAGGAACAACTGGAATCTAACATAGAATAACCAAACCTTTCTGGTTGCTTTCTTTCTCTCATGGATCTCCTCAAGGGCTGAGGTTGAGGTTGTTCTTCCTCTTCTTCCGAACTATCAGAGCTGCTAGAGCTCTCCTCATCATTAGACCCAACATGGTCTCTCTATTCAGTCTTCTCAAGGGTAGGAGGCTACTGAACAACATCTTTTTCCTTTTCTTTTTCATCTGGTTGTAGCACAATAGGAGAAGATGTTAGCTCTCTAAAAATAACATTTCTACTATACAACACCTTACTAGTCACGGGATCCCAAAGCTTGTATCCTTCCACACCAACACTGTATCTAATGAAAATACATTTAACAACTTTGTTTTCCAACTTAGATCTTTTCTCCTTTGGAACATGTGCATAAGCTTCACAACCAAAAACATGAAGATGTCTAATTGAAGGCTTCTTACCAGACCACACCTCCATGGGTGTCTTACCAACAAGGGCTGATGTAGGAGATCTGTTAACCAGATAGCAAGCAGTGGCCATAGCTTCAGCCCAAAACCTTTGTTCTAAACCAGCTCCACTAAGCATACTCCTAGCCTTCTCCATCAGTGTCCTGTTCATTCTCTCTACAACTCCATTTTGTTGTGGGGTATAAGGAGTTGTCTTATGCCTCTCGATACCTTGTTCTTTACAGAACTGTTCAAACTCTGCTGAGCAAAACTCACCACCATTGTCAGTTCTCACACACTTAATCTTCTTACTAGTTTGATTCTCTACAAGAGCTTTAAATTCCTTGAACTGACTAAAGACTTGTGTCTTACTTTTAAGGAAATAAATCCACGTCCTTCTACTGTAATCATCTATGAAAGATACAAAAAATACAGACTTGGAGATTGAAGGAACTTTTATAGGACCAAATACATCAGAATGAATAAGATCCAAAACATCAGAAGATTTGTGAGAACTAGAGTAAAACTGAACATGATTTTGTTTACCATAGACACAGTGTTCGCAAAAGTCAAACTTGAGATTGCAATCATTTAACCCCTCAACGAGATTTTTATTTTTCAGGGTTCTGAGACCCTTTTCACTAATGTGGCCAAATCTCATATGCCACAACATTGTCTTTTCTGCAGGAAGCTTACCTTCCAAAGTATTTGCACTACCATCGGAACCAATAGCCACAGACTTCTTCACTGCTTGTTCAGATGGTGAGGATGAAGAACTATTACATAGAGGAATACACGCATCTAGCTGAAATAAGGTACCTCTCCTAGTACTCCTTGCAAGAACTATCGATCCTCTCATCATCTTGCATCCTTCTTTCGAAAAAACAACTTGCACACCTACATCATTCAGCATACTTACAGATAATAGGTTTCGTGCCAAACCGAGAATGTGCATAACTCCATTGATTCCCTTTACTCATCCATCAGGAAATTTGATAGTGACCCTTCCTCATCCAACTATCTTTAGGTGGGAATCATCACCCAAGTACACCTTTCCACCATCGAACTCTTCATATTTTGAGAACCAGTTTCGATGAGAGGTCATGTGAAAAGATGCACCTGAGTCAACCAACCACACATCATCAGATGCATGGGCTACCAAAGCTGTGATGAATGCATCGCCATCTTCTTGAGATCTTTCTAAAGCTGAATCTGAACCTTTCTTCTTCTTCTTCAGCTCTTTGCAGTCTTTACGGAAGTGCCCAGATTTATCACAGTTCCAACATTTTTCCTTGGAGTTATTGGAAGTCTTTGACTTCCCACGGGATTTGGATCTACCCTTATTGTCAGACTTATTGTCATTTTTCTTCCCTCTTTCAGTGGATCTCCCACGAACAGCAAGGGCTTCTTTTTCTGAAACGGAAGCCTTTCTCCACATCTCCTCTGATAGCAGCGAAGACACCACATCATCCATTTTGAATGTGACTAAAGTGCTTCTAAGAGCCATCACAAGATGGTCCCATGAATCCGGTAAAGAACACAAAAGTGTGTAGCAATGATCCTCCTCCTCTAACTTGACACCAACTGATGTCAATTGTGCAGCCAGCAGATTAAATGCATTTAAATGATCCGTTAAGGATCCACCTTCCTCCATTCGTAGAGAGTACAACTTCTTCCTTAGGAACAACTTGTTCACCAGAGATTTGGCCTGATACACGGCCGCAAGTCTTTCCCACAAACTATTTGCGGTTTTCTCATCTAGAACATTCAGAAGGACTGCATCGGTTAAACAGAGTCTTATGAGACCCTTAGCTTTACGGTCTTTGATATCCCAATCTACTTGAGCTATAGTTGCTGGTCTTGTAGCATTTGAAGTCACTTCCCATAGGTCACGATCTTCCAACATGTCTTCCATCTTGAGTTTCCACAACTCAAAATTAGTGCCATTAAATTTCTCCACCTCCATTCTTCCATATGATGAACTTGCCATCTCAATCTACAAATAAGATTCAGAATGCTCTGCAAAAAACTCTCACTCAAACTTGAGATTAGCTCAAAAAACCCTACCCAACAACTAGGATCAAAAGTTGATCAAGCTCTGATACCACTTGTAAGGAAACTCAGGTGTGGAAACAGCTTCCTATGCTAATCTCTATAGGAGAGTATTGTGCAAATTCTTATAAATCCTTACAATTTCAGATTCGTTAACTACTTTAACAAAGATATTGCAACCACATACCATACATACAAAAAAATAGAGAATGACACAATGATATATCCTGGGGAAAACCTTTCGGTAAAAAACCCCAGCACTCCAAAACCTGCACAATGTATTATCTTCAACACAAAGATTACAATACACTTGCAATGCAAGTTCTTTCAGGAAATGAGAGACAAAGCCAACAAGACTTAAATTTCTATTATATCTCTCCCATAGGAGCAGCATCATATATATAGACTCCTCTGGACCCAAAAATAGGCACAACCACCAAGACCCATGCACAAAGCCACATGTACACAGTTGTTACATACAATCCCAAGAATAGGCATCCATCCCTAGAATAGACTATGACAGCTTGTCATAGAATCCACCAAAAATAATGGTCACAAGAGAAGTGTAAGAGAATATGTCATACCAACTTATTTTTGGCATATTCTCTTACACACACCAACCACTTCTTCTTGGGCACCCAAATAGGCCCAAGTCATAAGATGCTCTTACGCCTGTCATAGCACATTCCTTAAATAGTTCTTATGCGTCATAGGAATCTGTCATGACCATTTCAATCATGATCTCCTTACGCACAAGATGCCGACACATCAAGCGGAGTGACACATCAACATGCCAACTAGACATGTACACTCACACTTAATTACATTATTTGCAAAAAATATATTTACAAAACAAATAATAAGAATAGGAATTATCCAAGGTTGAGACACCTTATTCCTAACAATTTTCTGTAGCTGTATAGGTATAATTGACTGCGGCCTTGCCATTCTTGTTTTTAGAGGTCTCCCCTTTCTCATACTTAGGCAAGGGCTCTTTAAAGGCCTTGTGGTCTGCATTTGTGGTCAACCCATCAACCTGTAATTTCCTAGCCTCAATAAGGTCTTGAACAAGATGTTTAAGTTTTAAAAAAAATTCAATGTCATGTCCAATCCCATTGTGGTATACATAGTAAGCTTTCTCATTCCACCAATAAGGTTTAGGATCCGGTATGTGAAACTTTGTAGGATCTTGAGGTTGTGCCAAATTATGAGCAATCAAGGTCTTAAAAATATCTGCATAAGAGTCTCCAAGCTTAGTGAATTGTCTCTTTTCCTTTTTGGACTTGTCTTGATATCATTGCTTAGGCTCTTGTTGGTCTAAGGATGCCTGCAGCTTCATAGCTTGAACTGCATTAGATAGATTAAGAACGCCTTGTTCCTTAGGTTGTGGAGAATCAACAACTCCGTCATTGACTACTTGCTTATTTTTGTTCCAATATGAGTTCTTTTTATCCTTATTGTTGTTGTTATTGTTTGGGCCATTGTTGTTGTTACTTTGTTTGGCCAAAATACCTTGTTCTTTTAGAACATCCTTGATGTGACATGCAGTTTCTACCATAGTGTCAAAAGAATTAAAGACCATTTTTCTAACTTCACATCTTAATTCTGGCACTAGATTGCTCACAATTATATCAATACTTTCTTCCTCAGGGATGGTCCTAGAGTATTCGGAGCATAAGCGTCTCCACCTTTGTAAAAATGTCACAAAGGGTTCCCCCTAATTTTGTTTTAGCTTGTACAAATCAAGCATGGTGACTGACCTTGATAGATTATATACAAAGTGCTGCACAAACCTTTGGACAAGTTCTTTGAATGTTTTAACAGGAGGGGTAAGGTTAGTAAACCACTCCATAGCTTGGCTCTTAAGGCTCTTGGGGAATAATCTCATAAGGTAGGAGTTGTCATGATGAAATTCAAAGCTCATGATATAGAACTGTCGTACATGGTCATGGGGGTCACCACTACCATCATATTTGTCATATGTGGGGATTTCAACCTTCCTAGGAAAATCTACCATAACCACACTCTTGTCAATGGGATTGGGACATATGGAGTCCAAGTTGAAGGTATTCTTTGGAGCCATCATTTTCTCCATAGTCTTTTGCATCTGCTTAATCACCTCATTAGTTGAAGGGTTTTGCTTCTTAATTTTTCTGTCCACATCAAAGTTGTATGGGACCCTTGCACCCTTGTTGATCAAGCTTTCCAAGAATTGATCCTTATTTTTCTCAACATATTTCTCCACATATTGTTGGAATAGTGGTTCTTGTTGCATTGTCATGAAATCAATAGTATCAAGGTTGGAATTACTTCCTCCATGTTGAGAGTCGTGATGAGCTCGTTGGGAGGGTTGTATTGAAATTCTAGGAGGTGTATGTCTCCTATAATGTGCATGTCGAGAAGTCCTTCTTCCTCTAGGACTAGGTGATCTTGAAGGGGTCCTTGACCTCCTTCTACTTCTTGGAGTTGCTGAGGGAGTAGATGGTGGAGAGTTGGCTCCACTGTTGGTACCCCTGTTGTTGAATTGATTGTTGAGTTGTTGGGCCAATATCCTATCTTGTTCCTCTTGGAATGCTTTTCTCTCTATGTCCAACAAGGCTCGTTGTTCCTCTTCTAGGAGCCTAAGTTTTTCTTCTTTTGCAGCTCGTTCATTTTTTGTAGCCTTTTTTTCCCACTCAATTCTTTTTAGCCTCTCACTGGTATATCTTGAAGTTGTGTTTAGCGGGGAACTTGGTCTTGAATGTTTGTACCAATCATTAGCATGTGTTGTGTTGACATGAGCTTCACTAGATGCATTTTTTTCGTCCTCATGTTGTGACTGTGCATCTTGATGAGCTTGTGGATAATGTCTTTCAACTTGTTGATGAGCATCTAGATATCTTGAATTAATAGGAGGTGAATCAGGTTGATTGCCATCTTCGAATGACATGTTTCTCCTATGTCTCTAAAAAATGTCACCAAGTGATTGGTCTATTATTTCCCTTTGTTGTTTAGTCAAGGTATAACTCATATCCATATTTGATGAAAAATGTGCTGTAGAGGTACTCAATTCGCTAGGATTACCCTTTGGGTCAAAACAAACCTTAGACTCACTCTTAGGAGATTGATCGAAAATGGGCTCTTTTCCCTTTCACTATTGACGAGTCTTAACTAAGGGTAACTGATTAAAGGCAATCGGGGGTCGTTTCCCTTGATTCACTTGGTACCTTGTTGTAACTAACATGAAAGAAAAGATTCTTGATGATAAGGTGACCTCTCAAAGTGTCAACACCAAACTAGGATAATCAAAGTTCTCTAATGTCCAAAAAAGAGATGGCAAGATAGAAATTGCAAAAGGTGTTACCAACACTATCAAAGAGGTGCTTAAATCAAAGGATCAATATCCTTGCACGTTTGAACCAAGAGGATGGACTTAGCCAAATTGCACAATTAAAACTAAATTTGAGTGGGAATGATTTGGACAAAAAGAGTACTAAAATTCTCCAAGAATGTTACTAACAACTCTAGAGATGTACTTTCTTAATAGGAATAATCTTCTAACTTGACAATTCTTCCTGAGGTGACTTGGTAAATCAAATGACACTACCCCTAGAGGGCTAAAAATAGAAATTCAGAGTAAAGACAAGCTTCTAGTAGTAAGATAAGTTACCTACTTAGAGATCTAGCCAACTAAAAGCACCTGCAAACGACTGAAACCAAATATATAGTAGAAAATTCTCAAGCGACACTTTCCAGGCTAGTAGTACGCCACTTTAAGACCACATGCCACTTCGTGCCACACCAGGTGACACTTTCCAGGATAGGAGTGCGCCACTTTCTAGGTAAGCAGGGTGACAGTCATGCAGGATGAACTGTTGCGCGACAATTCTCAGAATATGGTGTGACAGTCTTTCAGTATTCAATGACTCTTTGACCAGTGAAGTGCAAATTCTCAGTTTTTGGGACTGTTTGTTCAAAATTTTTAGTTTGAGGGTCAATTTTTTGATTTCAATCACAATATCAGCAGAAATTCGATAGGTTTGCAAACAGTAAGGGATCAAACATGTCTTAAAACACTTGAAACAAGGGCAAAAGTAACCTTGCCAAGACAAACACTTGTGATATCAAAAATTGAAAAACCTTATGAGAGTTACCGAGATGTTGAGTATGCAAGAACGTTTACATAGGTATAGCACAATGATAACACTTCAAGCACTTTCTATCCTAAAAAGACAAGGCTCAATACTTAACAACTTGGCCCACAACTTGATGTTCCCTTGCCTCACACAAAGTGGTTACCCACAATAGATATTGGCTTTGTCATGGAAGTGCCAAACACACAACCAAATGAACACATATGGTGAGTAGTCTTGGGGTGATCCGGGTTATTCCACTTGGATCAATCCTTGCACCAAGAAGCTAAGCGGCAAAATATGGTGGCTTCTATCTATGGTTCTTAGTAAGGGTTTCCGTTCATAATACCCCTCTTGCTCCCCAAAGGGACTCCTTACCTTGTGGCAAGTAATGGACCTCGCGGCCTCAAGAGTACCTTAAGCATTCTTGCTCAATATTTTCCTCATGGTCACAATCCCACAAGTACTCACATCAAGCGAAGACAAGCAATACATCTACCAAGGTTTTGTGTCCTTGATAGCCTTGAGTTTATAGTGGGTCAGAATAGCCGGCAATAAGCTTGTCCCCACTTGGGTCGTTCCTCTTGATTGCTCAAGAGCAGGCCCGCTAAAGGATTCTAACAATCTAAACAAAAATTAGATCAACTTATGAGATTCAAGGATTTTGTTTCACCACAAGGGTGAAGAGCATACTCCCTTATCTCAAAATTTTTCTCCCAAACACACCAAGCAAAGTTCAATTACCCTCTTGTTTCCAAAATCCTAAGATGGGTCAAGATTTTCTGGTTCACCACAAGGGTGAAGAGCATACTTCTCCTACCACCTCAAAACTTCTTCCACAAGATATTATGTGCCTACTAAAGGAAACAACTAGTAGATTGCCACACTTGAAATGGAAATAAAACAAGCACACTTGATGGGGTTTTTATGCTTTGGGCAGCCCTACAAAAACTGTTAGTATCCCTTGTGCATTTGAAGTTTTGACATGCGTTCTTTTGGCAAAATATTTCAAGCAAATGTACCTAAAACCACAACTTGTTAGGCCCACAAGGTTAGCAAAATCCAAAATCTAAATGAAATCTGTAACTAAACTCTGCTTAACCATAGTGAACTAAACTAGCAAACTAATTAAATCTAAACTCGGCCAAAAAGATCTAAAAAAACAACTCACTGTCGGCATAGGCGACACTATGATCAACAGGATTGTCGCGCTACACTTCTCTACATAATAGTGCGACAGTTTAGCCTGATGCGACAATTCGCTGATCTGCAGGCGACAATTTACGCCAAATAGTGCAACACTTTTCGTCAAATAGGGTGACACTTTTAACTGGTAAAGTGTCGCGCTGCTATACAAGAAACTATCGCACGACACTGGTGAAAGATGTCATACAACACTCTGAGACAGAAAACCAGAGACCGAAAATAAAGCCAAAAATTGATAAAATTTTTAACAGAAATGCAGGAAATAAAGGACAAAACACTAATGTTCTGCCCCACGGTGGGTGCCAAAAATGTACACACAAAATAGTGCACTTCTATGAATCATTACATTCAAGAACACTCAAGAATGAGGTCTCAAAAATCAATCCATAGCTCTCTATGTATGGAGTTGCAAGATTGTAAAATTTCTCTCAACTAGAGCTAATAAACTTAATGACCTTGCTAGTCAACCACACAATGAGAGATTCAAATGAAGACAAGGGCAAGAATGCCAATATCCCCAAGAATCACTATGAAATGCAAATGCAAGCTAGATTAAGATGAATATGCAAGCTAGAAATGAGAGATGCAAGCTAAGCTATGGAAATGAAATTACAAGCTATGCTATGAAAAGGAAAGCACAAGTATTACCAAGCCTTCCTAGTTAAACTAGATGAGTTACTCTAAAGCATGAAAGGAAATCTAAACTATGAAAGCATGAAATATGAAGCTACTATGCAAGAATGGAAACTAAACTATGAAGTAATGAAGAAAGCCAAGATGTGATGCAACAATGATCTTCAAAAAGCTTCAAAGTCTTCAAGAATTCCTGCAGCATAAAATTAGCATAAAAGTGAATGACCTAGAATGAGGAAGAGAGCTCTTCTTTTATAGGAAATGAGGAGAAATGGACCATGGAGATTAAGAGGCAAAATGCTTAATCAATGGTGGAGCATTAAAGAGGAGCAATACATGTGCACAAATATCCTCCAATGAGGAAATAAGAGTTGACTTTTGTGTCCATGTGAGATAAAAAGTGCTTTTTTCCTTTTTATAAAATAGGAATAATGCTTTATTTGTGTAACTTAGGATAAGAGGAAAAGTGGGGGCTTTTTATTTATTAAAAGGGGAGGAAATATTCCTTTTAAATAAATAAAGACTTAGGATAAAATGGTTAGCCCAAGGCAAATAATGGAAAATGATAAAATAGGACTTGATCAAGGAAATTGATATAATTGATTTTTGAAAATATTGATTCAGGGATTTGATAAATTGCTGAATGGGGGCCCAAAGTCTAGGCAACCATTTTAGGGTGCATACATTTGCCCCTCTTTGACTAGTGTCATCTGCGAACTGGCTTTGTCACTCCGTAGATTATTGCTTGCGAGTTTTTTCATCTCCGCTCCTTACTTTGTCATCTTTGTCTAACTTAAAGCGCTATTTTTTTAATGTTTTAAAATGCTTTTTTACAATATTTAGTGTTTTCTACTCTCAGATTTTTATCATAATGACAATTTTATTTGAGGATATGTTGCTAAATTTTAATTTTTTTTCCTAACCCCTGATATTTTCCCTTATTTCATACTTTGTCATCTCTGATCCTCAAAAATTGTGCCAGTATGGATTGACACGTGTCAGGTAAACCTTATGTATTTTGACGTCTGCGAACTTTCTTTGTTGTCTCTGAGTTTCCATATGTGGCCTAGTTTTGTCATCTGCTCTCTATTCAGAAAAAGGCAAATATTTTGTGGGTTTCGGGTTACTAACATATCTAATTTTCTGCAACATTCTAGTTTTTGAGAAATATTGACTCTTGCAGGATGTTTGGCCAAGAAATAACAAGTGAGACTACTAATATTTTGATTTTTTGGGACATTGGTTGAAGACTAAAGCAAGAAACTACTCACATTTTTTCTTTGCAGGTTGCCTAGGAGATATAGATAAATGTTGTGTTTTCAATAATTTGATTTCTTAGGCACATTAAAAAAGGTTCACTTATAGTGATTGTCAAGTGGTAGGGGAGTATGCTCTTGTCTTTCTAAGACAATCAAAAACCTAGACTCATTTGATAGCTCACTTAGAAAGGAGCCTTTGGAATTAACCACGTGTTTGAGTGTTTGGGAGAAAACAACATTGGATAGGAGAGTATGCTCTTTTCCCCTTTGTGGGCAAATCAAAAGGCTAGACTACTTTCATTTCCAATCATGTTTTAAATTTAATCCTTTAGAGGGCCAGCCACTGAGGGAAAAATCTCACGGGAATGACTCGAGTGGGAATAAGGCAAACTTGACCCTTCCAACCCACTATAAACAAATACCTCTTTGAGTTAAAGTCTCAAAGGATGTAGCTAGTTCTATCTTTGATATGCTTTGGTGTGTGTATGGATTTGAGGTCTCAATCCTGCTTGTGGGACTACACCATCCAAGATACTCGTAGGACTATAGGCCTTAATCCTGCTTGCGGGACTACGAGGGATAACTACGAACAAATGCCCTGACTACAAACCTTTAGAGTAGAAGCTACCTGGTTCACCCTCGAAAGGTCGATAATATGCGTGTAAGGAAGATAGTAACTTCCCCAAGATACTCGCCATATTGTGCCCCCATTAGCACTCAAAGTCAGATAATGTGATATTGTGACTTGACCCATTGCATGGTTGGAAATGGTCATATTTTGATTATCTCTTGAATGTGTACCTAAGTTTGTGAGCAAATATTTTCAGCCTCTACCAATTCCTTTAGGGATAACGTGTGTTTGTAATTATCATCACATCATATACCTTTTGCACTTGAACCCTGCAAGGTTGCTTTGTCTGTTGCAAGACTATTTTCAGACATATGTGTTTCTTGTGTTTGTAATTGAATGCTTTAAAAATAGTTCTTACCACTAAACAAAGAAAACTACATTAAATCCAATTGGTCAAATCAATCAAAATAGTCAAAAAATTGCTCAAAATTACCAGAAAAACATAAACTATCATCTCTGACTTGGCATTGTCATTTGCGAGTTTCTTTGTCTGCATTTGAGAACTATCATCTCCATAGAAAAACATTGAGCTTCAAATTTTGGCATAATATTGTAAATCAAGTTTTCTAATGATTCCTAAAATCTTTTGGCTTCAATAGCTCATTTGACTAGTCAAAATAGAGGAAGAGTGACCACTAATCTTACATTCATCTTTTATCATCCAAACATCAATCAATCTTCATCTTCCATCATTTAAAACCTTTCTTCTAAAGAGCATTATCATTGGACTTTAATCAAATTTCTTTATCTTGATTGACCCTCATCCAAATTGAATCAAGATTCAATCCAATCAAACAATTTTTTCTCCTTCATCAAGATTTAATCCAATCTTTAGGTAGAAAGATTTATCTAAGTGTGACATTAGATCCCTATCCATAACAAACCTTTTTTCATAGTTGACCTTTCTCACTTGAGATCATTTGTCCATTGTCAAGTATTGAGATCATCTATTTTTATATCATTTTCTTACTTGCGATCATTTATTCATCTCCAAGTGGGAGAAAGATATTATCACCCAATCCAACATACAATTTGTTTGCAATATCATAGGGTCTTTGTCTACATCAAGGTTGTCTTAAACCTTAATCAAAATCCCAAAATCAAATCAAATCCAAATCAATCATCCTTGAGGCTCTTGTCCTCCTAATCTAAGTCCAATTGCTCTTTCATTCAACTATTTCCACTCCTTCATCGAGTTCATTCTTTCTTCAATCTTTGGTCAAACTTGTATGGTCTCCACATGATTCAAAAAAACTACATCGACCAACATGTCACAACCTGATTCAAATAAGGGAGCTAAGAATATCCTTCCCAATACAAATCCAACAATTGATAACTCTTCACAACCTGACATGGTTTATCAACAAGAAGAACCCAATCCTTTTCCAGGCATAACTCCACAAATCAAATAATTTCTATGAGACCCTTACAATGTTGAAATGGTGGAACAAATGATTAGAGCTAACCAAACATATATTTTCTTAAATCTTGTCAATGATGGTGTGACTCTCCCTAAGAAATTTGATGAGACATTTCTCTACAACAACATAACAAAAGATGGAGCTCCTCTCTTAAAAGCTCTTGATGAACCTTCAACATCTCTAGGAAGAGATAAGGCACCCATGGATACATCTTTTTCACCTTAACTAACTTTCCAACCACAGACTTTTAAGTTGAGTGAAGAGCACATCCGACAAATAATTAGTGCCTAACCCAATACCACATCACATAATAACACTCTACCTACCACATTAACTAGTGCTGGTATGAGTTGCTTCAACATTGGGAAAACATCTCTTCCCCCACATATTTCTTCATAATTCACTCTCAATTAACCCCATCCTTTATTCAAATTCCATCGAGTGTTTTGAAGACTTCCATTCCACCAACATTATCATCATATCAATACATGCCTCCTCTTAATCCATCATTGACAATCAATCAAACCAACTTAGGAGGAGGACAAAATCAAATTCCCTTGACACATATAAATGCTTCCGACCTAGCACAACAATTCAATGAACTAGGGAGCTTTTTTCAAGGAGTGACACAAAAGGGTAATGTATCATCTTAAAATGGAAGCACTTCCATGATAAGAGCATTTATCCCTTTGAGTGAGTGGTCTGGGGTCATGTCAAGCACCTTGATCAGGTCTTTTCTTGATTCTAGCTTTCTCTCCCCATTTTGCTTCTCTCTCCACCTATTTTTACTATCTTTCTGCATTTCCTAGCACTCTGGATTGAGGTCCTAAGTTTTTTTGACCTCAAGATCAAAGACAACCTTGAGGGTCAATGATGACCTCGACCCTGACCTAGGTCAGGGATGACCTTGACCTTGACCTAGGGTGGGGTCTACCTCATCCTTGACCCAGATTTCAAATTTCAAATTCCCATGATTTATGGATGTCGGGTTTCATAAAGATTTGTTTTCCCACTTCTAGGTCGGCCATTCCGGGTTTCAGAATGGTAAATCCTTAAATTGCATTTAATATGGGTCCATTTCTAGGGGTTAAGGTTAATTGGGATTTAATTCCCTAATGTCGGCCTTCTCTAGAGGTTTGTGCCCTAGATCACTTTAAAAGGAAGCCTTCCTCTCTCATTTTCTCCATCACTTTTTCATATCTCCTTTGGCCATCAAGCACTCAAGCTCTCAAGTAAGATCAAGAAATAATTTCATCAAGCATTTCAAGAAATCATCCATTCAAGTCCTCTTCTCCATTCAATTTCTCCATTGAAGATCAAGGATTCAAGCATTTAAGCCTTTGAAGGGATTTGGTTCAAGAATGCAAGATTCATCATTCAAACCCTAGATCTAGCCATCATAGTGATGTGATCTTCCTTCAAGATCCTTTTTTCATCTTCTAGATCCATTCATTCATCTATCAAGGTGGATTCCAAGCATAAAATCATGAAGGTTTTGGATTTACATTTATGATTTTGATTTACATTTAGCCATTGTTATATTCAAGCTTTCATATCAATATACTTGTTTACATTTGAAATACGATTGCATATCTATTGAATTACATAGCTTCATTATTAGATCTGCTTCTACTACTTGCTAACATTCTCAATTTCAATATTAAGGTTGATTCCAAACCGGGGTTTGACCAAGGCAAACCCCTTAAACAAACAACAAAAACTCTCTTTTTCTTGCAGGTACAGGTGCAGAATTGCGGATCTGAGCTTGGATTTGGATACCTTTTTCGGTGAACTTCTGAGATCCGTGAACAAAGTCAAGGATGACCTTCAAAATCTCAAAGTAGTCTTTGACCTTTTATCGGGGTCAAAGACTACCTGCTGTCAAAAAGATAAAAGTTTTCTAGGTTTTCTTCATATCGGCATTTCCAGTCCGAAATAGGTTGTAGAATTGCCCAAAACTACACAGAGACATCAGAAATGAGAATTTTCCAGATCTGCCCTATTTTGAGGTTAGTATTTTCCTTTCAATTATTTCAGATTTCAAGCATGTTTCTTTATAGGGAAATATAAGGTTTTCTTCCTCCATATTCTCCATAGATTGATTCAATTGTGCATTAACCTTTTGGTTGATCAATTTGGATCTCTCCTTTAGGAATTTGGATTTAGAAGTAGATCTCATATTTCCCCATTCAATTAGGTGATACAAATTTCACCTTATTCATTTTGGTGAACCTGACGAGCTTACTCTCTTTCTTTTTGGTTTTAGATCTCTCTTTGTACTACCTTGTGTGTTCACCTTATTCATTTTGGTGAACCCAACATACTTACCCCTTTTCTTTTGTGGATTTAGATGCCCTATTGTGTTAGATTTTAGGTCTTTTCTTGTATTTAGATTAGATCTAGTTTATGCTCTTTAAATTTAAAAATACAAAAAAATCTATATATTCAATAAAATACAAAAACATTTCTTGCATTTTCATTTACTATGGAGATTCTTAAGATGCTTTGGTGTGTGGTCATGTTCTTTATTACCCTTGTTTTAGCATCTCTTTACCATACCTATGATGTTTATGAGAGTATCATTCACTTCATTATGTTGATGACTCTTCACTTTGCTCTCACTTATGCTTTTGTGAAGTTGACCGACACTAGTCTTCCTACATTTAAAACTTTCATTAAAGATTTATGTGGTAAGCTTATTACTCTTTTGGATTATGTGAAGAATTTGGTAGATGATACACCATTTCCTAATCTTACTAATCCTATCAATCCTAATCCAATTCCTAATCTTCCTATTCTAAATCCGATACCTAATTATCCATATGCTATCCCTAGTTCTTCCCGTACTTATGATGGAATTCAAGCTATAGTTCAAGATGCAGATGTGCAAGAGTTCTTTGATTTACCTTCTCCTCCAATTCATGAGGATATTAAAGGAAAGGGTAAAGAAACTTCTTCAAAACCTATTATTCCACCTTATACAACCTTTACTCATGAACATGATAAACAATCACCTCCTGTAAAAACTTTACATAATATGTACACTACCGGATATAATATGGTGACTAAACAAGGTTATAAAGGTTTAGGGCTTGGAGTTAATGAGCATGGTATTAGGTTTCCAGTTCATATACCCCCTAAACTGGATATGTATGGTATTGGTTGTTTAAAATCTCAAGTCAAGGTAGGTGATGTTAATCATCATCCTCCTCTTCACATTCTTCTCCCCACACCTATCTTAGATAACCCTAATGTTTTTCAAGAGGTGGCTAAGAAGGTATATATTGAGTTAATGAATTCCAAGAAATAAATCTTTAGACCTATGCCGAGAGATGCCTTATACAAATATAAATGTCCTTTTCATTATTCCAACACACATTTACTTGCTGATTGTAAACATTTCAAGTTATATGTTAGAGAAAGAGCTGTTTTAGGAATTCTATCTCACTCTCGTGCAGTTTTACAATTCCTTCATAATTTTGATATAGGGGATTCCCCTTCTTCTGATATAATGTATATTTCTTCCCCTCTTGTCTCATGACTAGGGGGCAAGAGGTGTATTTTCATCCAGTCTCCTAGGATCCATTAGGTCTTTTATTGGGGCTTAATTGGTATTCTTTCTCTCCTATCTTTCTATGGTTTTGCATTATGTTCATCTATAGATCTTTTTCAAGATATCTTTTTCTAAAACATGTGTTTTCCAAAGGTATCCCTTGTCTCTAGCTCTGGGGGGCAAGGTTCTTCCTTCTTTATCTTTGTCTAGGGAATTGTTTTCCTTAGCTTAAGTGGTATTTGTTTATATTGCAATATTATTTCATCATATTGATAGATATTTTGACTATGGATGAGAGGTTGTTGTCCTAAGTTGTCACTTCTTCTCTATGTTGTAAATTATGTTCTTTACAAACTCTCACCCTTGCTTTGGTGTTGGAGTTATTTCCCTCATTCCAATGATTCCTCTTCCTCTTGTTTGCAGGGGGCTTGATGATCGAATCTTTGTTCCCATTGTTGAAAGATGATATTTTATCTAAAGCACTCCTCTTTGGTGGGGGTCTTGTTGATAAGATATTTTTCTTTGAGGATCCTTTTTCCATGAGTGATATATTCTTTTCATGATTATCTATAATCTTGGATGTTGGGGTCAATATCCCTTGCTAAGAATATGGTATACATTGTTGTAAACAGGATATCTCATTGCATTGTGAAGTAGGTATCCTCTTCCTCTTCCTTATCATGTCTAGTAGACAGCCACGATAAGGAGGGGGGCATATATAGGGTCTCCCTTGTACTATAGTTTTTTATTTATATGCTAAATATTGGAAGGTAACGCACATAAGTTGCTAAATCTTGAAAAGATGCTCATTTTTTATATGCTAAATCTTCCAAAGGTAATGCACATAAGTTGCTAAATACTGAGGAGATGCGCATTTTAAAAATTTTCCAATATGCTAAATCTTGGAAGGTAACGCACGTAAGTTGCTAAATCTTGAAAAGACACGCATTTATATGCTAAATCTTCTAAAGGTAACGCACATAAGTTGCTAAATCCTAAGGATACATGCATTTCATATTCATAGTGATACAAGAAGGTGGATCTATGAGTATTCCAGAAATCGTCAGAAGATGCATTACAATTGAAAGCACATTTTATAGGTGAACCTGTTGGGCTCTCCCTCCAAGGTGATTCATGGTAAGGTGGGCATCTTAATAGGCAAGGTAATCACTCTTTTCCCTTTCTCTCGCTTCGCTTTCATGCTAGTAGGACTGGATCATGAAGCTATGTTATTTATAGTGTTGCTCTTGTATTTCTTATGTAATCATTTATGCTCTTATGATAGCTTTCTAGATATGATATTAGTATGAGAAAAAAATTTAGCAAAGTTTCTTATGCTAGTTGATTTGGGTTTGCTTTTGTACTAACCCCTCTTTTGGTCTTTTTCCTTTTTTTGTTTTTGTACCCTCGTGCATGTATGTTGAGTTAGAATCCTTAGCCTAGGGGCTTATGTCCCTAGCTAAGTGTTATCCTATATTGTTTCGAATCCATGTGGATCTCTTATTTCTTCTCCTTTACCAAGAGTTTGCATTGAATCCATACTCTTGCTAGAGTGGGGGCTTAATGTATTGTCTTAAAATGGAAGCACTTCCATGATAAGAGTGTTTAGCCCTCTGATTGAGTGGTCTGGGGTCATGTCAAGCACCTTGATCAGTTCTTTTCTTGAGTCTGGCTTTCTCTCCCCATTATGCTTCTCTCTCCACCTATTTTTACTATCTTTCTGCATTTCCTAGCACTCTCGATTGAGGTCCTAAGGTTTTTGACCTCAAGGTCAAAGATGACCTTGAGGGTCAATGACGACCTTGACCCTAACCTAGGTCAGGGACAACCTTGACCCTGACCTAGGGAGGGGTCTACCTCGTCCTTGACCCAGATTTCAAATTTTAGATTCCCATGATTTTTGGATATCGGGTTTCGGAAAGATTTGTTTTCCCGCTTCCAAGTCGGCCATTTTGGGTTTCAGAATGGTAAATCCTTAAATTGCATTTAATATGGGTCCATTTCTAGGGGTTAAGGTTAATTGGGATTTAATTCCCCAATGTCAGCCTTCTCTAGAGGTTTGTGCCCTAGATCACTATAAAAGGAAGCCCTCCTCTCTCATTTTCTCTATCACTTTTTCATATCTCCTTTGGCCATCAAGCACTCAAGCTCTCAAGTAAGATCAAGCAATCATTTCATCAAGAATTTCAAGCAATCATCCATTCAAGTCCTCTTCTCCATTCAAGTTCTCCATTGAAGATCAAGGATTCAAGCATTCAAGCCTTTGAAGGGATTTGGTTCAAGCATACAAGATTCATCATTCAAACCCTAGATCTAGCCATCATGGTGGTGTGATCTTCCTTCAAGATCCTTTTTTCATCTTCTAGATCCATTCATTCATCTATCAAGGTGGATTCCAAGCATACAATCATGAAGGTTTTGGATTTACATTTATGATGTTGATTTACATTTGGCCATTGTTATGTTCAAGCTTTCATATCAATATACTTGTTTACATTTGAAATACGATTTCATATCTATTGAATTACATAGCTTCATTATTAGATCTACTTCTACTACTTGCTAACATTCTCAATTTCAATATTAAGGTTGATTCCAAACCGGGGTTTGACCAAGGCAAACCCCTCAAACAAATAACAAAAACTCTCTTTTTCTTGTAGGTACAAGTGCGGAACTGCGGATCTAAGCTTGGATTTGGATACCCTTTTCAACAAACTTTCAAGATCTACGAACAAAGTCAAGGATGACCTTCAAAATCTTGAAGTAGTATTTGACCTTTTATCGGGGTCAAAGACTACCTATTGTCAGAAAGATAAAATTTTTCTAGGTTTTCTTCGTCTCGGCATTTCCAGTCTGAAATAGGTTGCAAAATTGCCCAAAACTACACACAGATATCAGAAATCAGCATTTTCCAAATCTGCCCTATTTTGAGGTTAGTATTTGCCTTTCAATTATTTCAGATTTCAAGCACGTTTTCTTTATAGGGAAATATAAGGTTTTCTTCCTCCATATTCTCCATAGATTGATTCAATTGTGCATTAACCTTTTGGTTGATCAATTTGGATCTCTCCTTTGGGAATTTGGATTTAGAAGTAGATCTCATATTTCCCCCATTCAATTAGGTGATACAAATTTCACCTTATTCAGGTAAGAAGGAGTTCTCTTTTGAAGAGATATGAACCTTTCACTTTGATAGATCTCTCAATATGATACACTTTCTTGCAACTTTTGAAATACCCAAGTTTGAAAAATACTTGGGAGATAAATGTCCCATACAACATCTCAAAGAGTTCTATGTGGCATGTCAGGAAGTTTTGTACAATGAGAACTACTTGCAGCGACTTTTCACTAGGAGCCTTGGTAGCCCTGCCCTTGAATGGTTGATGAATCTTCCTCATGGGTCCATAAATTATTTGTCAGACCTAGCAAAAAAAATTGTTGGTCAATACTCATATAACATCAAGCACTAAGCATCACTGAGTGACCTTTGCATCTCTAAACAAAGAAACGATGAGACGTTTGATAACTTCTTACAAAGGTGGAGATACCTTGCAAATCATATGCCTTGGAAGATACCCGACTCACACCTCATTGATATTTTTACTAAAAATATGGTATTTGAGATGTCCTTCTACATGAAGATGGCATATCCTAAGGACTTCGAGACCTTGGTCAAGAAAGGAAAGAACATAGAGGATGGACTCTTGCAAAAAGGTGTCATTAAACACTACACTACATCATCATCAAACAATAACAATAACAATGAGAAGCCTAAGTTTTGGTCCAAGAACAAAGTCATTACGAATAATGGAGTTACCGAGTCAAACATGTTCAAGTTGTCCCAAGTACAAACAATAATCAAGGTAATCACAATCAGGATAATAACAACCATAATCGCAACCAAAACAATAAAAATCAGAACCACAATTGGAATAACAATAATTGTCAACAACATAACAATCAATAACAATCATGTAACCAGTCATATTTGTTTTCACACAACAACAACAACAACAACAACAATAACAATGACAATAACAATAATGGTAACAACAACTACAATCACAACAATGATTGCAAACGTCAATTTACTGCACTTCAAGAACCTTTGGACATCATTTTCAAAAGACTCGTAGATCAAAACATGATGGTATTTCTGAACACATGACCCTTTGATGAAAATCAACCTAAGCCACATTGGTACAAAGACAACGAGTATTTTGATAATCATTGCATTGAAGGGCATGACACCAAGAAATGCGTGAAAATTAATCACTTTATCCAGGATCTCATAGACAAAGTAAAAATTGAAGTTGAAGGAAACCCATCATCTACAAATGCAAATCTAAAGATCTATGATAAACCCTTCCCTAATCACAACAGTAACACTAGTAAAGCCTCAATATCCAATACAATCCTGTATGACTACACCACCAACCATATCATAGGATTTGATACATTGTGTGGAAGATAGAGGCCAATAATGTTTGTGGTTTTGATTCACTATGTGGACACATTGAAGAAGTTGATACTCATGTTAATAAGATCTGACTTAAGGTCATGGACTGCAATCCTACCACCCATAGATGAATAGTCACTATGAAAGATTTTGCTTCCACTAATGCACCAGCTACGCCATCCACCTCAACTCAATTTTCATCCCGCTATGACATACTTTCACAATTAGGGAAGACTCTAGCACAAATATATATTCTTGAGCTTCTCACTACCTCACATGTACATAAAGATATCCTTGAGATTGCTCTTGCAAAGTCTCATGTTCCTGAAAATATCAATGTGTCCCAATTCACATCTATGATCTGAAATCTTATAGCCCAAAAACACCTTGTCTTCATTGACAAATATTTACATCCTCCAAACACCCATCATAACATGTCACTCCACATTGAAGTCCTAATCCAACAACACTAAGTAAAAGGCATCCTTATAGATAATGGATCCAATTTAAATCTATGTACATTAAAAATCATTTATTTCTTGGGACTCCCTGAAGATCTCCTAGATATCACAAAGAGAATCATAATAAAGGCATATGATGAATGAGAAAGAGAATCAAAGGGGATGATCATGCTCCTACTTTAGGTTGGGACCACTCTTATTAAAATAGAATGGCATGTCCTCGACTTGGGTTTACCTTACAATATATTTCTTGGTAGACCCTATACACACACTATCATAGGTATTCCATCTATTTATCATCAGTACTTAAATTCCCTCATTGGGGAAGGGAAGTTACTATTCTTGGAGATCCCCAGTCATTTTCATATTGTAAAATATTATAATGTGCTCAAAAAAACTTTTGTCCTATGAGTGAATTTGCAAAGATATTTCCAAAATATTTCATAGTAGAATCAGGCAAGCCTTCTACAAATGAACCATCTAAGACTGATCCAGAAATAGACAAAGAAAAAGAGAAGGTTTATGAAGTCAAAACTCTTGACATAACAAAAAAGGTTACATTTACAAACACTGGCATAGGAGACTATAAGTTTGAAAGTGCCTTGTGCATTGGACAACAACCACTTTCCCCACTATATTTTGGTAAACCTTCCCAACTATTTCCCAAGAAAGATAAAATACTATGCAG
This sequence comes from Chamaecyparis obtusa, assembly GCA_027943335.1. Taxonomy (NCBI): domain Eukaryota; kingdom Viridiplantae; phylum Streptophyta; class Pinopsida; order Cupressales; family Cupressaceae; genus Chamaecyparis; species Chamaecyparis obtusa. The sequence goes on from BSBK01001217.1 coordinate 921,963, forward strand.
TGCAAGAAAAGAACCTTTGAACATTGGGGTTCTTTTGAAGATGAACATATGGAGTCTAAGATCCTTGACCTGGCTCTACAAAGATGAAAAATATGATCCCATAGATATCCCTAAAGGTAAATATATAAAGGCACCTCCCATCATTAAAACATGGGATATCATGGTACTGGCCTTGGTGCAAATGAAAATGGGATAAGGAAGCCCCTTGAAGTGACAAGATATCCCCAAGGAAAGGGATTGGACTCCCTCGAACCCAAGAAAACCTTTACTGATGACTATTGTTTTGTGGAAACTAATTTTGATAACGACGAGGAGGAATTATTTGAAGTTCCTTTCCAATACATAGAAGATGATATTGACAATTATGTTCAAAACATAACCACCTTTGACCTTTCCTCCCCTAACCTTCCCCTCGTAAACCATGATATGGTAGACTAGGACCTACAAGACTCACTATCAGCTCTAGATATTTGCAAAATGGATGAGGCAGTGCTAGCCCTCTTTGGCCTATGATATCTCCAAGATTAAAAGCATGAGATAGATTACAACAATAAAGCCTATTTTGGTAGCCAAGTCAATTCCCTCAGTTGCAAAAGTAAAAATAAAAAAATAAAAAAATAAAAAAAAATTTATAAAATGCCCTCTGGTGAAAACCCCTCTAGGGAACCTTTGGATGGAGAAAAAGAGAAAATAAAGGACACATCTTATGGTGAAAACCTCCTTGAGATGCCAAAAGAGGGAAACTTTAACTTTTCCTTCATGACACTACCACTTGGAAAGTCTTCCATTTTAATCAAGGAAACCATTGAAGTAAATCTGGGTAATACTGGGAATACAAGATCGCCTACATTGCAGCTAGTATGAATGAACACACATGCCAAGATATGATCGAGTTCCTTCACAAAAGCCAAATCAATTTTATATGGACTTATAAAGACATTCCTGGACTAGACACAAACCTTGTTGTACACCACCTTGTAGTTGATCCTAAAGCAAAACCAGTGAAGTAAAAATTATGCAAGATGCACCCTCAAGTTGCACTCTTGGTGAAAGAAGAATTGAAGAAGATGTTAGCTACTAATTTCATCCATCCAATTGACTATCCTGAATGGGTTTGTAATATTGTACCAATAGGTAAAGCTAGTGGGGGTATCCACATATATTCATATTTTTTAGATCTCCTCGCATGCCCCAAAGATGATTTTCCACTCCCAAACATAGACATTTTAGTGGATTTGACTACCAGGCATGAAATGTTATCCCTAATGGATGGATTTTTAGGATATAATCAAATCAAAATTGTAGCATAAGATCAACACAAAAATGGCATTCACTACCCCTTGGGGTACATTTTGTTACCAAGTCATGTCTTTTGACCTTAAAAATGTTGGCGCCACATATCAACGTGCAATGAAAACAATATTTCATGACCTTCTAGGTGTAATCATGGAAGACTATAGATGACATCTTAGGAAAATCCAAGAAACAAGACTCACATATTTCTATCCTTACCATAATATTTGAAAGATTGGAGAAGTACAAGGTACAGTTGAGCCCTAATAAATGTGTCTTTAGTGTGCAATTAGGGAAATTACTCAGTTACATTGTGTCTAGAAAAGGTATCAAGGTAGACCCCAAGAAAGTGAAAACTATCTTGGATATGCCTTCTCCCACTACATTGAAGTAGCTTCGTAGCTTTCAAGGAAGATTGTAGTCCATCAGAAGATTTGTTTCACAACTTACAAATAATGTCCATCCTTTCTCACATCTCCTATGAAAAGACGTCAAGTTCCTTTGGGATTGCCTTTGTCTGAAGGCTTTTAAAAATTAAAGAAATATCTAGCCAATCCACCAGTGTTGGTCCTACCTGTCCCAGGCCTAAATTTGATCTTGTATATTTCAACCACTACAGCTACACTAGGTGCCCTCCTAGCACAACTAGATGATAATGGAAAGGAACATGCTATTTACTATGTCTACAAAACACTGGTTGGTTATGAGTTGAACTATTCCTTGTAATCCTCTAAAATTTATCTAGTAGAACCTAAGCCCCTAATTTTGATCAAATTACCTCAAATAAAATCCTAAATCTCAAAGACATATTTACTAGACGTAATTATGTAGAGTAAACCTAAAAAATCCAATTTGCATAATTAAATCAAAAATATTATATCAAGCCTATACTATGGTCTAATTTCTAGAGCTTGCATATTTATTTAATTATTATAATATAAAGTTTCTACACTTTTATTAAAAGAAAACATTCACATGTGTGCACATACTTAATCTTGATTAATTAGCAATTAAAGGAGATTTGTGCTTCCAAAATTTTTATTTAGTCTTATTCTACCTAACATTTCTTTTGTCTCTTAATCATCACCACTCATTTCTACCTAACCTTGCATCTCCTTCACTCTCTTTTTGTCTCTACATCTCAATCACACATTCTTTTGCCTCTTAATCTCCACCCTTCATTCTTGAGGTAATTTCTTTAAAAGGAAGCTCTTCCTTGGCTCAAGGGTCCATTCTCTTGCATTCTAAACATACCATCTTAGCTTTTGGTGAATTTAGGTTTCTTGTATTCTTACATTCTTAAGAGTAATCTTGTTATTTTGAATTCTTAGCTTTTAGTTTCTTTCATTATATGCTCATAGCTTCTTGCACTCTCATTCTAGAATACTAGATGTTTGTATCCATTCTAGCTTAATCTTTCATTTTAGATTGTTAATCTTGCATTCTAGTTTCTTTATAGCTTGCATTACATTTATAATCTTCCATTTTGGAGTAGTCAAGTCACTATTCATCTATGCCAATTTGATAAGCATCATGAGAAGGATTAAACACACTTCAATTAGGAAGCTATAAGCTACTTCTTGAGATTTCCTTCTTCATGGATTCCCTCAAGTGTAATGGTTTATAGAAGTGTGTCACATTTTCACCACACATTTTTGGCGCCCACCATGGGGCTCACATCCCTAATTCTCCTTCATTTTATTCAAGTTTTTCAAGTCTAACCCTTGTGCAGGTTGAGTTGAAGACAAAATCTTAAATTTTTTTAAAGATTTGATCATATCTCACAAACGGCTTGGAGTTTTGATCTGATATTTTTACTACAGGTCAGGGATGGTTCAGATGTGTCTCAGTCTAAAAATTAGATTTTTATGATCATTTTTCTATGATTTATAATTTTTTATTGATTTTTCATTAAAAAAAGTTATTTCTAGTCGCAAATCAATGTATTCCTCAAAACAATCTACATTTTTGGAAAGGTCTGATAATTCTACAGGGGGTTACTTCTTTTTATTTTTAATTTGGATATAAGAAAATGGCTCAAATAGTCAATTTATGAAAACTGGTCTATTTTGGTAAAATGGGTCTCTAGGGCACAAATTAAGGAACATTTTTGAAATTTTTGCATCTTTGGAAAGCTCTTAGATTTTTATGAGTCTCTTTTTTGCATTTCTATTTTTTAGGCCTAAATTATAGCAAACAAATCAGATCTTGTTGACTAGGTCAAAAGTATAAAATTAAAAAAAAATTGTGATGAGCTTGCACTTTATTGGCACATAGTTCAATGCATGATTGGGCTTTCTTGCAAGTCTTTGATATTTTATATCTTATAATAGTGGTTTTGTAGAATGGCTGACCAAGAATGAAGCATTTTGAGACTACTGATCGATTTGTGTTGTAGGATGTTTGAAGATCTTGAAAAGCTTTGAGACTACTAATTCATTGGTTTTGCAGGTTGCCTTGGAGATTCAAGCAAAGATTGTGTCTACTTTAAGTTGATTTTCATAGGCACCTAGTTTAATTAGTAAGGTTCATTTCTTTTGATTTAATTGGGTAGTAGGAGAATATGCTCTTTCCTCTTTAAGGGGAAATAAAAAATCTAGACCTACTTAATTTGGTCATTAGAAAGGGATCTTGTTTAATGAATATGTGTTTGATGTGCTTGGGAGAAACTATGGAGTAGGAGAGTATGCTCTTTTCCTTTTGGAAAATCATAAATCTTGACCTCCATTAGCTATCCATCTTTACTTTCTTACATTTACCTCTAGAGGGCCTGTCAAGAGAGCAATCTTTTGGGAACGACCCAAGTGGGGAACAAGCAAACCTGACTAACTCCATCCCACTATAATCAAAAGCTTCCTTCAATATAAAGAGAGGAAAGACTTGGATATTTTTTACTTCCAATGATTCTTCATGTGTAGGGCCTAGTTGTCTCAATCTTGCTAAGCAAGACTACATTTGACTAGGCACTTGTAGGACCTTCATGATCTCAATCTTGCTAAGAAAGACTACAGTTGACTAGGTGCTTGTAGGACCTTCATGGTCTCAATCTTATTTAAAATACTACAACGGGAGTACATTCGACTTGTATAGGGATGATAGGTCTCAATCTTTCTTGCGAGACTACACATTTTGGGTGCTTGTAGGGCTATAGGCCTTAATTTCTCTTCTGAAACTACAAGGGGTAGTCATGAATGGAGACCCTTACTAAATACCTTAGGATTTATAGGCTAACCATTTTAGCCATGTGACTTCCTTTGTGCAAGGATTGATCCAACTGGACTTACTTGGATCACCCCAAGATACTACAAAGGTATATGTGACACATTAAATCAGTTATTATATTGTTATTGATGATTGTACTTATCATGATAGTTAAAAACATCTAAAGAAGGAAATAATGGTGAAGGAATGAGATATTAACATGAAGATGAAATGTATGAGTAAGATATGAGTATGGTATTCATTGTGTAACTTATTGATGAGTATGACATTATGTTATTGATTTTATTGTATTATATAATTATGTTAAGAATTGAAGATGAAGAATGAACAAGTTTATGTGGTTGGTAAATGAAGTACTTAGTATACACCGAGTTGAAACAATGTACACCGAGCAAGTGTAGTGTATACCAAGTATAGTATTAACTGAGTTAGACGTCACCAACACATCATCATATTGACCGAGTGAGAAATAAAATGGAGCATGTGAGTGTCGATTTGAGATGATGAGATGGATGAATATGGAGGATTCTGAAGTTATAGATAAAGTTTGTTATAAAGATATGCAGCTAACAAAATTCATGGAATATCAGATGATGAAGAATTAAACATGTTTAAGGCACAAGTTCTGAGGAAGGTTGAAGCGGAAAAATTAACGAAGGAGATTAAGAGGCAAAATCTATGGATGAGAAGAAAATAGTTTATCATGTCTATAAAAGGAGATAAGAGATTCATAATGAAAGAATGCGCATGAGAAGAATATTGCATTCATGTGAAGTTGGTTAGACAGGTTAAAGTGAGAACTGAGTAATTCTATAGACAACATTGAGCGTTAGAGAAAGGAATTAACTAAGAAGAACAGAGTTGGAGGATACAAGGAAATTGAAGTGATTATGATGGCCAGAGGTATTTTTAGCTTAGCATAGATCTAAAAATCTGCAAAGGAAGTTGTATTTGAATCATATCATTTACTATTGCATTCTAACCGTTGCTACAAATAAATCTCTTAACCAAGTGGGACTTAACAGTCTTTATTTATTTCATTATGACATTCAATGAATGTTGATTATTTTCATGTTTACCTCATAGTGAATGTTTGGTCACAGACAACTGTTAGTGATAAATCCTCTAACTAGGTCACACCTTATAGTGTGTTTTGTAACCTTTAACAAGGTTGGCTCTTAACCAGGCTCACTTCAGAAGAGTGAAATTATTTCGGATACCGGTCCCAGGTGGTTTTTCCCCTAACAAGTTTTCCACGTTAAAAATCAAGTTTTATATGTGTATGTATGTGATGATTTTTTATTTTAATTTACACATTACAATTACTAGTTTGATCGATATATATACTAGTTAATTTTACTGGTATTCGATTAATGAACAGAAAGGCACAAAAAAAGTTTTATCGAGTTGTTTAGATTAATTGAAGGATTTGTTTTATACATATGGGAGTATTTGGGACTGTAGAATAACTGAACTTAACTAGTTCACCCCCCTCTCAGTTATTTAACAATTGGCATCAGAGCAAGAGTACTTGAAGGAAGAAGTTTGAATGACTTAAGTTAAAGATCACAAGATGTATAAGAGATAAGTGCCAAAGATCACTAGTACATTTGAGTCCTTTTTTTTATGGCTATCTATCCCAATTCTGACATGCCAACGCTGACCCAACGACACTAACCACCGTTGCAATTTTGGTGTCAATAGCACCAATGGATGTGATGTCCATTGTAATTGCAACGGTACACACCATCGCAATATACAAGGTAGAAGGGTCTGGCAACATGGTCAGATATGGTCAACATGTCGTCGGTTGTAATTTGACTACCATCGAGACTTGTTGTGTGTGTTGTAATTACGACGTCAACATGATGAAAATGTTGTGCAAGAGATGGCTGCCTGTCAGAGAGTTCTGAATGGTATTCATCATGTTCAGTGCTCTCTTGTTAGTCATTCTCTGATGACCATCGTAATTGCGATGGTATGTTGTATTTTTTAAAAATATATATATATATCATTCATGGAGACCTTAAAATATTGAGGTTCTCTTTGTTTCGAGAATATTTTAACATTCTCTACTTAACAGGGACAACCACGTGAAGGTGGAAGCTCATCTGGCCCCTACTAGGAGCATCGTATGACCCCTTACGAAACTTTAAGACCTCTAAGATGTATTCTTAGGGATCATAAAGGGTCATAAGGGGTCCCGAGACACAACAATTGAGAAACATAAATGTCATCACACATGGTCACAATTCTTTGGAGATACAACATAATTGAGTGTATACCCAGACGATGCAACGCAATCACTACTCCTGCAGTTCTAAGTTGACACTGTAAGGTCCAAAAACAAATCAAGATAGGGTCCAAAAGCCATTGTTATCTATGGTTTTTGAATCCTACAATGTCAACTTAGAACCAGAGGAGTAGTATTGTTTGTGTTGCATCATCTGGGTATACCACTCAATTATGTTGTGTCTCCAAAGAATTGTGACCATGATGCCTACATTTATGTTTCTCAACTATTGTGAGATTAAAAGTCTTCTAAGGAACATGTGACAAACATACAGATTTGACCAAGCATTACTGGGAGCTAGACCTTGCAACAAATGAACGTGTGATGATTTTCACAATAGTACATGTGTGATAGGAAAGCTCATAGTACTGCTTAGGCAAATTTGAATGTTCATCAACACATCAGAGACCCTTACCATTATGTTTTGTCATAAGACTGATCAAGTACAATCTCAAAGAAACAAAACATAAACAAATATATACACACAAACATCTGTATCTCAATAAAACCATGGTATAGAAACCATACACACAAAAATATAAATATGCTCGTATGGCAACATTTTCAAATCTTCTTCATAATCATCATCAACATGGCCAATTTTGCAAAACTAAGTATGCATACACTGAATTCTGCATACTCCTTATTTTGTTCTGGATTGATATTGTTAGACATGGTCTTTCTTGAATGTAATGACTCGTACGTTACTTGTACATTGACTAGAATGTTGGTGGAAGAAGGATGATTTGTTTGCAACCTGCAGATACAGACATTGAACAACTATTTTCTCAACTCTAATTTTCTCAACACAAAGGGACATTTATCATAGCCATAGAAACATGATTATTTTTAAATGGAATACACCAAGGAGTGCCATCAGAAATATTGACCATTTACCATCATGATCAATAAACCTAAATCAAATAGTTCATTTTTTATCAGCATGTGTACTCTCTGTGTATGTGAAAAATGAATGAAATATCAAGCTGAAATAAAACAGTGAACAAAAATTCAAATTCAAGGCCTAATTTATCAAAACATGATTGGGACAATGGAATTTACAAAGTAAGGAAAGGTGAGAGGATCAATCAAATAATCAAGTTCTAGAAATGGACGGTTATGATGCCTTGCCATTACAACAATTGAGCATTCATCATTTGTAACTTCTTGGTGTATTCCATTTAAGTATAATGAATCAATGGTATAATGAATATGTTTGGTTAGACTGTAAGTCCAAATGGGATAATGAAGTGAAGTGTCTCCCAAATGCCAAAGGATGCCAAACTTTCAGTTTTGGTGATATAAGAATAAGAACTTTTCCACTCCATTGGGCATCGACCAGCATACAATCATATTTATATAATCATTGGAAACAGACAACGAATGACATAACAAGAAAAAAGGACACAAAGAACTAATTTTGATCCTAAATAAAATTACAGTGGAATCAATTACATTAGGTAATCAAAACACACTAATTATGGAGGTGGTGTCAAGAGTCCTATGACAGTAAAATTTCCCCATTTTTTATAATAAGGTTAATTTTTAATTTTGTTTAATTTTATATTGAAAATCATAATGAAGTCATAAACAACAAAAAAGTTCATGAGTTTATCAAAATATGTCCAACGTATCTACTTGAAATTCTAAAAAAGTTTCAGTATCTACAATAGCCCTCTGTTAACCATATTTGTGCATATGGTCCCAACAAAGTAGTGCACAAACTACACAAAGAAGGCATTACAAAAACATGGTTTATGCTTTCGCCATTGAAGCAATCTTGGCAGCACTAGCTGCCTCTCAAGCCTTGCACAAGTTGCACACATTTCCTACATTAGGTATAGATGTAGATGGGGTAGATGTAAATGTGGTTTCATCGACCCACCAAAAGTATTGACATCCACTATTTCCATGCAATACCAAATCTACATCAGTTCTTCCTAAAATGATTAGTTGTCACATTATTTTTAAACATAAAATATAATTACATATCCAGACCTTTTTCCTATTTGGGCAACCCCAAAATTTATGCCCAGGATTACTTGTTGTGCGTGACATCTTCAACATGCATGGGCCAACACCACATTGACTAAAGTCATCGACGCTATATCAACAAATATTGCATTTTCATTATTTTGTTCATTCATACTAATTATAATTGCAATAAAAAGCAACATACTAATGTAGATTTGCACATTTTTTGGCTAAGTCGAAGTCTTTGGTTTAAATCAACTCAAAACAAAATGACAAACCAAAGACAACCATGATCATTTTACACCATTACAAGGACCAAAAATACTTGATTTCAACACAAAGGATGAAGCAATATATACATGTTGGCCAAACAAATACAAAAAGTGGCGCAAACATGTAAGATCTTTTTGGAATCATAACATAGCATTACCTAACACAATAGTATCTATATCAATGACCCATAATGTTGGATCACATGATGGTGGAGGAATGCAGAGCATTCTTGCAATGTCACACTATCTTTGCCATGCCAAAACATAGGACATAATATCTTTTGTTTTGAGTTGAATTATACCATGAGATTTGAGAAGTGGCAACCTTAGATATCAACCAACACAAAAAAATCAACTATAGGAAAGAAGAATGAAGAGATGATTGAAGGATGACCAGGGTGTAAATCCAGTGTGCTCCTACTTGATCCAGAACCTGCAAGAAGGAAAGAAATGGGGTTAGATCCAAGGGATCTAAGAAATGCATGATATCTTAAATTACATATCCTCATCTACAATCATGCATGTGCGTAATCAAGCCATATTGTGGATGCATCATCCAAACAATGCAACAACAACATCAAATGTTGGTGTTTCATTTGATGTTGCTATGGCATCATTTCCAAATGAGCCATCCACAACAATAACTTCGAACATGTCATAAGGTCATGGTGTTCCAATACAAGGTGATGCAGTCATAATCAAACATGCATTTTTATTATCTGCTTGTTGTGATGACCTAGGGCATTAATGATTAACTATTACTTGTTTTCAATTCATCACATGATTGACCTAGGGCATCAATGATTATCTATGATTTACCAAATCAAATCAAGAAACAATATATACAGAAGGAAGAAATAGTCACAGGCCCATGGCCTTGAGAAATCAAGTACAATATATAATCATCAATGGAAGCAAATAATGATGCCCTAGCCCGATAGTCAATCATGTGATAAATTGAAAACAAGTAATAGTTTAGGTTGTTGGTTATGGGTACATTTGGTTTTTAGGAGTTTTAGAAGTCTATTTCAAGGTTGATCCACGTGAATGGAGGGGGCATGGAGAGTTTGGTGTGTAAAGATTCAATGAAATAAGTTTCAATCAATAAAAGAACAAACATTTTCCTTGCAACAGTCACAGGCACGTGGCCTTGAGCAATCAAGTACAGTATATAATCATCAATGGAAGCAAATAATGATGCCCTAGCCTGATAGTCAATCATGCGATAAATTAAAAACAAATAATAGTTAATCATTGATGTCCTATGTCATCATAGTGCGCAAGCAAATAATAAAAATGCAAGGATCCAACAATAATTCCCTAGTTTTAAACACTAAAATAAATGTTTGGACATGTAAATAACACCCAAGCCAATGATCTTACATCATGATCCAATCACTAATACACCACAAAACATGTTTGAAGGCACTGTACGGGTTGATTGTACCCTGTGGGCAGATTCACAATTTGCAGAGAATATTTTTGTTTATTGAATGAATACCATTTGAAAATGGTTCTATACACACACCAACTCCACATCCCCCCTCCACTCACGTGGATCAAAACTAATAAAGACTTCTAACCAACTAAAGACCGACTGCAACCATTAACTAATTGTCTAATTGTGCCCCAAATAGTAAGCATACCATCAAATGATCATGCAATTAGTAAATCCATAATTCCCTAGCTTCATGAGATCCAACAGTAAATAAAAATGCAAGGATCCAACAATAATGCCCTACTGTTAAACACGGGTCCTCAAATATCCAAACAAGTAAAATATAGCAATGAGCATTATAATGTTGTGTCAATAACCTAATCAAATCAAGCAATGATATATACAGAAGGAATAAACATTCACAGGCCCACGGCCTTGAGCAATCAAGTATAGTAAATAATCATCAATGGAAGCAAATAGTGATGCCCTGATGGTCAATCATGCGATGAATTGAAAATAAGTAATAGTTAATCATTAATGTCCTAGGTCATCACAGCAAGAAGATAATAAAAATGCAAGGATCCAAAAATAATACCCTAGTGTTAAACACGGGTCCTCAAAGATCCAAACAAGTAAAATACAACAGTGAGCATTATAATGTTGTGTCAATAACCAAATCAAATCAAGCAATGATATATATAGAAAGAATAAATAGTCACAGGCCCGCGGCCTTGAGAAATCAAGTACATTATATAATCATCAATGGAAGCAAATAATGATGCCCTAGCCTGATAGTCAGTCATGAGATAAATTGAAAAGAAGTAATAGTTAATCATTGATGCCCTAGGTCATCACAGCGCACAAGCAAATAATAAAAATGCAAGGATCCAACAATAATGCCCTAGTTTTAAACACTAAAATAAATGTTTGGAGATGTAAATAACACCCAAGCCAATGATCTTACATCATGATCCAATCACTAATACACCACAAAACACGTTTGAAGGCATTGCATGGGTTGATTGTACCCTACGAGCAGATTCACAATTTGTAGAGAATGTTTTTGTTTGTTGAATGAATACCATTTGAAAATGGTTCTATACACACACAAACTCCACATACCCCCTCCACTCACGTGGATCAACACTAATAAAGACTTCTAACCAACTAAAGATTGATTGTAACTATTAACTAATTGTCTAACTATCCCCCATACAGTAAGCATGCCATCAAATGATTATGCAATTAGTAAATCCATAATGCCCTAGCTTCATGAGATCCAATAGTAAATAAAAATGCAAAGATCCAGCAATAATGCCCTACTATTAAATACGGGTCCTCAAAGATCCAAACAAGAAAAATACATCAATGAGCATTATAATGTTGTGTCAATAACCAAATCAAATCAAGCAATGATATATACAGAAGGAAGAAATAGTCACAGGCCCGCGACCTTGAGCAATCAAGCACAGTAAATAAGAAAAGATGACAGAGGGAGTATACAACATACAGAACTGACATGAAGACATCTACATGGTAAAGATGTAAGAGACACAAGTTTCTTTAGCATTGTTGTCAAAGAGGGAGAGATCTAGGAAGAGTGATTCAGGAAGAGAAAAAAAATACAGCATGAAGAGAAATTCAATAAACCTGAGGGAGAGATTTTGAGGAAGAAATACAGAAAATTAAATTACTCTAAGCAAAGAGGGAGAGATTCAGTGAACAAGAAAGCCTATATCTATCCAAGAGGGAGTTGGTACTTGGATGTGTTGAATGAGAATCAAAATGAAGCTAAGGATATTAATGGATATATGTTGCACAAAGATTTTGGATTGTTTGGTGAATCATATGATATTCATGTGGTGTTGCCATCAATGCCAAAGAGGGAGATTGTTGGAAACTACAAATGAAATAATTGTTATATTGTCATTGATGTCAAACCTTAACTGGTAAGACAATTTCTATCTAGGAGAGTACCATATCTATTGATGAAGAGGATGAGGAGATAACAAGAGGACCTAAGGAAAGGTTGAGGTATGTGATACTTAAATGGGTACTTGATTAGTTGGCACATTGATAAGGTAATGTGTTGTTTATCTTTAACACCAAGTGAAGAAGAAACACTAGAAACATAGGCCTAACCGAGCAAAAGTGAAGAAATATAGTTTAAGTCGAGTGATGTTAGTGTCGACCGAGTGCCAGTATATGCCAAGCAAATCTAGTGTTGATTGAACATCAGTAATTGCCAAGTGACAGATAATTGCCGAGAAGGAAAAATGTTAGTGATGACCGAGATACACAATAATGACTGAGGAGATGAACACAATATTGACCGAGTGTCAGTAATTTATATTTTGAGAAAGAACTAAGAATTCCAGCCGACATAGTTGAGTTCTTGGGATATGTAAAACTTGTTGACATTATTAATGAATGGTATAAAACATTTAATGCATGGTAAATCATTTTCTTATGATTTAAAAGAGAAGTTTGAAGATGTATCTAGAAGGAAAAGAATGAGAACATAATGATGGAAGGATTCGATGAATCTGACCTAAACCTAAGATCTACGGAAGAGATTTAGCGGCAAAAGATTAATCTACCTGATCAAGCAGGTATAATATTAACCTAATTGTGAGGTTACAGAAAGGAGAGAAGAGGTTGATGTTATTAACTAATAAGTCTAAGTAGAAGGTTGAAGGTGAAGTTGTGAAGGAGCTTAACAGAGTTGTGATTTCTTGAAGCAAATACCGAGAAAATTAGAGATGGAGATGAAAATGAAGATCAGTCAATAAATCAGCATATGTGCGAAGTGGATCTGTATTTGCAAAGTGAGTTGTATATTTTCATATCAGAACCTACTATTATTTTCTAACCATTGTATCAATTTAAATCCTTTAATCAAGGTTGACCTAACAGTCATTTTGTATAAATCCTTTAATTAAGGTGACATTTTGATGAAATGTTCTTAAGCCCTCTAACAAGGCCACTCTTAACAGGGTGATTAAATCCTTTAACCAGGTCAAACCTAACAATGTGTATTGTAAACCTTTAACAGGGTTGGCTTTTCATAGAGCTCACTTCACAAGAGTGAAAATCAATAGCATGTTACAAGTGGTTTTTCCCAAATTGGGTTTCCACTATAAATCCTAGTGTTATACTTGTGTGAATGATTTTGATGTGGATGATATTGAAATTTTTATATTCTGCAAGTTATCTACTTTAGGACAGTGGGTCCTGCAAGTTTTATGTTATTGGTATATGCTAAGAGACCGAGTTGAAAGCTGATTAGATCTTAGATTGTTGAAGAGCTAGAAAGTTGAATTGGTACTTCTGGACCTGAGATGTTCAACTGATTCACCCCCCCCCTCTGTTGTTCTAAAATCATTCTAACAGATCTTGTTGCTTAGTTTCTTCTTTTGATTTTTGTTCAGTTTTTGCCTCATATGTTTGTATTGTTTCTTTAGGAAGCTCCATTTCTTTTGTTGGCAAGTCATTCATTTTTTCATCAATTTAACATTAATACTTTCCACAATACATCTGAATCTTTTACTATAGCATTTATATGCTTTACAATGGGTTGAATACCTATATAAAATACCTTCATCACATCTAGATTCAAAACTTCCAATACTATCACTATCCCTCTTAATATAGCATTTGCTTTTGAATATTTTAAAATATCCTACATTTGTTTTTTATTAAGTAAAACAGGTTTTGAAGGGATCCCAAAACCCTGTACATTTTGGTCTAAAAAGATATTCAAAGTAGCACACAAAGAAGGAGTAGATCAAGACCAAAGAGAGGGTTTTACGACAGGCTCCCACAACCTAGAGATGAAAATGGTACCAGAAGAAGGAAGTTGGAACCCTGACTTAAGAAGCCGCTGTGAAAAAGATTAAACAATTTGTAATCAGCAGTCCTGAATCTTGCAGCAGACAGCAAAGAAAGATCCTACCGACCGCAGAGAAATATTATTTCTTCCCCTTCTAAGAACGAAGGGACATATCGAAAGAGGACAAAAGTTTAGATCTTTTTTTTCCTTTAACAGAAGTCCACCCATCTTCCACGTTCTTGGCCAAATCTTGCCAAGAGGACGAATCAAGAATCGAGGTGCCCAAAAAAGGGGAAACAAGAAGTTGTCCCAAAATGGGGCCACCAGAATCCAGAGAAGTTGAATTGAGAGATAAATTTGTAGCATCCATTCTAGCATGATCCAGTGAAGCAGCAGATGCCACACCTCCAACAGAGACCCGAACAGTAGAAACACCATGAATGGAAACATCACCCGGGGAGAGCCACCAGCTACAAAAATCATCTACAAAAATAAAAAAGGACCTTTCATTGTTTAAAGACTTTGTTCTTGTAGGTCCACACAAATAAGTATGAACCAAATGTAAAGGCTTTGTAGTTGTATATTATTTAAGCTTTAAAATGACTTTAGTTTGTTTACCCTCTTGATATTATTTGCAAATGTTCTGATTAATGAAAAAAATAGGTTTTGAAGGGACCTAAAACCCTTTACAAAGAATAAGCTTAAGATATAGCAATAGGAGAACACCAAACACAATAGATCAGCCAAAATAAAAGGCCACCATCCCCATGAAACCACCCAAAAGAACACAGCCAAAGAAACACCCACACCCTTGCAAAAGATAAAACATTGGAAATCCACAACAAAAGATACACTAACTATCTTTTTGTCCCCTTCAAATGAGATCGAAGGGTCATGTCAAAAGTCAGGGAGGATTTCTTAGAATTTTTGCCTTTAACTGTAATCCAGCCTTATTCAACACTTGCAGCCTTATTCTGCCAGCACAATGAATCCAGAGATGGAGAACCAACCCCCAAAAGTGGGGTTGAGTCACCTAGAGAGACAGCCAGCGTAGGGCCGCCATAAGATCCACCAAAGGGCGATCACGATATGGAGTAGTAATGTCTGATCCAACATCTAATAAAATACCATCCTTTCCAGCAAATCCAGCACCTACTGAAACAACAAAAAATTTGGTATCACCCAGCATAGAAAGAGAAATTTTAGGTCCAGCAATCAGGATAGGGATAGAGCCAGCAGCCCCAGCAGACCCATCAGGTCCAGCAACCGGGACAGGGACAGAGCCAGCAGCCCCAACAAACCCTTCAATTCCAGCAACAGGGCCAGGGACAGAACCAGCAGCCCTAGCAGACCCTTCAAGAACATTAATATCAGGGCATAAACCAACCTTCTCACCATCAGGTAGAGGATTTCCAGTATCAGGAGCAGCCTCCATCTCAAGGTGGGATGAGCTTTTCAAGACAATGTAATGTTGGGTAGAAGCACCCTTCCACCAAGAAGGAGAAGATTTCTTCTTCTTGGAAATGAAGCCACATTGGGAGGAAATATGACCAGTCTTAAAACATTTACGACATCTAAAAGGAATGCCTTCGAAGTCAAGTTGCTGGATCCAAGATCCCAAGGATGATTCAATTTTAATTTTAGCTAGGAGGCCCTTCAAGGTATCAATGTCTACCAAGATACGAGCAACAGTAGAATGATACATATTATCAGAATCATTATCAGTCATCAAGAAATCCCCCAAAGCCCCACCCACTTCCTCAAGGACAAAATCCTACCACAGATGAAGGGGCAGATTGGGGAGCCTGACCCATATAGGGATAGAACTAAATATTTTAGTGGAAGGATTGAAATCAGGGTGCCACGGCTTGGCCGGGAGCAAAAATTTATCATCCTCCCAGCAAAAGAAATAATCACATAGGATTGTAGCTCTATCCACATCATTATCAAATATAGCAATGAAAAAACATTTTTCCATTGGAAAGATGTTAATAGTACCTGTTAATTTTGGTTCCCATCTTCGAGAGATCCAATCATGCAATTGGGGAATGCTGGGTCTTATTAGGATAAAAAAATTCCTAACATTTTGATTTTTACTTATCTTAATTAAATTTTCATACTTTATATGTCCTAGCCTTCTGTGCTACAACTTAGTCTCTTCAACTTAACTCACAAAATACACATTATTATCAACTTTTCTAGAGTTTACAAATAAATTATAAATATTAACACCTATTTTGTATCGTGTAGCAATTGTTTTACCAAAGTTTTTCTTGATCTCACATCCTAAAGTAGAAAACTTTACATCATAACCATTATCACATATCTAACTCACACTGGGAAGGTTGTATGACATTCCTTCAATAAAAAAACACATCATTCGCAGGTATTTCATTATCAAGAAGAATAGTTCATTTGCGAGTAACTTCAAAATATTGATTATTTCTAAACTTAACAGATCCTCCTAGATGTGTTTCATAGTGAATAAATTTGGACTTATCTCCTATCATATGGTGAGAACATCCACTATCTAGTACCCATAAATCTTTCTTAACATAATGAAGTACAATTTGAACAACTAAAGAATCTTCCTTAACTTTAGATTTCCACACAAGTTGATTACTTCATTGTTTTTCTAATTTTAAATTTCAAAAAACTGTCATATGTCCAAAATGATTACAGTTAGAACATTTAAAAACTGCCCTTCTTCTAGACATCATGTTATGTCTATTTGACTCATTTTTATAATGCAAATTAGATGAAAACTAATTAGATAGACAAGGATCACATCTAGAAAACTTACAGTTTTCAATGTCTAGATTCATCATTTTACTTGTAGTTCCTTGAAATTTGTAAGTCCTTTGTAACCTTTCAAAATTTGTAGCAATAGAAAGATATTTCTCATCTAGGAAATGCAGATCCCTTTGAGAAAAATTAAGAAGTTTCCTTTGACATTCTATCCTAGAAGCTAAGATCCTTTGTTTTATCCTTATTTCACAAAGATTTTTTTGAATGTCCATAATGTACTCCCTAACCAAGAAACCCTAAGGAAAGGGATTGGATCTGATACCAATTTTTGGGGTACAATATCACTAAGTGGGGGGGGTTGAATCAATGGTATAGAACGATAGATCAATTTTTAAATCCAATTAAAAAATAATAACTAAAGTAAATTGAATGGAGACAACACTATAAAGCAAGACATGCACATAAAATTGTAACACAAGCTATGTCATGAGTAGAAATCTTCTTGGAGAATAAAACCACTCAAAGTGCCACACTGGCTTAACCTAAAATATCTTTTTACAATGTCTCACTAGCTGTACAAATGTCTTACTAACAATGTTATCTCACTAATAGTCTTTTATGCGTCACTGGCTTTAAAACTCACTACAACTCTCTATACATACAGAGTTAGAAAATATGATCTTGTATAGTCACTACAATCCAATACCATACATCATTGAACACAAATAAAACTTTGTGTTAAACAATCTATGATACAGAGGCCAAAATCCCTATATGTCTGCATGGTCACATCAATTTGTCTCTACTCAATATATATATATATATATATATATATATATATATATATATATATGATATTACAATATTGGTAAATTGATTCATAAGAACTGTATGCAACTACTTATAAATGTCTCATACATATAGTCATGTTTCCGTATTATGTCTTTTATTGTAAATGTATAAATGCTTCTGGTTCAACATTGTAAATAATTACTGATTACTAATCCTTATTCAAAATTTAATCAAAAACCTTTTATGTCATTCTTTTGAATGTAAACAATAATCTGTACGTCATAATAATACTGATCAAATAAACAATTCTGATTTTATCTATAATTTCAGTCATAAATTCTTTTCAAAAACCAAATACCTTAACCATTGTTATCAATATTTTTATCAAATGGAATCTTAAACCAAATCCACATAATAGAGTATCATAACTTCATACTCGAATACAAGACCACGCATGTATTCAAAACTCACCACATATTACAACTATCCAGCCATGATAATGAAAACCTCAAAACCATACCTATGTTTTAACTATGACAAACATCACGACATTAAAAACTGAGTATACATGGTGATAAAAATACTCAATACTTGGGTTAAGAAAGATCAACCAAGTTGACCCGAAAGAACCATATCCCATACCTGAGATTGACACAACGTATGATAATAGGCAGTGTAGATACAAATGGCTAATTGCATACATGACAATGTATAACTGCAACATTACCAAAAAAAAAAAAATTGCAAACTTTGAAAATCCTAAACCCTCGACTAGGGTTTATACTAGAAAAGAAAAAAGAATGAACATATAGACTGTCGGGTTTAGGATATGTATTCATATATTACAAAAATATATCAACTCATTATAAATATAATGAATATAAGAAATAGAATGAATGTCGACTTGACCCATGGACAATACAATACATCAAACTACAATCATGGGTAAAACAATGACAAACCCGATAAGGTTTCTAAAAGAAACATTAAAAAAACATCATACATAATAGCATGTAACAAACCCTTTTAACAAAGGATAAAATACTAAAATGTACTTAACAAAAATAGAGTAAAAAAATGAGTACACCTGGAGATGATATCTATTTGCAAATCTTTCTCAGAATCTCACTGAATTTGCCTTCACACCTTTCATTTTATAACTGCAACTGTTCACAATCTAATTGTTCAAACTTCCATCTTAACCATAAGTAGTGTGGCATCCCAAGACTGTAATAGTGGTTTCCAATGTTGTACCATTTACAATATTCTGCCATATGAAGAATTGCTAGGGGACAACCAAAAGGCCTACCTAGCGCAATAACTTGTGAATGCTATGGTCACATTTAGATGACATTCAAAAACAGTAATATATCCTTAGTACAGAATGCTCATAATACATATTACTTTCAGCATAGGTATTTATTTTTTAAAAACCTTTTACAAAAGCTATCAAGTATGTTGCTTTGCAAAACAAACTATAATTTATCCATGTAAGCATTTTCACATAAAAATGATTGTGCAATGATGCTCATTGTTAACAATATCATTTGTATGTTGATAAACATCATTATCAAACTGAACGTAATGAACAATTCTATTCAACTTACTCACTGATATAGATTTTCATATTTGAACTTTGTCAACCTATGAAATGCATTCATGATAACTCTTGATTGAAATGAATATGCAATGATACTGATACTGAAAAGATAAATGATACTAAAGATACTATAAGGCTCACTAATCCTAATGCAATACTAAAAGTTGAAATGCAACCATATCTACACCAAACTAATTTATCTCAACTGAATGCATTGATTAACCCAGACTAAATCTCTAAGATGTTGTAAACTTGCAAACTTAAAATGATCATTGATTACAATACTCATCATCATAAACTAACATGATCATCATAATATTATTTGACTATAGTGCCATACTATATCATCATAATACTACCTAACTATTAGTGTGTTTGGCAACAAGGACAAAAAAGGTGAGGAAAAACACAAGAATTCAAGATATTTCATTCCACCATATTCTTCATTATAGAAAGCTTCAACAACTATTATGCAAGCATGTTGTTTCTGATGTCCTTTCAAGTATTTCTGAAGTCATGCTATTGCATCAACACTTGTGATCTCATTTCAAGCACAATTGCACTATCAAGGTATAAGATATCTTATTCTCTTATCAAGTATTTTCTACTAACATACGCTTCCCTCTTCAAGGATTTCTTAATTTTGATTTCAAGGTTAATTCATCTACATGGGTTTGACTAAGGTAAACCGGTTTCCACCAACATTTCCCTATTTTTTTATGCAAATGGTAGGTGGTGCAATTATGGAAAAGGCTACAAGAAGGTCTAGCAAAGAGCTACATATTGACAGTATTTTCATAATAATTTACAAGGTCTAAGGTGAATCCATAGGTCTGGGCTGAGTCCAATTGTCCTTGACCCTCCAGGTCACCCCGTACTGGCAATTTCAGACTAAAATTTGGATCACAGGTAAGTCACTATTTTGTATTTCCATATTCGGTATCATAATTAGGTTTACAATCTATTGTCTACATGTATTCATATCATTTCCTCCTTCCTCTAATATTTTCCATAAATCTTGCATTCTTCATTCTCATTTGTATAGTCATCTTTCAACTCATATCAAAGGAATCCTTGCATTCATTTAGCACTTAAGTATCCTTAAGCCTAGTGGATTAGCCTTCCTTCCAATGTGTGAGAACAAATAGGTGTGTTCTTCCTAGTTTAATAATCCATCCTAGTGACTGTCCCTCATTTCATATTTTCTTTCATTGCTATAATGCAATTTTACAATGCTGCAAAAAAAAATTGGTTTTTTGATTGATTTTTTGCTTAGCTTAGTTCTTTTTCTTCTAGTAATCTCTTTAGGATTCTTCCCTCTGTTGGACCTTTTCTTCTCTTCGTCTCCTTTATTTTTTTATGTTTCCTACTTGGTAGGCTTGTGTGTCTTGTTTCTTTTATATTTTTAATATATATTACTACAACCTTGGTTGCACCTTATCAAGCAAAAAAATATAATTAATATAATTTAATTATATTGATATAATATATATAATCTAAAAAAATAGATTCATTTTTAAAATCCAAAGGGACTTGTGATTCTACCCATGATTAATGGGGAGATATTGAAAAATAAAACCTTTGATTTGTTAGTATTAATGAGTTGACCAAAAGAACTACTATAATTTTCAATGGTTTTTAGATCATAGAGGCTTCAGAGTATTTTTGGGAACTAAAGAGTAATGTATTTTTTGCAAATAGGAAATTCCAAACATAGCCAATATTTTTAGCTATGTGAACTTCTTTCCACAAATCCTTATTAGTAGCCATTATTGTGTTCCTACTCAAAGCTTTTAACAAATTATGAACAAAAAAAGGATAGATGGGATCACCTAGGCACACATCTCTAAAAGAATGGAAATATCCCATAACACTATCATTTACTAGAATTAAGAATTTTGAATCTAGGATAAACATTCTAAAATCAAATCACACCAATATAAATGCTAAAACCATATTTACCCATAACTTTTAGAAGAAAAGTACATTCAACTATGTCATATTGGCATCGTGCTCTCTGCAGATGGGTGAAAACAATCGAGGGCAAGGCAGATCAACCGAGGGTGAAATATTCTTGCAGCCTATCTGGGTGCTTTTTGTTGTGGATGATCGAGTCTAGAGGCATCTCCGAAGCGCAATTTTGGAAGCCAGGGAGTCACTGCATGTCTTCTACATCTCACAGGCTGAACACAGGGAAAGGGAATGCAGTAGCAATGGAGCCGCAAAGAACCTTAAATATTTAAATATTTGTAACGTGATTTGCAGAATAGTGAATTTGGTGATTTTGGAGACAGGACAAGCAGACACAACAAGCAAGGAACAACAAGGCACTGCAGGGTCCCACATTTGGATCTCGTAGGGCAAGAAGAATCATGGGCTCCACAACAGGAAGAGACAAACATGGTTCATTTTTGTCGGGTGAAAACTATGAAAAGGGATTTTTGTCTGCAAACTGTTTGACAGAATGCCTATTCTGTGAGTTTTAACAGCAACAATTTCTAGATGTTTGACTTGCTCTTGTGAGTCATGGACCCCCTACCTGATCCAATCACACTCCAGCAACTCATTGATTGCTTGATTATAGTGGAGACTAACAATGCAACCCTAAAAGATGTAGTTATTACGTCATCTGCACTCTATATTAAACTCTTTGATCAGTTGACTAAGTTGGAAGTTGAGAACCATACTCTCTGGGATACTGTGCAATCCCTAGTCATCGAAACTGCAGGCTCAAATCAGATTTGAACCCTATTATCGAGCAGCTCAAGGAACTTGACACTATCAAAGAGAAATAATCAGAGATTGTGGAGACACATTCCTCTCTATTGATGGAAACTAAAGACAAGGTGAATACTTGGGCCTCTTTGTGCAACTTTATTGTTGTTGCACCCCTTTCAGGTGTTGAGAAGTTGGTTCAAGGGAAGATGGATGATGAGCGTGTGAGATAGACTCATGATTTAAACCTACGAGTATGTGGTCTCCCCTCCAATGCTGACCCAATGGCAGCTGGGTACTCCTTCCTCACGGACCAGCTTGGCATCTCAGACATCACACTTGATAAGTGTTGGTTAGGCAAGGATGACATTCTCTTTATCCGGTTTCTCTCCCTCTCTGACAGGCTACGGGCTCTTAGGGCGAAGAGGAAGTTATTCCCTCTTTCCCCTAAGATTTACTTAGATGAGGACCTCACAAAATCCTAGCTGACAGAGTTGAATCATTCTAGGAGCCTCATGCCTGAGGCTAGGTGCAATGGTAAGTGGGCAGTTATCCGTAACCTCAGGGCAGTTATTCATGATTCTCCTCCTAGCAATTGGGTAGCGAGATAGGCCCCCAAGGTCGCATGATGTTCTCACTAGTAGTTGGTCTATTAGAATAACTAAGAGGGGGGTGAATCAGTTATCTAGTGTCCCAATTCAAAATGTATAATCCAAAACAATTTTACTACTTTTGCTAGTCAGTAACCATATAATACTTTCACTGTCTGTGTATTTACCAATTGTTAGTCTAAACTTTGTAATAATTACCAACTAAATCTAACATGTAATAAGAAAAGTATTGTTAGGAATGAATGCAAAGTATTTTGGCAATCATTCTGTAGCAGTTGTTGTTGCATTCATGACTTGGATTGTCATTGATGTCAACACAGTGATATTCTGGATATCAGCAGGAAAGCAGGTACAATTTTGTTTTGCACACATGTTGTATTATAGATTGGCTTTTGTTCAGTTGATGGTATGTTCTTTGGTGTGTTATTAACCTATGGTTAACAGTGCAAAAAGAAATTCATTCATTTATGAGAGTTATGAGCATTTTGGTGAAAGCAGTGTTTAGACAGTGTTTCTGTGAAGCGATTTTTAGAAATCGGAGGATATCTCTTAGCTAGGATGGAATCTGATTTTGCACAGTTAAAGGGATGTTGGAGACTCATTAATGATGATGTGGTTCACAGCACAAACTTTGAAGATATGTTTGGAGAAAGTTACAGTATCTGGAAGCCGAAAGTTTTATGTGAAATTTTGTGTGTAGCGTGTAGACTTTATTATTTTGTAATTGAGGACCGACTCATTTGTAATTATTTGAGTTTGGTATATAAGAAGGAATGTTTTCCTTGTTGCAAAATGTACTATGAAGGTTATGATGCGAATATATGCATGAAGTGAAGAAAAGAGCCAATTCAGTGATGAAGGAAGACTTGTGAGTACAGAGATCTGGAATTGTGATCTTGTGTAGCAGAGAGTGCGGTTTTGGCACAGTGTGAAGGAGGTAATATATTTCATATTATTCTATTGAATAATTTTAAGATCTTTTGGACAGTGGGTTCAGAGATCTTGCCTTGAAGCTGTTTGGGCAGTGGGTCCTTCTGTCTTCCATAAACTCTTAACCGGGTTAGAATCTTTTAACAGGGATTCAAAATCTCCTAATAGGGATTTATATGTACTGAATGTATTTCATAAGACTCCTAATAGGGTCCATCTTCTAACAAGGAACTTTCATATTAGTGCATCATTTTGTGGGCATCATTCCCACCGGGGTTTACTCTTTTCAAGAGGTTCCCTAGTCAACATATCTTGTGTTATTGTGCAATTGTGTATGGTTATCTTTCTATGGTTGATTAGTACATTAATTATATTGTTTAAAGTAGTTGAATGGTTAAATTATCAGATAACTAATTCAACCCCCCCCCCCCCTCTCAGTTATCTTGGGGATCTTTACTTTCTAACAAGTATGATAACAAATAAATATCACAATCAACACATAACATAAGAGATTTAACATGGAAACCCTGTAAAGGGAAAAACCACCTGGGACCGGCAACCCAAAATTGTTCACTCTTCTGAAGTGAGGTCGGTGAAGACCCAACCCTGTTAAAGGTTACAAACACACTGTTAGGTGTGACCTCTTAGTACTTACAAAAAATTTCACTGCCATATCTTGTTTCCTCTAGCCTCTGCAGTATTTTTCATGGTCTCTGCCTTAAACCCTTGTCAAAATTTTCAAAATCTAGCCGTTACTAAGAAGAACCCTAGTGCGCCTTGGTTTTAAAATCTATTCTTATGTTACTTTTTGGGCCACTTAAAAGTCTTATAAAGCATGTGCTTTAATTTTATTACCCTGCAGAGATCTTCACTTTAATATTTTCTAAGTCCGGTGGTAGTTAATTTTCCCTAAGTCTTATGCGCTTAATTTTTCCTATGTTTCAGCCTTTATATTTCCTGGGCCCAGTTCTCTGATAGCATCTCAATCTAATGATTGTCGTGAAAGTGCATTGAGTGTGTCAGAGGCATGTGCTTTTGCAATGACCGTTGATTCTCTTTTGTGACGTAACATTTCAATGCAGGTGGGTCCATTGCCACATAAGCACAAATGGCGCTTCCCTATTGGCCGAAAGAATCAATGAAGTGGTAGGGTTGTCAGAATGTCTTGTGAACGAAGAAAAAATGGTTTGTCCACTTGCCAAAATTTGTGACGTGGTGGTCTCTCATTCGTCGAAGTATCCTATGCAGCATGGTGGGGTCACGCTCTGTGATATCGGCCAAGATTCCAAATTGATGGTTGGTGCGTATTCTCATAGAATCTTTTAAGCCCTTTAGAACATGCGCCAACCGTCCATTTCGCTAGGTTTTCAAGTCAGTATAAACGGTGGGTGCAAAATGACACGCAAGCACAGTTGGTGATTTGTGATTGGTCCATGAAACAATACGTTGGCAGTTGTCAGTGGGACCTGGTTTCTGGCTTGTTGGAGGGTCCTAACATCTGTAGAGAATCAACGACAGGTGTAGGTTCTTAAGGAATGTGTTAGACGCATGAGATCTTCAGACAATCATCGATCTCACCTTTCTCAGACGTGATAAAGTGATGCGGGTCCACTGTTACGTGTACTCATGCGACAACTTTTAATTGGTCGACGAGGGATGATGTGGAGTTTGTCAAAAGGGCGGATGTCAGAAAGATTGAACAACGGTCGGTGCATGATCTTATGGAATATTCTTGCTCCATGAGATCATACGCCAGTCGTCCATTTTGATGCCGAAGGGTCAGTGGGTCCTGTGTCAGAAATGACTGGGTGGTAAGCAATGAATGGTGTGATGACAAGTGGCATAAGCGGGCCCAGGCGGAGGTCTAAGGTTTAGCAGTCTGAATAAATGTGTTTAGCGGACTGACAAAGTTCAAAAGGTTTTTCTCATTCACGTAATAAAATGGCGGTGCTCCAAATTGATTGGCGATTGAGCAAATAGGCATTTGTGTTGTCTCTAAATAAACTGGCAGAGAGATAAGGTATTCCACAAATTGGACAAAGCCTTCAGTCGCCAGTTTGCTAATTGTGACCGGGGTTGGTTACTTTCCTTTGTTCGATGAGTCACTGAGTTAAAGCTCCAGTTAGTATTTCACTTCACAAATAAGGAATTGCCTTGTCGCGTAATCATTGTGTTAACCCGAGGATATCTATTGAGTTAAGTCATGAAGCCCGCAAAAGGAAGAAGATCTGATGGTCGCGACTTAAAGTTGATCGAGTTTTAAATATAGACCGTCGATATACTGCTGGTGCCATGAAAATGACCATTACAGTTTGAATTCAAATTTTTTGAGGGTTTCCAGCGACAGAAAGGATAGAATTAAATGTTTTAGTGGTCAGATTTGGTAGAATTGGTTTTGTTGACTGTTGCAGTGTGGTCCAGGGTGTTCCATGATTGTTTGCAGGGGATTTTTGTACCGTGATGGTGTTGCTCGAGGTGTGTTGCAGGTGGGAAATCAGATCAATAAGTCTAATAGATTCATGATTCTTGGTACAGATCAGAGAATTACCATTTATGAGGATCATTCCAGGATCTACTTTCTCCAGGCTGCTTGGGTTTCCCCCCTTTTTAATTAAATTTTTTATTGTTTCTAGTTGGTCTGGTTAGCATATGGTAAACAAAGAGTATTTTGAAATTATCTTTAAGTTCCTAACAAAGTTAGGATTAAAGTCTGAGGTAGTTTCAGTGAGTTCATGGCTAGATAAGGATTTGATGTCCTGATATGTGAGTGAGAGGGATAATAGGCAAAGCACTTATTCTGAGTTTAAGTGTGTTTGAGTTAAGGTTTTAGTTGATATATATTATCAAGTGACTCTTTGCCCTAGGTTAAGGCACTAATCTATTATTTGGAATCAGTCCATCATCATCAATCACACACACACACACACATATAAATGATAAAATCTTTCAATTAGTTAGTAAAGGGTATATTGGTATAATATTTAGTGATTCCTTTCAAGAAGTGAATCAAGGGTACACCCACCTGAGCATTGAGGCTCAAAGTGTAGGAGGATCTCCTTGATCCTTGTTAATTGGCCTTTTTCCTTGCAGACTTTGGAGTGGTGATAGAGTCAGTGACATTTAGTTGTCAATCATAGTGTAAACTTGCAAGTAGAAATGAAGAGGGGAACCAACAGAATGGCGACTCTGCTGGGGAGAGTCTAGAGATAAAAGTCATTGAGTGGACTCTTGTTTTTCCTATCTATATTTAGTTAAGGATTTCCTACTTTGGTGGGTGGTGACTCAAAAAGGTTAGAACCGGTGCTATAGATTGTGAATCATGGAAAAAAGAAGGAATACTAGGTCCTTTGTCAAGAAAAATCTAGAGGTTACTTTAGAAAAATTTCCTAGACAGGGAAAGAAGATTTGGATCAGAAGAAATGGTGAGTCTACTAGTGCTCCCATGAGAGAACAAAGAAATACCAGGAGTAGAGAACCACTTGTATCCTCTCATAAAGATGATTCACAACACAAGAGTTCTAGATCAAATAGTGGCCACTCTGAAGATAAATTTTATGATACCCCAGAGACAGTATTTCAAGATAAGGGTTCATTACCTACAGGTCAGGATGAACAATCCAGAGAAATGGGTTTTGAAACTAATTTAGATCTTGATGAAGATATGTTCATAAGGGAACCCATGAGACAAAGGTAAGTCCATTTTCCATATCAAAGTCTCAGTGATATGGATGTGTCATCAGGTTCAGATGATATTATGATAGACCCACATGATTTGAATGCACTAAGATTACAATTGGTGGAGCAAGATGAGATACATAAGAGGTTACAAAAGGAGAGACAAGCTGAAAAGGTAAATGCTCTAATAGAAAGAGAGTCTCTTCTTAGAAATATTAATGAAATGAAGGAGAGAAACAAGATGCTTGCTTCTGCTCCTAAAACTTTGCAGCATGATGTCTTTGGTGATCTTGATGCTTTGAGAAGTGAGCAGGAATGCTTGCTGGAAGATCATGAGTTTGATAAAGAGGGCCCTGTGGTTAAACAGGTTCAAAGCTATGCTTCCCTCCATAAAGATAAAGATGGACGTGAGATCACTAGGCCTGTTTCTGTTGTTGTTGGTGAAAAAGGAAAGCAAAAGATGGTGGGACATCAAGCAAGCAAATCATTGATAATACCAAGGGTCCCACTACCTAATTCAAATAAGGATACGGAGATGGAAAGAAAAAGGAATGAAGATGAGGACCTTGCAAGAGAATTAGAGAGGGCTGAAGTTGAAGCTTCCATTGCAGAAGAAAGAAGAAAGATCTAGTTCTTGAAGGCTTCATCTACCAATGTACTTGGCCCATTTGCTACTAAACTAGGTATGCCATCTATGACTGCCATTGTTCCACTTAGTAATGCTACTAGTTCAATTCCTTCCTCATCTGCTAGGATAGGTGCTAATCCTAGACAATAGTCAAGTGCATAAATAGATGGAAATGTAAATGTAAATGTTGATCCTAGGGTTAACACTAGTTCAAGTTTTCAAAGAAGACCTATGCAATTAGAAGGCTATAGGCAAATTAGCTTTGATGGAATTCCTGGCTACCCAAATGCTTTTCCAACTGATATAAGAGATAAGGTACCTAAGTTTTCTGGTAATAATGCTATTAGTTGTGAGGAACATCTTAGGTTATTTGTTGATATGTTGAATGATTATGAGGTAGAGCATGAGGATGTAGTCATGAAATTATTTATTCAATCCCTGGTGGAGGATGCTAGGGATTGGTTCAAGAGACTCCCTGACCGATGTATTGATACTTGGGATTCTTTTGAGAGATGTTTTAAAGAGCAGTATGGTGATAGGCCTAATGCTAGTTTCATGTTGAATGAATTCAATACCATAAGAAAAAATTAGAATGAATCTGCAGCTAAATTTAATATGAGATTTCAGAAGGGTATGCATAAGTTATTTCATGTTATGCAGTTAGATGACAATGTTTGTTTGACCACATACTTCAATGCCTTTGATGGAAAGATGGGATATTTGTTGAGGGACAAAGAACCAAGAACTCTTAGAGATGCTTTTAGTATTGCTGTCAAGATTGAAAACAATATGAAAATATCAGGAAAATTGGGTGGAAAGAGAGATGATCCAAAGTTGTTTGGAGATCAAAAATACAAAAGGGATAATGAAAGGAGTGTTGGAAATAAGAAGCAAGAAGAAGATAAATTGGATAAGGTGTTGAATGCATTAAAGGATTTGAAAGCACCTACTAATAGGAATAGTAATGTTCCTGCCAATGAAAAACCTCAATTCAACAACAATTTCAGTAGGCAAAATAGATTGCAAAATTATCCCTATAACACCCAATGGAAGGATGGAAAGCCTATTGTCCCTGCTGCAAGAAATAATAATGACAGAGTTGTCCCTGATCCTTTACAAAAATCTTCTATAAATGTTATAGAGGATACACCATAGTGCATAGCATGCCAATCCCCTCATTCTGCAGAACATTGTGTGGTTGCACAATCCATGTCAACATATCAAAATGATAGTAATGAAGAGTTAGATCAAGAAGAAACTCATGATGATATTGGATGCAACATGGCAACTTCATATTTAGGATATGGAGATGATTTTGATTTTGATGAAGCAGATGTATGTTTGAAGAGACATAATCATGCACTTTTCCATCAGGAGGTATTTTCTGACAGTGAAGACATTGATAAGAAAATATGTAATATGATTTCTTCCTCAGAGACAGTAAATTTGAGAAGACCTTCAAAGGAAGAAATGGATAGAATTACTGCAAAAATGATTGCTCAAGTGCAAACTAGAGGCATGGTAGCAAGGGATGTAAATGGGAAGGCTGCAGGAATGTTTATAAAAAATACCAACTCCAGAGAACCAGGTGAGAGTAAATCAAAAAATGATCATATGGTAAGGTTCAAGAATGTAAAAGGTAAGAAATGGGAACCTAAGGGAGTTGGAGTTGAAAAAAATTCTAATGAGATAGAGAAGCTAGTTAACACAATGGCTAAAGATGAAAAGATGAAAGTCACCAATACAACTAATGTATCAGATAAGCAAAAGGACACTAAAGCAGTGCAGATTGAGATTCCTCCCCCTGCTCCTGTTGATATGTTAGCTGTATTGTCTCAAATAACTGTTAAGGTTCCTTTGTCAGAATTATTGAAGATCCCTAAACATAAGGATAGAGCTATTGCATGGGTAGATAATGTTCATCACAGTGATGTTGCATGCAATGAATCTCATGCTAGAGTTTTGAAAAGAGTAGAGGCTCAAGGATTGGAATCTCAAATTCCACATATATACTTGGATAGTTTTGTCAATGCTAGCCTTGAGAACATAGATCCATTCTTTTTGAGTGTCCTTGTGAATG
Organism: Chamaecyparis obtusa; assembly: GCA_027943335.1. NCBI lineage: Eukaryota > Viridiplantae > Streptophyta > Pinopsida > Cupressales > Cupressaceae > Chamaecyparis > Chamaecyparis obtusa. The sequence goes on from BSBK01001217.1 coordinate 952,066, forward strand.
GAATGAAATTGAGAAATTGTATGATTGATTCAGGTGCCTCCAATACTATCATGCCTTTCAAAATCATGGAGAAGTTGGGCCGTAAAGTTGATACAGTTCAAGGCAGATGTTGTGCAATGGATCAGAGAGAAGTGCTAATCATTGGCACTATAAATGCAATGCCCTATAGATTGGCAGCCTATCCAGAGAAATAATTAGCAATGAGTGTTTTGGTGGTGGACATCCCTCCTCATTATGGGATGCTATTATCTAGAAGATGGAGTGATGCCATGGGTGGAAGTTTACAATGTGACTTGTCCTATGCAACTTTCAAGATTGATGACCAGTTTATCAAGATTGATCGAGAGCCAAGAGTGTGCCGCATGATTGAAAGAAATATTGATCATGAGACTACATGCTTTGTGGATACTAATATAAATGCTTTTAGGGCAGAAATCCTTGTGCTTGAGAAGGAGCCTATATTTCCATCTATCTCTATTGAGGTAAATGCTAAATCTGTGAAGGGTAATTTGTGGGTGATGTACTTTGATGGTGCTAGCTACAAAGATGGAGCAGGGGCAGGTATCCTACTTATCTCTCTTGATGGAAACACCTACAAGTTTTCTTTCACATTGAATTTCTTTTGTACCAATAATATAGCAGAATATGAAGCATTGTTGTTAGGACTGATAATGGTACAAAAGCATGGAATTAGATGCATAAGGGTTGTAGGAGATTCTGAATTGGTGGTGTCCCAAGTCATGTCAGTGTATGCTTCCAAGAACAAGAGGTTGAAACAATATAGGAATGTTGTGTGGGATTTGATTGAATGTTTTGATGCCTTCAATATTGAATGGAAGGATAGAAGTAATTATAAGATGGCTGATTTGTTAGCCAATATAGCAATCAATCCCACTGATATTACTTTTGCTGGTCTCTCTAAAGTTGAATTTCAGACTAGGCCAAGTATACCAGACAATGTTGAGAATTGGCAAGTCTTTGAGGATGACCAGGATATTTTGAAATTTATGAGTTGTGAAGATCAGTATCATGGTCAAGAATTAGATTGTTCAGCTCTGATTGATACTATAGAAGGAAAGGAGGTTGTCCTTGGTAATGAATTTATTCAACTTAAAACTAACAAGGTTTCTAAGGGACTTTTTGTTCTTGAGACTGTGTTTGATAACCAGGATAGAGTTTAGAAGGATAGTAAAAAGGAAGATCAAATGGATTTAGAAGAGATAAATCTTGGAACACAAGAGACACCTAAGAAGGTGTACATTGGTAAGGACATGTCTCATAAAGTAAAGAAATCTTTTAATTGAATTATTAAGAAAATTCAGGCATGTTTTTGCATGGTCATATGATGACTTGAAGGTTTATAGAGAAGACTTATTTCAGCATATTATTCCTTTGAAAGAAGATGCTAAACCTTTCAGGCAGAAACAAAGGCCTATTAATCCTACTTTAGCACCCAAGATGCAAGAAGAATTGATGAAGCTAAGAGATGTTGGAATTATCAAGCCTATTAGGCATTCTTCTTGGGTGTCAAATCTTATCCTTGTCAGGAAGAAGAATGGTGACATCAGACTTTGTGTAGACTTCAGGAACCTAAATGTGTCTTCCCTAAAAGATAACTATTGTTTGCCCAATATGGAAGCTATGTTGCAGAGAGTGACCGGATCAGAATTGATGTCTATGATGGATGGTTTCTCTGGTTACAATCAGGTAATTTTAAAAGAGTTAGAACAATTCAAGACAACTTTCACAACACCTTGGGGGACATATGTTTATGTGAGAATGCCTTTTGGTCTCACAAATGTTGGTGCAACTTTTCAGAGGGCAATGGATGTTGCCTTTTCAGATTTTATTGATGCTTTCCTTGTTGTTTATCAAGATGATTTAACTGCTCATTCCAAGAAGGAAGAAGACCATTGTACTCATTTAGAGAAAATATTTGTGAGGGCTTTGGAATATGGCATTTCATTAAATCCAAGGAAATGTGCTTTTGGTGTCACTAAAGGTAAGTTGCTTGGCCACTTAGTTGGCAAGCAAGGAGTTAGAATTGATCCTAAGAGGGTGGCAGCCATTGATAAGATTCAGAGACCAAAGAATATCAAAGGAATTCAGTCCTTCTTTGGTCAAGTAAACTTCTTGAGAAGATTTGTAACAAACTTTGTTGAGGTCACTAGACCTATATCCAAGATGTTAAAGAAGGGATCTGCTATTACATGGGAAGGTGAGCCTAATGAAGCTTTCAAGAATATCAAGCAAGCTATTAAAGATGCACCTGTGCTTAAGGCACCTGATTATAGTATCCCAATGCATATCTTCTCTTTTGCATGTTTTCATACTATTGATGTAGTATTGTTGTAGAAAAATAAGGAAGGTTATGAGCAGCCTATTGCATTTTTAGTAAATCTTTGCAGGTTGTTGAATTGAAATATGACATCAATGAAAAACAAGCATATGCATTGGTCAAGGCTGTGAAAGCTTGTAGATGTTATTTAATGGGAGCAATTGTGATTTCCTTTGTGCCAAGTGCAGCAATCAAAGATATTTTCTCACAGCAAGAGATGTCTGGGAGAAGATGCAGATGGATCAATAGGATCCAAGAATTCAATATTGATATCCAAATTATCAAATTGGTTAGAGGACAAGGATTGGCAAAATTGATGGCTCAATCCAATCTTGATGCAAATCAGATAAATCAAACTGTGATTGATTATACTTGTGATATGGATGATTGTGTCTAGTATCAAGATATCATCTATTACTTGAGAAATATGAAATGTCCAGCAGACATGGATGACAATAAGAAGAGGACATTGAAATTACAGGCCATCAAGTATGTAATTATGAAATGTAAGTTGTATAGAAAGAATTTAGATTGCATACTTTTGAAATGTGTTAATGAGAATTAGGCTAACAAGTTGTTAAAAGAAATGCATGAGGGAGTTTGTGGTGGGCATTATATGGGTAAAACAACTGCTCATAAAATCTTGAGAGAAGGATTTTGGTGGCCCACAATCTTCAAGGATGCAGAGAAGTTGGTAAGGAGGTGTGATGCTTGTCAAAGGTTCTCTGGTAAGCTTAAATTTTCAGGCAATGTGCCCTTAAGGCCAGTAGAAGTACAAGCTCCTTTCCAACAATGGGGAATAGATTTCATTAGGGAGATACCAAACAAGTCTAGTGGAGGACACTCTTGGATACTAGTTGCCACTGATTACTTCACTAAGTGGGTAGAGGCTATCCCTACAAGAAATGCAACTAGTAAGGTAGTAATTGATTTCCTACTGAATAATATTGTTACAAGGTTTGGTTTCCCTAAGAGAATAGTTAGTGATAATGCAATGTGCTTCAGGTCTGGTGAATACAAAGAATTTTGCAAAGGTCTAGGAATTCAGAGCTCAAACTCCTCACCTTATCATCCATAAGGAAATGGACAGGCAGAATCATCTAATAAGAGCCTGATGAAAATCCTAAAGAGGATTCTTGAAAAGAATAAAAGAGCATGGAATTCAAAATTTCCATTAGCCCTATGGGCTGATAGGGTGACTGTGAAGAAGGCAATTGGTTGTGCGCCATTTGACCTAGTATATGGAATACATGCAAGAATGCCTCAGAATAATTTGTTGGAAATGTATAAGTTTGTTCAGTTATATCATGATGATATAGATGATGAAATGCAATTAAGGATTGAGGATCTCATCAGGCTGGATGAAACTAGAAGAGAATCAGCTTCAAAGAATGCCAAATTGCAGTTACAGGTTAAGAATTTGTATGACAAGAAAACTGTTGAAAGAAGGTTTGAGCCTGGTGATTTGGTGTTAATTTGGAATGCCAGACTGGAGGATAAAGGAAAACATGGAAAATTTGATCCACTCTAGTTAGGGTCATATCTAATTCATGAGAAATGGGGCCAAGATTCATATATGATCAAAGAATTGAATGGTGAAGTTCAAGAATTGCCAGTTCATGGACAATTCTTGAAGAAATACTTCAGTTGAAAGTATTTTATTTCCATGAACAATAGTTAGGTCTGTATATGTTGTAAATCCTATAAATAGTTGCTTGCCCCTATTTCATTTTGTCTTGGTTTGTAGGGTTTTGTCCTGTTGTTCTCTGTTGTTCAATTTTTGTCTTGTGGGATGGTCTGCTTTAACCAGTGATTCTAGATTCTCGTTGTGCCTGAAAGAGCCACACATCCCCAGACAAAGCCATTGTTAGTACCTGCAAAAAATTTCACGGCCATATCTTGTTTCCTCTAGCCTCTGCAGTATTTTTCATGTTCTCTGCCTTAAACCCTTGTCAAAATTTTCAAAGTCTAGCCGTTACTAAGAAGAACCCTAGTGCGCCTTGGTTTTAAAATCTATTCTTATGTTACTTTTTGGGCCACTTAAAAGTCTTATAAAGCATGTGCATTAATTTTATTACCCCACAGAGATCTTCACTTTAATATTTCCTAAGTCCGGTGGTGGTTAATTTTCCCTAAGTCTTATGCGCTTAATTTTTCCTATGTTTCGGCCTTTATATTTCCTGGGCTCGGTTCTCTGACAGCATCTCAATCTAATGGTTGTCATGAAAGCGCATTGAGTGTGTCAGAGGCATGCGCTTTCACGATGACCATTGATTCTCTTTTGTGACGTAACATTTCAATGTAGGTGGGTCCACTACCACATAAGCACAAATGGCGCTTCCCTATTGGCCGAAAGAATCAATGAAGTGGCAGGGTTGTCAGAATGTCCTATGAACGAAGAAAAAATGGTTTGTCCGCTTGCTAGATTTTGTGACATGGCGGTCTCTCATTCGTCGAAGTATCCTATGCAGCACAGTGGGGTCACGCTCTGTGATATCAGCCAAGATTCTAGATCGACAGTTGGCACGTATTCTCATAGAATCTTTTAAGCCCTTCAAAACATGTGCCAACCGTCCATTTCACCAGGTGTTCAGGTCAATATAAAAGGTGGGCCCAAAATTACACGCAAGCACAATTGGCGATTTGTGATTGGTCCACGAAACAATACGTTGGCAGTTGTCAGTGGGACCTAGTTTTCGGCTTGTCAGAGGGTCCTGATATCTACAGAGAATCAATGATGGGCATAGGTTCTTAAGGAATGTGTCAGACACATGAGATCTCAAGACAATCGTCGATCTCACCTTTCTCAAAGGTGATAAAGTGATGCGGGTCCACTGCTACATGTACTCATGTGGCAACTTTTAACTGGTCAATGAGGGATGATGTGGAGTTTGTCAGAAGGGCCGATGTCAGAAAGATTGATCGATAGTTGGCGCATGATCTTATGGAATATTCTTGCTCCATGAGATCATACGCCAGCCGTCCATTTTGATGTCGAAGGGTCAGTGGATCCTGTGTCACAAATGATTGGGGGATAAGCAACAAATGGTGTGATGACAAGTGGCATAAAGTAGGCCCAGGTGAAGGTCTAAGGTTTAGCAGTCTGGATAAATGTGTTTAGCGGCCTGAAAAAGTTCAAAAGGTTTCACTCATTCGCACAATAAAATGGCAATGCTCCAAATTGACTGGCGATTCAGCAAACAGGCATTCGCATTGTCGCTAAATAAACTGGTAGAGAGATAAGGTATTTCGCAAACTGGAGAAAGCCTTCAGTCGCCAATTCTCTAATTGTGACCGGGGTTGGTTACTTTCCTTTGTTCGTCGAGTCACTGGGTTAAAGCTGCAGTTAGGATTTCACTTCGCGAATAAGGAATTGCCTTGTCGCGTAATCACTGTGTTAACCCGAGGATATCTGTTGAGTTAAGTCATGAAGCCCACGAAAGGAAGAAGATCTGACGGTCGCGACTTAAAGTTGATCGAGTTTTAAATATAGACCGTCAATATATTGTTGGTGCCATGAAAATGACCGTTGTAGTTTGAATTCAAATTTTTTGAGGGTTTCCAGCAACAGAAAGGACCAGAACTAAATGTTTTAGTTGTCGGATTTGGTAGAATTGGTTTTGCCGACTGTTGCAGTGTGGTCCAGGGTGTTCCATGATTGTTTGCAAGGGATTTTTGTACCGTGATGGTGTTTCTCGAGGTGTGTTGCAGGTGGGAAATCAGATCAATAAGTCTAATAGATTCATGATTCTTGGTACAGATCAGAGAATTACCATTTATGAGGATCATTTCGGGATCTGCTTTCTCTAGGCTACTTGGGTTTCCCCCCTTTTTTATTAAATTTTTTACTGTTTCTAGTTGGTCTGGTGGGTGAAACCCTAACCCTAGTCATCTGAAGCTTGTTGCATCCTATTTTGGGGATTCCAAGATGACTAGGGGGTATATATTATGGTATTTTTGACTTAGTTGGGGTTCCAAAACTTTCTTTTTGGTCCCTCGTTTGATGGTATTATACTGAACAAGGAGAGCCTGGATTTTGGGTCTATTTCCTTAGCATTTTATTGTTTGATAATGTATTGATTCTGCAAATTTTAATGAGAATACATTTGGATTCCAATTTCATATTTGTGTATGTCTTCTTGTTTTGTTCTTAAGCTCATATATGTTAATTTCACAAAGTGGGTTAGCATATGGTAAACAAAGAGTATTTTGAAATTATCTTTAAGTTCCTAACAAAGTTAGGATTAAAGTCTTTGAGGTACTTTCAGTGAGTTCATGGCTAGATAAGGATTTGATGTCTTGATATGTGAGTGAGAGGGATAATAGGCAAAGCACTTATTCTGAGTTCAAGTGTGTTTGAGTTAAGGTTTTAGTTGATATATATTATCAAGTGACTCTTTGCCCTGGGTTAAGGCACTGATCTATTCTTTGGAAGTAGTCCATCATCATCAATCACACACACACATATAAATGATAAAATCTTTCAATCAGTTAGTAAAGGGTATATTGGTATAATATTTAGTGATTCCTTTCAAGAAGTGAATCAAGGGTACACTCGCCTGAGCATTGAGGCTCAAAGTGTAGGAGGATCTCCTTGATCCTTGTTAATTGGCCCTTTTCCTTGCAAACTTTGGAGTGGTGATAGAGTCATGACATTTAGTTGTCAATCATAGTGTAAACCTGCAAATAGAAATGAAGAGGGGAACCAACATGACCTTGTTAGAGGATTTTAGACCAGAAGTTATTGTCCAACCAGTAGTCACTCTGGGGTTGACAAGATAACAATGTTCACTCTATGAATGAAACATCAAAAGACTTTCATAGTCCACTCGGTTAAGAGATTTGACTGTGTACAATGGTTAAATATGTAACAGTAGATGATCTGCCTAAATACAACTTTAGTTTGTAGTTTATAGATCAATGTTCAGCTCATTCAAATATTTTTGACCAATATAACACTTCAGATTCAATACTATATCAACTTACTATCCGTCGGTAATAACTCTTTATAGCTCAATAACTATTTTGCAGCTCAGTTCTTATTAGCCAGTATGATCAGAAACTTTCTCCACGTGATAATTCTACAGTATCTTCTTCTTCTGGCATGTTTTCATAATGAAACCAATGTCTCTTATAGAGAAGAGTAAATCATTTTCTTTTCCTCCATCAGATTTTGCCGCTTAATCATATTCATAGATTTTGCCGCTTTAAGCTCCCTCGGCTAATGTGTCAGTAACACATTTCAATCTACTCCATTAGATCCTTTTTTATTTATGTTAGTCGTCAATCTTCATAACAAACATTATCTGTTACTCGATTTCATACATTTTATAGCTCATCACTTTATCGGCTAAACTGATTATTTAATTCCTTTCTATTTTTCTCGGTTAACAAAGAAATGTGTCGGTGAACACAAGCTCAGTTAATACTGCGCTCGGTATACACTACACTTCATCAGTGTATACTGAAATGCTTTATTTACCGACAACATTGCTTTGTGTCTTTTAGCTCTATTCTTCATCATAGATGAATGCAACATAATAAAGTCAATTCCATCAAGTCATAGATGCATCAACAAGTTACTCAGTGTATTCCTTATCCTCATCTGTCATATACATCTTCCTCATGTAGATATATCTATTCTTTATCTCTTTCACCCTCCTTTAGATGTGTTAGTATAGTAACTTACAAGATAAGTACTGTCAAGCTAGTTGACATCAATGACAACATAATACTAATTTAATCATCTTGCATATCTAATCATCAACTTCTCAGTAATCTTGAATTACTAATTCTTCATTCTAGTTCTAAATCAGTTGTAGTTCATCAATAAGGGTGGACCCCACTCTGACTCTCTTCTTGTCAACTGTTGGAATGGTAACGGCTCTCTATGGTCCCTCGTGGGTCTCCTCCATGATGTTGTTGGTTCTGCAGATATACTGGTTATCACCGAGATGCATGAGAGTCTCGTTCATCCTCTTCCGAGTTTTGTTGGGTATCAGTGAATTTCCACTTGTAGGGAGGAGGTGCGGGCCTCTAGTGGTGTTCGGGGATAAAACTAACTTGTTCAACATATTTGATTTTTTGAAGTAAGGTAGCAAGACTAGTAGTAAGAGCCTTGGTAGTAATTTTGAACAATATTGCATAAGACTGAACATAAATAAATGAAGGGATTAACCACCATTATATTGGGAATAAGAGAAATAAAATTATCGATAGACTTAGGTTCAACACATTTTTGTTTCTTATCATTTCCTCCACTACAACTCAAAAATATTTCTTCATGAAGTGCCAACATTTCTAGAAAAAAATGTAGAGGGGTTGGGGAGGAACAATAAAATCTTGATGCTTTCTCACTATCTATAGAGAAATCCAATTATATTTATTTCTTCAACAAACCTTGTTTTGTTCATCTGATATTGGACTTGGAATATTTTTTCCAGAACAAGTTCAACATTTGAGTGAACAAATTAAACATTCTTATATAACAATGATTTGAAACAAAAAATCCCTATAGATATCTTGAATATCAAATAGCACCTCATTAGAGTATATTTCTCTACAAAATTTGATCAAATCTTCTCCTCAATTTGGTTGAAACATTTAAAAATCTTAATATTCATATCTCCCCTCTTTGAACCACAACTCTTTAGATTTTTGTTTCCAAAAATCTTCTTCCCTTTCATAAATTTCATTTAGTTGTTGAAGCAAGTCTTTTTCAAGTAAATTATCACTCTGATCCATGCCTATTTTTCCACCCTTAAATTTAGATTTTGTAATTCTTCTTCTTATCTTCATTTTTTAATCAAAAACTATTTTTTAAGAGATCTTAATTCCAAATCCTAACCTAAATTATTAAAAATATTAACTTTGGACAAATTTGAAAGATGTGTGACCATTTCCAAAAGGTACATAATTTCAGGTTCTTATCTTGGACTTCATTTATTTTTTGGGTATACCTAAAAAAGAATTATAGAAATTAGCTTCTTAGAAGAGTAAATAGTTGAATCTTGTTTGCAAAATTCTATAGTGTCAGTCTTCACGATGTCTCATCTTTACATGCCTTACAAGGTTCTATAATCTTTGAAGAGTACTTTGAGGAATCTTGTATAGAGTGAAAAAGACAAGAAGATAAAGATTCCTTTATTAGCATGGAATAAGGTATGTAAGCCCAAAATGCTCAATGGTGTAGGTGTCAAAAATCTACATTTACAAATTTTACACTTGTGTCAAACTAGTTTGGAAAATGTACTCTTCTCCCACTTTTAGATGGTATAAAGTGATGCAAATCAAACAAATAGATTCTTCGCAAAGGAATAGAATTTCATGATTTCCAATCCTTATTCTTAGTCTCATGAGTAAAACTTTATTATTAATTGCAAATAAATCTAACTTAAAACATATCCTAGGAAATGAATAATGGAAAGAAAGTTTTATTTTGACACGATTCATGAAATGGTTTTGAGGTTATTGATATAAAATCTTAGTTGAATGATGCCAATTCCTTCATTTTAAACTGTTAGAGTAATAAGTTGTTTTCTTATTAATTGAATCATATTGATTTAATTATTAAGTCACTTATTATCTCTTTCTACTTAAGCTAAACTTTAGGCAGCCTCCATAGTTGTTTGCTTCTCTCTCTTTTTGTGACAGGTGTTTACATGCAGGTGTTCTTGGGAGTTGTGGCTTGTTTTCTCATCAATTCCAACATAAACTCTTGGGGTGGGATTGACATGTCTATCTCTAATTATTGTTCTATTTCTATTCCAATGGACTTTTCCAATTGTGACTTTACAAAAAATTAAAAGAAAATTCTAAAATCTATTATGTCAAAGAAATATATTATTTCTAATAAAGAAGGTAAACTAAAATGGATGGGATCTCCCTCAAGTATTTACTCTATAACGTATGATTACTTTACTCCTTTGGTTTATAGTCATAAATCTTAAATCTGAATGATCTTTGCTTCTTTGCATGGCTAGTCATTCTAAACAAAGTCCTTACCAAGGTAAGGTTGCAAAAATTTGGTTTGAATGTGGATTTTCTCTACCATCTATTTTTGAAAGATCTTGAATCTATTGATCACCTCTTTCTTCATTGTCACTTTTCTTCTAATTGTTGGTATTGGATTTGGTTTCTAGACTTAAATGGTTACGTGCTCCTCCTAGCTCTCTTTTAATATTATTTGGGAGTTGGCCAACACTTTTGCCTCTACTTTTGGGTGCTTGTAGATCATCATTCATTTCTTAACCATATAGCATATTTGGAGATAGAAATTTGAGTCCTCAAAAACACTTCTCATAGTTAGGAGTTGGTGATTCGTAAGTTGGAGTTGGCTATATTAGGATTGGTGATGAATGTTGTTATTCATAGTTCCAAGAAAAATATATGTTTCTTCGTTTAGAATTTTGATACTATCAAACCTTGGTTCTTATTGAATCCTCTTCCACCTCATGGCTCAATAATCTTTTTCTTTTTTAAGAACATTCAAGAATAAATGCAAATGGGTTCATCCTTCCCTTTCCTTGGAAAAATTAAAATTTGATTGTGTTTCTAGAGGTAACACAAGGGCATTGATTGCATATTGTATTATTTGCAATTGTAATGGAAAGGTAATCATTGTTGCACCAAAACATCTTTTGGAGGGACTAATAGAAAGCAAAAATACAAGTTCTTGCTTTAAGTCTTGACCTTTCTCTATAAAGTGATTTTAAAGAAAATCTAAAGAAAGGACATCTCATGTTGATAGTTAATGCAATAAAAAATAGGAGCTTTAAGATGTGGAAACTTTCATACTTGATGGAAAGGCTCTGGTTTCTACTTAGAAAATGTGAATATTTTGAATGCTATCATTGCTTCTATGAGGCTAATATTCCAAGTGATAGACTTGTGAACTAGGCATTAGATAACAGTTTATAACATGGAATGATTCAACTATCACAGAGATATGAAATAAGGACTTAAATGGTATTTTTCTCAACTAAATTATGAGATGTGCCTCGGGTGCTTAATTGGCTTGGTGGTTGGTTTGGGTTTGGCTTAAATTTGCTTTTCAATATTTTTTTTTAAAATTTCTTTGGATGTTTCTTTCTACGTTTAGTAAGATCAAATCAATTGAGTTTGATTATATGAGCAGGTGATTGGTGTTTTTACCTCTACCCTCTAGTTGATCTTCTTCTTTGGTTGGGTTTTCCCTATCTTTGAGTGTTATCAGCCCTAAATTATCTTACATCAATTCCCTTTCTTCCATCCTTGTGAGGGTGTTGTCTTTAATAGTTCCATTTATTACCTTTAATTAATAGTGTTTTTTCATATTCTTCAATTGTCCTCCATTTCCCTTGGCTTCATTGCACAAGATTTGTAATCCCTCAAATTACAGATAATTTCTAATCCCAATTATTTTTCTCCTAATATTATTTCCATTGATTTCAATGTGGGTTGGTACATTGTGAATTACACCTAGCCTCCTTTATATGGTTTCTTTGCAATCTTTAGAATTGGGCATTTTGCACACATGTTTGAGTGATGGCATTTATCCTTAAACATGGGTTTCTTCAAGCCAACTTCATTGTTTTCTTGGAGGCCTTCTATTTATTGATATTGATGTTCCAAATGATTTATCCTAATCCTCTTTTTAGTTTGTTGTTAAGTTTGTCATGGCATGTGGATGTTGGGCTTCCCTTCCAAGAGAATATTGGGAAAGAAGTGATCCTTTTGAATATGACAGAAAAATTGAGCATGATTTTTTTGATTGTATCAATCTTTTGATTTCATATCAACACAATAAAAATTGTGATTTATCATAATTAATTTTTTTCATCCACACTATTAGATCATAAATTGATAAAATTAAATTAAAATAAGTAATTTCTTCAAAAGTTTTTGCTTTTTTATTTATGCAATGACTTCTTTAATTATTATAATTTGATGCAAATTTTTTATTTTATTTTCATTTAGTTTCTCTCCTATTTTAAGAAATGTTTAACTCAAAAGGAAAGTAATATTTTATTCATTTATTTACTATATTTTTTAATCACAAACACTAATAATAAACCTATTTTATTTTATATTAACTTGCCATACATATATGAATTCACTTGGTTTAATGGCAAAGTCCATGTTGTAGGCACCTAAATGGTGTTGGGTTCAAATCTTTGACAATTCAATTTTTTTCCAAAAAATTTATTAATATTAATTTATTTTTTAATAAAAATATTCTTTGTATGTGATGATTGATAATAAATATTTTGAGAACTATAAGAAACCATAAAGCCAAGAAATATCTTGACGGAATCCTCACAAAATATTACTTATCAAAATACCTATTATTAAAAAATATTAGAATGGAAAGAAAAAAGAATTCGTGACTTCATTTCTAAGGTTGTTGATTTTAATACACATAGATATACACATACATACATATATACATGCATAGACACATACATACATGCAATGCATGCATGCATACATACATGCATACATGCATGAATACATACATACATACATATGGATATGTATATGTTCACACACACACAACATAACGAAAAAGCACATTGAGAGAAAATGTTATGTTATGTTTTAAAATGTGAAAGCTCATAAAACTTTCAATTACTTATGAAATACCTAAATTTTTATTATAAGTATTTAGATTAATGATGATAATAAAAACACAATAGACATTAAATACTCACAATAATACATACACTAATAAACAATATCATGTTGAAGTTCAAATGAAATATGCCACAAATTCAAATATTGTAGTCTAATCATATAAGAAGATTGATATAATTTCACATCTCAATTCAAAATTCAAATGATTAAATAATAACATAAATTCATAATTAATTACATCATAAAAATAAGAAAACATTTTACAAGTAATATTTGGACTTAAATTCTACAATGTTTAAGATCAATCTATACATATTCGTCATAAATTTATTTTTCACAATGCTCCAATATACATCTTTTGTGATTTCTTCATTTTTAATTGAATATCTAACATTAACTATATTATAAATACTCACATTCAATGCTTAAAGCCAGACTTCATGACACCATTTGGAATGTTTTACTAGGAGTTACCTTTTTAATTTGGAATACCTGGAACATTTTGCATAATCATAATAGGATTTGAAGCTTGATAACTCACATATGATTCGATTTTGTTTATGTCCCATGTAATACTAAAGTTCTTTCCTATAGGAAAATTAACATGGAAAACTGAAGGAAAGGAAGAGGGTCCTAAAACTACCACATGTTTCACCACCCAACCCTTTTCCATAGCATAGTTCCCCATTTGTACCTCTGACTCGATTGTAATCATTTTTCCATCTGAATCACCAAAAAAGATGGTATAAGTGGAACTTCCCTCTTGCAACTTCATATCCACACCTTCACCATTATCTAAAAAGAGTTGACCTTTTTCCTTTGCCACACTATAGTTTGATCCTATTGGAAATGCTACCACCAAAGTAAATGGAGTCTTCCTAGCCTCTGTAGTTGTTAATCCCCCTTCTTGCATGGGAAGAATCATCCCATCACAAATATGAAAATTAATAGTATCCATGGGTGCCTCTAAACTCACATACTCACCCATAGAAATAAAGGAGTTTTCCATGTTATTCAAACTATACCAACTCCCTTTAGGGAAATAAGCAGTCACTGTAGTTGTCTCCTTTTGTAGAACATGGGATACTAGGACACCTGGACCAATGAGAAATTGGGTACTTAAATCATATGTCTCCTCATCCTCTGGAAAGGAGAAAAATATAGGTCGTGCAATGGGAGCTCCTGTCATATGGGCCTCATAGTTTAATGTATAAATATAAGGCAAGATTTTGTAGCGTAATCCCAATGCTTTGCGTGCTGACTTGGCCACTAAGTCCCACAAATAAAGTTCCTGTCGTGGGCTATCAAAATTAGAATGATCCCTACTAAATGGATAAAATGCTCCCAATTGAATCCATCGTGCACATAACTCCTCATTAGTACCCCCTAAAAATCCACATATATCAGCCCCAACCATTGGTATCCCAAACATCCCAAATCTCAATATAGTTGAGATGGAGTATCTAAGGTCCTCCCAAGAAGCAAGATTATCCCCAGTCCAATGAGCTGTATATGATCCTGACCCAACAAATGTAGACCTTGACAATATGAAAGGACGTTTGTTCAAGATATTTTGAAGAGCAATGTGTGTGGCAATTGCCTCTGAGAAGCCATAGAGGGCATGTGCATCATACTCAAGGATACCACTATAGTGTGTGGAGCTTGTGGCAATAGTATTAGTTCCAATTGGGGCATGTGTTCCAAAGGCATTGATCTTGTAAGGGGGATTATCCCACCGAGTATCATTGATTGTGGTGCAATCAAGGCAACATGTAAAGACAACACCTGGGCCAGGGCATGTTTTATTATCAGGGATGGTGCATTTTCCACTACAAAAATTAGATATTTCATTCATATCAATCCAAAGGCCATCTGTTGGGACTATCTTGTAAAATTGTGATATCTCATCTGCCCAAAAGGAAATTGTTTTTGGATTGAGGAAATCTGGGAAATAAATAGCCCTTGGCCATACTTGGCCCATGAAGGGCTCACCACCATGCTTTATGAAGACATCAGATGCCATCCCTCGTTGAAAGGTTTCATAAGTAGAGTTCACACTAATTCCTGCAATAAAAATATAGTGTATGTCAAATAATGAGAATAATATTTTATTAAGAAAAATTGAGTACAAAAATAACAATACTTAAACTTATGTCATACAAAAAATAACACTTTGATTTTTATAAAACCGTATTCTAAAAAAATGAAAATTACACAATGATTAGAAAATACATGATGTCCAAAAATATTTTTACAATTTTATTTTATAACATACTCTATGTTGTGCAAAAAATTAAATAGATCTATATTTATTCAACCTCTCCCCAATTAAGGCATTTCCTACCATCCAATGTTACTCTTCAATTGATCTAGTATGTAGACCTCCTTTCAATTAATCAACAAAAATATCCAAGTTTTTCACACGATTCTTAAGGTTTAAGGGTAGGAGAGAAAATTGTATGGTCTCATTGGTAAAAGAGATAGACTATCATAATAATAACTTATGTTGAGATACATGTTTCTTTATGTATTGGCTTTAATTAGTTTAGTAGTGGGAAAAGATGTTGATATCATAAAATAATGCAAATAGACTATCATGAGGTAGAATGAAAAACCTTTCATTTTTAATGTGGTAACATGTAAAATCTCTATAACATTCAACCATGATTATATGAAGAAAAAAGTACAAGCTCTTTGTTCAGATCTAGAGTGCATCCAACTCTTATTTAGATAAATTACTCTTTAGATAGTAGGTGTGAGAGAACTTGTGGTTTTACTAATAACTATGTTTGTTAGGAATAGCCATTAAATTTAAAGGTGGAAGTGGGAGGTGCCCCTCTTTCCTAGTTAACTATGTTCATTTAATAAGTCTAAAAAGTTGGGTGATGTGAGATGTTTTGATTCATATTTGAAAGATGAATTAATGCGTGGAGGATATTGATTTAGCTGATATGATTTCATAAAGAAGCATAGATGTGGTCTTATAGACTATAAGTAGTGGTAGTCTTAATAAATTACTCATCTTATTTTTAAAATCATAATAAAATCTTAACAATGTGAAAAGCTAAAATAATTTAAGCTTTACCAAACAATTTATAGATATAGATATGGATATGGATATAGATGTAATTTCAATTATATTCCCGCATAATTCTTTCCATAAAAGTAGTACTTTCAAAATTAATATTAGAATGACTTAGCATAATTTGTTAATTAGAAGGCTTAATAAAATCTTTCTTATATAAAAAAAATTAAAAACTTAAAGAAAAGTTCAATTGCCTTAACAAACAATACAACTAATAAAAATCAAAATTCTTTTTAAATATTTAAATTAAAAGGTCTTTATATCCTTGAAAATAATCTTTTAAAATATTTATTTGATTCTAAAATAAAAAACAAAGTTATTTACACATTGTAATTATTTAGTTCAAAAAATGCATTAAAAGTCTTATAAATTACAAAAATGATTGTTTATTTACTTAAACATTTTGATTATTATTTTAAAGACTTTCACACGTGAAATTAGATGTTAAAAATGATCCAAAATAAACTAAAATGTATATTATAAGAAAAGACAAAGTATACATATACAATTCATTTGTAAAAAGGATATCATGTTAGAGGCTTTATCATTATACTCGCTTTATAAGAATTAAATATCCTCATTATAAGAAGTTGTTATGTTGACCATGAATTATTTTGATGTCCAAATGCATTTGGTATAGTGATAAAGTTATGTTGTACGCATCTAAAAGATGTTGAGTTTACTAGATGCGAATCATATCACTCAACATTCTTGTTTAGAGCTACTATACTGCCTAGGCAGTGTAGTAGCTCTAAACAAGAATGTTGAGTGATATGATTCGCATCTGGGGCCCGCCAGCGCGGGGGTTGGGCTTTTGGAGGTGAACCACAAGGGATATATATATATATATATATATATATATATATATATATATATATATATATATATATATATATATATATATATATATATATATATATATATATATATATATATATATATAATTTTGATTATAATTTCATTAAAAATGTTAATGTCTGTCTTTTAACCTTGTTTTTCCTATTTTACTTGATATTAAAAGATATTTGTTATATTTATGGTTTTAGATATATTTTAAATTTAGATCTCTTAATTTTTTAAGAATTTATAATAACTAGAAGATTTCTTATTGTATTGTTTAAATTTTATTTTGAAATTTATATCTAATTATGACTTTAAGTTATTAAAATTTATTTGTCTAAAATTTATTTATTTAAAAGATGTTAAGAAATATGTATTTATTGAAGGGGTACTGAAACACTTAACAAACAACCAACGAACAACTCACCAACAGACAAACAATAGTAAGAAAGAGACCAAATATAAGAAAACTAAATCACCTTTGGAACCTTTTGATCACTATGAGGACCCTTAACCAGGGATAGAGAGGCATGGTTATGCTTAGGAAGACCTCTCTTCCTTCGGTGCACAACAACCCAAGAAAGATTAGCCTCCAAATGTATAGAGCAAGGGGAAGCAAGATGACCAATTGGCAATGGTTTCATAGGAAGAGAGATTGGAGGATAAACCATAGAAACAAATCATCATGCGAGCAAGCCACAGAATGCTCTACAACCAGTCAAATCCACACACTATTCCATAGGATCATCAGGAATATCTTAAGTAGCCATTGTCTTTGACACCAAATTTGGACCATTGGAAATTTGTGTAGTAGTTGCAACCTTCGAAATCAATTTCTTATACTCAATATATCCTCAAGATTAAAAAATTCTCTCATAGTAAGATGCTTGTGAAGAGCTTTTTTGTACCATATTGCATCATTATGATGATTTTTTTGACAAATTGTAGTTAGGTGACCAGTAGCATAAAATCTTCTCTAGTGGAAATGGAGGACCCTCGTAGACAAGAATATGAGACCACTACCTATCCCTAATAACCAAGATGACCTCTTCAAGAAAATATTTTGAGTTATCAATATCCACAAGAATACAGGCAAAAGTAGGGTATTCATAGATTAAAGAAGAAGCATCAACAATAACGAACCTACCAATAGCATTTCCAATAGATTCAAAGCAAAGACTTTCTGCAATATTGGAGAGGCAAATTAGGAAGTCTAACCCAAATGGGAAAAACACTAATATATTCAGAGAGAGGGTTGAAGGAAGGGAACCAAGGCCCGGGGGAAAGTGAATGCTTAGTCGATAGCCAAACCCCACCTTCCACTCATCCTTAGATTGACAGGCTACCACAAAAAAAAATCTAGAAGAAGAATAAAGTTTAATCCTATCATCAATAATAGACCTAAAATCTAAAACCTATTTGCTCAAATCTGGAAGGGGGGGGCATAAATCATTAAACTTCTAGAAGGAGAGGAAGAACACAAACTTCGAACCCTATGAGAGGGATGAGTAGGAGTAGAATAGGGTTTACCATCATAAGACCTAGCTACCTTAGAATAGTAAAGAGATGTTGGGTTAGAGGTAGGGGCATCCACCCACACCAAACTAAAACCTAAACCAAGAAAATCTACAATATCAAGGAAACCACCATTCGCATGCAATGAACTGACAACAAATGGCAATAGTGAGCTAGCAGCACGAAACAAACTAGCAATCATTGGTGACAACAAACCAATAGCAAGCGGTGACCTAGCAGTAAACAACAATCCAACAACAGACAACAAACTAGGAATGTAGCCAATGTCAAAATGCAAAAGGGTTTCAACAAACAAAAGGAAACCCATTTCAAATATTGATAAGTTGGTATTGTTATTCTTCATCTCTAACCTCTTTTTAATTACATCCCTACTTTACATTTGTAGTTTATGTAATCATGATATATATCCTTGAAATTTATTGAGACCGTGAGTACTTAGATCATATTGAGGGTTCTATGTGCTTTCCACTTTCTTGGTTAATTAATACATAACGTGAAGAGCACACAAGAAATAATGAGAGGTGGGGGTGAATCAGTATTTCAAATATTTTAAACTTTTAAATGCATGAAACCACATAAAACATAAAGAGAGCAACCATCAAGATGCAAACACCATATTTCTCGTGGAAAACCCGTTCAAGTAAAAAATCATAGCATACAATAGCTTTCATTAACAAAATAGGCACCAATCCAAATTACATAAGTGAACACCAACCCTCCTCAAAGTGCCAACTCCAATTCTATTAAGGCACCAGCCTCAATTTGAGCACCAACTCAAAAATACTTTGAATCGTGAAATAATTCTTAGCTAATTCTCTTTAAAACATATTAATCAAATCACTAGCTCGGTATATAGCATTACATGCTCAACTCCATCATACTTGATTCTAACATCTAAATCTTCTTATTCAACCTGCTAGACTTTCTTGCCCTAAACAACTCCATCATGCTAAAGTTTGTATCATTACGACCCAATCACATACACAATTCCTCCAATCCTTGCCTTAGCATAAAAACCTCATCACTTGAAACTAAAGCAAAAGTGTCGTATATATTCATCCACACGTATCTCTCCAATGAATAAATTTATTCACCGCTGAATCATAATCGGGAATAATCATCATTGTCGTAATATATTTCAAATGTTCCATGTTATAGAGAAGGTAATACCGAGCCCAAGAAAAAGAATAAAACATTAACACAACTTCACGCACTAATAACACCACAGAACAGTGCCAGAAGAAAAGGCCAAGATACCCCACATTTTTCTTCAAAAATATTCTCATCTTAGTCAGAGAATAGAAACATCCTACTCGAATCATAACAGTTGCATTCAATTGCATTGTTCTCAGTTGGAGTCATCCAACTGACAAGTAGGCGTTATAAAACTCCTGCCAGACTTGAGTCGTCGCACAAGAAGAGGGATAAAAATATATTAATAAATTTGTAGCCATAAGCAACCGAAAAAGTGTTGCACCATTCAATTCCTTGCTTTCTTTAGTTATATCAAACGTGTGTTGCTTTGGATAATCGCACCTACCTACACATTATCTTGAATGGTGCCTTCACATTATTTATCACACAAATTAATAGAGTCGCTAACTTATTCAATGCTCCATTATGAATTAAATTGCTTATCTTCAAATTTGTTGTTCCTTTATTATTAAGTCTTTCACTTGATAAGTCTGATAGAATTCTTTTTCTCTTTGTTTGCATAATTGTTGGATATTTTGTGCTCCCAACTCTTGTCGTTGAAGTAGACAAGAAGCCTGCACAAGCATACAACCAGCTAGGTGAGTAGACAAGCAAGTGGTTCCAGCAGGCACCCAAGTAGCTCAACCAGACAACCAGGTCACTCAAGCAACTTAAGCACCTCAAGCAGACAACTAGGCAGCTAAAACCAATTCTCTATTACTTAAGAGTAATTCTCTGACATTTATACAACCTTGATCACCAACCTACCTTTGACATCAATGACAACATATTCAAAAATCTTCCACTTTGTCATTGATGGCAACTCCATTTGAAAACAACCTGAAACAAAGAACTGCTCTGAAATAAACTGAAACAAGCTAACTTACTTTGGAATACAATTGTTCCACCTGACTTATTTCTTCCTTTGACATCAATGGTTGAAACCAAGGATGGCAAACTCGCCGAGTTTTCCAGTTCAGCGATTAACTCGGCTAAGTACTTGCCATTTTCCAGCCCACGAGTTTTTAAAAAACTCGCCCAAAAACTCGGTGATTATTGTTAAAACTCGGCAAGTTTTTAAAAAAACTCGCCCGCATTTGTCATATACAGCCGCAAGTCAAAAAAAATGTCATTTTATTATTTCAGTTGGTTGTTGCTGTCTCATTGGCGACTAGGGAAGAGTTGGATTGAGTTTCCAAGCCATTGTAAGGCGTATTCATTTAAGTATAAGTTTGATTTATACAAATATAACATTTAAGTACAAGTTTGATTTATTTAATTTCTGATACTTTAAGTTATATTTGTATAAATTATAAAATATAATACTTCCAGGATGTTTGGGATAGGTTCCAGCTTCGTAGGAGTTAAGATGCAGATTCTAGATTCGAAAAATTCTAGACTTAGCCAAATTCCAGGATTCAACAAGCCTTCAGCAGGGTTACCTCCCACAATCCATCATGGCTTTCTAAGGTCAAATTGAAGCTGGCAAAAGGATTCCCAAAGGGTTTTAACTCATTTTTTCACAAATCACTTGGTTTCAACCCCATCTCTACGACAGACTTAGCTTAGCTCTCGCCCAAATCCCAGACAGACATGACTTCCCAACAGGCCAAAATCACTCAAACCTCATTTGTCGGACCTAGGGACTTGAAAACAGCCACCAACAAAGACTACCTAAGACCTAGTTATGAAGACTTTGACATTTGGCATTGATCAATGATCAAGCATCATAGATTCATACTAGTTTTGTAGAAACTGTTTACTATTTTGCTTCCAGTCATCAGCATTCCACATGAGAATGCAATTTTCTACCCACTTTGCATTTATATATATCTAAACTTAGCTTGTTTCTTTTGTTTTCTCATTAATTAACTCATTGGATGCATCTTCTCATAGAATTTTGCAAAAAAAATGCATTTTTAATTAAATTTTATGCTATTTTTAAGTTTCGGAGTTTTTTTGCTGAGTTTTTCCAAAAACTGGCCGAGTTTTCCCGAGTAATCTTTTTTAGGGCTTGGCGAGTTTTGGGCGAGTGAGAGTTTGCCATCCTTGGTTGAAACCAACCTATAAAACTGAAATTGGGGCTAAAAAATGTAACAGTGAAAACTCCCCCAAAGTCTAAATAACAAATCAATGATGGAGTGAAATCACTCCCAACTTCTTCCTTTAGTTGGACTGGTTTCTTCTGGCTGGTGATTGGGTTGGTGAACAGTAGACTTGTGATGCTGAGATTTTGCCAATTATGGGTTTTGATCACTACCCTATTGGTTTGAGGATTCAAGAAGACGCCACTCCTTAGTGTTGTCTGTTTAAGTTTGAGGCTATGTGGTTCCAGGCGGAAGGCTTCAAAGAGTTGATTAGGGAATGGTGGATGAACGCTCCAAAAAGAACAGGTAAAAAAGCTTTCATTTTCTTTTAGAAATTGCAGCATGTAAAGGAGAAAATTAAACAATGGAATAGAGAACATTACAAAAATATCTATACAGAGAAATTTAAGTTAGAGCAGGCCTTAAACACTCTGCATACTAAAGTAATTGAGGAAGAGATGAATGAGTTTGATTTTAATTGAGAGAAGCAACTAAATAAGGAATATGATGAAATTCTTGCAAAAAAGGAGGAATTTTGGAGACAGGAATAAAGGGAAACCTGGCTTAAGGATGGAGATAGGAACACAAAAAAAATCACAATTTTGTCAAGATGCAAAGGGCCCATAATAAAAAAATTTCAATTAAAGATGCTAATGGTGAGGAAATAAGGGATAAGGAGATGATTGATACGGAGGTTGTTAATTATTTCTCACAGTCAAGAAGAATGGTGAATGTTGATGATCAACTTATTGCAGAGGTGTTAGAGGTTATTCCTCCTAGCATCACTGCTGTCCAGAATGAGATGTTGATGGTCATGGTTACTTTAGAGGAAGTTAAAAAAGCATTATTTGGTTTGGGTAAGGATAAGGCTCCAGGCCCTGATGGATTTCCAGTTTTGTTCTTTCAACATTTGAGGGACATTTTTGCTCAGAATTTGCTTGAAGTGGTGAAAGAATCACAGAAGGAGGGTTTCATTTTGAGGGATCTGAATAATACTTTCATAGCATTGGTGCCTAAGAGGTCTGAGATTAATACATTTGAAGACTTCAAACCTACTTCATTGTGCAACACAATTTATAAAATCATTGCAAAAGTGATAGCTAATAGGTTGGAGCAACTTTTGAAATCGGTGACTTTAGAAGAGCAGAGTGGATTTTCTCCAGGAAGATCTATCTTTGAAGGAGTTATAATTGCACATGAGGCGGTGCACTCTATTAGAAATGTCAAAAGCTGAGAGGATGATGGTAAAACTAGACATAAAGAGGGCCTATGATGAAGTGGACAAAGGATTTCTTCTAAAGGTTCTTTCCAAATTTGGCTTTTGTGGTAGTTGGATTAAGAGGGTAAAAAGTTGTATTGAATCCCCAAGATACTCAGTTTTAGGGAATGGAAGTCCACATGGATTCTTTGAAACAATTAAGGGTATTCGCCAAGGGGATCCAATATCACCCTTTCTTTTTATTATTTTGGCAGAAGTGTTGGGCAGGTTAATTAGAAGGAAAAAAGAGCAAGGTAGGTGGAAGGAGATTAAGGTGGCTGAACACGATGATCCTATCTCACATTTGCAGTTTGTGGATGATACTTTCTTGGCTGGTGAAGCTTCAATAAGGGAAGCTCATGTAATAAAAGAGACCTTGGAGTTATATGGGCAGGTCTCTGGCTAATATATTAATTGGAGAAAGCCCAAAATTTTCTTTTTTAACACCCCTCGGCAGAAATAAATTGATATTGGTAGAACATTAGGTATGAGGGTTGGAGCTCTTCTGAGCAAATACTTAGGGATCCCTCTGTTTAAAGGTATGAATAAGGCAGATTTTTGGAAGGACTTGGTTGACAGCTGCTATAAGAAGATGGATGATTGGAAAGGCAAATGGTTGACCTCTGCTACAAGGATCCTTATGCTAAAAGCGGTCATCTCAGCAATACCTAAGTTCTCGATGATGTGTATGCAGATTCCTAAGAAAATCATTAAGATGATTGGACAACAGATATGGAAATTCTTTTGGAATGGAGCAAGTGAGGAGGATAAGATTCCACTTCTTGCGTGGGAGAAATTGTGTAAAGCAAAGGAGAAGGGGGGGGCAGGTTTAAGAGATTGGCAAAAATGAATAATGCTCTTGGTGCTAAACTTGTTTGGAGTATCTATTCTTGTCCGAATCAATTGTGGGTGAAGATCTTAAAGGCAAAGTATTTGGATTCAACTGAGAATCACAGAATTTTTACAATGAGAGTCCCCCCAAGAGGGTTAGCTATTTGGAATTTCATTGTGAATTGTAGGCCTGTTATTGTTGATCACTTATCATTGCAGATTGGTAATGGCCAGATGGCTAAGTTTTGGGAGGATTCTTGGGAGGGACATGCAACCCTTAAGGATGATATTAACTAGTAGTTTTTGAAGGATTATTTTACACAAAAAAGGGTAATAAAGTTAGGGATTATGTGGAAAGATACCAAGGGCATTTAGGGATAGATGGAGGTGGAAAGATTTTGATTTTGCAGACCTGAACTAGCAGCATAAAGACCAAATGAAAACAATTCTCAATAATAGGAGAGTGGAGATCAGAGAAAATGAGGATAGGGTGGTTTGGTGTGGGGCTGTATCGGGGAAGTATTCAATTAAAATTGGTTACCAACTTATGGACATACATGTAGATGAGCCCTTTATGGCAAAGGATTTGTGTTGGCACAAAGACTCCTTACCCAAGGCTGGGTCTTTTGCTTGGCTTGCTATGAGAGGCAGAATTTTAACAGGAGATAGAAGGAAACTATTAGGCTTTGTAGGTCCATCTAGTTGTGTGCTGTGTGAAATGGAAGAAGAAACAGCTGACCACCTTCTTGTGTAGTGTGAAGTTGCAGCTCAATGTTGGGATAATATTGAAAGAAAATTAGGTTGGTATGGGCCTCAGGTAAACACAGTAAAGGGATTTTTTGAGAGTTGGGAAAGGATGGGAGGTAAGTCAACTCTTGCGAATATATGGATTGTATGTCCTTCAATTGTGGTATGGGAGATTTAGAAGGAAAGAAATAGGAGGATCTTTATGGACAAGAAGGAATCTATAGAGGGGCTCTAATGGAGGATTGATCATTTGATTGAAGAGGTTATGGGGGCTTCAGCTACACAAAAGCAGAACCTTCTTATCCCTTATACAATGAAGGATAGCTTAATTTAAAAAGAATGGCCTGGCATTAAAATAAGGTCAGGTATAGGAGCTTTGAAAGTTAAGAAGAAGAATGTAAGGGACAAACAGATTGTGTGGCAAAAGCCAGAGTTGGGGTGGTTTAATGTAAATTTGATAAGGCTGTTAGAGGAAATTCTGGGCCCTCTGGTGCTGGAGCTATTATCAGAGACAGTGATGGTAATGTAGTAGCGTTGGTGGCTAAAAGGCTAGATATGGGTACAAATAACACGACAGAGGTGAAAGCAGTGTTGATGGCTATGTGTTTAGCGACAGAATTGGGTATTAAAAGGATCCATGTAGAAGGAGACTCCTTACTGATTATCCAAGCTATCTCCAAATTATCAACTAATGCCTGGCATTTAAAAAATTTCATGTGCAATTAACAGGGAATTGGAGATGTTTGAGAGTTATAAAATAACTCATATTCGCAGGTAGGGCAATAAGGAGGAATCAACTCTCGAAATGGATTGTTGGTTTTGACAAAGTTGGCGATTATAGATTTAAGGACTTCAGGAATTGTGATAGAAGTAAGTTCATCTTTGAGAATTATTTATAGGATATTAATGTGAAGTGTCATGTAAAAGATTTATAAATTGAATTTAATGGAGGCCTTTTAAAATGACCGATTTGGTGGTAGAGTGTGGAGAATTTAAATTTGAAAAGTTTGCAGAGTAGGAAATCTGGGTTTTATTTAATGATATAATCATTATTTGAATTGACAGAGCTGTGCATTGGAAAATGATTCGGTGAAAGGATGAAATGTGTGTGAAGTTGGGATGGTGCATTTATGATTTTTATAGAAGATAGTGTACAGTTGTTGGTTCGCATGTGAGGATGAGCTTTTAAGCATGGCATAGGGAAGACGTTTGATATATGTGTAGACACAGAAAATTGGCAAAGGCTTAATTCAATCAAAAGGTGCAATCAAGTCATCAAAATAGCATGAAAAATCAATAAATGGAACAAAGGCAATTCAAATCAAAGGAAAATTCAATTAAATGATTAAATGATTAAATAAGGCTTGAAAAGGGAAAAAACACTAAGAAATTGATTAAATTCAATTGATGACATAATTGTTGAAATGAAAAATCAAAATGAACCTCTTACCCTTCATGGCTAAATTTAATTACTTTAATTAATTAATAAATATGAAATTTCCCTCAACAAAGCAAAAAGGAGACAAAATGGACACAAATCACTCACTTTTGTTGAAATGGTCCAGCCTTTTGAAACCATTTAAATGTTTGTCCCCCAATTTAGGGACAAAGCAAAGCCAATTGACCTTACCCAAGCATAACCATGGTTATATCACTCTACCCCCTACCCTTGGGAAAATCTTATAAATAGAAGGCATTTTGAGGCATTATTAATCCACTCCATATCTTTGAATTGCAGCAAAGCTGTGTCAATTTGCATCCATATCACTCACTTATCATTTGTCATTGCTAATTAGCTTAAATTGCATTGATCATAGTAGATTGTTCATCAAATAGAGCTAGAATTTGATAGAATAGATCTAAATTTGCATATCATATAGCTTAATTCTCATCTTTAGAGTGTCACTAGTGAGGATCATAGCTGAGAGCCTCATTTACCACTTTATTTTAGAGATCCATGAGATGTTGATAGATTAATTGTGCATTTGTTAGATTATTTTGCTCTAATTCTTGTTGTTCTTAGTTAATCTTGTAATTTCATGAAGGTGTAAATCACTCACACACAAATGGCGCCCACCGTGGGGCTCTAGGCCTCAAATTTATCATAATTTCCACGTTATTTGCAAAATTTAGGCTAGAATTGCATGATTTTGCTCACTGTTTGCAGGTTACAGGAAAGAAATCACGCCTACCAGTAAAGAAATCACGCCTACAGTAAAGAGATATCGCTCATGGTAATTAAAATGTCGCCTGTAGTCTGAATGATCACGCTTATCAGTCTTCAGAATCACGCTTCCAGAGAAAGAAATCACGCCTGCGAAAATTAAATTCTCGCCTCACGGACAAGAAGCTGATGCCTTTGGCTATTTAGATGTCGCCTGCAAAAAATTAAAATTCGCGGCCGAGAAATGAGTTTACGCCTGGTGTAAAGGGAGTTTACTGTATTTCACATTTAATTTGTCGCTTTGAGTATTTTAAATGTCGCTTTCAGTTAATTAAATGTCGCTTCTCTGAGTTAATTTGTCGCTTGAAATAAAGAATTCACGCGGTTGTTTAATTTGATATCGCACTTAATTACTTTAATCTCGCTTGAGCCCCTTTTGGTGACGCTCGCGGTTAAAGTAATTACGTTTTTATTAAATTAGATCTCACCTTTAGCAAAAGAAATGTCGCCTGGTTTAGCATTGATATTGTATCAGAGTATTTACTGTTGTCGCATGTATTAAAGATTTCACGCGTTTGCAAAATTTAATATCGCACTTGTCTATTTTAATCTCGCTTGAGCCCCTTTTGGTGACGCTCGCGGTTAAAGTAGTCACGTCTTTGTTAAATTTAATCTCGCCTGTAGTCTGGATGATGTCGCCTGACTGTATTTTCTCTATTTTGTCAAAATAAGGACTGTATGCTAACTTCACTGTCATTTTTTTTGTCTCAGGTACATGCTCTGTCACAGAAAAGTGCTCAAAATTTTTTTTTTGTTTTTTGCATGCAAAAAAGAAACAAAAAAGGACGTCCTATTAGAGTATACCTTGCACCTTTTGGATTTAATTTGCAAATATTTGAGTTCAAAAAAATCAAGAGCATAATCAATTTGATCATTTTAAGCTTTTTGATTTTGGTTTCCCCTCACTTTGTATGAATTTGTGTTGACTAACTTGTTAGTGGAGGGAACGTTTTGCTAAGGTAAGGGAAGGATTTGGAGAGAAAATGAAAATTTACTACTTAAAAATGCGCCTAGCCTTTGCTAGCATCGTTTGAGGTATTTCTCTCATCAAGCTTGCAAAACTTCCCTTAAATTGTGGCATTTTCAAAGTTCAAAACATAGTTTAATCATTAAGAGGAAAGAACAAACATTTCAATTCTAAGAACCCCTTTGTCACGGGGTTGAAAAAGAACCAAATTGATTGTGAGTGTTTGGGATAAGGGAAAAGCAATAGGGATATGCTCTTCACTCTTTGAGTGAATCAAATTCCCAAACTTGCTCTACCAAATCCGCTTTTCATGCTTTCAAATGAACATGTTTAAAACTTAGTGGGCTCGCCTCCCGAGATTACCTTAGAAGGGCCGGTGAGAGGGACAGCCCAAAGTGGGATACACTTGCTTTTGCCGCGAGAATCCGACCCACTATAAAATGAAACGCGGGTATCCTTAATGGGGTGCACGACAAAAGGATTTTAGCTCTTTCGAACTTCCTCTAGTAGTCTTAACAGATTGCGCAAAATCGTGCTTCGGTGTGTGTGGGAAGCCCCTTAACATACTTGGGGGATGAAAGGCTAAGATCTATTTTGAACGGAAAACTTACTACAAAATAGTAAAAATAGCAAAACTACCTAATAGAGCCATTTAAAAGCCAAATTTGTGCTAGGTAGCTTGCTTGGAAGTCTTTCTTGTGATCAAACCCGTGGAAACATTCAAGAATATACACATTAGAATGATCTAGGGATATGGTGAATTATTGATGTGTGTGTTGAGATTGTCTTCAACTTTTCAAACAAGAAGTTCTAAAGTACTTGATCAAACTACAATTAAATTTTTAAATCTTATAAACTGATCAATACCATTTACCCATTCCAAACCAACCCAACTGGATTGAAATTCACGAAGGAAGTTTATTTGGGAAACAAATCAATCCTATTATGGAGCATAATTATCAAAGTCAAGATCAAGATCTCCATAGGAATCAAAGCGATGAGGTTTCTGAAGATGATGTTGTTGAAGCATCCCAAAGTCCCAAGTTTCTGGAAATAATGGAATTACTTTTGAAGTGGGATAAAGACACATATTTTCTAGCTTTCGCTCAAGCAGGAGCTAAACTTCCTTATAATTATGACACATCAACCTTGAGAAAGAATGAGGAAAACCAAAGAGATACATCATATAAAAAGCCCTTATTAATATCAAGCTATTCTTTTCAAAGTGATGAGGTGTCTAAAGATGATATTGTGAGAGCATCCCAAGATCCCGTGTTTATAGAAATAATGGAACGAATTTTGGACTGGGATAAAGAAGCATATTTCCTAACTTTAGCTCAATCAGGAGCTAAGCTTCCACATAATTATGACACATCAACTTTAAGAAAGGATGAAGAAAAGCAAAAAGATACTTTATCTAAAGAGTCATCATTAAGATCAATTTGGCCATTCCTCTATGATGATGGGCCATCCATATCTTCATCCTCCTCACAAAAGGAAGCATTTAAGAGTGATCAAGTTATCTTGGATCAAAGGAAATTGCATAATCAACCTATTTGTGATCAAGATAATAAAGAATATGGAGTGAAAAATACCGCTCTCAAGCAAGATTTAATTCAAAAACCTCCATATAGCAAGAGTAATCCATTCATCCTTTGTCCATCTCCTAACAAGGTTTCTCCTTGGATGACTTGTACACCTTTCATCCTTCATCCATCTCCCAAACCTCTATCTAGCAAAGACCCTCCCATAGCTAGCATTCCTTTCATTTTTTCTTCATCTCCCAAAGCTCCACAATTATCCAAAATTCCTCCATCAAAGAATGAGCCTAATGACGACACTTTTCCCATTGACTATGTCTACCCTCAAGGGCTACCTCTAAAAGAAACCCAAGCTAACTCACATCTTGTTGCAGACCTTTTCCATGCTTCAAAGATCTTAGAACCCAAAGCTTCATGTGCCTCAATGCCTATTATACCTATTCAAGAGGATCCTACACCATTCTTCCAAACATTCCCCACACATATCCAAACATCTACCTTGTCCTTAGAAGTGGCTCCATGTCAAGAAGATAACCCAAAGAGAAAAGAGATAAATATTGATAAAGATCAAGATCAAGATTATATACAAACCCCTCCCATATTTGATGAAGGTCCCATATCCCTTGAACCTTGTGATGATCCCCTTGCATCCTTTCATGTCTTTCAAGATGATATCCTTCCATTCCAAGAACAAAGTACCCTTCCAAGTTCCATATCTTCTCCACTTCCCAAGCAAGATCAAGATATCCCTTCCATAACTTCCAATGAGCATATTGAAAATCAAGAGCAAAATACCTTTGCTACACAATTCAAAGATCCTTGTCAAGATCAAAGCATCCCATCATTTCCTTGTCATATTCCTCCATGTTCACCTCAAGAAACCATCATTCTTCCAAATCCCTTGCATGATAATAAATCCCTTCAAGCTGCAGTTGATCCTATCAAATGTGTTCCTATCAAAGCTACTCATGAGCCTATTGGTATAAAGATAAATCCTAAAGATAAGAATCTTGGCGATGGAGCTCCTTCCAAAGATATTGATATCCCTTTCACACCTTATATCCCTCCATTCAAATACAACCACATACCTCCACTATCCTCCAAATCCATTTTGGGTGCCTATGTCCCAAAACAAAAGTCTTCATTCCTTCCATCCATACTAGGTCCATATATTCCCCCATCAACCATTCCTATCATCCCTAGTTATCCATTCACTTACCCTGCCATTTATCAAGATCAACAAAGACACACATACTTGAAGAATGTCCAAACACAAATCCATATGAACCATCCATATTATTCCTATTCATCCATAATTCCTAAGTCTTTTGGAAGCAATTTTGATGTGCAACATAAAAATCATAAATCCAAGAATCCATATGTGCATAAAAATCACAATGTCCCATCTAATCGACATGTGAATGAAAAGAAAAATGAAATATCCAAAAGGCTGCAAAGGTCCATCAAGCAAAAAGAAAAAAATAAAATGTGGGTTCCTAAATCCCTCATTGAAGAAATGCATTCAAAAGCATTCCAAAAGAAAGAAAAATCAAAGAATATGTGGATTCCCAAGTCATTGTTGAAAGACTTGCACACAAAAGAAGAATTAAAATTGACATTCAAGCTTCCAAAGACTTCCATTCCATCTCCTTCCAAACATCCTTCATCTTCTTACATCCAAAAATCCACTACCTCAAAAAGATCCTTACCTCCGTCATCTATTGTTCCTCCATCATTCCA
Source organism: Chamaecyparis obtusa (assembly GCA_027943335.1). Lineage (NCBI taxonomy): Eukaryota > Viridiplantae > Streptophyta > Pinopsida > Cupressales > Cupressaceae > Chamaecyparis > Chamaecyparis obtusa. The sequence goes on from BSBK01001217.1 coordinate 983,068, forward strand.
CCACTCTTCAAAGTGTGTGTCAAAGTTGATCTTGCCAACATTTCCATCTTCAACATACCTTTTTCTTATCCTCACATTCATTTTCCAATGCATACTTTCCATACTTCCATCCCTCTTATCAATATCTTTGAGCATCCTAGTCATACCCATGGTTTATTATAGCATATCTTTAAGAGGAGCATTGTCCAAAGATTCTAATGTTGGGAAAATATTGAAAAATACAAAAAAAGAAAAAAACAAAGAAAAAAAGAAAAAAATGAAAAAAGAGAAAAAGTGCCGTGGTGAAAACCTAGCAATAGGCACCTTGGTAGCAAAAATAAAAAGAAATAAATCTAGGGTGAAAACCACTTCTTGTGGCACCTTAGACAAGTACCATGATGAAAACCTGGCAAACAGGCATCATGCGTAATTCTTCCTTCTTGCACTCTACACTTGGGGGTAAGTTTCATCCATGCCATCTTCCATCTTCCTATCATTTACCTCACTTTCATCCATATTTCCATCTATCACCTTCATCTTGACAAGGTTGAACACATCCATGAGCAATGAGTATCTTGACATCCGTTATCCTTTCCATCAGCTTATGTACTTGTTGCATCCATGTTACCCTATCATGATCTTGCTTATCCCAAATTCACCTTCATTATTCCTTGATAGCTTTTTCATAATCCCAAAACATCCCTTCATAGCCTCCATCACTCCTTTATCTTGATTGTGTTATCTTATCCACATCTTACCCAAATTGACCCTTGGTCTTGATCATGAAGAACTTAAAAGAAGAAAAAATTGTTATCAAAAACTTCTTGACATGTCCACTCTTTTGGATCACTCCTTTTCATGGCAGAAGATCGTTATCCTATACACTATCTAGCCCTGCACAATTGACTTCCATGGCTTATCCAAAAACATGCTTCACATTGCTATATCATTTTTCCTTAGCTTGGGTATTCTTGAGGAGATAGTCCTATGGGTCACATTCGCATACTTCTTCCATCATAGCCTTTCCATCTCTAATCCATCAGCTTGCAAATCCATCTTTCATGTCCTATATCTTGCTAAGACATTGGGGGAAAACCAATGTGATCTTGTTTGAGAGCTGGTAAAAAGGAAAGCATAAAATACTTTGAGCTGCATCTTGCATAAACCGAGCTTCGGTAATATTTTGGAAGTTTGTCCAAGTCTAACATTTTTTCTATCCAACTGGGGCATTTGATCTTAATCAGCGGATTTCAGCAAACAAGCATGAATTCACATGAAGCAAGGCATTAAACCCAAAAAGGATTCAATAGTACAATATTTAGTCACATCAGAGGGAATTATCAGAGTTTCAGAAGAGAGAAGAAGATTTTCGTGAACCTTTGATGGATATCATTGTTCACTAACCAAGAATTCGATTACCACAACTTGATCCATGAGCCTTCATTGACTTTATTATTCGGGATTAAAAAATTGATAAAACACTTTAAAAAGATCAGAATACTTGGAAATACTTTTTGAAAATCATGAAACAATGCAAAACACTTGAAGCTTTCTTTTGATGATCTTTACTTACATTGATTTTTATCACATCTTTTTAGCTAATCGATGATGTTTCGACTAGATTGGCAATGATGGAGACATGATATTTTTCTTGTCTTTGAGTGACTATCTTGAGGGATATCCAACAACTTATGTGAATTCGTCTAATGACATGGTCATCAAAGAACCATCGAGGACTTTCATATAAGGTGGAAGGTTGACCTTTTCTTGTTTATGCAACATTGAATTCGTTGAAACTGGTATTCATACTCTCATAGTTGGTTTATTCAACTAGTGTGGGTTGTACTAGTTCAAAAAAGGAGGTTACCAAATGTGATAAAAAGTGGTATTCATATCATCATGTCAGTGGGCAGTGGTGATTGTACTTGCTTTCCGGTCCCAAAGTGCTCAATGATGAAAATTTATCCTCAAGGCATTTATTTGCTAAAAGCTAGTGACACTTAGCTGCATTGCATTGCATTATCATGGAAGGTTAATTGCATTATCATGCTAGATTAATTGCATGTGCATTTGTTTGTAGTATTTTTCCAAGGGAAAAGGGGGTTCATTCAATTGAAATCTTGATCAATCATAAAATGGGTCATTCAATCAAGAATCAAGGAAAGTCCATAAATCATAAGTGTCCATAATATCAAAGATCCATGAACTTTGTCTAATCAAAGATACAATGTCATCAAAATGATACATCCAAGTCCTGATCAATAACTGAAATATCATGATACAATATCAACAAACTGAAGGAGCTCCATAATCAATCATCTCAATAACCTGTACTCTAGCTGGGTCAAACCCATGACTTAAATCCAAATATCCAAGAAAGCTAAGGTCCGTATATATATCATTTATGAAAATGTGCTTGTTTCACAAATCAAGGGAATCATATCAGTATTTTATATCAGTGAGTCATCTTACGTCAATCAATCCTATCAAAGTATCAAGCAATCACACCCAGTACCATTTGTTCGTGTCTCTGTGTCCTGAGAACGAAGCAGCAGTATCAAATCATATCAGTTTTCACACTGATTGATTTATCCTATCAGAAATATCCTATGAGATTGACAAATCACATTCATTGGTACCATTATCCTGTTATCCTAATCACTTGTTTTGCTTAACTACAACAGACCTATCTATCTTGGATATGCAAATTGTGAGTCATGGCATATCATCAATATTTTTCAGAAATCAAAACATATTCCAACTAATCAAAATCTTTCACATCAAGGAATTAATATGTTTTATTTCTGAGGGGGCATCAGAGTATCAAATGGGCATCACATCAAAACCATTTATCATATCAGTATCATATCATATCATATCATATCAAGTATCATATCAGGAGGCAAATCAATTGCATATCAGTCATCATATCAAATCTGTCATCATATCAAACCTATCAACATATCAGCAATCAATCAACCCAGGACCTTTATCAATTAACCCAGGACCTTTATCAGTGAACCCAGGACCTATCATCAAACAAGGACCCATATCAGGACCCATATCATATCAGAGGCATCAGAATCATATCAGAACCATCATCAGAGGCACATCATCATCATCAGGAAATACATCAATCAGAATGATCAGAGGCATATCAGAACCAGGACCTAAATCAGATCATCATACTAAGGGAATCTTTGAATTGGTGTTCTTCGCACATCGACTCAAAGAGGGGCATTTGTAGACACAGAAAATTGGCAAAGGCTTAATTCAATCAAAAGGTGCAATCAAGTCATCAAAATAGCATGAAAAATCAATAAATGGAACAAAGGCAATTCAAATCAAAGGAAAATTCAATTAAATGATTAAATGATTAAATAAGGCTTGAAAAGGGAAAAAACACTAAGAAATTGATTAAATTCAATTGATGACATAGTTGTTGAAATGAAAAATCAAAATGAACCTCTTACCCTTCATGGCTAAATTTAATTACTTTAATTAATTAATAAATATGAAATTTCCCTCAACAAAGCAAAAAGGAGACAAAATGGACACAAATCACTCACTTTTGTTGAAATGGTCCAGCCTTTTGAAACCATTTAAATGTTTGTCCCCCAATTTAGGGACAAAGCAAAGCCAATTGACCTTACCCAAGCATAACCATGGTTATATCACTCTACCCCCTACCCTTGGGAAAATCTTATAAATAGAAGGCATTTTGAGGCATTATTAATCCACTCCATATCTTTGAATTGCAGCAAAGCTGTGTCAATTTGCATCCATATCACTCACTTATCATTTGTCATTGCTAATTAGCTTAAATTGCATTGATCATAGTAGATTGTTCATCAAATAGAGCTAGAATTTGATAGAATAGATCTAAATTTGCATATCATATAGCTTAATTCTCATCTTTAGAGTGTCACTAGTGAGGATCATAGCTGAGAGCCTCATTTACCACTTTATTTTAGAGATCCATGAGATGTTGATAGATTAATTGTGCATTTGTTAGATTATTTTGCTCTAATTCTTGTTGTTCTTAGTTAATCTTGTAATTTCATGAAGGTGTAAATCACTCACACACAATGTGAAACAAAACTTTCTTGATGTGAGGGAAATGTGAAGGATTGGAGGGTGTTTTTCCTGGTGTGTGCAGAGAGGGTTTACAGAATGGAAGCAAGAACGAAGTTGCAGAAAAAAGCCTTGTTCGGCCTGGTGGAAGACCACCGACTGAAGTTGCTACTGAAGTGCCCAACTAGACAGGTGGTTACTGATGTTCAAAAAATGTTGGGTGATTTGTTTCACAAAGCAACCCATAGATGGAAGCTGAATGTTGATATCGCAGCTATGATTCTTGCTTGGGTCCTGGAGTTAGGAGAAGATGAGAGTGTTGTGTGTTGGGTAATGGAATCCCTGTTTAGGAGGGAGTTGACAATGGGTTTGGACTCGCTGCTGGAATGGGTGCATCCTAGCTTAGGGTTTGATTTAAGCGAATGATATGACGACCCAGAGGATGTAAAGGAGTTGGGGGTGGTGTCATTTGTTCGCTGGCTGAAGAGGATCAATCTGAAGGAATATAAGGAACGTATTTGGGGAGATTGGCTGAAACTGAAGCAGGCTATCAGGGATTCTCATGAATTTGGTGGGCATCCATGGCCTCGGGTACCTGTGATGTTTCTGCGGAGGAGGAGATAGTTTAGGGTAAAATGAGTGCAAGTGAGATTTTAAGGTGGTGGTTATGGTGAAAGAATTTTTCTTTTTGATGTAGGGTTTTGGTGGAGTTCCCTAGCTAAGCGGTTGGATGCTTGTGTCTTCGTACTGGCAATGATGATTTCTAGTAGTGGAGAATAATCTTGTCAATGTGTTTGAATCAAAGTAACGAGAATTGCCCAAAAATTGCGTGAATCGCTGGTTTGGCGATTCGATTCGGGCTTCCCAAATTTTTTTGAATCATTGAACTAGATCGGCGCCTTGAATCGCTGATTCAGCAATTCATCCAAAAATCCCCAAAATTGCCTGCATGAATCGCGAAAAATCAGCAAGCGCGGCTTGATAAAAAGTCAAGTCAATTTTTTTTTAAAAACATCTTTTTTTTTTTTTGCCTTTCCTCTTTGCTTTAACCCTTAAGGGCCTTCTAATTGTTTAGCATGAGTAGAAGAGAGGAAAAGTGAGAGAGAAGAAGAGAAAAGAAAAACCACAGGTCTGCAACCAGTAAGAAGGAAGAGCACCAAAGAGATCAAAAATCCATTTGGGGAGGCCATAAGATTGCATTGGGGGCATTAAGGAGTCAATAACAACACTCCTCAACTTATTTGCAAGAGGTAAGTGTTGATTTTTTTTTTTGTATGTTAGTGTATCATTCATTTTTTGTTAAATTTTTTGAATTTTCATTTGCAAATCTTGAATGTTTTTTAGTTTTACTAAATTGCAAAGTAGGTTTTGCTGTTTTGTTTATTAGTTTGAAACTTTGAGGTTTTACTTGAAATTTCTTATTGTAGCAGCCTTAACTTTCATTTTCCACAATGGGTAAAAAAAATCAATGTTAGAAATATACCGAAAACTTTCCTGGAAGAACAAAATTTCAAATGAAATGTATGTTTTGTAAAGATATAAATTCTGGTGGCATCTATACATTCAAATACCACATTGTTGCCATACCTGGACATGATATTACAATTCGCACTCAACAAAATGCTGAGGCAAAACGCACTTGTTTAGTGGCATTAGAAAAATATGAACAAGAGAAATTAAATAAGAAAAGACAACTTGAAGGGTTAAGGGCTATTGGCTCCCATGCTCCCGCAGCCGCATCTGCATCCACATCCACATCCATAGGTTGTGTTGGAGAGGGTTCTTCTAGGCCTCCTTTTCGTCCTAGTGCTAGTGCTAGTGTTGATGCTAGTGCTAGTCATTCTTATACTGAGATTGAGTCCAGCCTATTGCAGCCTAGAGTGTGGAAGAATAGATTGGATAGTTACTTTGTGCCCCGCACTACTCTTGGCTCACAACCCACGCTTGAGGGCATGGGTTTGAACAAGGAGATTCATGATGCTGCTAGAAGAGAAATATGTAAATTTTGGTACTTTTGCAACATTCCATTTATTGGAGTCAGGTAATTGATTCTTTTTTATTTGTTTTCTTTAAGTTTATAGTTAAATTTTAACTATATCTACCTATTTAATCATAGATTCACTTTACATAATGATTTGTCATCTAAATTTCTAATCATAATCTATTTGTGATAGGGCTCTTTATTGGAAAAACATGATAGATGTGGTTGCTATTTGTGGTCCGAGGTTTAAAGCCCCAACTGAGGTTGAGTTGAGTGGATAACTCTTAGATGAAATGGTAGAGGATATGAAGGTTGAGCTTGAGGACCACTGAAAGGAGTGGACCGAAAAGGGTTGCACCATCATGACTGATGGTTGGACGGATAGGAGGAATAGAACACTCCTCAATCTTCTTGTTTCCTATGGAGGTGATTGATCATTCTACTTTCCTACATGCATTGTGAATTGTGAATCGTGATTGAATAATTTAAATTTTGATTTGTTGATTACTAATTTGTTGATGATCCATGATAATTCATTGTTTTGTAGGATATACCATGTTTCTCAAATCTATTGATGCTTCCGCTCATATAAAAAACACCACATACTTATGTGAGGTTATTTAGGAAGTCATAGCAGAGGTGGGGGAAGAAAATGTGGAGCAGGTGGTGACAGATAATGTAGCAAGTTATGTTGCTGCAAGTAAACTTTTTATTTTCACATTTGGAAAATAGATTTATTTGAACTTTTCTAATTCTATGTTTTCTAACATGTTTAAATTTCTAATTAATTTAAAATTGTTGTAGGTAAACTTTTGATGGAGAGGCACCCCACCATATTTTGGTCTCCTTGTGCGGCACATTGCCTTGACCTCATGTTCGAGGAAATTGGCAAGCTTGAGTGGGTCAAATCATGCGTAGAAAGGGCCAAAAATATATGCAAGTTTATCTACAATCATGCATTTGTCCTTAGCACAATGAGGGACTACACAGGAGGCAGGGAGTTAGCTCGTCTAGGCATCATGAGGTTTGCCTCGAATTTCATCACATTGCAGTCCTTGTTGACATCAAGGGCAGAATTGAGGAGCATGTTTGTTGGGTGGGAGTGGACTACATCTTCCTATGCTACGACGATTGCAGGGGTAGATGTGGCGAATTGCATCTTTGATGAGGATGGTTTTTGGAAACTTGCTAAAGAAGTCCTTGAGGTAAATTTCTTACAATTTAACATTTAGTATTTATTATTTAATTGTTTAATGATTTAGTTTTACTTTTAGTTTTATATTTAAGTTTTGACTCAAATATTTTTTTACATTATATGTAGGTCACTAAGCCCCTCGTATCTCTCCTACGAACTGTTGATGGGGAGAAGCCCTCTACGGGCTACATATATGAGGGCATGGATAGGGCCAAGGAGGCCATTAGAGCCCAATATGCAAGAGTGCAGGAGAAGTATGCCCCTATTTGGGAGATAATTGATAGGAGATGGCAGAATCAGCTCCACTGACCCATCCATGCAGCAGCTTATTATCTAAATCCAGCAATTCATTTCCGTCCTGACTTCAGGGCGGATGAGGAGGTTCTCACCAGCCTATATACAGTGATCCAGAGGTTGAGTAGTGATGAGGATAGCGCAGCTGCAACCATTGAGCTAGACAAATTCAATAATAAAGAAGGGCCAATTTTCTCTAGTAGGATGGCCATAGATGCTCAGACAACAATACAACCAGGTAGAAATAATATATTCTTGAATCTTAAGTTTATGGCTTATAAGTTGTGCATTTTAATTTTTTATTTTACAATTTTAAAGTTGTAAATGAGACTAATTGTTTTTGTTTTCCCTTATTTCAGATAGATGGTGGCAAATGTTTGGGCCACAACCCTAAAACTTCAAAAAATTGCCATTTGTATTCTGAGTCAGCCAAGCAACGCTTCTAGATGTGAGTGCAGTTGGTCCATGTTCGAGCATATCCACTCGAAGAGGAGAAATAGGTTGTCGTTGCAGAGGTTGAATGATCTTGTCTTTTTCATTACAACCTTCATCTTACGATCAGATAGATTTTGGGCACTGACTCCTCTCCGATCATTCTGGAGGAGATTGATCCAGAATCAGAGTGGCTCACTGAGGTTGTGTTGTGAGGTTTTTACAACATCGCCCCATCCATGGGGACCCCCTAATTTTCGACCCTTCAAACTTAGTCAGTTTGGCCTTGCCCAGTCTTCAAATTTTGATGGCCTGTTTGATCCAGTGGGTGCAATCCAATGTGTTTGAAAGTGCATTTGAATTGAATTGAAAATTGTGATGTGGGTTTGAATTGAGGATCTTAGCGATCTGATGACTTTGAATGGAAGATTTTGATGTTGGTTCGAAATGAGGGATGAACTTCAAATTTGCTTGGTTATTTGAAAATGACTCGTGGCCCTTTCAAATTCTTGGTGTTTTTGGCAATTGCCAAATTTTTTATAATTTTCGAAATAATCTTTGGGCTTGTATGTCTCAAATTTTCATTAGAATTTTGATTTTCTTTTGGATTGCTAATTTTGATTGGCCAATTTTTTTTTTTTGAATTGCCATGGTGATGATTTTTATTAGTGATGGATTTAATGCTAAGTTCAAAATTCTTATTTGGGCAAATGATGTTTAAAATTTCTAGAATCTGAATGGCAATTCAAATTGATTGGTTATTGGTGGCCAATTTCAAAATTTTATTTGATAATCAATGCTATTTTCAAAATCTTATGAAATCTGGACTAAATCCTTAATTTTCATATTTATGGACTTCCTTGCTATTTTCAAAAATTGCCATTGGTGAGATATTTGATCTTTTCAATTCAAAATCTTATTGTGCATTGAATGTTGTATCTGGAAAAATCAAAATTCTAAAGTGTCTTGGATCTATTTTTGGCCCTGCCCTTATTGTTTTGGATTGACATTAAATGATTTCATTTTGCAAAATAAAATTGCATTAAAATGGTTGGATCGGTCTTCATTAGGCATTTTTGAAATCATTAATTGAGTGTTTGTATTTCAAAGTTTCAAGAATTTGTTTAGCCCCTGCCAAGTCATCCCTCAAGAGTGCATTGGGTTTTAAAATTTTTTGCATTGCCAAAATCGAAATCTAATAGGTATTAATGCAAGTCGTCCCCTATATTTGCACTTGCATTTAATATTTCTTTTCATTTCGGGTGTAGGGTCGGCCTTGGAAATGGGCAGGGGCAGCGGCTATAAAAGGAGGGTGGAGATCCTTCATTTTACACACAACAAATTTGATTTGCAAGCTCTGCATCTGAGGAGTGAATTCAGTCTATATTTAGCAGCGAAATACTCTATATTTTGGCGATTTTGCTCCAAGTTTGGTGGCGAGTTGGATGTGGGTAGTGGCAGCCCTACTTGGGATTAAATTTGGGCAGAATTCATAGCATTTGGAGGTCAGATCTGGGCACATTTTGAGGCAGCGACTTGGATTTGGAGTGCAATCTTGAATCAGACTTGAGAGATGGCAGACCTGGGCATGTTTTGATCATTTTAGAGGCTTCTCCAATGCATCAAAAGGTAGTTTTTAAGGACAGCTTGCATAAGGAAGATCAGTAATTGTTGAAGCCTCATTTGGAGGCCCATTTCTACCTGATTTGACACACTTGTTTGAAGGAATTGAAGACTTTTTCATGCTATTTGCCCCAAATCCAAAAATTTAAGAGTTTGATAAAGAGGAGAGGCTAGTGGATTTGGGATAATCAGATTTGTGATTGAGGAGGAGTTTATTGATAGAAGATTCATAGCAAAATTTTGAAAGTGAGTTGAAGAAAGAGGAGATTCTCTTGTGGACTTGGAAGATTTTGGAGGCTAAGCTCAGCTAGTTGCATTGACAAGGGACTCCAAGCTTTGTTGTACTTGGGTGAGTGGCCTATCTTTTCCTCTCTCTTTAATTGCTTTCATTTCATTGGTGCTAGTCTAGGTGTTGAAAACTAATTTCAAGAGTAGAGTTAGGATTTTGGATATTAAGTTGATTACTCGATTGTCTTGATTGGCTTTTTTCCCAAAGTTCTTGCTTGCATTTCATCATTGCATTTCATCTTAGGAGGAAGATTTGGAGTGATAAGTGTAGTCCATCTTAAGGTATCAGCGGGGAGTGATAAGTGTAGTATTCCACCCCTAGGCGAAGTTTGGAGTGATAAGTGTAGTCCATCTTAAGGCAAAGGCGGGGAGTGATAAGTGTAGTTTGCATCATTGCATTTCATTTTAGGGAGAAGATTGGAGTGATAAGTGTAGTCCATCTTAAGGTATCGGCGGGGAGTGATAAGTGTAGTATTCCACCCCTAGGCAAAGATTGGAGTGATAAGTGTAGTTCCACATTCATTGTAGAAAAGGCGGGGAGTGATAAGTGTTTAGGATGGCTGATGCTAATGCAAGCAAGTGACCCAAAGGAACTAATGCTAAAATAGGAGACAAGGAAGTCATGATACCCAATTCCAACTTCCGCTCAAAATTGAAATACATTGGAGACATCAACATTGGTGCCCTTGATATGATTCAATTGAGAGATAGGTTGAGAGACAGCCAATCTCCTATTGCAAAGAAAGTCTACAAGTCTGGAGTTGTGCATGCAGCTGCCTTCCCTCCTACCTTGCCTTGTCCAGATTTGATCATGGAGTGTGCATCTAGACTTAACATTCAGAGCAAGTCAGTCATGATGGATGGAGAGAAAGTTTTGGCAAACATCAGCGGTCCATTGATTGAGGATACATTTATCATACCTAGGCAGAATGGCACAGAGGCACTATCTATTGATTAGGCCACCAGATTTTACCATGACAACTAGGACACATACTTTGCTCAGCTGAAATAGAATTGGTTACATGAAGGCAAGAAGGGAGTCACCAAGACCTCAAAGCTCACCAGGTCCGACTTCAAGTTAGAATATGGTGACCTCATCGTCCTCCTCAACAGAATCATGGGCTTAGCACAAGGTATGCAATTCAAAAATTGGATGTACTACTTCATTGATGGCATAGAAAGTGGAAAGAGGAAATTTGATTGGGCTGCAGTAATTAGTGAAAATCTAGAGTTACAGCTTAGAACAGTGTTATCTCAAAAATAGTTTTACATGGGATCATATCTTTTTTACTTAATAGCAAGATTATTTAGACAATCGGGACTTAAGGCTAGGGGAGAAGTTGGTCATGGGCCTGGGCAATACTTGGTGTATGAGTGCTATCCATGGCTTCATTTGCACAACACCGAGGATTACAAGATATTTTATGATGCCTTTGCCATGAAGTTAGTAAGGATGTTGCAAGGAACTCCTGCTTGGAGACTTTCTCCGGAGGCCGAAGCTAAAGTTAAGAAGTATGGGTGTTGGTTCATCCAATTTGAACAATTCACTTACATAAGAGTGGCTGGATGTACAACTTGTCCCAAGAGGCTTCCAAGGTATCCACCCGATCGATTGGTTTTGATGGAGTTGGCTAGACAGCTTGAGCAATATGATAAAATGATGAAACAGAAAGGTGAAGCAGGGGTTACCCTCTCACTTGTGATAGGCAATGACAGTTGTCCCAACCATGTTGCCTTTGCATTTGCTGAAAAGGAGTTAGAAGAATATCACCTAGCTTGGTATAAAGTGAGACAAGGGTTCGATCCTCATGGTCTAATCAAGTCCGCTCAAGGAGGAACATTCAGGCACGTGCCTGCGATAGAAGATTTTTGGGCTAATGCACAAGATGACTTTCATGTGAGGAAGCTAGCTTTCTCAAGACTGTCACTAAGCCTGATGAGAACCATAAAATGGAAAAACCTTATGATCCCAGACTAGATGGAAGAAGACGAAGATGTGCTAAGAGAGGACTACCACATGGTAGAAGGAACAGAGTTAGATCCAGTCAATTGGAATGATCAATAGGATCCATCCTTAGAGGCAATTAATAAGACAGTTGAACTGCACACTCAGGGGTGGTATAATAAGAAGTTAAGTCAGTTGCAAAGATCAAGGGTATGCCTCACTTATGAGAAAATGAGGCCGGTGGAGGTCCAAGCAGAGTCAGTTAGTTAGCAGGGTGAGGGCAGTGGCCGACAACAACCACAACAGCAACAGCAGGCCAGTAAGGGCAAGAAGAGAGACATAGAAGTTGAGAAGGGTAAGGAAGATCAAAGGCCACCGGCAAAGAAATAGAACAAAGAACCATCTAGAGAAAGTATATTTGAGGCCAGAGGACAAGAGCATCGATTCAGTAGACAAAAGGCAGCAGTTGAAGTGAGCTGAGGTTCAGAGTCAAGTAGTGAAGATAGCAGTAGTGGATATTCTCCTCTATCAGAAAATCAAGTAAGCGAAGATGTGGCAGTTTCTACTGATGAAGAGGATATGCAAGTTGATATTGAAGGTGAAGCAATACAAGATGAAGATCAAGCACCCAATGATGAGTATGTAGGGCTAGTTCAGCCAAATCCAGCAGTGGGAGTTTTCACTAGGCCCGCTTGGATGTTGAAGATGCTCCAGCCGATTATCCCGGAGCCACCCATCCAGGCAATTGAAGAAATTCAAAGAGATGCTAAAGGAGAGGATGATGTTAGATAGAGGCAAGCAGAAATAGTAGCAAGGGTAATCAAAGATGATGGTCATAGGAAAGTTTAAATTGCCATACCAAAGGTCAGCAAGACAATGGAAGAAATTTCAATTCAAGACTATGATTTTCAAGAGCATGACTTGGGAGCAGCAACTGATGAGATAGAGTGTGAAGAGCTTCAAGAGAGTGTAACTTCAGTAGTTGAAAGGATAGCAAGGGAAAATGCTGCAAATGCTAAATTGAGAAGAGAAAATGAGTATTGGAAAGGCATTTATGATGGAACAAGTCAGCCAATCCAACAGGTGCCAAGGCAGCTCTCCTCCAAGATAGTGAGGACAATTTTGAACAAGAGGCTAGGAAGTGGATCAATGACACCATCCAAGAAGTGCGAGATTTCTTGCTTCCTTTCACTGCTATTTTCAGAGCATTTATAACCATCAGGAACAAATTCAGAGAGTTTGAAGTAAGATGGAGGGATTTCCTTCCAATTCGTGAGTATATCATTCCTAGGTTGGAAGAAGTTATAAGAATATCAGAGGGAACATTGGTGAAGGCCAAGGTGATAAATGAAGGAGAGAAAACAATGGTCAAGTCTTGGTTCATGGCCTTGACATTCAGATTGGGAACACTGGAAGAAATACAGGACAGAATGGCACAGCACAGTCCAGGCATCGAGGCTTTCATTTCAAACACAATGAATGATGCTAGAGTTGCACTAGATTTCGAAGGAATAACAGAGGAGGATTTCAATGAGACATAGTTTGGATCGAGATTGGATGATTTGGGAAAGATTGTCCCTTTAATGAAAAGATTTGACATCCTCGCCTCTCTCAGGGCCTTAGTTCAATTTGCAAAGGATGATGAGAGGGAGAATGAGCAGGTACTACAGGCAGCAAAGGACATGGTCATCACTGCTGAGCTCAAGATGTGGCATTCACCTTTCCCTCCTATGGAAGAAGTTGATAAAATGTTGGCTAAGTTCATTACTTATGCCAAAAAAATGAAAGAAAAGGGTAGAGTTATATTAGAAGACCATTTGATGTAAGCCCATGTGGCGTTTTCCCCTTTCTTCTTGGGTAGGGTAGGTGTCAGTTTCGGATTGGCTACTATTTTTGGTACCTTCTCATTGGTTACCACTATTCTTTTTCTCATTGGTCCATTGATGAGGTGGCATCTTTTCATTGGCCTATGGGGTGGTAACCCTAATTAGGGTTTCTAGGATTCAATCTGGATCATTGGTTTTGCCTCTTAATCTTGGCCATTCATTGTAATTTCAAGCCTCTATATAAGGCCAGGTACTCTCATTTGTAAATGGTTGAAGAAAATTGTTGCTAATATAATACCAAAATTGCTTCTCTTATCATTGTTGTGTCTTGCATAGTGATTAAGAACATTTGGTGCTATTGCATGGTTTCTACTTCCAATTGTTAAAGTTAGCTTTCATTGAGTTGTTAAAGCATTTTCATTTTCAAGCAAGTGTTAAAGGAAGAGTAGTGATAGATGATTAATTGCATGGTGATATTGGTAGATGTTTGATAGGGATCCTATACTAGGCCACTAGCATCTTGGCGGCTTGTCAAGGAGCCTTGCGTGGTAATCTAGTCTTCTTTCCTTAGAATCATTGCATCTGTGGAGGTAACACCGCTGGTATATCTTCATTAGGTTGATCCCCATCCATTTGCCAATCTTTCCTTTCTTAGGAGTAGAAGTAATCAATAACTTAGTAGTTGAAGTTGAGAATTAGAAGTTGGAAAGTGAAGTTTGAGAGTTTAAAAAGAGCAAAGTTGAAAGTGATATAAATTGAGAGATCATTTGAAAATATTGCGAAAGCTAGAAGTCTTATCACTATCATAGTAAGAGTTGAGATATTTCCAAACAAAACATACGTAAGGCCGCCAAGTGATTATCAGCAAATCACATCATTTTAACTGAGTTAGTATCTACAGGTGTAAGGAACCTTGGAGTATCATATATAATTTTCAAGAGAGGGTTGAGTGTTTGGTACGCTGTATCAAGTATTTCAATTGCTATATGTTATGTAGTGGTACAAAACTCACATCAACAGGTTGTGGATCTGGTCTTCACTGAGGCGGACCATGAGTGGGTTGACAGGTAGATAGAGAGGTTGAGGCTGTGGCCATGGCAAAGGAGGCGGCTAGAGCACGTTCAAGCACTGGCAGATGCACACGCGCACACACAAACACAGGCCCTAGTGATGTTGTTCGTGAGCCCATCTTACATGCAAGGGCATGGCTCAGCAATCCTCTAGGACCTACCTTAGACGCCTTTGTAGAAAGCAGACAAGATACTCAGAGGTTGAGGCTGAGGCTGCGGCTGAGCTTGAGGATGATGATGAGGCTTGAGCTAGAGCCTTGTTTTTTCATTTTGTTTATAGATACTGATAGACATATGTTTCATGGATCTTCATCATACATACATTTATGATTTGATGTCTTACAGATCTTCATCTTACATACATTCTATGATTTGACTCATTATGATCCTATGATTTCTATTTACTTCAGCTACAATTTACGTTTTATGTGTAACGTAAGTGATGGATTTATCATTTATGTTCCTTGTTTATGTATGTTAGCTTCTATTTGATGATGTTATAGTGTATTTAAGTTATATTCAATAAAGGGTGCATAAAATAAGTTTTAAATTGTTAAAATCTCTAAATTTCAAGGGTTTTTTAAATTTACCGATTTGATTTCAATTCATGGCCGATTCGCGATTCGATTTGGCCTTGCCAATTCCGATTCTTGTTACTTTGGTTTGGATTATCGTTGGTCTTGTGCCGAAGAGAATGATTTTTGATCTATGGTCTCTGTCATGTGTTCATGTTATGTAAAATTGAATATATGTTTATAAGTTTGTGTTGAAGGGATTCCTCGAGTAGGTTTTGGATGATATGTGGGGCCTTTTATTGATATGCCCACTTTTATGTATCTAAAGTGTAGATAATAGTGATGGGTAGCAGAAATAGGGGAAAGTATATGATGTAAATGCTAAGGATGATGGCTATTGGTAGTTGTTGATGTTTCAGTCTACTCTTTATGTAAATCCTTTTATTATTAATAAAATATAGTCTTGTATCGACCAAAAAAAAAAGATTAGTGTAGTAAGTTATTCTACTATCTTAGCTTCCTTACACTAAAAACTATTTCTATAAACTCTACTTAAATATATATGGTTGGAAGAATGACACTTCTTATATAGTTCTTATGGAAGAAAAAATCTTGAAATATTTTTATAAGTCAAGAGATTTCCTAGATAATATCTTATAGAATAGATTTTGGACTCAATTTTTACATATCATGTCCATTGGATGCATTCTAATATTGACTAGATCATCATCATCCTCATTTCTAAAGAATGAATGATTTCAACTATTTCATTATTATTTTATATAATTATTTAGTCATAACTCGTGTTAACTATATTAGCTATCTTATTTTTCTAAACACCGGGATCCGCCTCTATTACAAGTATTAATTATAAGAAAGAAGTGGATCCTCCTTTTTGAAGGGGTCATTACTAACCAATCACTCACTTATTGATAATATAAAATACTGTTATAATATTATTAATTCAATATAAATACGAAATCATTCACCCATTAAGAACTCTTGTATTCTCTTATCTTTCTAATGTTTAATATATATTCTTGCTCTAGATTTTTATTCTTGCTCTAGGTTTATTAAAAAATATAAAATTCTTAAGAAGGAAGAATATTAAACGCAAATAGAAAATTCATGCCTCAAATGACTTATAAAAGTCAATATAGGTAAAACACAAACTTATGGGTTTCATAAATATATTTTTCTTAAAGTAAAGGTATTATTGAGTTAAAGTCCAAATTCTTATGATCTAATGATATTATGTTTGAAAATTTGCAAGATTCTTATACTAAATACAAATCTCAAATCAATAATAATCTCACTAGATCTTACAATAAGAATATGTAGTACTCTTTTGATAAAATAAATAAATGGGTAGGGAAAGGCAATACCTGGATCAACAATGATAACATATTTTTGACCATTAGTATGAATCCGATCAATGAAAGCACGTAACTTTTCTTTAGGATAATTGATAGGATCTAGTGTGAAGTCCTTAGCCCCATCCATGTAGTTATCATTAGTCCACATTACCTCCAATGGTATTTCTGATTTATTATAATTATCCACCACATCTTCTAAGTCTGAAACATTCTTATACCCAAATTTACATTGATGAAACCCTGTACATATGAAAATAAAATTGACAAACATTAAAATATAAGCATGTATATCTTTACCAAATATTTTTTCAACTTCTATCATATCTTACCTTTATTATTATAATTAAAAAAATAATAATATAATGTAAAAATTTAAAAAAAGTCAATAATATGAATAAGTTTGATAACATTCATTTCAACCCATACAATTTGTTTCCTAAAATTAAATTAAATATTTTTTAAAAAAGCATCTCAACATGCAAAATTGTTAGTAAAAAACATTTCCCATGAAACGTCAAATTTTGGATAATACACCCTATATTCAATATGCTAAAAGCTCTAATTAAAAAGATATATATTTAAATACTATTCCAACCCTTCATCCAATGTATTGTACTCTATTTTTTAAGTTTTTATTAAATAATAAAAAGTATTTATTAATATAATCAAATCATTTATATTTTAATATTGATTAAAGTGATACAAAATAAAACTTATAAGTTAAATAATAAAATTTATTAATTAGTAAAAAAAATGTTGATGTTCTAAATCTAGATATATTATAAAAAAATTACCTTCAAATTTTTTCCTTAATTTTAAACAATTACTATAATTTTAAACTAATAAAATTAAAAAGATCTACACAAGTTTAAATAATAAAAAATATTTGAACCCAACAAAAAACTCTAGAAAGTTTTGTTCCAATATACCTACTATAAAAAATAACTACTACCAAACTAAGACCAAGGTAAGACATGTTAGGCATTGGGTCAGGTTGCAAGGATACACACTAAGATAACAAAAAAAACAACAAATACCAAAACTTAAAACATAATTTATTTTGCCCACTTTATTTGTTGAAATGTACATTTAAACAAACATAAGAATATACTCAAACTGCTGAAAAAAAAGAAGAATATACTCAAACTACTGAAAAAAAAGAAGAATATACTCAAACTTATCACAAAGTTGGACTCATTTTCTACTTAAAAAGTATAGTTTGCAATCTTTACAAACTATATGAAACACAATTAACCAACTCAACACCAACGTATTTCATCTTTTCTATGTAATTGTGTGGTGTTTTAACTCTTTGGTTGGTTGTATATTTATATAAAAGAGAAAAATGTAAGAGTGGAGTTCATAGGAAATTACCAAAAGCCCAATAAGGCATAGCAGCTGGACGACCTATGAGGGAAGTGTATTGTTGAACCACATCCAATGGAGATCTCCCTACAAAGAAGTAGAAATCGAGCACACCTCCAATGATCTTATATGTTAACATACTACTAGTATAGAGAACATCCATCCCATTGCTATTCAATAGTAGCACTCCATGGGCAACACCTCCCTCTCTTAAATCCATGTAAATTGGATGAACCCCATATGAATTTGTGTACAAAATTCTAGGTGGAATGTCACTTGCATAAAGAGTATAAGGTTTATTTGGCACAATCTTAATTCCATTGGGTTGTGTGTTCTCTCCAAGCCCATATAATGAAGTTGTTGTGGGAATGCTTGTGGTGATCTCCAAATATTGATATTTAAACACCAAGTTGCCATAAGAGGAGTTGAAGAGGACATCCCCATTGGATATGCGACTAATTGCAAACCCAAATGGATCAATAGTATAAGAGAAGACCAACTCATTATCTAAAAACTTAACATATTCAAACATTGGTTTGGAGATTTTGGTTTCTTGCCTTCCTTGTAGATGAGATACTTGTGCCCTAGGAATTAGATTATAAGGAACTTCCCATCTCTTTTTCTTTGCATCAGTTATATGGACTCTAAGTCGATCCTTGGTTTCATGTCTGCAATATAAATTAGTGTATGTCATTAACTCAACCCAAAAGTAACTATAACCAAATAAGAAGAGAGGTAAGATATCCAATTGGGTGCGAATTGGAAATAAAAAAGCTTACTAATGCTTGATCTTTTAACAAGTACTCGGATATAATTATGAATTTAAACTTGTTTGTATATTAGCAACAACTAGGTTGTAGGATTGTTTTTTATCATGTTATTTGTCAAATCTTGAGGGATATAATTATGTGATGGTTATAAAGTATGAGCCTATCAAATTTTGAGCTTTAAATATAATTACTAAGATGACATGGACCCAACTATACTAGTTACATTTTGAAGCAAGCTAACCTAACATATATAAAACATGATAAACAAGATCCACACTAATATTATAGAATTACAATTTAGGACATGAACCCTTAATCCAGGTATTGAAGAAAAATGGAAACTCAAAATCATACATTTTATAGACCACTAACTAAAACTAAATGTTCATATCTAAACAAGTATATTTGGATATAAATATGAATTTGAATCTGTTTATATATTAGCAACAACTAGGTTGTGGGATCATTTTTTATCACCTTATTTATCAAAACTTGGGGATATAATTATGTGGGTGGTTATCAAGTATGAGCCTATCAAAATTTGAGCTTTAAATATAATTATGAAGACATGGACACAACTATACTAGTTACATTTTGAATCAAACTAACCTAGCATATATAAAACATGACAAACAAGATCCAAACCAATATTATCTAATTTAAAATTAGAACATGAACCCTTAATTCAGATTTTGAAGAAAAATGCAACACAAAACCATAAATTTTATAAACCACTAACTAAAACTAAATTTTCATAGCTAGACCTACACACTATAGGTTTAAAATTGTTGCATCATACATACTTCAAACTTCAAAAAAATATCTATTTAAGCTTAAAAAGATTAGATTTTCCAAACAAAAGATAAATAGTCTAATACATTCAAATAAGCCGAATAATTGTGATATAACTAAAAATACTATCATATCCAAACTCATAAAAATCCATAAATCTAACACATAAGAACCAAAACCAATGTATAAAAAAGTATCTAGGTATAAGGTCAAAAAAACATAAACCATGATTGACATAAAGTTGGAGATGTGAGATTTTAGATAAATAGATATACTCCTTAATTTTAATTAACATTTATTTCGACAAAATGCTCCTAAATATGTTTGGCTAATAGAAGAGCTTGACATATTTCAAACATGAAAAAAAAACATGCACCCCAACTAAAATTATTTTAAAATTCAAAATCAATATTATTCAAATGTAGATCATATTAGCTTAAGTCAATTCATTCCATAGATGAATGAAACGTTAGAATCATGCATAAAGCATAGTATATATTTAAAATATGATAAGTTTCATATTTAAATATATTATATTAAAGATGGATCACTTTATATGATAAAAAATTTATTTAATAAGATTTTATTTTTTTAATAAATTTATATATATTATCATTTATAAAATATTATTATAAATATTAACAAGAAAAAGTAAGTAGAAATAGTCACATCCTTTAAATTCCAACTCACTCATAGACTATTATTTTTCTATATTTATTAGACTAAATATTCTTAAAAGAAAAACAAGACACCCAATACATTCAAAAGATACTAGACCTCAAACCAAAAATATATCAAATATTTACCACAAATTTGACTAACCCAACAAATCACAAAGAAAACCCAAATCCACAAAATTGGACATACCATTCACAACATAGTTATATCAAATAAGGAATAACTCAATAAACACTCGAAAAAAAATCCAAATTAAAAAAGGTGAACATATCATTCATAACATATTTGTATCAAATCAATATCAAAAATAAAAATGTATGAGTTAACATTAGATAGGAAAAGGGCAAAAAAATTCAAATCCACAAAAATGAACATAGGATTCATAATATATTCAATATCAAAACAAAAATGCCTCAATTGACTTTGGATCAAAGAAACTAAAACCAGATCTACAAAATTGAACATACCATTCATAACTTATTCATTTCAAATCAAAATACATAACACATTTATATCAACTAAAAAAAGCATGAAACATAAGAAAAAGAAGAAACCCTACTTGACATAAAGCTGCATATCAGTGCTCTGAACATACTGTTCATAATTTATTTATTTCAAATTAAAAATACCCAACACATTTATATCAAATAAAAAATGCTAAAGAAAGTGGAAGAAGCCCTACTTGACATAAAGCTGCAGAAGAGGAATATCTGGTCCGTAAGTATCAGTGCTCTGTATGACCTCCAAGCTTCCAATCAAGCTTCCATCAGACCCTTTCTCAATGGAAATAAGGTGATAACCATGACCAATTTCCTGCCCGTAACTCACAGCAGCCCAGAGAACACAGATAAATGCTGAGAAAGCTCCTAGATGAGCCATTTTGTTGAATGTTGTGACCTTTACGAGAACTCAGATATATGTAGATTTGGGCGAATTGGTACTGCCTTCAGATACACGATTAATTTTGTTTCCTAATTAAAACACTTATTCATCAATCAAAAATATTAGGAATATTGTGTTTGTATTAATCAAGGCATCACTATAATACACATTTATTTATTTTTTCCAATTTGACAATAATTTTAATCAATATAGTTAAACAGCACAAGAATATTTGTACACAATCATACTCACATGTTTTCAATATATAAAGCAAACAAAAATGAATAGTTAAGTAGTTTTCAAAATAATGGATGTAAGATTGTGGGCCCAAACTAGGCACCCAAATCTAAGTAGAAATCCAATTACTAACTCTTGAAGAGTATTTTTTGAGAATAGAATATGTAACTCCTCTTACATTTTGACAGTTCATAGATTGTAATATTAAGATGTTGATAAGTCCACATTCACATTTCTAAGTATTCCTATAGTGCGACAATTGTACTGTATAGCTTATCTTGACGAAGATGTTTCATCATTCTATGGCTTTTTGTTGGAGTCTTATTCTACATTCCTCCAAATACAAAAATCTCAAGTTCTAACTCACTTTGTTGCAATTTCATTATTTTCAACCACCATTTATAATCGATCTAAGAAAAGTCTAATTGGGTGTCAATTTGGCAAAAAATGTTTGTGTTATTCTTTGTCACCCCATGCTTTTATCATGTAGGAAAGTGCGAAAGTTTAATAAATTCTATGTGGATTGTGTTTTTTAGTTCAAAATAAATTCTATGTAGAATGTGTTTTGCTCCAATTTCAAAGTGTGTGCAAGATATATAGTTTCCCTTTCTTCCATCCCTTTCAAAGTTCACCTTATGTGTATGACTTTCCACCCAAATCCACCTTTTCTCTTGTTTTTGTTAGGTTGTCAAATTTTATCTTTCTATCATGCCTTTCATCTCAACCCTCACTTCCCAATTCTTGTATTAGTTCCTTTTAGTGCCAAAGTTTTGGAAACCCGCTTGCCTATATTTTGGTTCATGGACTCCCTCGCACTTTGATCTTTGACTCTTTTCAATATGTACCTTTCCATGGGTTCAAATGTATTTTACCTACATACTTTGAGGTAAGATTCAAGGCCTCTCCTTGATTCTTGACTCCCCAACATATTTCCTTAAGCATTTTCCAAAATTGAAGAGATATAGATCTTTGGCCTATTTCCCTACTTTTGGCATGGAGTATAAAGTATTCCCAAGATCCCTAAAGGCCCGTTTGGTGCATGGAATACCAAATGCTAGATATAGTCAATTCTGGAAGATGCTGCAATTCTGGAAGATACAAATCCTCAAAATGATTTTCGGAATATGGGATGACTTGTTTGGTTCACCCGAAAGATGACTAAGAAGATGCATAAAGAATTTTAATTATGTATTTTAATTTCTTTAAATTCATGTGTATACATCTGTATATATACACACATACATGTGTGTGTATATGCATATATGCACACATGTGTATATATACATATACACACGTGTGTAAATGTGTATACATGTGTGTATATGCACACATACATACACATATGCACACATGTGTATATACACACACACACACGTGTGTATACACATACACATATACACACATGTGCATTTATATCTACACACATGTATATATACATACATGTGCATTTATATATACACGTGTGTGTATATATACACATACATGCATTTATATACACATATGTGTATATATACACATACATGTGTGTGTGTATACACATACATGTGTGTGTGTGTATACACACATACATATATGTATATACACACATGTGTATATATATACAAATACACATGTTTGTATATACATATACACATATACACACATACATGTATGTGTATATACATACATGTCTATATATATACACATACACACATGTGTGTGTATATATATACAAACATGTGTGTGTATATATATACACACATTTGTGTATATATACACACATATACACATGTGTATATATATATATACACACACACACACAAATACACACATGTGTGTATATACATATACACACATTTGTGTATATACACACATGTGTGTGTATATACACATATGTATATACACACATGTATATATATACATCCTAATAGCAATATAATATACATCCTTATAGTCACAGATCCCACAAAATATTAAATTTGGTTTTATAAAAATTGGAATTAGAAATTGGAATTTCCAATTCCATCTATTTGAGTGGAAGATGAAATTCCCATTTTGGGGGCAAAATTGGAATTTCGAAATTCCAATTCCAATTTTTTGGATGGACACAAACATGGAATTACATTATCCGAAAATCTAATTCCGAAATTAGAGCTCATATTCCATGCACCAAACGGGCCTATGCTTTTTGGGGTTAGAGGATCATTCATCATTTTAAAGGTTGTGTTAATAAATTTCTTAGTTCTTGAACTCACTAATGGGTCAACACGCCCATTTTAGAGGTGTGCCTATCCTTCTACCTTAGAAATATTAACAAGGCAAAAATATTTGGATGTTAGAAGTTATGATATTATTATAAATATTAAAACATTAATAACGTCCTAGAAGATATCTACACAAAGAAATATCAAAGGTTCATGAGTTTCCTTCACCTCCAAAAGGTCAACAAGGTAGAACAAAATAAAGTGCCAAAATTTAGCAAATTCTTTGAACCTTTGTAAGTTAGATAAAAAGTTCTTAAGAGCTCAAGAAAGCCAAAATTCATTTAAATGGCATTCAAATTTGTGGCACCTTTCAAAAGTGTGAGGAACCAAAAAATTGCATATGTTGTGAATGCTACATATTACCCAGAGATTATAAAGGAAAGATCATATAGTTGAGAGATGGGATTTCCTTTCTTGTTCACACATGAATAGGTCAAATGTTGATTAAGGCAACGCAATCTTCCCATTGCTTCACTTGCACCTAAATGGATCCCTCAAATTGTGATGCCTCTTTTCGTCATATGCAACAAAGAGGAAATCTTTACAACAAAAAAAAGGGTGAAAAAATCAAATACAAATAAGGTAGTATGGTTCCAAGTGATCTATTTTTATTTGGATGAGTAAAATGCATAAGGGTAGAAGCTTGGAGAATAAGTTTCAATTATAGAAGAGAAGAAATTAAAGACATCATGACATGTTGCATTGTACCCTCACATAGTTATGGATTTAGATCTTTGGTGCACATAGTTATGGATTTAGATCTTTGGTTTACACCATATCTCACTTCCAAATCTAATTTGGGTTTTTTTATATTCTCTATATAGGATATTTTTGGAAATGTAAAGAATTGGTCTCTATTCAAGCTTTCGAGCAAGGTATAAAGTGTTGAGGCTAATTTGAGGTAAACTATATAGTTGAATTTTATTTGGTGTCCAAATAATATAGAATAACCTCATTTGTGTCAAGCTTTTGGTATGGCTTTGTAATTATTTCTAACAAATCAATACACTAGATTACTTTTGTGGTCATTTTGTATCTTTTGTCCACTTTTATTTGAGTGCTTTAGGAAATTCAAGAAATTCTTTAGCTCATGTGTGTTGTTCTTTTTATTGATTATTTGTTTGCATTCAAGGGGTGTAGTGAAATTATTGTACTTGTGTATTTATTGCAAATGAGGGAAATATATTTTTTGAATTGGAGATTCAGATTTGTTCCAACATCCAACAATAGAGTACTTGCATAACACACACATATGCAAAACAAAATATCTAATCTAAAACACACATGCATGTAAATGGATTTTTGACTCCATTGCACTCCTATCTATCAAGATCTTATGCTCAATATTGGATACTATCATAAGCATGTGCATAAGAAGATGTGAAGAATAGAGATTCTAAGATAAATGTAAAATCAATAAATATGCAACAATGATCAAGAATGAACAAGAATGTAGGATAAGCTAGAATGCAAAAGTATGTGAGTAATGAATGCAAACAATCGATGATCAGAACTAAGAGGGAGGCAAGGTTCATATATATGTCCTTAGGGGGATTTATGTTATAGAATGAATGTAGGATAAAGATTGGTATTTGAAAGTGTAAGTGTTAATCCCTAAAATCCCTAAAATAATATATTTCAAATATATTAAGAACGTAGGGATTTTATAAATTCAACACTATAATACAAATATTATAAGGTATTTTTTATTTGACAAATGCCAGAATCATGTCAAAAGTAGTGGAAAAATCATTTTAAGGTCATTTTAAAAATTGAAAATAGTTTCAACAGGAAGTGGAAGGAAACCCAAATGATATTATTGTTCCTTAGCAATATAGAGAAATGAGAAATGATGAGAAGTTCTATCAGAATGATAGAGAGAATAGGGGAAGCCATCCATCTTATAATAGATCTCATTCACGAGAAGGGGGAATGGGATAAACACTGCTACTTCTAGTACTTTTATGAAGATCTCATGCTTACCCCATACTAGATTTTCTTTAGAGGAGGGTTCGAGCCAGAAGAGATCCCTCATAGGATTAGGGAGGTAGGGCATATGAACCTTTCTAAACTGGTCCTACACATGTATTTAGAAAACTCTTATCCCCTCCATTGAACTATTATTCTCATTCATGTGTTTTAACTTAGTAATATCGGCCATGGAAAAAAACAATAGTAAACTAGGATGAAGAACACCTTATTGATTTTTGTAACAATGTATTGAACCATTATCTCCTTTCCCTAACCTCATCATATCTTATAAAATAATTCCATTATAGGTTCAATAGTGATATGGAAATATACAAAATTAGATATGACACACAACAAGCCTAAGGGCTATCTTAACTAGTTATCAATAATGTTGATGCTCATTTGAGTAGCTTTGTAAAAGTAGGAACCTGGTTCAAGTCCCCTTAGGTCATATGCACTATTCTACGCCAACATGTTTACTATGAATGTCCTCCATGAATATTGGAAGCATTCATTGGTTTTCCCCTAATAGTTCTTCCTTAGCAAGAAAAATGTATGCATTAACACAAACATAAACCCTCATGAAACTAAATCTTTTAGGATACTTGAAAAATTTCTTGTAAAAAGCACATACTTGATCTAGGCCCTAGTTAAGTGATTGTTTGGAATACTACATGTTTAAATTAAGTTGTGATTTTCATGTGCCAATTCTACATCCTTTGCAGTGAAAAATAATTTGCTAATGTCAAAAGTCATTTTGCAAGACAGGATTCGATATAGAATTCTCTTTAATTTGACTAAAAAATTAGAGTGGGAAGGTAATTCTATGTTCCCATTGTAGTTATCTAGTCATTATATAGAATTCCCTCTAGATTCCACTACAATCTCTTTATAATAACTTCATTACAGAGGAAAAATGGATGACTTTTGTAAATTTAAGAGAGCTCAAGTATTAAAGACCATCCATGTCATGTATAGGATCCTCTTAGAGAATAGGTGCTCCTTTTATATCTCAACCCTTCTTACTGAGATTGTATCAGTTGGAAAATGTATTGACTTTACTTTAAACAAATTTTCGAGTCACAATAGTAATGTATATAAATCACAATTGTTGTATTAATAAATTTATTCTT
Source organism: Chamaecyparis obtusa (assembly GCA_027943335.1). Lineage (NCBI taxonomy): Eukaryota > Viridiplantae > Streptophyta > Pinopsida > Cupressales > Cupressaceae > Chamaecyparis > Chamaecyparis obtusa. The sequence goes on from BSBK01001217.1 coordinate 1,009,737, forward strand.
TAATACATAAAGGATCAATTTGAAAGACTCTTCCAATGGAATACCTAGACACAATGTTACAAGTGTCAATTTAGGAAAATGCAAAAGACAGTTTTTGATCTGAATTAGTAGAAACATTGTAGAAATTGGAATAGCGAGGAAAATAAATAGTTCATTGGGAAAACTTCTAAGGAAAAGAAACACCTTCATTGACTCTTAATTTCCCCTTTTCCAAATTAATGCTTGCACGTGTAAATTTGACTTGCTTTATTTTTTCATTTACTTATGGATGTACCAAGATGAACATACACATAATTTCATAGAAATATTATAACAAGAATTTTGAATTTTTTATTATAATTTTATTCATTACTTAACCAATTGATAGGTACATGTGGATTGGAATGCAAATGAATCCAATGGTGGATATGGAATATGTAATTGCTACTAATGAAGAAAATCTCATTGTTGGCATAGTCATTTGTCAAAAAGGTTGTACACTTGCAGACATCTGTCATGGAATTATGGATGATGAACTCATTGAATATCATTTCAATTTTAATAGTAGGATTGGGCATCCTTTAAATATTACGTGAGAACAAAAAAATGAAAGATACAAAAACACTTGTGGGCATTAAGAGGAAACATGACACATTGGATGTTCAAACACTGGAGTCAAATATAGTGGAAAGTACACCAAACCCTCAAAATAATAGAGAAAGAGTGAACATATGCATAAATAACCAAGAGTTCGAGATGGGTCTAAGTTAGTGGAACAAAGCATAGTTATTGATCCTAATGTATTGGCATCTTGGAATCCGAAAGTGAATAGTTTAATGGAAGAATTTGTGAAGGAGAAACTTACTCTCAAAGTATATTAAAAAAAGGTAGAACCTATTTATAACATTGATTGTGGAAATGGGGAATTATCCATGGTAGCGTGAGTAGTTTGTAACTTCAGAAACAATTGTATAAAAATAATGTCACATCAATGTCACATTTTAATAGAGGTAAATGGTGAAAATCATTCAAGTAGCATATAAAAGAAAACAATAGTGGTTAGAGATAGATTTGAGATTGATCAAGCAATTTAACTTATAGACGATTTCAACAAGACACAAAGAACCCAATTTGTTTAAGGTGGTGGAAGAAAAACTTTTAGATTATGAGGATAAGAAAAAGTAAGAGTGGAATGTACATTATGCATTAAATGTTTTTTTTTGTGTCAACAAGTGGTAATAATGTCAATTCTCTAAATGAACACATGAAATCAAAGAAGCACACATGTACTACAGATGAGGCTTTACATGATACAATGTTTTTAAGGAGTGGCATAGTTGGGAGACCCAAGAAGCCTAGCAATGATAAGTCTCAACAAAGTTTGACTAGATTTTTGGTCCCATCATCACCATCTGTATTACATAGGGGTTCTACAAGTGTAGATATTTCTACTTCAAGTGTGTTAACTACACAAGGTTAAATTTATTTTGGATGTGCTCTATTGGAATTTGTACATTTTTTATTTTATGATCTTTTCAAAGGTCATTCATCACCATTAATGTTGCAATGTTGGGGTTATTGGTATTCCTAGATATAAATATAAATGGGGAGAGATCAGACACAAAGATCATAATGGATGATCACTGTGGCAGAAAATTATGAGCCATAGAGAAGCATTCCAAGATGATGCTATGTTATGAGGGTAATGAATATCGTATTGATAGAACATATAGGCATATTTGTTGCAAGAGGGCTTCTAAGATAGGATCCCATTTGAATCATTAATGTGCAACTTTTATAAAATGATTCTAGAATGCAATGACTTTGGGATCTATATATATTGTGAACAAGGGAGTGCCAATAAAATACATGAGAGGGATACATGGAGAGGGAGAAGACTAGAATATTTGACTCAAAATGAACATAGAATAGTTTCTAGGATTTAAAATGCTACCCAAAGATCAACAATGCAAGCTCTTTGGTGGGAAAAGACAAAGGTTGCTATACTCTCTATTAGAATGAGATCCTTGTTGGCAAGTGGTCGGCACACACACATATGGAATGTTAACATTTATGGAAACACTTATCAGATTTATGATCGCACATATTGGACATCATTAAAATGTTTGTATGTAGTTGATAAAGGAAAAATGCCTAAGTCCACAGACTGTTACTGTGACCCAGTCTGATAGAAAAAGTTAGTGAACCTCATAGAAGCTTCCTAAAGGCATGTGATATTGGTTACGTGCTTGAAGGACATGGATGAATACATGTGTAAAGTTGCACATGTTAATATTGTGGTATCAAAGAGATATGTTCATTTGATTGGACGCGATGACAGTAAATAGAGTATAACTTGTTAGCGATCACTAAGGCTGACTTTGTGAGTGATTGGAAAGTTATTTTTGGATGCGCTCTTGGATCTAAGGTCGACTAAGGATGTTAATGAAGTGTGCAAATGCACATTAAATAATATGATTTTTTTCTATAATAATATCGACTAGCTTTTATAATATACCTCTAACAAGGTATAAGTATATAGACACTTTTGTAAAAGTGTGTGAGGGTGATCATGATGATGTATATGGATGCGAACTATGAAGGCATCTAAGGAGAAGAGCAGAGATAAAGAGAAAGGAGAACAAGAGGATTTCTTCAAGGAATACTTTGTTAACTCTTTGTATTCAGGACAATAGATTGATTGTAAGTTTTGTTGCACCTATTGTACACCCCTAACAGGGTTTGATTTCCTTTAATAGGGTTGGAATCCTAGCAAGGTCGATTCCTTAATTGAGATCACATTGTAAAGACTCCTAATAGGGTCTATCCTTTAGTCAGGACCTGCCCATTGTAATTCTCGACTCCTAACAGGGTCATAACTCTTAACAGGATTATTATACTTATAGTGCAGATATTTGTGGGTACCATCCCCATTGGGGTTTTTCCCTTAACAGGGTTTTCCTTGAAAAGAAATATGGTGTTTATGCATTCTTCAATGTTTGTTTATGTTGCATGGTTATTTCTCTTATTCTATATCTTTATATGTTGTTTGAAGAAAGTAAATAAGTCTAAGAATAATGTGAAGTACTGTAACACTAATTCACGCCCCCCCCCCTCTCAGTGTTACCAAATCCTAACAATCCCTAAAGAAGTTGTTTGAATCAATAGAAAGGAAGGGTGTCATTAGGTTTTACAAGGATGTGTGAGAGGAATATAAACAAGGAAAATTCCAAGGTAAAGATATAATTTGGGATTTTTTCAAGGACATCTTTCACAACTTGATGCATTTATAGGTTGGGAGAAGGTATAGTACATCTACAAAATCTCTTTACGTGATGATCGAGTTATGGGGAGGTCCTAGATTACATAGCTTTATTAGCTTGAATATATATGGTCCTTCAATTTCTACAACTTTGAGGTTGTACCATCCTAAAAAGTTAGCACCCATGATTGGATACTTTATTATGACCTATTAGACCCTATTTTGGTGATTTTGAGGTATGAATGGTCATTATGTTTGATATTGGCAACCTATTCTTCTTCCCATGCATTTTTTCACCTATCCTCACATCCCATTTAGATTTTGGCCCATTATCTAGGTACATGATGCTAATGGCATCATGTCCTTGGGACATGTCACCAATGGTGTCATGTCCCTAAGGATCAATGCCCCAATTTATCTTTGAGGCCGACTACTTTTTTCGGTTATTTGGGCCGACTACTTATAACTCATTCTAACCCTAAAGCGAAAAAAAAATATTATATAATATGGCTTAGGGTTAGGGATTTTTTACGATGTATGATTTTAGTACTTGCGGCAGAATTGGGCTGTAAGGGATTACGGATTGTAATCAGGTTGTAATCACTGGATAATAATAATATTGGACTCGCTGTTGGTGGACGTAGCCCAGGGATTGGCTGAACCACGTTAAATCTGTGTGCCATTGTGTTCTATTCTGTGTGGTTTATTATTTTCTGATATTAGTTATATTTGCACATAATTGTTATTTCTGCCTTGTTAATCCTAACAAGTGGTATCAGAGCCAGGTTATTTCATTCGTTCTTTCATCTATTCTCTGAAGCAGGTCTCACGAGTTAGTGGGAGAGTCTCTCAGTTAAGTGGGAGAAATGGCAGAAGAGGGTAGGCTGAAGGTTAATAAGTTTAATGGGCAGAACTTCCAGTTATGGAAGATGCAAATGGAGGATTATCTCTATTAGAAGGATCTATGGCGGCCATTAGAGGGAGTAGCCAAGAAAGAGCAATCAATGTCTCAGGAGGATTGGGATATTTTGGATAGGAAGGCACTAGGGAGTATTCGTCTATGCCTGGCACAATCGGTGGCATTCAATATTACTGAAGCAAAGACAGCTAAAGATCTGATGGAAACCCTAGCGAAGTTGTATGAAAAGCCTTCAGCTTCAAACAAGGTATTTCTTATGAAGCGTTTATTTAATATGAAAATGGTAGAAGGTGGATCAGTTACTGATCATTTGAATGAGTTTAATACAGTTACAAGTCAATTAACCTCAGTTAAAATTACTTTTGATGAAGAGGTTAGGGCTCTCTTGATTTTGTGTTCTTTGCCAGAAAGCTGGAATGGCTTGGTAATGGCTGTTAGTAATTCTGTTTTTGGTTCTAATACCCTAAAGTATGATGATGTTATTGGTGTTATATTGAGTGAGGAAATTCGTAGGAAAAGCTCAGGGGCATCCACATCGGGTAGTGTATTGAACACAGAAAGCAGAGGCAGAACAAGAGATAGAGGAAACAACTCTGGAAATCGTGGGAAATCAAGAGGAAAATCAAAGGGAAAGAGGTCTGAATCTAAAGGGCCAAATGATTGCTGGTACTGTGGAAAACCAGGTCATAAGAAGAAAGATTGTTGGTCTCGGAAGAAAGATCAAGGAGACAAAAATGATGGAAACAAGGAGGCAAATGTGGTAAGTAACAAATCTGAGGAGGATGCTTTGCTCTTGTCCTTAGAAAGTATTGATGATTCATGGGTTTTAGATTCTGGGGCTTCATTTCATGCTACACCCCATAGAAGTTATTTTGTTGATTATGTCCAAGGGGATTTTGGGCTAGTTTATTTGGGAGATAATGAACCCTGTCAGATTGTTGGAAAGGGAAAAATTAAGATTAAGTTGCAGAATGGGAATCATTGGCTACTACAAGAGGTAAGACATGTTCCAAGACTAAGTAGGAATTTAATTTCAGCAGGGCAACTGGGTGATGAGGGTTGCACAGTTACTTTTAATGATAAAAATTGGAAGGTTTCAAAAGGTTCCTTAGTAGCAGAAAAAGGTGTGAAAGTAGGCACCTTATATCTTTGTACAGGTCATACTGTTCCTTCTACTTTAATTGTTTCAGAAGATAATGAATGTTCAGGAACAGTGGCTGCAGTTGAGCAAGAAGAACATCAAACTGTTGCTATAGATTCTGACACAGCACTGTGGCACAACAGACTCGGGCACATGAGTGAAAAAGGTATGAAATTACTTCATTCAAAGAAAGTTTTACCTGGTCTGAAATGTGTCAATATGGATTTCTGTGAAAGTTGTGTTTATGGAAAACAAAAGAGAGTTAGTTTTGTGAAGAGTGGGAAGGAAAAGAAAAATGAGAGATTAGAGCTTGTGCATACAGATGTATGGGGACCAGCTCAGGTATCTTCCCTTGGTGGCTCTCTGTATTATGTTACATTTATAGATGATGCAACAAGAAAAGTATGGATTTATTTTCTTAGACAGAAATCTGATGTATTTCAAACTTTTAAGAAATGGAAATGCTTGGTTGAGAATGAGACTGGTAAAAAGTTAAAATGTCTCAGATCTGATAATGGTGGTGAGTCTTGCAGCATAGAATTTGAAGAATATTGTTCCTCTAATGGTATTCGTAGGCAGAAAACTATACCAAGGACTCCACAAGAAAATGGAGTGGCTGAACGCATGAACAGGACAATAATGGAGCGTGCAAGGAGTATGAGGTTGCATGCTAGGCTGCCCAAAAATATGTGGGCAAAGGCAGTGAACACTGCTGTTTATTTAATCAATAGAGGCCCCTCTACTCCTTTGGACTGTGGTATTCCAGAGGAAGCATGGAGTGGTAAGAAGGTGAGTTATTCTTTTCTCAAAACCTTTGGTTGTGAAGCTTTTGCACTTATAGATTCTGAAAATAGAACCAAGCTGGAAGCTAAGTCAAAGAAATGTGTATTTGTTGGGTATGGCATTGATGAATTTGGTTATAGGCTTTGGGATTTTGAAAATCATAAAATTGTAAGAAGCAGGGATGTCATATTCAATGAGAAAGTATTGTACAAAGATCTGTTGCTGCAGCATGAGAAGAAAGAAAATGACTATGTAGTACTGGATGATACTCCACAAGTTCATGTTCCAGTAGTTCCTTATGCTCCGCAACAACAGCAACAACAAATACCACACACCCCAGTGAGTGTTAGACGGTCAACAAGGCTAAGTAGACCTCCAGAAAGATTTTCTCCATCTTTGTATTCTATTCTGTTAACAGATGCTGGTGAACCTGAATGTTATAATGAAGCTGTGCAGGTGGATACAAAGCTTCAGTGGGAGTCTGCAATGACAGATGAAATGGACTCTTTGCTGAAAAATCAGACATGGGATTTATGTAAGTTACCTGCAGGTAAAAGGGCTTTACAGAATAAATGGGTTTACAGGATCAAAGAAGAGGATGGAGGTACGAAAAGATTTAAAGCCAGATTAGTTGTAAAAGGATTTGCACAGAAACATGGTATTGATTTTGATGAGATATTTTCTCCAGTTGTTAAAATGACTTCTATTCGTACTGTTTTAAGTATTGTGGCTACTGAAGATTTGCATTTAGAGCAGCTTGATGTTAAAACAGCCTTTCTTCATGGTGATTTGGATGAAGAAATATATATGGTTCAGCCACAAGGATTTAAGGTCAAGGGTAAGGAGAATTTGGTGTGCAGATTGCAGAAAAGTTTATATGGCTTGAAGCAAGCACCTCGGCAATGGTATATTAAATTTGACACTTTTATGAATGGGCATGGATATAGTCGGTGTCATTCTGACCATTGTGTTTATTTTAAGAGGTTGGATGATGACAGCTACATTATTTTATGTTTATATGTTGATGATATGCTTGTAGCTGGGTCTAACATGGATCACATTAAGGGGTTGAAACAACAGTTAGCAAAATCTTTTGCTATGAAGGATTTGGGGGCAGCAAAACAAATCCTTGGTATGAAAATTTGTAGAGATAGGAAAAATAGGAAATTGTCTCTATCTCAGGCTGATTATATTGAGAAGGTGTTGCAACGTTTCTCTATGGAAAATGCCAAAGCTGTCAGCACACCTTTGCCTGGTCATTTGAAATTGACTAAGGATATGTGTCCCAAGACACCAGAAGAAGAGACTAAAATGTCTAAGGTACCTTATGCTTCAGCTGTAGGGAGCTTAATGTATGCTATGGTATGTACTAGGCCAGATATTGCACACGCAGTGGGAGTCGTTAGCCGTTATATGAGTAACCCTGGTATTGAGCATTGGAATGCAGTCAAATGGATTCTCAGATATTTGAGAGGCACATCCAGTAAGTGTTTACACTTTGGGGGTTCTACTACTACTGTACAAGGCTATGTTGACTCAGATTTGGCAGGAGATATAGATAGCAGGCGGAGTACTACAGGTTATATATTTACTGTTGGTGGGACAACAGTGAGTTGGATTTCTCGACTACAAAAGGTGGTTGCTTTATCCACTACAGAGGCAGAGTATGTTGCTGCTACAGAGGCAGCCAAGGAGATGATATGGCTTCAATTCTTCATGGAAGAATTGGGACATCCACAAAAGGATAATTTTCTACATACAGATAGCCAAAGTGCCATTCATCTTGCAAAGAATTCTGCTTTGCACTCAAAGACAAAACACATACAGTTGCGGTACCATTTCATTCGATCAGTTTTGGATGATGGACAGTTAAGGCTGGAAAAGATTCATACTGATGATAATCCAGTAGATATGTTTACCAAGGTAGTAACAAGGGAGAAGTTGAACTCATGTTCAGCTTCAGTTGGTCTTTTAGACTGAACAAAATAAAGGAACAACTGAGTCCAAGGTGGTTCAATCCAGTGGGAGCCTCATGTGGGTAGCGGTATTGCTACAGGATCAGTCTCCAAGTGGGAGGTTTTTTAGTATAGTGTGGATACTGATCAGTCACCAAGTGGGAGATTGTTAGCTTGTGGTGACTAATCAGGAAAGTACTATCCAGGAAAGTACTATACACATTTTTTTTGAGGCCGACTACTTTTTTCAGTTATTTGGGCCGACTACTTATAACTCATTCTAACCCTAAAGCGAAAAAAAAATATTATATAATATGGCTTAGGGTTAGGGATTTTTTACGATGTATGATTTTAGTACTTGCGGCAGAATTGGGCTGTAAGGGATTACGGATTGTAATCAGGTTGTAATCACTGGATAATAATAATATTGGACTCGCTGTTGGTGGACGTAGCCCAGGGATTGGGTGAACCACGTTAAATCTGTGTGCCATTGTGTTCTATTCTGTGTGGTTTATTATTTTCTGATATTAGTTATATTTGCACATAATTGTTATTTCTGCCTTGTTAATCCTAACAACCAACCACACAATAAATCTCTTAAATCACTCTTGACAGGAAATGAACATGTTACCCACAACTACAAGATGGATCCAAACTCAAACCACCAAGAACCAAAAGAGATGAAATCATAGGAAATTTCTCCTAGATAGGTCCTAAACATCACAGTATGATCGTACACACCAACTCCAACATAGGATTGAAAGCTAACATAATAATTCAAACCAGAAAATAAGAACAAAATACAAAACATTTTTTTTGGTTGATGCAAGATTACCAACTACCCTAGTATGCTCCTGCATCAAATATTCTCTAATTGAAGCAATTTTCTCTCCCATGATGTCCAAGTAGAGGAATTATCAATCAAGCAAGAAGATCCTTCCATTCACATTCTCTCTCCTTTATTGCAAGTGATTATCAAGCATATCTACATTAAAGATCAAGGAGTTAAATTCATAGATCTATGCATTTGTGAGGGAATACTTGACTCTACATCACATTCCAAGGTCAACTCTTTGTATTTCAAGTAAATTCAAGCATCTTCATGGGTATGAGTGATTTCTACATCTGTTCACAAGGGTTCATGCAAGGTGAATCAATTATCTACCTTTTTACATACTTTATGAAATTTCATTTCACTTCCAAGGTTGATTCCTAAGCATGGGTTTGACTAAGGCAACCCCTTTTAGACAACCTTTTCCCCATTTTTCTATGTGTAGGAATAGGTTAATTTTTCGTACAAGATTCAGAAAGATCAAGAACTACCGGATGATCCCTGGAAAATTTAGTCAAAATCTACTAGCACATATCACCATTTTTGTTATGTCATAGGTACATATTGTCAATTCCATGTCATGTCCCTTACATTATGATACCATATTTTAGCCGTAGGTTAGACCTGCTTTCTGGTTTCTCTTTCTGTACATTTTAGCTCTATGTCAGTTTGTATCAATTTGTAATTTATAATTTTTTAATAACTTGTCTAATTAATCATTTACATTACTCCATTTCATCAATTATATATTTTAGAGAAGGATCATTGTCCCACTTAGTGTTTGAGTCCCCTCTTGAACTTAGTGGGGCATCTTCCTTCTGAAATGTGCAATACATGAAAAGGAGAACTGATTTACCCATCTATACATCGCTTCCATTTTCATAATGTATAGAGGCAAGTTATAAAGTCACTAGCATACATCACAGGGGAGCACAACTACATTTTTGAGGTAGTAGGAAAATTTTATGCTTCGTATAAAACCAAACATGGTATTGATGGCCCAATTCCTATATACCTTGTTCAAGATGAAATTGTTGTCAAAAAGTATGTTAGGTGGGTAGAAAAAGGTGATACATTGGTGATTTTTTGTGGTAATAAATAAGAACATCAATTTCAATCACATTTTGTGGTGATAATTGGTGACAAATTTGTAGGTTACGATATCATAATAGATTATTTTAATAACAATGTTATTAGCCTCTATGCACATGTTATTATTGCAAAATCTTTAAATGAAAAGCATCATCATTTGGTTGTGATTGCTCATCCAATGTGAAATAGTTTCAATAAAATAAATTGTTGACAATGGGAAAAATAGATTTTTTGCAGAAGAAGCATATGGAAAATAATTTAGGACCCTTTGTTGGATGTTCTGAATAGTAGTAGAAGATAAATTATGTTGATGGACTCTTATTCAACAAAAGGTGTTTGATATCAAATTTCTTCTGAAGGGTGGAGACTAAGTGATGTAGAGGAGGGAGTGAAAACACAATTGCAATCACTATTCAACCAAATGGACACAAATAAATTTCCTTTGATAAAGGAGTTCTTTCAGCAAGTGCACCTATCTCGTTGATGACAACTAAATAGGAATTCAATAATTAGTTTTGAGGGAGACACCCAACTGTTAATATGATTTAGAACAACAGAGAGGGGGGGGTGAATCAGTTGTTCTTAGGTCCTGATGTATAAAACAATCTCAAATTTTTTTCCTTAAATCAGATCCAATAACCAAAACCAACTCATTCATCACTGATTCAATAATAGAAACATATAACAATGCAGTCCATTACCCAGTTGTAACTTAACTTGTAAAACACAAAAATGTTCAAACCAAAACATTCACACAAGTATTAACACCAAGATTTATAGTGGAAACCCAATGTGGGAAAAAACACTTTGTAACATGCTACTATTATTTTCACTCTTCTAAAGTGAGCTCGGTTAAAAGCCAACTCTGTCAAATGTTATAATACACACTGTCAGGTGTGACCCGATTAAAGGATTTCAATCACCCTGTTAAAAGTGAGCCTAGTCATAGGACTTACATACACTCCATTAGAATGCAACCTTGTTCAAAGGATTTAACATATGACTGTTAGGTCAACCTCTGTTAAAAGAATTTTAACTGTTACAATGGTTAGAAAGTAGCAACAATATTTATCTGAAAAATATACAACTCACTTTGCAAATATTAGATCTGATTCTGTACACTAATGCTGGTCTACTGACTTTGAAACTTTGCCATCTCCATCTTTGATATGCTCAGAACTTTTCTTCAAGAAACCACCACAATTCTTCTTCAGCCTTTTTTGCTTATACAGTCAATAAAACTTTACTGATCTTCCAACATTCTTTGTTCACCCATGCACTTGCATATCCAATGCTTAGGTTCCCTTTAATATTCCTCAATTAGGTTAAATCATCTTATGCCGCTCAATCTCATTTGTAGATCTTAGGGTTAGGTCAAATTCATTAAATCTACCTGCTTCATGTTCTTTGACTCCTTTTCTAGAATCATCTCAAATCTCTTAAAGATTTACAATAAAACATTTTACAGTGCATTTAATGCTTTCAAACAATCAATAAATAAAGTCAACACATTTTACATAATCCAAGAATTCAACAATGTCGGATCCAAAACTAAATTCTCTTCAAATATAAAATTGTTGATGCTCGGTCAATACTATGATCAACTACTTGGTCTTCATGTAGAAAGCTCGGTCATTACTAAAAATGTTTCCTCGGTTTACACTGTCTTCCTTGGCAATTAACTGTTGTTCGATCGACACTAGAATTTTTCTTAGCATACACTGACTCGGTCAACACTAACATTACTTGGCTTAAACATGATTTATCCATTCTTTGCTCGGTCAAGCCTACCAGTTTAGTCTTCAGTCTTACTAAGATAAACAATACATTGTCTCATCAATGTACAACATAGTCAAGTACACTTTGTAATATCAAGATAACTCAACCTTTCCCTAGGTGCTATTGTTACCAACCTTGCCTATCCCCTTAGCAACACTCAAATAGATATGGTACTTTCCTAAGTAGCAACAGTCTTACCAATTAAGGTTTGACATCAATGACAATACAACAATTGTTTCAATTTTAGTTTCCAACAATCTCGCTCTTTGGCATTGATGGCAACACCATATGATATCACCTGAATAACACATGGATTACCAACCAATCCAAAAACTTATCTATTCATCAGAGAATTATTTATAATATCCTTAGCTTCATTCTGATTCAAAATCCTATAAGCCTCACTTTTGTGACCATCATAAGTATTCAGATCTCCCTCTATCCTGATCCTTCATTTTAGTTCATCACCCTTACTTTTCAATGTCATGTGTTGTCATATCAGTTCATCTCCCTCTTTGACAAAAATGCCAAAGCAGCAACTAAAACATACATCCATCAGATGTAGATAATATCTGTGTAGCTCAGTGTTTCTCCCTCTGTCATCTTGCTTATGACTGATTCCTTGTCTTTGCTCCTTTTCACAACTCTAGGCCAGCCCTAAAGTGTGACAATCTTCTGCATCAATTTGTCAAATATTTTGCTGTAGCATATTTGATGTAGTGCTCCTAGCTTGTCTAGGTAGCCTCAGTTAGGGGAAGGACCCCTAATTGACTTCTCAAATACTCATGAGCTTCTCTAGGTAAAGCTTTAGTGAATATGTCTGCTAATTGTTCTTTTGTATTCACATATTCCATTCAAACTTCTTTTATCTTGTACTAATTCTCTCAAGTAGTGATACTTGATTGCAATGTGCTTGGTATTAGTGTGTATCACTGGATTCTTAGAAATATTGATAGCACTTGTGTTGTCCTAGAAAATAACAACAAGTTTAGTGATTTCTTCTTTCATGCCTATCAACAATTGTTTTATCCATACCAAATTTGAACAATTTACTACAACAACAACATACTCGGCCTCGGCAGTAGATTGAGAAATGCAATTTTGTTTCTTGCTCATCTAGGAGACTAATCTCTATCCAAGAAAGAAAGCTCCACCACTAGTACTCTTTCTATCATCTACATTTCCTGCCCAATCAACATCTGTATAAACTCTGAGTTCAAATTTGTCATCCTTCTTATAATATAGACCATAGTCAGCAGTTCCTTTCAATTATCTCATAATTCTTTTCACATCCATCATGTGTGTTTCCTTAGGATTGGCAAAGAATCTTGCCACAATCCCAATAGCTAGTGCAATATCTGGTCTACTATGTACAATATACTATAATTTTCCAATCATGGATCTGTACAAATTCTGATTCACTTCTGTAGCATCATCATTCTTAGATAACTTTTGTCCAGTAACCATAGGAGTACTCACTAGTTTAGCATCTTCCATCCCAAAAGTTTTCAGTATTTCATTAACATACTTAGACTGTGTCATGAAAATTCCATTCTTCCTCTGATATACTTGTAAACCAACAAAGAATTTTATCTCACCAAACATACTCATTTCAAATTCAATTTGCATTTCATTTGAAAATATTTTACACAATGCATCTTGTCCACCAAAAATAATGTCATCCACAAATTTTTTTGCCAACAGGATACCTTTACCTTCATCTTTCATGTACAGATTTCTTGTGTCATTTGTTCTTGAAAATCCAATCTGTATCAAGTAGTTGTGCAACCTCTCATACCATGCTCTGGGAACTTGTTTCAATCCATATAGTGCTTTGTTCAGTTTGCACACCATGTGTCTTCTGTTTGGATCAATAAAACCTTCTGGTTGTTCTATGTAAACTTATTCTTCTAGTATACCATTCAAAAATACAGACTTGACATCCATTTGATATACCTTGAAATCTTTATAAGCAGCATATGCAAGTAGAGTTCTTACTCCTTCCAATCTAGCTACAGGGGCAAATGTCTCCCCATAATCTATTCCTTCTTCTTGTGCATAGCCTTTGCATACCAGCCTAGCTTTGTTCCTAGTTATTTCACCATTTTCATTCATCTTATTCTGAAACACCCACTTTGTTCCTATAACATTTTTGTTTTCAGGTCTCGGCACCAAAGTCCAAGTATCATTCTTTTTAATTTGGTCAATCTCTTCATTCATTGCTTGTATCTAGTCTTCATTCTCCGATGCCTCTCTAGTTGACTTGGGTTCAAATTCACACAGTAGGAATGTTGGATCCTTAGTCTTACTTCCTACTGAATTCTAGTATTTTTGTCTCCAATTATTTGTTCAGGCTTGTGATGTCTTCTTACATATTTTTCCAAAACAGGTTCAGCTCCTCTCTCCTCTATTTCATCATGTTCCTCAACAAGATTGTCAAATTCAACTTCTGAATGCTTGGTAACCTCTTTCTGATACTCAGCATCATTTTCTTGTGGCTTGACATGTTCTTGTTCTCTTTCGGCACTATTTTTTTGATGCTTGGCAGCATTTGTCTATTGCTCGGCATTTCTTACTCAAGAGTCGACATCAGATGCAAGTCTGTTACTTGCCTCTTCTTCTTCCTTAATGTACACAAAATATCTATAATCTTCTGGTTCTCTTTTGCTGTCAGCTTCATTTCTTTTTGCATACTCATCAATTTTGACATTCACACTTTCCATAATTTTGTTAGTGTTAGAGTTCAAACACTTGTAAGCTTTACTTTTTGTGGAATATCCTAGGAATATTCCTTCATCACTCTTAGCATCAAACTTTCCATTCCTATTGTCTTTTAATATATAACACATACGTCCAAAGATTCTAAAGTATTTAACACTCGGTGCATGCCCATGCCATAATTCATAGGGTGCCAGATTTGTACCTTTCTTGATCTATACCTAGTTAAGAGTGTAGACAACAGTGCTTATAGCTTCTTTCTAGTATTTCTGTGCCACATTCTTTTCAATCAACAATGTCCTTGCACAATCCAAAATAGATCTATTTCTTCTTTCTGCTATACCATTCTGTGGAGGTGTTCTAGGTGCAGACATCTATCTTTTAATTCCTTTATCATTGCAAAATCGATTAAATTCATTTGATGTAAATTCTCCACCTCAGTCAGATCTAAGACATTTTAGGTTCCTACCTGTCTCCTTTTCAACCTTAGCCAAATACCACTTAAAGAATTGAAAAGCTTCGAATTTTTCTTTTAGAAACATTACATGCATCATTCTAGTATGATCATCAACAAATAAGATAAAGTATCTAGCACCATAGTAATTTTGTACACCCATAGGTCCACAAAGGTTATTATGAACCAAATCTAAAATGTTTTCAGAAGTAAAAGATTTTCTCTTAAAACTTGACTTTGTCATTTTTCCTAGCTGGCATTCCTTGCACATCACATTCTCAGGTTTCTTCAATCTAGGTAGACCTCTTACCTTTTTCTTCTTACTTATCTCTACCAAATTGTCAAAGTTAACATGACATAGCCTTTTATGCCATAACCAAGTATCATCAAGTTGTGCAATTAAACATGTTTCTTCAGATAGGTCAAGATAGAACAAATTACCTCTAGTCTGATCTCCACTTCTAATTAGTTCTCCAGTAGCATCAAATATTTAAGCTTGCTTGTGATGAAATTCCACTCGGTAACCAGTTTTGTTAAGCTGAGAAACACTTAACAAATTATAATTAAGACCTTCAACCCAATATGCATTTTCACAAGATATCTTATCATTCAGTTTAATCAAACCTTTTCCTCTAACAGGACATGGTGCATCATTACCAAATTTTACACTTTTACCTCTATAATGATGTAAGGTTTCAAACTTATTTTTGTCAAAAGTCATGTGATGTGAACAACCAATATCAATAATCCATTTATCATTCTTGTTCACATAGGGTATCAATGCAGTTTTCTCATCCTCATTAGATTCATCTTTCATTGCAACATAGACTACCTCAATTTCAAAATCATCACTATCAGTGTCAGTTTCTTTTTCAGCAATGTAACAAGATTTCTTACCTTTTCCTTTGTAGTCTTTGTTCCATCGGTAGCTTCTGTCATCTCTTATGTCTTTGTGTTTGCTTTTTCTTTCATCATCTTTATCCTTCCTGTCAGGACATCTAGCAGCTATATGACCAACTTTATTACATGCAAAACATATAATAGGGAGTTTACCTTTATACTTTCCTTTTCCCCTTCTCAGTCTTCTAGCCATAAGAGCTTCTAGATCTTCCAGTTCTTCATCAGAAGTGTCACTGTCACTTCCACTTTCACTTTCACTTATGCATCTTTCTTTCTTTGGCTTATTCAGAACTAGTTGTGACTTGAAAGTAGATTCAACATTACCAATGCTTCCAACAGTGAAATTATCATAGTTAGAGAGTTCAAAAGCAGTAAGCTTACCAACCAAACTTTCCAAAGTAAGCACATTAGCAGAGTTGCATCTAGATTCCTGAATAGCTAAGATCTTAATAGCATATATATGATGTAGGGTTCTTAGTACTTTCCCAATTATAGTTTCATCATCAATAGCCCCATTTTCTCCTCTAATAGCATTCACAACTTCTTTTATTCTACCACAATATTGTGCAATGTTTTCACCTTCTTGCATTCTCATTTCATCAAACTTACCTCTAAGACTCTCAACCTTTTCTTTCAGTACATTCAATTCACCACCATAGATTCTTGCAAGAGTGTCCCACATATGCTTAGCAGTTGTGCAATCCTTAATGTCCTCAAATTCTAGATAGCTTAGGGTAGATGCAATTTCTAGCATTGCCTGATTATGTTCTTGCTTAGCTCTCATTTCTTTGGCAGTCAAAGGTGCGACAGGTGAGACATAGCCATTCTCAATGTAGTACTTTGTAGAGTCACCAATACTAGCCAGATGCAACTTCATCAAGCTTTGCCATGCAGGGAATTTTTCCTTATTCATCTTCGGTACCTCCTTCTTATACATCCTGATCATTTGCTTCAAACCCCTTTAAACTTGATTTATGTCAACACTAATAATAAGCAACAAATCTCTAATACCAATTGTTAATATGATTTAGAACAACAGAGAGGGGGGGGTGAATTAGTTTTTCTAGGGTCCTGATGTATAAAACAATCTCAAAAATTTTTCCTTAAATTAGATCCAATAACCAAAACAAACTTCATCATCACTGATTCAATAATAGAAACATATAACAATGCAGTCCATTACCCAACTATAACTTAACTTGTAAAACACAAAAATGTTCAAACCAAAACATTCACACAAGTATTAACACCAGGATGTATAGTGGAAACCCAATGTGGGAAAAAACACTTTGTAACATGCTACTATTATTTTCACTCTTCTGAAGTGAGCTCAGTTAAAAGCCAACCCTGTCAAAGGTTACAATACACACTGTGAGGTGTGACCCAGTTAAAGGATTTCAATCACCATGTTAAAAGTGAGCCTAGTCATAGGACTTACATACACTCCATTAGAATGCAACCTTGTTCAAAGGATTTAAAATATGACTGTTAGGTCAACCACTGTTAAAAGGATTTTAACTGTTATAATGGTTAGAAAGTAGCAACAATATTTATCTAAAAAATATACAACTCACTTTGCAAATATTAGATCTGATTCTATACAGTAATGCTGGTTTACTGACTTTGAAACTTTGCCATCTCCATCTCTGATATGCTCGAAACTTTTCTTCAAGAAACCACCACAATTCTCCTTCAGCCTTTTCTGCTTATACAGTCAATAAAACTTTACTGATCTTCCAGCATTCTCTGTTCACCCATGCACTTGCATATCCAAATGCTTAGGTTCCCTTTAATATTCCTTAATTAGGTTAACTCATCTTATGCCGCTCAATCTCATTCGTAGATCTTAGGGTTACGTCAGATTCATTGAATCTACCCGCTTCATGTTCTTTGGCTCCTTTTCTAGAATCATCTCAAATCTCTTAAAGATTTACAATAAAACATTTTATAGTGCATTTAATGCTTTCAAACAATCAATAAATAAAGTCAACATGTTTTACATAATCCAAGAATTCAACAATGTCGGCTCCAAAACTAAATTCTCTTCAAATATAAAATTGCTGATGCTCGGTCAATACTATGATCAACTACTCAGTCTTCATGTAGAAAGCTCGGTCATTACTAAAAATGTTTCCTCGGCTTACACTGTCTTCCTCGGCAATTAACTGTTGTTCGGTCGACACTAGAATTTTGCTCGGCATACACTGACTCAGTCGACACTAACATTACTTGGCTTAAACATGATTTATCCATTCTTTGCTCGGTCAAGCCTACCAATTTAGTCTTTAGTCTTACTAAGATAAACAATACATTGTCTCATCAATGTACAACATAGTTAAGTACACTTTGTAATATCAAGATAACTCAACCTTTCCCTATGTGCTATTGTTACCAACCTTGCCTATCCCCTTAGCAACACTCAAATAGATATTGTACTTTCCTAAGTAGCAACAGTCTTACCAGTTAATGTTTGACATCAATGACAATACAATAATTGTTTCAATTGCAGTTTCCAACACCAACATCAATTCATGACTCATCTAGGGGTCCTTTTTTGCTTGATACATCCCCCAAAACTCAAAAAAACACCACACATTTTACCTTGATAAGGTTCAATAGGTTTTCCTCCACAATGAGGACCGATTTCTAGTAGCCCTTCACTTGAGGTTTTTGACACATAACATTCTCCACAGTGGCCTTTTGACCCAAATGGAAAAATATTAGGATACCCATTTGGATGATACATAACATAATTCAATTTCATCATACAAGTTTTTGGAACACTTCCCTCAAAAATAGACTGCCAATGGTTTTCTAGGCCTAATTAGCCCTATTTTACAAAGCAATCCATTCAAAAATCCCTCAAGCTTGACAAAAAATTGTACCATTAGTTATAATTTACCACCAAACCAAAAATTTCACAAGTTTTGGGTTCCCAAATGCTTTGGTTTTGTACAGGTCTTCAAATGTTTCAAAATTGTTTGTCTTTCAGCCTGTCACATGGAAATGCTAGGCTAGGGCTCACTAAAAAACACTCCAAACTTAACTCCCTACTCTCTAACCATTATAATCATGAAAAATACTCCTAATTCCTCCATTCCACCGAGTGTGGCCATTTTTCAACTATGGAATGGGGAGTTATTCATAATTTTGTTAGGAAACCCTTGCTCCCTAGGGGTAACAAATTGTTATCAATAAAGTCATTATATATTCTTTGTTATTTGATGAAATTAAATCAAACCAATGAAAAAAAAAATATATTCATTTTTCTCTATATCCACATAGTTTTTAGATCAAAATGTTACTATACGGAGCCGTACGAATGTCTACAACAGGAGAAAATGATAAAATAAAGCAAGACATTAATTTTTTTTTGTATTGCATTCACTCCAAAATCCAAAAACCCAGCCTCGAGCATATGGAGGATTTTAAAAAAAAATTACACCAATTTATGATGGTCTCTAACCAACTTTCAATTTGGTGACCGTTGAACTTGCAAGTTGCAACATTACAATATTGAAAAGTGCAAAGTTGTCAAGCAACTTTTGCACATTATTGACAAAACTCTGTAAATGGACCCTACATGACTTCCTAATATAAATTTTATTTTATAATGAGTTATAAATGTCCTTGTAATATTATTTAATACAATAGATCCTTCATATGACAAATTTTCTACATTTGACCTTTTCTAAGACAACATGTTGCCATATAGGCCTACTAATCTACATGACCTCTCAATTTGGATTCAAAACATTAAAAATGGTCCATTGGACCTAATTTTAAATCATTGACATGAAATAAACATAACAACCTCAAATACTCCTTATGGAGGCATGAAAACATTGGGTGCCCCTATACTACTAAGTGGGTTGTAAAATGGTTTTCATGTAACAATATTACATGAACAAGACTACATCCACAATGGAAAAAAGCTTATGAATTGTGTTAATAAGATTTGAGATTAGGAGAAGAGATGATAAGTTTGAATCATGTTAGAATGGTTTATAACACTTTTAAAGTGGATGATCACAAGGTTAAAATTTAAGATATAGAGAGGATACATCAATATAATTGGGGCTCAACACAATACATTGATTCAAGGCATGTTCAAAGGTATTCATAATAGATGAGAACTACATCTAGTGGAAGGGTAGAGAGGAAATTAGGCACACAAACATATCTAATGAATTTTTTTACTACAATAACATTTGTATGTCTTAGAGTTCAACTCTTTGGGAAAGAGTGTGAAATGCTTCATAAGTTCCTCATTTCTTCATGTTATGGTTATGTTGGCTACGCAAAGAATCTAATAATAATGTAAACATAAATTTCATTAATAGAGAAGCATATCAAGATGTTAAAACTTTTTCCACTTTGTATTTTTTGTTGTTGATATTGTTTTGAGATCAATACTCTCATTTTCCATGTATTTTACACCTAAATGGGTCAAATGTATGTGAGATCTTCTTTAGTAAAGTTGGTGGGATGGTTAGAGTAGAGAGGCCCTATGATTTAAGTGACTTGCTTCACATTGTTGTAACCCTTAATAGAGTTGTAGAAGAAGAATAAAATCCCCAAGGGCTTCATTTTAATAAATCTCATAAGAAGCAAGAAAGTATCTGGAATAGATTGCACCGAGAAATGATACAAAATGTTAACATATTATCACAATATGATTCAATATCTATAGATGATAAAATTATAGAAGGCCTCAAGATGGGATTGAATAATTCCCAAGACATTTCATCAAATCTTCACATGTGACCAGAGAATTGTACACAATCTTCTTTGTGGGTTAAACCATGGATAGAGGACCAAAATTATCCAAAAATCCAAGTTGTGAATAGAGTAGTTGATGACTCTCCACTAACCCATTCCAAATCTATATTCCAATCCATATCTTCAGTGGCACACAATTGTAGTGAATTATGAACAATGAAAAATAAGAGGAGGCATGAGTTGGATGAAATTTTAGATTCCATTGATAAAAATATAAATAAAATTATAAAACTAGTGGTAGACCTTGATGGTAACAATGTGTTCAAATCTTGTTTGGTTAGTCAATTGAATGGAAACCGAATATCATCCAAAGATAGGTTGACTAAAGTGGGGAATGGGGTCTACTTTAGGTGACATGTGAGTATTGGAGTTGGTGAGTAAACAACCCACAACTCCCAAGAACACTTGCATGCAAACACCTGTCACAGAAAGAGAAAGAAGAAGCAAGAAGCTACGGAGGCCTGAATGCATTGATCCACGAGAGAGGGGAAATCATTCTTGATGTGCAAAAAAAAAATTTGTAATTCAATAATGAATAATTTGTTACAATCTGTTATGAAAACAAAGGAGATCAATCCTTATAAAAGGAGATCTGAAAACCTAAAATGGTAAAACCTAGGTTGCACAATAATAATTAATATAATAATTAATTATTATATGCCTAAAGTTTAGCTTAAGTAGAAAGAGATAATAAGTGACTTAATAATTAAATCAAACATGATTTAATTAATAAGCAAACACTTTATTACTCTAACACCCCCCCTTAAGATAAACTTTGGGAGAAGCTAAAAACCTAGAAATAACTACTGAAATCAAATGGGTCCCGACAACAAAAGGCCTGATCAGGTACCCAAGTACAAAAGAGAGTCTCTATAAAGTGGAGAAATAGAGAAAACCACATGGGAAAAACTCTACTCCAAAAAGAGACAAAGACTAGTCTGAAGGACTGAAGAAGCCTCCAAAACTAGGAATGTTCCAGAAAAATAGGAACAAGGATGAACATGTATAACATCACTGAAGCAAGAAGCTAAAAACTTTATCAATAAGTAACTGATGATCTGAAGATCCTCCAATGAAATATGACCAGGTAGAGAAGACTTTAATCTACATGAGTGCCCTCAAATAACACTACTTGAATCAGGAGGCAAACAAAGGCAAACACCTAAAGTCAAAGATATAAAATATTGTAATTTGTACGATTACCCTCAAATGGCACTACTCAAATCAGGAGGCAAACAAAGGCAACACCTAAATTTGAAAATATAGATGGCATAGAAACAACAAAAGTTTGAAGAGTTGATCAATCAAAGCTGGAAGAGTGCGTCCAAAATAGGAAAGAGAGAGTGTCCATATGGTAAATGATCCATCTCACTAGAATGCATAGGTACCCAGCCACTACATCCGCCTAGTACATAGAATCAAATACTGAATACATAGCTAACACTATCGAACCAAGGAAGTAGTAAAACCAACAGTAGAAACCCCTCATAATGCTGACAAGGGAGTAATGACAGGTACACTAAAAGGATCATCCAATATGAACTGTAAAGAGAGTACACACACATATAGAGATACCTGAGGCTAATGTCATTGGAGGAACACTCCCATGACAAAAGTAGATGGAAAATAAAGGAAAACATCAATCCCCCCTGACACTTTATAATGCAGTGTGAGTACATAGAGCATGAACATGTGCAAAATCTCATACATGTAATAGAATGACACTTTATCTCAGTGTGTGTGCATAAAAGAATACTAAAAAAGTGAAGTATACACTACTCAAAGAAGAGTGAAGGCTGCTAAAATAAAAGAACAACCTAAGATTAGCCATCCCTCAAAGGGAAGAGATCCCAAGACCTGAAACATCCAAGATATTCACCAGATTGCAAAAATGAAAAAATTTAAATAAAATGTACCTGGAACATAATCTAGAAAAAAGACTCGCAACACTTGAAAGCTCTCAGAACAAGCTTTCCAAAAATATATCATTTGCCAAAACGGAGTCTAGATGTGCAAGATAGAGCTCCCAGAGTACAAAAAGGAACATCTGGCTTTGACAGTAAAAAAAAACCATCAAAAAAGAAAAATCAGAAATTCAAACCTCTAGATCTCAATAGAGCTCGGAACCAGCTTTCTGATGATATCTCGTTTTCCTGATTTTGACACTATATGCTCAAGTTCTAAGCAAAATACCAACTGCTGCGTTGGAGGGCCCAAAAATGGTGCAAATGATGATGATGATGCATGCTAACATCATCAAATGGAGGGCTTAAATTTGACATCCAAATGGATTTCACCGCCTAAAAAAAAATAATAATTCAAAATTGCATGCACACATCGATGTCTGTGCCAGGTCGTATAGATTTTTGTCTCGATTTGTGCTCCAATTTTTTTTGTCTCAACTTGCGTGTTAGGTAGTAAATTTTTTGCCTCAATTTATGTGCTAGATCGGTACAATTTTCTCTTATTTTCATGCAAGTCCGTACAAACTCTACCTCAGGAAGTGTGTCAAGTCGTATGGTACCAAAAAAAATGCCCCAAAATGCAAAGTTGTCCAAATTGGATGTGCTTTATATGGATCTAGGGGTTTTTAGGTGCTGCGAGCTCAATGGCGAGGTCTATTTGGGCTCAAAGTGCATCGGGATCGATGCTGGAGCTGGTTGCAAAAAAAAATATGCCATGGGTTCAAACTTTGTCCAGATTGGACAAATTTTATATGGGTTAGGAGGTTCTTGGGTGCTCTGAACGCAACCGTGAGGTCTGTTTGAAGCCAAGATGACCAAAAAAAGGGGTCCCCCATAGATCTGATAGAAAACCCTCTAAAAAATGTAGATCTGACAAACACGGCTAAATCTCTTAGGAAGAGGACAGGGGCAAATAGATCTGAAGCTCTAATACCATATTGGAGTTGATGAGTAAACAACCCACAGCTTCCAAGAACACCTGGATGCAAACACCTGTCATAGAAAGACAGAGAAGATGCAAGAAGCTATGGAGGCCTGAATGCATTGATCCACGAGAGAGGGGAAATCATTCTTGATGTGCAAAAACAAAAGTTGCAATTCAATAATGAATAATCTGTTACAATCTGTTATGAAAACAAAGGAGATCAATCCTTATAAAAGGAGATCTGAAAACCTAAAATGGTAAAACCTAGGTTGCACAATAATAATTAATAAAATAATTAATTATTATATGCCTAAATTTTAGCTTAAGTAGAAAGAGATAATAAGTGACTTAATAATTAAATCAAACATGATTTAATTAATAAGCAAACACTTGATTACTCTAATAGTGAGGGCCCCACAAAAGGGTGTTTCAATTATCTTTGGTATTGGATCATATTATGGGGTGTTGTCTGAGAGAAATTCAATACCTCCCATTGAATGTACTACACAAAATGGTGTTTGGAAAAGTACAAGACAAGGTGTTTCTTGTGTAACCTAGCACATTGGAAGGGTTCAAAGAATATGGAGGAAGTATGGTAATAGGTTGGTTGATTACCATAATGTCATTGACCTTTTGGATGTGGTAGAAATCATCAAGCTTCAATTATGTTGGTACAATACAATAAAGGGGCAACACATTTACAAGTATGATTTGACAGACCATATTTTTGTGGAACTTGAATCTGCCATAGCGATAGCCAATTTATCTTACAATGCTAGTAATGATACATACAAATTAGAAGAAAGAGATCACAATTTTTTTTTTCAGTTTTGTTAAAAAATTGAACAAGGTGTATTTTCAAAATATTTTACTTTAATCTTCCTTATGTATTCTCATATGTTAGATTTTTTAAAAATAATTTTTTTAATCAAATCTAATATTAGTTTTATACTTTTTGGTGTGAATTGTAATGAATATTCTAGATGGCGAACGTTCAAGATAACTCAACCAATTTGTTGCTACTTACTTCTTGGTGTAAGTTTCTTTCACTAACCATTCTTACTTTGTAGTGAAATGAAATTGGAGAAAAGATAAAATATGTTCTAAATGAAATCTCAATACAAATTAGGGTCTCACATGGCAATCCAAATGTACAGGCACATGGGTTGAGGAAAATTCACATGTCATTGATAATGTCAATGAAGTTTCCAAATCAAATCTAAAGGTGCTAGAAGGTCATCAATCAAATATCTTGGCACCATGGAAGATGGATGAATTTACCACAACTTACCTTTCTCAATACTATTGATGATGTTGCACTAATGGAAATGGTGCATACTCTATAGACTTTATGTTTGTGTGTATTTAAAATTGGCGTGATTCCCATTACAAGTTTATTGTTGGTGTTAAGTGTTAAAGGTATATGTGAGGTTGTATATCCCTCCTCTGCACTATCAAGTCATATCATATTTAAAATTTATATAATAATAAATAACTTGATAAATTGAAAAAACTTCCTCATGGACCAAGTTATTCTACAATTCTAGCTCTGCTAAACTAGGGTGGGTTTACCCTCAAATACTCTTAAAATTTCATACAAATTATAATACATATTTGACAATCAAGAAAATTTTCCCAATGAAAATATACCAAGGAACCATGGTATTGTTGAAAAGGTTGAATAAATGAGAGGGGGAGTAAATAAATTAATCCTACACACTTTACAAAACTTTTTCTTTGTTGGTAAACTAATAAGCAATAGTAATAACAAATTCTGGTTTGTCGGTTAAGCACACACTGTTAGGCCCAAAAGGAAGCAAGCACAACTGAGAGGGGGGGTGAATAAGTTGTGTAATAACAATTGAAAAGTAAAACCACTTAAACCAATTAATGATATGAAAGATAAATAGTAATGCAAGATCCACAACACATGATACAGAACACCCAAATTGTTTTCAAGGAAACCCAGTTAAGGGAAAACCCCAGTGGGAGTCAAACCCACTAGATAGATGTACTCTGTTAGAAGTACTACCCGTTTAAGAGAAAATGAAAAAAAAAAGGAAATACACATTGATGAAGGGTTCTCCCCTTAATACCACAACCACATAAGAGAAAAAGAGAAACAACAACAATAATATGCAAGAACAGAAAATTGGCTTCTTATTATCACCACAAATGTGGAATTACAAACTTTCAGAATTACAATATGCAAAGCCACATGGGCATTCCCTTACAATATTCTTTAGGACAAAGCCCCGAATCAATACCCAGATCTACTACCCAGAACTATTCTGAACTGCCTAAGACAATAATACAGCCTTCCTTATATAGGCAATTTTCCACCGCCTGGGAAGGTTCCAGAATTTTAGCCAATAAGGCTGACCAACTTAGAATTATTTTATTTTACATTTTATTACATCATAGTCGGCTCAAGATAACCTTTGAAACCCGAACAAAAATTTTGAAGAAAATTATTTTCCGCCATTTCAGGTGGCCCAACTTCTGAAGACCATAAGTCATCACCAGTTGACCCGCTCGGCTATTATAACCCCATTTCAGAAACGCCACGAAGCGCTCTACAGGCTTGACCCGCGCAAGTGCCCGTCACCCAAATTTTTGACCTCATCCGGGGCCTCTAAAGCCTTCAAAATTGACTTCAAAGTTTCTGTACCCTACTGCCAATATCAAAAATCTTCAATATCTTCCAATATACACTTGATCTGGCAATGAAACTTTACTGGCAGACTTATATGACCAAAATGAACCTCCAAGAAAGAAATAAGATCATTCTGAACACATACAAAAATTACCAAAAATAGTAACTTTCCATAAATAGCAGCTCTGCACAAAATAGCCCTTATTGAATACAAAAATAGAAATATTTTTGGGTGATGCAAGATTGCTCTTACACCCAGGATGCTCCTGCATCAGACACCCAGGGTAATTTGAGAAGTGACCCTGTCACGACTCAGGTGTGGAGATGAAAACCAAGACGGCTAACCTCCTCCTTTGTCAGCCATGATGAATCTTCAATAGGTCGTCCTTTCCATTTGACCAGATATTCTTCATATGTCATGTTCCTTGTGCTTCTACCAACACGACTGTCCAGTATATCTTCGATCTCCTTAGTGTCTAAACTAGTTGCTGGAATACTCCACTGTGCTGCTGTGATCTCATCTTCAACACCTCCTTCATGATTCTCTATCAGATCTGAAATGTTAAACACTGGCAAAATATTTAGCTCAGTAGGTAATTCTACCTCATATGCATTTCCTGAATCATGTTTCTTCAGTATCCTACATGGTCCAAACTTCTTCATTTTCACCTTGTTATATGTACCAACTGGAAACCGCTCCTTCCACAAATGAACCATGACTTCATCACCAACCTGAAATTCCTTATACTTCCTTTTCTCATCTGCCTTAGCCTTATACTGTGCATTCATCTTGGTAATATGCTTCCTCACCTCCTCATGGATGTTCTTCAAGTGTTCTATAAAATCCTCAGCTTCAGCACTACTTATTTCTCCTTTATCTATCTTCCTCAATTCAGATGCATTTCTTGGACTACTTCCATATACAATCCGGAATGGTGATTTACCAGTGCTTCTATTGACAGAATTATTGTATGCAAATTCTGCCTGTGATAAAATCAAATCCCATCCTGTTGGCTTATCTCCAACCAAACATCTCAGCAAATTTCCCAAGCTCCTATTCACCACCTCTGTCTGCCCATCAGTCTGTGGATGATGTGATGAACTAAACTTCAAATCTGTCTTCAACTTCTTCCACAATGTACGCCAGAAATATCCAACAAACTTAGTGTCCCGATCTGAAACTATGGTCTTTGGCAAACCATGAAGTCTCACTACTTCTCTGAAAAACAATTCTGCTACATGAACAACATCATTAGTCTTCTTGCAGGGAATAAAATGTGCCATCTTTGAAAATCTGTCAACTACCACAAAAATTGAATCGTGTCCCCGCTGTGTCCTTGGTAAACCAAGAACAAAGTCCATGCTGATATACTCCCAAGGCTTCTCTGGTACAGATAATGGCTGATACAACCCTGTATTCTGCTTCACTCATTTTTCCATCTGACATACTCTGCAACTCTGTACAAACTTCTTCACATCTTGCTGCAACTGTGGCCAATAATAATTCTCACTAACCAAACCAAGGGTTTTGTCACGACCAAAATGTCCAGCCAATCCTCCGCTATGCTTCTCCTTGATGAGATTCTCCCTCATAGAACTTTGTGGAATGCACAACTGACTCCCTTTGAATAGCATATCATCCTGGATGATGAAATCCAACCATTTCGTCCTGTCTAGAGTAATAGGTTCTGTACAAGCTTTCCAAGCTTCACCAAAATCAGGATCCTCTGGATATAAATTCTTGAGTTCCTTGAACCCAACCACTTCAATCTGCATTTCTGTCAGCAATAGTTGCCTTCTGCTAAGAGCATCTACAACCCTATTAGACTTTCCACTCCTGTGTTTCAAAACAAATGTATAACTCTGCAAAAACTCAACCCATTTCAAATGCCTTTGATTCAATTTACCTTGACTATTCAAATATTGCAAAGCTTGATGATCAGTATACAAAACAAACTCCTTAGGAAGTAGATAATGTCTCCACTTCTTTAATGCCTGAACTATAGCATAAAATTCTTGATCATAAACAGAATATTTCCTCTTGGCATCATTTAACTTCTCACTGAAATAAGCAACAGGTTTACCTTCTTGGCTCATAACAGCTCCTATTGCAGTACCACTAGCATCACAATCTACTTGAAACACCTTATTAAAATCTGGAAGTGCTAAAATAGGTTCTTCTGTAACTTTTTGTTTCAACAATTGAAAACTCTTTTCTGCCCCATTAGTCCACTTAAACTCTTTTCTATCCCCTCTCATTGTTTCAGTCAAGGGTCCACAAATACTACTAAAATTTCTGATAAACTTTCTATAAAAGCTAGCTAGACCATGAAAAGATCTTACCTCAGTAGCACTCCTTGGAGTAGGCCATTCAAGGATAGCCTGTACCTTCTCTGGGTCCATTTTTAGACCTTCTGCTGAAACTACAAATCCCAAATACACTAACTCTTTCTTCACAAAACTGCACTTCTTCAAATTAATCAACAATTTCTCTTCTCTCAACTTCTCAAATACCATACGAATATGCATCATATGCTCATCCAATGTCTTACTAAAGATCAAAATATCATCTAGGTAAACAATGACAAACTTACCCAGAAATTCTTTCAGAACCTCGTTCATGAGCCGCTTGAAAGTGCTCGGTGCATTGGTTAGCCCAAAAGGCATGACTAACCACTCATATAGTCCTTCCTTTGTCTTGAAGGCAGTCTTCCATTCATCTCCTTCTCTGATCCGAATCTGGTGATATCCACTCTTCAGATCTATCTTTGAGAAATACACAGCTCCACTCAAACAGTCCATAATATCATCCATTCGTGGCAATGGAAACCTATACTTGATTGTGATCTTGTTTATTGCTCTGGAATCTGTACACATCCTCCATTCTCCATTTTTCTTTGGTGCTAATACCGCTGGTACAGCACAGGGACTCAGACTCTCACGGATCAATCCTTTCTGTAACAGTTCATGTACTTGTCTGTTCAACTCCTCACTTTCTGCAGGTGTCATTCTGTGTGCTGCCTTATTCGGCAAACTCGCTCCTGGGATCAAGTCCATCTGATGACTGATCTTCCTGACCAGTGGTAATCCATCAGGCACGTTATCGGATACAATATCCTGAAACTCATTCAACAAATTTGCAACTTCTACAGGAACATCTTCTACGTTCTCTTTACCAGCTTTTGGAATTAAAGCAAAACATACATGCTCATGCCTCATACCATCTAGGAAATTTCTTCCATCAACAAAATTTATCCTTGCATTACGACATACCTTTTCTTCAGTCTCCTTCAATGGTTTTAGCTTATGCCGCACTCCATCCTTTGTCAGGGAATAGGTATTCGCACGACCATCATTTACAGCACATCTGTCAAACTGCCATAGTCTACCCAACAACATATGACATGCATCCATAGATATGATATCACACAATACCTCATCTTGGTATCCGCCAATCTTGAACTTCACCAGGCATTGTTCATTGACCATGACCTTGTGGTCATCCTGTACCCAGGCAATCCGATATGGATGTGGGTGTTTCTATCTCTTGAGCTTCAACTTTGTCACCATCTTTTCTGACACCAAATTGTCAGTGCTTCCACTATCAATGATCACATCACAACATTTACCTTCACATTGCACCTTGTGTGAAACAGGCTCCTCCTTTGCTCAGGTTCATTCTCACCACTCAACAGGACTCTTCTGTTAATCAACGTTTCTCCTCTTTCAGCATCTTCTGAATTTGATGATTTGGCATCTTCATCTACATGTGCAACTCTGGCCTGGCCTTCATTTCTTCTGTCTGTTCTGCCTTGGCGCTAAGGACATTCAAATGCCCTATGACCTTCTTCTCCACAGTGAAAACATGTTCCATGGAAGCCTCCTCTTCCAGATCCTTGTCCTCTTCCTCTTCCTCTCTGATCTCTATTATTCTGATCCTGGAAGCGATTGGAATTATTTTCACGCTGATTCTGACTGCTACTGGCCTCATCCTTCTTTTTCAGATCTTCATTTCGGCCACCATATGACTGTACACCAGATTGTCCACCGCGACCTCTTCCATTTTGTCTGCTCTCGAACTTCTTGTTCAGCTTTTCCTCTACTTTTAGGGCAAATTGGTATGCCTCCTCAATACTGCTCATTCGAACCAGATTCAACTCCTCCTGAATGCTTGGCCTTAACCCATTAAGGTATCAGGCAACTTTCTCCTTATCAGCTTCTGCATGGCCTGTTCTGATGAGGAGTCGATAGAACTCTTCTGTATAATCAACAGGAATGAACTGTCGCTTCAATTTATCCACCATCCGATCCCATCTTGTGATTTTATCTTTCCCTCTTCTATTTCGCTCCAATTGAATTTCTTGCCACCAGATCTTCGCATGACCTTTCAGTCTGGCCTTCGCAAATTTGACCCTATCAGGATCCTCAACATCTTCATACTCAAAATATTCCTCACATTCATTGATCTAGTCAATCAATTCCTCTGTATTAAGATTTCCAGAAAATGTAGGAACCTCAATCTTAGGTCTTTTCCCAATCTTGGAAATCGCCCGAAAAAGTCTTTCTTCCTCCTGGTTCACAATTTCAGCTTCTCCTTCTTGATATTCTTCTTCGGCTTCATCCTCGCTTTCATCTCTGACATTAAGATTCATTCCTCTACGAATCTCTTCTTGTAATGCTCGCACTTGTCTCTGCAGCTCTCTAACCTCAGGTGTTACAACACCAGCTCTTCCGCCACGTTCCCTTTGTGGAGACATTTTCACGATGCACGCTGAAACCCTAGCCACGGTCCTGGTGCAAACTGCCTCATAGTCGGCGATCTATTTACACACTCAAGAACTCCTGCTCTGATACCACCTGATGAAGGGTGCTCCCCTTAATACCACAACCACATAAGAGAAATAGAGAAACAACAACAATAATATGCAAGAACAGAAAATTGGCTTCTTATTATCTCCACAAATGTGGAATTACAAACTTTCAGAATTACAATATGCAAAGCCACATGGGCATTCCCTTACAATATTCTTTAGGACAAAGCCCCGAATCAATACCCAGATCTACTACCCAGAACTATTCTGAACTGCCTAAGACAATAATACAACCTTTCTTATATAGGCAATTTTTCATCGCCTGGGAAGGTTCCAGAATTTTAGCCAATAAGGCCGACCAAATTAGAATTATTTTATTTTACATTTTATTACATCATAGTCGGCTCAAGATAACCTTTGAAACCCGAACAAAAATTTTGAAGAAAATTATTTTTCGCCATTTCAGGTGGCCCAACTTTCGAAGACCATAAGTCATCACCAGTTGACCCGCTCGGCTATTATAACCCCATTTCAGAAATGCCACGAAGCGCTCTACAGGCTTGACCCGCGCAAGCACTTGTCACCCAAATTTTTGACCTCATCCGGGGCCTCTAAAGCCTTCAAAATTGAGTTCAAAGTTTCTGTACCCTGCTGCCAATACCGAAAATCTTCAATATCTTCCAATATACACTTGATCTGGCAATGAAACTTTACTGGCAGACTTATATGACCAAAATGAACCTCCAAGAAAGAAATAAGATCATTCTGAGCACATAGAAAAATTACCAAAAATAGTAACTTTCCATAAATAGCAGCTCTGCACAAAATAGCCCTTATTGAATACAAAAATAGAAATATTTTTGGGTGATGCAAGATTGCTCTTACACCCAGGATGCTCCTGCATCACACATGCATTCACATGTCCACTGCCTAGACCTCACTTCTCACAATACAAACATCTATCCCTCAGTCGAGTTCACTGATCAAAATTTGATTACAAGGGTGGAAAAACTGTCCAAAATAAGTGAACTAAATTACAACATTTGATATTCCAATACAGTTCCAATGAAGTACAATTTATGCCTCAGTTAAAAAATATAAACATCATTTTCCTCTTCTCAATTACACACACACTTCAATCACAAAATGATTTCCCATTTATACGTAATACACTGAATAAACAACAACAAGGCCAACTAAGACCTATAAGAAAAAAATTATACTCAAATTAAAATGCGATCCAAATCTAGTTGGCCATGACTTAGATAGAACACAAAGAATCATCCTCAAACATGCAACAAATTTTCCAAATCCAGACCAAGAATCGCAACATGTTACTTCACCAAGTCGGCTAAGACTTGAATGAAGAAACACCAATACGCTAGCAAATCACAAAATGTGATCACCATGATCAATGGAAACCATCAACATGGTCATAACACAATCTAGTAATACCAGAAAGAAGCAGGAATAGCTTCCCAAACCTTCACATCAACTCGATCTCAAAATCGAAACTCATCTCTGCACTCAATACAAAACTTTGTCATAGTAAAAAGATATATTTCTAACATATGAATCATGAACAACATTATTTGAGTAAACAACAATGAATCCCAATGTTACCACCAACTTCACATTAACTGAATCAACCACGTCGATCCTCACTAAAGCAGTAACTCAACCTTTGACACAAGCATACTAAAATACTAGCACTTAATAAATCAATCATATCTCACTCAAACTATTATGTGAACCTCTGTAAGTTTACCATAATCAACTACAGGAATATCTGAAACATCATCTATAATCGTAGCAAATGATCTTCAACATATCACCTGATCAACTATAATCATCTTCTCTAAACAAACTAAATACATTGTCAGTAATAGTAAGACTATGTTGACATCAATAACAAAACATTAATGTTAGGACACATAAACAAGGTCTAATCAACAATCTTTGACATAGTAAAAAATCTTCCAACAATCTCCCCCTTTGGCATTGATGGCAACATATGAAGTAAAAAATTGATCAATGCACAAAGACATCAATATATCCACCTAATCACTCTTAAAATATATCTACCTGATCACTCTTAAAATATATCCACCCGATCACTCTGAATATCAAGCTTCGAACCTCTCAACATAATCCCAAATACAATCTTCTTGATTTTTCTCTATTTTTCACACTATCTCTCCCCATTTGACATTAATGGAAAATGGAAAAAGACATAAAAAAGAGCTGAATTCACTTCAAAAATGTAATAGATAACTATTTCACATTATCTTATCACAAGTCTTCTCCCCCATAGGAGAAGTCCCCAAACTCATCAATCCAAAGAATCATATTTTGATAAATTTATAGACTGATGCTATCCCTAGCATCATTAGCTTTGATTAGGGGGGAACAAAACCCCAATCTTATCTCTGAGATAATCAAATGTATCCTTCAGTAAAGGCTTTGTAAAGATATCAACAATTTGTTTCGTAGTAGACACATATTCCTATTTTACTTCCTTTTCACTAACTTTATCCCTCAAGAAATGATACTTGATAGAAATAAGTTTTATCTTTGAATGTTGCACAGGGTTCTTTGAAATATTTATAGTACTTGAGTTATCAAAATGAATTACAATAGGTTCATTAATGTTTATCCTCAAATCCTTCAACATTTTCTTCATCCAAAAAACTTGATTATCGTTTATAGCAGTAGCAACATACTCAACTTCAATAATAGATTGAGAGATACAATCTTGTTTCTTGCTAGTCTAAGAGATTAGTTTCTTACCCAAAAAGAATGCATCACCACTTGTACTTTTCCTATCATCCACATTACCTTCCCAATCAATATTAGTATATGCACTCAAGGTAAAATCATCATCTTTTCCATAACATAATCCATAGTCAATTGTACCCTTCAAGTATCTGTAAATTCTCTTGACAACAACCATATGTGATTCCTTTGGTTCTAC
The DNA here is from genome assembly GCA_027943335.1 of Chamaecyparis obtusa. Classification (NCBI taxonomy): domain Eukaryota; kingdom Viridiplantae; phylum Streptophyta; class Pinopsida; order Cupressales; family Cupressaceae; genus Chamaecyparis; species Chamaecyparis obtusa. The sequence goes on from BSBK01001217.1 coordinate 1,043,663, forward strand.
TTGATATCTTGCAATAATTCCAACTGCATTTCATATGTCTGGTCTAGTATGAGTTATAAATTACAATCCTCCAATCATAGAATTGTATCTTGTCTAATTTACACAAGGGGATTTATCATCCTTAGTCAATTTACAACCAGTAACCATAGGAGTTCCTATTGGTTTTGATGTTAATACTATAAGGTCTAAGATTACTAAGAGGGAGGGTGAATCAATAATCTATCAGATCTAAAACTTTTCACAATTCATTCACCAACATCAAACTTTATGCATGTAATAAACAAATTGGAACTTTATGCATGTAATAAACAAATTATCCAAACAACCATCCAAGCATGCAACAAAGTGACACTAATATTTTTATCATGGAAACCCTAATTAAGGGTTAAAACCATGGTGGGAATTAGCACCCACTAATAATTTGCACTATTCCAAAATGTGCCATGTTAAAGGTCTAAACCTATTAGGAGCTTTACAAATGCTCAATTTGGAGAAGGCTCTATTAAGAGTCACCTGATTAAGGGATTTACCTCTAGCCTAGTTAGGATATTTACCCTGTTAGGGGTAACCTTTTTAAAGGGTTTCAAACCCTAATTAAAGAGTCACCTGGTTAAAGGATTTACAAATAAGACATGTTAAAGTCTACCCAATTAAGGGTTTTTCTTGCAAAAATTGTTAGGAATCAACAAGTACAATGATCTGGGTGTAGCACTTCACCTCTTCTTATTTAGATCCAATTAAGCACAAATATTTCCTCTCTTGTAGACAATCTTCAATCTTCACTTGACCTCACCTTCGCATCCATGATCTACACTTGCATAATTTACATATTTATATATAAATACATTTCATGTCTATTAGGGCCTAAGCTGACTTACAAAACATATTACATTTGAATTACAATCATTCCCACTCAATCCTTGACCCCTAAAATGTATTAGCAATCTAGAATATTCAATTACAAATTCAGGTCGACCTCAAGATTCATCTCACATCAAATTTACACAAGAATAGTCAAACTTTATTTGACTTTCCCAAGAAGCTTCCAAAACTTGATATATCCAATCACCTTGAACAATGTAACATCAAAACATCTTTATAAATCTATTATGCCACATGACTTTGATAGTTAGATCATGAAAATATTCATCGCAACATCACCACTCACCGATCTAACATCAATTGTTCAAACATGATCAAACATTTTATTGCCTTCTACAGAGTGATATTTTGTTCCTTGAAATAATACCTTGCAGTACTCCAATCTACTTACAATCATAATATCAATAACATATCCTAGTCAAGATAAACATATCATGACCACAACACTTGGATCCATACTGATTTGATAAAAAAATCAAATCATTCATTATCTATCACTATATGCTCTCCTATCTTCCTAGTTGCTCTTTAATCGATCATAACTCACTCCATACTTATTTCCAACCACTACGATCATACATGCAACATCTAGAGACATTCTTGAGTCTCCAACAATGATCGCACACTCCAACTCCTTCACATAATCACCACACACTAGATTCATCAAATAAACACTTATCAACTCATTGTCAACCAACACAGTACTTAGTTGACATCAATGACAACACAATAACTAATTTTCTTATCATTAAACATGTAACAATAAACACTCAATCATTCTCTATGTCAGTTATACCAAAAATATCCCCCTTTGGTATTGATGGCAATACCACATCAATACCACATTGATCTGATAATAATAGCCCCCCTTAGTTGATGCACCAAACTTCTTGTCTTGATCTTCCTAGTCTTCTCCCTCAAAGTCTTATTTTCTCTTCTCCCCTTGTGATCGACTTCTTTTTCTCTTCTCCCCCTTTGAAAAAAATGACAAAGGTGCCACATAGGTCACCTACTACTGCAACATCTTCATTTGCCTCTAACTGCTCCTCCTAAGGAGTAGTCCCTTTTAACATCAACCCACTAGTGAAAGATATTCAATGATTCCATTGGATTGATGCTAAAAAAAAAATCTTAGTTATGTTTAGGTAGGGGAATAACCCCTAACTTGCCTCCCAAATACTCAAAAAGTATCTTTAGGTAGTGGCTCAGTGAATATATCTTCTAGTTTCTCCTTGGTTGGCACATATTCCAACTTGAATACATTTTCCTACACTTTCTCTCTTAATAAATGATACTTGATTTCCATATGATTTTTCTTAGAGTGCATCACCAAGTTCTTTGAAATATTGATTGCACTAATATTTCATAAAATATAGTCACCGGTTAAGTTACCTTCTCTTTGATACCTTCAAGGATTTGCTTCATCCATGCAATTGATAGCTTTTACCACATACTTAGCTTTTGCAGTCAATTGAGAGATGAAATTTTTCTTCTTGTTTGTCCATGACACAATTCTTCCTCCTACAAAGAATGCTCCTCCAATTGTACTCTTTCTATCATTAATGTTTTTTCTTCCCAATCCGCATCAGTAAAAATACTCAAAGAGAAATCACCTTTGTGAGAATACCAAAGATCATAGTCTTATGTCCCTTTCAAGTACTTGAATATCCTCTTTACCACTACCATGTGAGATTCCATAGGATTATCTTGAAATCTGGCCACTATACCAACTTCTTATACAATGTATGGTCTACTATGAACAACACAATACATCTTACTAATCATGAATATGTAAAGAGTTACATCCACTGCACTTGAATCATCATCCTTATATAGCTTGCATCTTGTCAAGATGGGGATTCCCACTGGTTTAGAATCTTCCATTCCAAAATTCTTCAACACTTCTTTTATGTACTTGGAATGACTAATATAGATAACATCCTTTAGTTGTAAAATTTACAGTCCAATAAAGAACTTAATTTCTCCTATCATTGACATCTCAAACTCCTTCATCTTTTTAGAAAATGTCAAACTCATTTCATCATTTCCTCCAAAAATTATGTCATCCACAAACACTTCAACTAATAGTATCTTATCACCTTCAACCTCCAAGTACACATTGTTATCTTCACTTTTTCTTATAAAATCAATCTTGATGAGATAACAGTGTAATGTTTCATACTGTTGGCTTTGTGGTGACTGATCAGGGAAGTACTGTACACTTTTCATTTGTCATGGGGTTAACTCGTCAAGCATTTTTGAGTTGACACATCAAACATTTCCCTAGGTTGACTCGTCAAGTATTTTAGGGTTAACTTGTTAACTGACATAAGTCTTGTTATATTGGCTCAAGGTTAGGGATTTTCATTATGAATGGATGTTTTATGTAGCTTCTTGTGGCGGTATTGAGCTGTAAGGGATTGCAGATTGTAATCAAGTTGTACTCACTAGATAATAATAATATTGGACTTGATGTTGGTGGACGTAGCCTAGGGATTGGGTGAACCACGTTAAATCTTTGTGTCTTGTGTTCTCTTTTGTGTGGTTTATTATATTTCTGATATTGGTTATATTTGCATGTAATTGTTATTTATGTCTTGTTAATCCTAACACATACCATGCTCTAGGTGCTTTTTTTAGTCCATACAATGCCTTTTGTATCTTGCACACCATATCCTCATCCTTTATTAATGCAAATCCATCCAACTGTTCTATGTAAATCTCTTCTTCAAGAATCAAATTTAGAAAAGCACATTTGATATCCATTTGAAAAACTTTAAACTTCTTGTAGAAAGCATAAGAAAGTAAAATTCTTACTCCTTCAAGTCTTTCCTTATTATAAAATGACTCTCCATAGTCCAACCCCTCCTCTTGTGCATAGCCCTTACATACGAGTCTTGCCTTGTTGCAAACTGCTTCTCCACCTTTATCGAATTTGTTCCTAAAAACCCACTTTGTACCGATCACATTCTTGTCTACTAATCTAGGAACAAGTGTCCATGTGTCATTCTTCTCAATCTGATCAAGTTATTCCATTTCCTTTTTCCAGTCTTCACTCTTTAATGCTTCCCTCACGGTCTTATGCTCAAACTTTGAAATCGAATTTGATCTTCCTTCTAGTTTTCACTTCTGCATCCTTATCACCAATAATCTAATCAGTAGAATGATTCAATTTCACGTACCTTAGAATAAAAGGTTTAGGTCTAAGTGCTTCTTCTTCTTGTTCCACCAGTTGAAACACTTCTTCCTCGTTGTTATTTTCAATGGTTTCTTACTCTTGCGGTTGCACATACATAAATTCCTGATCATTTTTTGGTTCTTGCTTGCTTGTTTCATCACATTTCTCTCGATATTCATCTATCTTCACATTTTCACTCTCAACCATCTTGTTAGTCCTTTTATTGAAACAATTATATGCCTTGATTTCAGTAGAATATCCAAAGAAAATACCTTCATCACTCTTAGGAACAAACTTATCATTGAAATCATCTCTTTTGATATAGAATCTACTACCAAAAACTTTGAAATATTTGACACTAGGTGAATGACCATACTATAATTCATAAGGTTTCACTGGCTCCTTTCATCATGAGTACTTGGCTCAATGTGTAGATTGCAGTGCTAATTGCTTCTCTCCAATATGACTTAGGTACATCACCTTGAATCATCATTGTCCTGACAACATCAACTATAGTTTTATTCTTCCTTTCAACAACTCCAGTTTGTTGAGGTGTTCTTGTTGTTGATATCTATCTCTTGATTCCATTTTCCTCACGATATTGAACAAAATTTGATGAAGTAAACTTTCCTCCTCCATTTGATCTTAAATATTTTAATCTTTTACCTGTTTCATTCTCAACCAATGCTTTGAAATCATTGAACTTGTAGAAAGCTTCAGACTTATCCTTCAAGAAAGTCACCTGGATCATTGTTGAGTAGTCATTAGTAAATAATATGAAATATTTATCACCATGATGACTTATTGTCCTCATAGGACCACAAAGATGGGTATGCATTAAATCCAATATATTATATGATGAAAATGACTTGCTACTGAGATTAGAACTAGCTAACTTACCCAACTAACATTCCTTACACATCATGTTGTCTAGTTTAAGTAATTGTGGAAAACCTCTAACTACATTTATTTTACTAACTTTGACCAAACTGTAAAAGTTCACATGACATAACATTCTATGCAACAACCAACTATCCTTAAACTCTAGAAACCAAATAACTCTTAATACTAGTATTTAGATGGAATAAATTACCTCTAGTATGCCTACCGAATGCAATCAGATCTCCTGATCTTCCAAGTATCCTACATACACCTCCTTTGAACTCAATTATATAATCTCTTCCATTCAACTGACCCATACTCAACAAGTTATGTGTTATACCTTCTAAAAAATGGACATCGTCAACATTGCTTTTTCCATTCAAATAAATTGTAACTTTTCCTTTTATCGAGCAAGGTGTATTGTTACCAAACCTTACCACACCACCATCAAAATTCTTCAAGCTTAATAAACTTACTTATATCACCAGTCATGTGATGAAAGTAGCCACTGTCTATGACCCACTCATTGGCTTGATCCATGTGAGAGACTAAGGCCTTTTCACCTTCTGCAACATCCTCTTTCACTGTAACAAATACTATCTCATCTTCTTCATTGTCTTCTGACTCCTCATAAGTCACACCTTCATCTACTGCAAGATAACATTGCTTCTTTCCTTTTTCCTTAAATCTTCTAAAAAGTTCCTTTTTCTCACCATTAGGACACCTAACAGAAATATTTCCAATCTTATTGCAATTGAAAAACTTCAAAGGTAACTTTCCTTTGTATTTATTGGTAACTCTAGGTAGTCTTCTTGCAAGTAATGCTTCAAGTTCCACTTTCTTCTTCTCTTCATCAATGATACATTCAACATCCTTGGAATAACTTGATATGACGGGGTGTGTGTTAAATGTAGTTAATCTAAACAACTACAGTTCAATAGATCTTTACTCTAAATAATCAAAGAAAATACCTAGAAATGAACATTACTTCCTATATGAAGCAAGTATGATTCTATGAAAGATGATCTTAGATGGAATGCATGAGAAACAATGAGTAGACAACTTCATAATAGAAGATTCATGGTAAATCAAGATGCAAGACTCCATTCAACAATCTGAATCTAGTTATGAGAGACTCAAAAACTATGAATGCAATATCTATTCTAGCATGATATTAGATTATTCTATGAATTGAAAGCTACAAGCTAACATGAAAATCCATATTTATAAGAGTTTGGAATCAACAAAGACTAAGCATATAAAACTAAGAGAAAATTAGCATAATGCATTTACTTGAAAATTAGGATGATCCTTTGAATGATCCAAGAAGTCAGTTTATATAGAAATCTAGGAATGAACATGTGATTAAGATTCATCCTATTGAGTGGTTGAGATTCTCTTTCATTTTTAGAAACTTCTCATGATTGGACGAGACTGAAAGAAAGATGGCAACTTCCATTTCTTTACTCTTTCTTTTTAATTAGAAAGTTGTGCACATAAAATTGAATGGGTTATTTTATTTAATTAAAAGAGTTTGGAAGATCTTTTAATTAATGATTTGTTTTTAAATAATATTTTAAGCTCAAACAATTGATTTAATTGATTATTTGATGATTGATTTAATTATGCAAGGAAATTAATTTAGTTTCTTACATAATTATGTCTAGCGTATTTGTTTGAATTAATTACTAAAATTAGGGGAACTTAGTTAGCTAGACCATTTTTAGTTGATTACATTTTCCCCTCTTTGAATTATTGTATGAGTTGTGTATTGATTCAAAGAACTTTTGATGTTAAACCAACAAATACCTTGATGCAGATTATTGAAACCATACTTGATTGCAAGAGTTCAATTCTAAACTTGATTGGATGAAAGTTGACAAAGATTCCCTGTTATCATTTTTGAACTTGATTGGACAGAGACTGACTGAAGATCCAAAACATATCAAAATTCTAAACTTGATTGAACAAGAACTGACCATGTCAACTTTGAACTTGATTGAACGAAGATTAATAAAATAGACCAAGATGTCAATTCTAAACTTGATTGAACAAAAATTGATCATACTAACTCCAAGCTTGATTGGAAAAAGATCAAAAAAAAGACCATAATACTCAACTTGATGTGATGTGATGAGACTGAATACCTATCTGATTCGATGATGACAACTAACCAATTTGATGTGAAGTGATGAAATTGATTAATGTCAAAAAGACTCTTAAGTCAACAAATTGATTTGAACAAATAACCATCTTGATGAAGTGGGATGAAACTGATTACCATTAAGAGACTGATTTTCCAAACATTATCAGATTGATGTGGTGTGATGAAATTCATATGTTCCTAGAGATTTGATTAATTCACAAACCTACCTTGAGTAACTTGATGTGGTGTGATGAAATCACTCATGCAGAAAGATCAAAGGGTTTCAAATTGATGTGAGTCTTGATGAAGTTGAGATGCCCCTAGCGATGAGGTCTTGCTTGAATTTTTAGTTTTGAACTCAGTTGATTTGATTGATGATATAATATTCCCGCCCCCTTGGTATCAAAATCAAAATATGCAAAGAAATACCATTGATGAAAAGCATTGGTTTTTGGAAGTGGAATTGATGTGAGATTGATGTAAATCAAATTACAGATGAGTGAGAATGATTAATGAATAAATTTAGGGTCATTTAGAGTGATTTTGACCATGTTTTGACCTAGGTTTGACTTGGTTTGACCAATTTTGACTTGAGTTGATGACCAATATATAAATTTCAAAATTTTGGTCTTGATGACAAATATGAGATTGAATGATCAATTTGTTGAATAGATGTCACGACGATAAGTGTGATTTGACTAGCGGTCAACTACATTTGACTGGAATTTTGATTTGTGATTTGAGCATGATGTTGATATCAAATTTTGATTTTGATCCTAAAAATGGATTCAGGATGCCAAAATTAGGTAAGGGTTCGAATTTTGCATCAATCCATAGGCATACCCTATGAAGTCATAGGTATGATTCTCTACTTGATATACTGATTGTCCATAGGTTCCACTCTTCAAAGTTTAGGGATCAAACTACTATGCTTCCATTCCTTCAAATAAAACAATGCTTTGTGTTACTTATCCTTCAATTTTTTGTTCAAAATGCTATCTTATTCGATAAATTAATCCAGCCTTGAAATTTGACTTTCTTGCTCAAACTTCACATGGTCAACCACACCTTGAATCCCACATGGTAGCCTCTAATTGGCTCACCCACCCACCTATGCACTACCTAAACACCATGTCATCTCCACCTCTACATCATGTCACATCATCATTCATTAGTTTTCCACATGGCATCATCTCATGATCCTATGGTTATTCTCTTTCTCCATCATCCTAGACTGCGAGATCACGAGCACTTGACACATGTCACTATACCACCCATGACCCATCACCAATCCTCACTAGCTAATTTTCGGTGTCACAATTCTATGGTTATTTTCTATCCTCAAGCCTTCAGTTCATTGGATCACGAGTATTCTACATTTGTCACCCCCAGGCCCACCAACTCACCGCTTGGTTGTCTCCAAGTTTCATTCTTCAAAGATCAGGAATTACACTTCCTTCCTGCATTCTCTAATGGACAATGTCTTACTTCAAAAGCTTCCCTTCATAATTTTAAGATTTTCAATGATTTTTCCTTCTTATAGCTTCAAAATTTGTGGGCCCTATTCTTCCCTTCAGAATTGTGGAATTCATACTACTTTACTTCCAATCCCAATCATTAGTATTGGGCCCTAACCTTCCCTTTGGAATTTTGGGACTCATACTACTTTGCTTCCAATTCTGACCACTATCACTCTAGAAAATAGGGACTTAAACTCTTATCACCAAAAGTCATGCCGATGTATTCATTGGGATCAGAGGAGCTTAATACATATTCCAATTTCTCTTCCTTCGAATAACATATGTATCGCTTTTCTTTTGGATGGGTTACTTGACATAGTATCTTATTCGACACATCAAGTGAAGCAACCCCTCAGCCATCGTTACTCAACCATATTTACTTATTCAAAGTTCCATATTGTTCGATGCTTAGGACAAATGGATCTCAATGGTTGATTCCCTTCTCGACATAGTGTTTTTATCTTATTTGATATCCTTCTTTACTCGACACCATCTTCCAATATTATAGAAAATATGTGCTCGAAATCTTTAATTAAATTATCAAGGAGGGTCCCACCACATACTTCCCCTTTCAAATATCTCCATCAATCGGTACATCACATTTAAATCTTGTTTGATATTGTATCCTAGGCCTCATAAGAAAATCCTCTCAGCTCATCGAATAAGTTTTTCTTCACTACCATCTAGTTTTTCTTACTTGATAACTGACTTTGTTTGATATCACTTCCTGCCAATATTTAAATTGATATCCTTCACATCGGGTAATGGTTCATTTCATTGACCCCTCTTTCAACTTATTGAAATGTATTCATGTTCGACGTAAGGACATGATGAGATAAACACATGTTGGTCTGCAAAAATGTATTATTTTCTGGAGTGGTCACTTGTTTCTCCTAGTGTTGCTATCAGGTTGACTCCTACCACTTTGTTTCATTGGTATAGCATTACTCTATTAGGTGGATAATTCATGGGTAGAGATAGTCATTTTTAGGGTCTTCTCATTATGTAGATCCCAAAGTTTTACAAAAAATTTGAGCTCCATCAATGTTAAAGACAAATCAATGAATCTAATCACATAATACAACGTGATCCACCAACATGAATATAACACAATCCAAAAATATTAGTGAGCAACATGAATTTCCACAATGGCAACATAAACATCTTTGTCTCAAAATTCACAACTATCTTGGCACTGTTCATCAGGAACACTAAACATCAACCTCTGTTACTCAAGAGAAATATCTTTCTAGCATCCAAATCATGAACCATCTAAGTTGAGAACACAAATCCATGTCCTCAACTCACCACTAAGTTATAAGAAACCAAAAATATTGCATAACCAATCCTCACCAATCCAAAAACTAAAACACTGGCTCCAGTGAAATAACCAAAAACTGTCCCCTGATAAATCAATCATAACTTCCTTAAATTATAAAGTGAACCTCTACAACATGAATAAGATCAAGTACAAACATTCCAAAATACTTCTACGGCTTTACAAAAATTGATCTGAAATAGATTGTCTGTACCATTCAAAACTCTTAACTAAACAAATCTAGAAATATGTTGACATCAATGACAAAACATTAATGTCAGCACATGTATGCATGAAATATCTAATATTTCCATGAAAATAACTGTTCTAATGGATTGGGCAATGGTTTGTAAAAAAGGGAAATAGGAAAAAGGAAGACCAATGAATTCAAATGAAAGTGGGGTTGTGAACTTCTTATCATCAAAGATATATAAGTCCTATGACCATGGCTAAAAAACAAGCAAGGAGACCTAAAAAACTAGGGCCTATGTTGTAAAATACCCTAAACATGGGTGGACTTGACAAAGAAAAACAAAAAAAGCCTTTAGTAAGATTCTAGACACCATCAAGCTTGACATCGTAAGGGGCCCAAGCCTTGGAAACTTAATCATAAAGTATGCTTTTAGGTGGAACCCTCCCCACAAAACCTTCTATCAAAGTAAAATTTTCAAGCCACTAACATGCACTATTTGTGTTATGAATAGGCAAAACATGACACGTACTAGAAGACATACCTCATGGAATACCTCAGGGGAAAATTTATTGGGTTGTTTGTTAGGGGGTGCCATGGTTGCCAATCCCCAACACTAAAGTAAACAAAACCATAATGGAATGCTTATACATGAAAATATCATATGTAGTATTACATAAATAGTATTATAATTACATCAATACTAAAAATTATAGAAATAAGTATATAAGACAAAGTGAGCCCATCCAAATATACTCAGTCTATAAAATTATAAATTTCCCATTATAGTGATCTATTCCTTATCTTCATATGTTATAAATGTTATATTAGTTCAAGCATAAAAAAATTTATAGACTATACCCCAAAATAAATAATATAATATGGTTGAAGTATTTCAAAGGGTGAACCCTAAACTTGTATCCTAGCATCTTTTAATTTTTTATGCATAAATCACACAATTCATTTTACCACATTATGATAAGTAAATTCGTCATGCAACAAATGTATTCTAAAAAAATAAATTAAAAAGTTTGATACTTAATTTTTAATTTTCCATAAGATATATTAATGTGAAGATATTATTTTTATGACTTTTCCAATATATAATATGAATACAAATTAAATGATGGAAACTCAGTTATAAACTTACAATTATTTACCTGTAAGGAGACCATGTTCACGATCCTAGTTTGGCCTCAAAAATCAATCATATAGTAGTACATACAATCTTATAAAGAGATTACCATAATTTTAATGACAATTTTAATCTAGAAGTGTAAATTAATTCATCTAACTTTTATAGGTTAGAATAATAAAATTATATATTTAATTTATTACCAAATAAATAACAATATAGTGTATGACTTCTCATTAGAACTTTCTTTTCCATTGATCATATATGAGCCTTAAATTTTAAATCTATAGGTTTCAATCTCACAACCATAATAAAAGTAAACATTACATTTGTGTATTTTTCATTTGATAGATTGTAGATTTTCAATTCTAACATTTTTCTTTATTTCTTATTTTTTGGTAGCATTTATTTGGTTTGAGTTTAACCCCGCTAATCATTTGTTGGGGTGCTTTATAAAAACTACTTAACATAATATTTCAACACTAATGAGTTGTATCTTAATGAGTTATTTGTGTTTACAATTTCATAAAGACATGCTTGGAACCTAGTGAAGCATTAATTAATGGACAATATTAGGAGGTGGGTTGTGAGAATTAAAGAGTTATAAAGACCCAAGCTACTTGTAATAGTATGGTCTAAGTGTGGGTAATATTCCACTTTGAGGCAGGTTTCATAGTCTCTTTCTTAGAGGGAATATTTCCTCAAAAGGGCTTTTTGATAGAAATAGGGAAGACAACTGAGAGGGGGCAGTGAATCAATTGCCTCAAAAACTCACATAACTTAAAATTATTCTCAGATCTGATAATTTCACATGGAAGCATAAATCAATGACAAATCATGAGCACACATAACACCAATATTTTTGTACATGGAAACACGGTTAAGGTAAAAACCATGTTGGGGATGAACCCACAAGATAGCTATACTATTAAGAATGAATGTTGAATATATCCTATGGGGGAGTATTAGCAGTCATTCTATAGTAGTTGTTGTTGCATTCATGACTGTGATTGTCATTGATGTCAACACAGTGATCTACTTAAGATTAGCATAGAAGCAAACATTGTTTGGGTTAGCACACTTAGGATATTGAAGATGAAGCTATGTAGAGTTGGGGAATTACTCTATGATGTGTTATAAGATCATGGTTAAAAGTACAGATAGTAATTCATTTATTCATGGAAGTTATGAGCATTTTAGTGGAAGCAGTATTCAGGCAGTGTTCCTGAGTAGCGGTTTGTGGAAATCAGATGATATCTCCTAATCGGGATGGAATCTGGTTATGTGTAGTTAGAGAGCAGTTGGAGACATGTTGATAGTGACATGGATGACAACACAAGATTTGAGGTCACACAAGTGAATAATTATATTGATTGGAAGCTGATAGTTTTGTGCAATTTTGATGTAACGTGTGGAAACTTTTATTTTGTAATTTGTATGCCGAATCATTTGTAATTACTTAAGTGTGGTATAAAGGAAGGAATGTATTCCTTGTTTTAGTGATGAGTGGAATGTAATGAATGTACGTATATTGTGAAAGTGAAATTATTGAAAGAGGATATGCAAAGTACTGAGATCTAGTATTGAGATCTGAAGAAGCAGTTGGTGCAGTTTGGCACAGTTAGAGAAGGAGTATTGGATTGTTGAGATCAATAATATTATGGTATTATTTTTTTGAGTAATACAAAGATCACTTGGATAGTGAGTTCAGTGATCTTACCCTGAAGCTATTTGGGCAGTGGGTCCTTCTGTCTTCAAATACTCCTAACAAAGTTAGAATCTTTTAACAGGGATTCATATGTATTGAATGTATTTCATAAGACTCCTAATAGAGTCCATCCTTTCACAAGGAATATTCATATTAGTGCATCTTTTGTGGGCATCATTCCCACCAGGGTTTACTCTTTGATCAAGAGGTTCCCCAGTCAACATATCTTGTGTCATTGTGTTATTATGCATGTATATCTTTCTATGGTTGTTGATTACATTGCTTACATGGTTAAAATCTATTAAGGTTGATAAAAGTTATATTTTTCAGCTAACTAATTCATCCCCCCCCCCCCCTCTCAGTTATCTTGGTGGACTTTACTTTCTAACAATTGGTATCAGAGCGATAGGTCCTTGAAAGAAAAGTTTAACAACTTAAGGAGATTCATGGTGAATTTCAAGAAAGAAAGCCCTAAGTTTGATGGAGTAAATTTTGACAGTTGGAAAGAAAAGATGAAGACACATCTACTATGTTTATGACTAGGTTATTGGTTGATTACAAAGAATGAGAAAACTATCATTGATAAGGATAACATTGAAACATGTACTAATGAGGAAAGAGATCTATTCATGTGTAACATGCTTTCCAGAGAAGCACTTTTGTCAGCCCTTCCGGAGAATGAGTACAATTAGGTAAAATATTTGAAAACATCTCATGAAATTTGGTTAGCTTTACACTCTACTTTTGAAGGTGATGAACATGCAAAGAAATTCAGATTACATAATTGGATATGTGCATTTGAAGATATAAGAATGATGGAAGATGAATCTGTTAGAATCTATATTGGTAGAATGTCAGAGATTGTTTTAGGTACACAATCTTATGGTGGAACAAAGACAAAGAATGAAGTGATATGAAAAATTCTGAGGACATTAACTCCTACATTTAAGTAGACAACATAGATGATTGAACAAGTCATACCTTGTACTACAAACTTTATAAGAGAGATTCTTGGAAGATTGGAAGTAGCAAAAATGAACCTGAGGCTATCAGGAGACCTACCTAGAATGGAGACAACATTCAATGCTCTTAGTGTTCACCCTACTTTTTCAAGAAGCATCAGTGTGAGCGGAGATTATTCTAGTAGCAACAGATCTAGAAATGAAGAAGATAGGAAGATTGAAGAAGGTATTGGCTTGCTTGTGAAGAGAGAACTAGATGGTAAGAAAAAATTTAAATGTTAGACTTGTCAAGAATTTGGTCATTTTTCATCTAAATGTCCTAAGAGAGTTAAGAAGCATAGGAAGAACTTTAATCCTAGAAGATCTAAAGAATGTTACTATGCAAATGATGAAGAACTTGAAGCTAGTTTGGAGAAATCTTTGAGTGAAAGTGATACTGAGAATAATGATGATATAGGATTTGTAGCAATTAAAGAAGAAAATCCTAAAACTGAAATTAAGGAAGAAAAGACTTTAGTTTCTCAAGTAGAAAAGAAATTTGATTGGATTATAGATAGTGGTTGTTCACATCATATGACTGGAGACATGAAAAAGTTCATAAAGTTTAACAATTATGATGGAGGATTTTTTAGAGTTGGAAAGAATGCACCTTGTTTGATTAAAGGTATAAGATCTATTACTCTTGATGGAAAGACTAATACTGATGATGTTTACTTTGTGGATGGTTTGAAACATAATCTTTTGAGTGTTGGATAGTTAGTTGATAAGGGATATCAAGTTTGGTTTACTAAGAAAACTTATGTGATTAAAGACAAAGATGGAAATTTGATTGGTACTGGATCTAGAACCAGAGGTAATATATTTCAGTTGAATCCTACTGAGATGACATGTTTGATTACTAAGATTGATGACAGTTGGTTATGGCACATAAGATTTTGTCATATAAACTTTGATAACATTGTGAAAGTGAGTACTACACTTGTAGTAAGAGATTTGCCTAAAATTATGAAGCCTACTAACATGATTTGCAAGGAATGTGTGATGGCTAAACAGAAGAGAAGCTCATTTCCTAGCAAGAAGTTTACAACAACAAAGAAGTTGAAGATTTTTCATACAGACTTGAGCAGTCCTACAAGGACTAGAGGATTCTATGGAGAAAGGTATTTTATGATTCTTGTTGATGACTTTACAAGAATGATGTGGATTGCATTTCTTAAAGAAAAATTTGAAGCATTTGATAGGTTTAAGATCATTAAGAATAAAGTTGAGAATGAATCTGGAATGAAGATTAAATGTTTGAGATCAGATAGAGGTGGAGAATTTACTTCTAAAGAATTTAACATATTTTGTGAAGTGAATGGTATTAAGAGACAATTTTCAGCCCCTAGGACACCTGAACAAAATGGTATTGCAGAAAGGAGAAATAGATCAGTGACTGAAGTAGCAAGAGCTATGTTATTTGAGAATGACTTGGCGAAGATATTTTGGAGAGAAGCAGTGAACACATTGATGTATACAATGAATAGAGTACAAATCAGAGTAGACACAGACAAGGCACCCTATGAACTATGGTTTGGATATGCACCATCAATTAAGTATTTTAGAATTTTTGGAAGAAAATGTTATATTAAGAGAGATGATGACATTGGAAAGTTTGATCCTAGAAGTGATGAAGGTATATTTCTTGGATATCCATTGAAGAGAAAAGTTTATAGATGTTACAATAAGAGAACTAAGACTATTGTTGAGAGTGCAAATGTAAAAGTTGATGAAAAGTTCAAAATTCAGGAAAGAATGCTTGATTATGAATCAGATGAAGGAACTCATTCTAGACCTAACCCTGAGACTACTGAATTATTTTATGAAACTGACAATGATTTGTTGAATGAAAGCCACAGTGAGATCATTGAAGAACCGACACCTAAAGTAAGATCTGAGATAGTGATACCTAACAAGAATCTATCAAGGAATCATCCTTATGAGTAGATTATTGAAAGCATAGACAAAGGAGTTTAGACTCAAAATAAGGTATAAGAACAGTTATGTTTGATTTCTCAAATTGAACCTAAATCTACTAGTGAATCTTGTGAAGATGAACATTGGATTAAAGCTATGAAAGAAGAACTAGATCAGATTGAAAAGATTAAGACATGGGAATTGGTCCCTAGACCTAAAGATAAGAATGTTATAGGAACAAAATTGGTATTCATAAACAAGATGAATGAACAAGGAGAAGTAGTAAGGAACAAAGCAAGATTGGTATGTAAAGGATACTCACAACAAGAAGGAATTGACTATGGAGAAACTTTTGCACCAGTAGCAAGAATTGAAGCAATAAGAATGTTTTTGGCCTATGTAGCTTTTACTAAATTCAAAGTGTATCAGATGGATGTGAAGTCAACATTTCTGAATGGAGAATTGGAAGAAGAAGTTTACATTGAGCAGCTTGAAGGTTTTCCTTTAACTCAAGAAGGATACATGGTATGTAAACTGAAGAAAGCTTTATATGGACTAAAGCAAGCACCTAGAACTTGGTATGCAAGATTGGATAAGTATTTGTTGAAATTAGGATTTACAAAAGGCACAACTGATAGCAACCTGTATACAAAAGAAATTGAAAATGGTTTGTTGGTTGTAGTAATTTTTGTTGATGATATTATCTTTGGAGGAGAAGATGAAGCCAGTGATAAATTTGCAGATGAAATGAAGACTGAATTTGAAATGAGTATGATTGGTGAAATGAAATACTTTTTAGGATTGTAGATAACAAAGAATAGTGATGGTATCTTTGTAAGTCAGACAAAGTACTTGAATGATTTATTGAAGAGATTTAGAATGGAGAACTATAAACTAGTTGGAACACCTATGGTAACTAGACATAAGTTATCTAGCACAGATGAGACTCTTGTAGTAGAACAAAAGAAGTACAGATCTATGATTGGAGGATTGCAATATTTGACTCATACAAGACCTGATATAGCACATTTAGTTGGAATTGTAGCAAGATTTCAAGCTGAAGCTAGAGAATCACATTATGTATCAGTAAAGAGGATACTAAGGTACTTAAGAGGCACATTTGAGTATGGATTGTGGTATGAAAAATTTGATGATTTTACCCTATGTGCATATGCAGATGCTAATTGGGGAGGCAATATTGATGATAAAAAGAGCACCCGTGGTGGAGCATTTTTCCTTGGAGGAAGATTGGTTTATTGGCTAAGCAAGAAGCAGAATTGTATTTCACATAGCACAGCAGAAGCAGAGCATGTAGCAGCAGCAAACAATTGTAACCAAATAATTTGGATGAAGCAAATGTTGAAGGATATTGGAGAAAAATTTGTTGAACCTATTGTTATACATTGTGATAACACCAACATAGTTAGTATGTCTAAGAACCCTATGTTACATTCTAAGACAAAGCATATAGATATAAGTATCATGTAGTGAGAGAAAAAGTAGCAGAGGAAGAAGTCAGACTTGAGTACATAAGCACAAAGGAGCATATTGCAAACATCTTTACAAAACCTTTGCCTAAGGATATATTTGAGTATCTGAGAGGTATGCTTGGGGTTATGCCCCAACCTACTTTTGAAAAGTGATGCAGATTGTTGCATCTATCTAGTGGTATATGAGCTCTATTTTTCTTCTGGACTGGATGGTAGCACTTCCTCTATGGGGGAGTATGTGTATCTGAGTTGAGTCATGAGGACTCTAGTGAATGTATTTTCTGAACAGTGTCTTTTGACATTGAAGTTGTTGTTGACATAATGATGAAAAATATGTCATTGATGTCAATGGGGGAGAAGTATACATGAAAAACCATCTGAAACATCTGTTGGAGAGAACTGAATAGGAAAATGAAGCAAGATTTGATTGATGAAGAAGAATTGAAGCATTTTCAGAGAAGCAGTGTTACAGTATTGGATTTATGGAACTTGGATGTTTTTTCATCTATGTTGCCATCAATGCCAATGGGGGAGATTGTTAGGAATGAATGTTGAATATATCCTATGGGGGACTATTAGTAGCCATTTTGTGGCTATTTTTGTTGCATTCATGACTATGATTGTCATTGATGTCAACACAGTGATCTACTAAAGATAAGCAGAGAAGCACACAGTGTTTGAGTTAGCGCACTTGGTATATTGAAGATGAAGCTACACGGAGTTGGGGAATTACTCTATGATGTGTTATAAGATTGTGGTTAAGAGCGTAGATATTAATTCATTTATTCATGGAAGTTATGAGCATTTCAGTGGAAGCAGTATTTAGGCAGTGTTCCTGAGTAGCGATTTGTGGAAATCAGATGATATCTCCTAATCGGGATGGAATCTGGTTATGTGCAGTTAGAGAAAAGTTGGAGACATTTTGATAGTGATGTGGATGACAACACAAGATCTGAGGTTGCATGAGTGAAGAATTATATTGATTGGAAGTTGATAGTTTTGTGTAATTTTGATGTAACGTGTGGAAACTTTTATTTTGTGATTTGTATGCTGACTCATTTGTAATTACTCGAGTGTGGTATAAAGGAAGGAATGTATTCCTTGTTGTAGTGATGAGTGGAATGTAATGAATGTAAGTGTATTGTGAAAGCAAAATTGTTGAAAGAGGATATGCGAAGTACTGAGATCTAAAGAAGCAGTTGGTGTGGTTTGGCACAGTCAGAGAAGGAGTATTGGATTGTTGAGGTTAGTAATCTTATGGTATTATTCTATTGAGTAATACAAAGATTAGTTGGATAGTGAGTTCAGTGATCTTACCTTGAAGTTGTTTGGGCAGTGGGTCCTTTTGTCTTCCATAACTCCTAACAGAGTTAGAATCTTTTAACAGGGATTCAAAATCTCCTAACAAGGATTCATATGTACTGAATGTATTTCATAAGACTCCTAATAGAGTCCATCCTTTCACAAGGAATATTCATATTAGTGTATCTTTTATGGGCATCATTCCCACCAGGGTTTACTCTTTGATCAAGAGGTTCCCTAGTTAACATATCCTGTGTCATTGTGTTATTATGCATGTATACCTTTCTATGGTTGTTGATTACATTGCTTACATGGTTAAAATCTATTAAGGTTGATAAAAGTTATATTTGTTAGATAACTGATTCACCCCCCCCCCCTCTTAGTTATCTTGGTGGACTTTACTTTCTAACATATACTCTGTTAGAAGTATTAAAATGGGGAATGCACATACATTTAGGCACACTTCCTAGAGATCACTTCTAAAAATAAAAAATGCTTACTATCCAGAGAAGGTTCACTACTTGTACAAGAAAAATTGAATCACATACAAAAATTATGAACTATATAATAGCATCTCCTCTATTCTTGGACTAGTTCCATTGAAGTACAAAAGAAATTGCTTCTTCAAAATTCTTCTCTACCTTCAAAAGATGTATACATTTAGCGCTCATACATACTTGCACATGTATCTTCACAGCCACACATGAATACAAGATTATTACATTTATTTATACATGACATCAACCTTGGAAAGATCATCAAGGTCAGCTCAACACTCACCACCTAATTACAAAAATATAATCATAATCAATACAATGTTACATGTAGACCATGCAATCTTGGACAAGATATAGCATGGACCAAAATATATTGCCTCAAACATGATACACCTCCAAATATTACGCCTCGAACATCCGCAATACACTGCAAGCGTTTGGTCAACCAAGAACATGAAAAACACTAGCACACTAACATAAAACATCGATTGCAAGCTCAAAAATCAATGTGGACACCAACAAAGAAGGCACATGATCTAGAAACATCCACAAATATCATGAATTACCATAACAATATCTACACCAACACAAATTACTGGAATCACCAACATCTTCATATATAACCTCAAGAACACTAATTGCAATGAATGGAAACCTTGAAAAATCATTTGAGGGCATCCAAAACAAAAACCACTTGAATTGAGGACACACATAAACATTCCGAACATGCCTCCAAATTCATAGAGAAATATATTACAATGTGGAGAAATGTAGATCAAAATACTGTCACTCTATCACAACTAAACAAAAAAAAAAATAGTCACAACACAAATACTCAAAATTCACTCAGATATCCTTGTGAACCTATGAAACTTGAACTGAATCAACTACAAACAACCCTCTGTAAACTCTTTAATCTACAAACTCTGATCTTCATCATACTTGCTACAGTGATCAAATGAACTCACTGAACTTCATTGCATCACTGTCTCAGACAAATAAATATGTTGACATCAATGAAAACACATCTCTCAAGAACATGTTTGCACATTCTTCCAACAATATCCCCCTTTGGCATTGATGGCAACATATGATGTGAAAAACAACCAATGACAAAGAAATCAATAACTCCCCATTAGACCTTGCACACTACTCTTCTCCTTCTTTACTTTTTCATAAATTTTCACATGACTCTCTCCCCCTTTGACATCAATGGAAAAGGAAGATATTTTCAATTAAACCATAAAAACTAACTTTCTCCCCGAATCTAAATGTATGACTCACAAACTACAAAATTGACTACTCCCCCTAAGTAGTAGTCACCAATCATCAATCTAGATCACAAGATATGACTGTGAAATACACCAGACTGATGCATACCAATGCATCTTAGTTTTGATTAAGAGGATTAACCACCCCCAACTTCCCTTTGGGATACTCAAAAGTATCCTTAGGAAAAGGCTTCGTGAAAATATTTGCAATCTGTTCCTTAGTAGGCACATACTGCAATCTAACTTCCTTCTCATTCACCTTTTTCTCTCAAAAAGTGAAACTTGATGGATATATGTTTGGTCTTTGAATGCAACACTAGATTCTTAGAAATGTCAATTGCACTTGAGTTGTCATAGTAGATAGAAATAGGTTCATCATACACCACTGTGATATCCTTCAATATCTGCTACACTGTTCAAATGAACTCACTGAACTTCACTGCATCACTATCTCAGATAGAGAAATATGTTGACATCAATGACAACACATATCTCAAACATCTATCAAGCACATATTTACACATTCTTCCAACATTTGTATACTTTTTAAACCCCCCCCTCTCTCTCTCCCTCTCTCTCGGGGATGACTTCTTTATAGAGGGTGTTTTCCCTTTCATCTAATGAAGATCTATTCTATCCTTCCCAGTTCTTTGAGGGACACATCTCATACATGGGTGCCTAATATGGCTACACATATGTTACCTGGTCCATTTATCATTCTTCATATACCCACCTAATATGCATTTATGGAGGAAATTGGAACAAAATTTTAGTTTTGCATTTAGTTAATTAGTTAAATACATATTATGCACCTAGGATAGGATAATCTTTCTTAGGTAGACTTCTATTTGGGTGTGTTATACTTACACCATTTGACTTGTACTTTATTAGTTTGCTGGAGATGTGTGCACATGTGACATCATCTACTATTGACCCATATTTTTTGTACAATCATATCTATTGGTGGTGTATTGTATATATATACCTATCATTCTCATCTCTTACATGTAATGTTCAATCTAGTGATCTCTTGATTTATTGTGCTTGTCTTAAAGCTTATATATCAAGCAATTTATTTTTGTATTAATTGCAAAAAAATCTTCCTAACATATTTCTTATCCCTTGAAAATAAGAATCCACCTAGAAATGAAGTGATCAATAAGGAAGCTAGATCCATGTAATCATTATTTTTAATGTCTCAATCTTTAGATTAACCTTAAGTAGTCTTGGCTTAATCAACAACATATTATTTTCTAAAAGCCAAGGTGTATTAACAAAGTTCTACAATGTATCAACTACACATTGAACACAGTAGTACAAAGAAGCCTTTAGAACATGGACCTTTTTTTTTTAATCTAGACATGAAGATCTCCTAGTCTTAGCAATAATGCATTAAATCTACATAGTAAGCCTCTATTGGAATTTTTTTTTCTTCCTCATACAATTCTTCCTAAAAATAAATACTTACCAAAACAATAGACTATGGACATCTTGTGAATTTATTATACCAAAGGCCTCCTCACTCTTCACCTCTATTGCTTACATCTCCTACAAAATATCAATTGCCATTTTGAATGAATATAATTATTCTCTTCATTTCCTATTTTTCCAAACACTTCCCTTGTGCCACCATCATGACTCAATTTGCTAGAACTAACAAGGACCACCAACACTGTTAATCTACATATTAAACCTCTATTATTCGTAATCAGAAACAAAATCAGATACTCGTCGAAACAAAGAACCATGGACACCATATATACCAATGCCTTCTCATTCTTCCCAGTTATTACTTGCATATCCTCCACCATCAACTATGTTTTTGAACGAGTAGAGATATTCCCTTCATACCTATTTTTCCAAACACCTCCCTTGTACCACCATCATAATTCAATTTTCTAAGAGTGTCAACAATATTAATATACATATTAAACCTCTCCTAACATTTTTTCCTTTCTCTTATAACTCTTCCTAATCCACAATGAAATCAAATAATCATCAAAACAAATAATGATAAACATCCTATACACTAAAACCTCCTTATTCTTCTCCATTACTACTCACATATCTTCCACCATCAACTTAATGAATATAAATATTATCTCCATTTCATATTTTTCCAAAATACTTCCCTTGTACCACCATCATGACCCAATTCTCTAAGTTTGAGTCTTGGAATACCAAATGTTGGATATAGTCAATTTTGGAAGATACAAATCCTAAAAATGATTTCCAAAATATGGGCTGACCCGTTTGGTTCACTCGGAAGATGACTGAGAAGATGCATAAGGAATTTTAATTCTTTATTTTAATTTCTTTGAATATAGTGTGTATATGTCTATATATATACACACATACATGTGTATATATATACATATACGCGTGTATATATATAAACGCATGTGTGTATATGTGTATACATATGTGGATATACACACATGTATACACATGCATACATATGTATATATACATGTGTGTGTATACACACACATATACACATATACATATATACACACATGTATGTTTATATATACACACGTGTGTGTATATACACACATACATGTATATATACACACATACACACATATATATACACATACATGTGTGTATATACATACAAGTATGTACATATATACACATATGTATATATATATATATACATAAATACACACACATTTGTGTATATACATATACACAAATTTGTGTATATATACACATATATACACATGTGTTTGTGTATACACACACACACACACGTGTGTGTGTGTGTGTATATATACACACATACATACATGTGTATATATATACATACATGTGTATATATACACACATGTATATATACATCCTTATAGCAATATAATATACATTCTTATAATCACAAATCCCATGAAATATTAAATTTGGCTTTATAAAAATTGGAATTGGAATTTGAAATTCCAATTCCACCTATTTGAGTGGAAGATGCAAATGCCCATTTTGGGGCAAAATTGGTTTTATATATACACACACGTACACATATATACACACTTGTGTTTATATATACAAACGTGTGTATATATACACACATACATGTGTATATATACACATGTGTGTATATATATACACACATAGATGTGTATATATACACACACATCTGTATATATATACATACATGTGTGTATATACACACATATATGTACACATACACACATGTATATATATATACACAAATACACACACACATATATATACACACATACATGTATATATACACACATACATGTGTATATATACACACATATATGTACACATATAAACACATGTGTATATATATACACAAATACACACACATGTGTGTATATACATATATACACATTTCTATATATATACACATATATACACACACGTTTGTATATATACACATATGTATATACACACATGTATGTATATACATACATATTTATATATACATATACATACATATGTATATATACACACATGTATATATACATTCTTATAGCAATATAACATACATCCTTATAGTCACGGATCCCACAAAATATTAAATTTGGTTTTATAAAAATTGAAATTGAAATTTGAAATTCCAATTCCACCTATTTGAGTGGGAAATGCAAATGCCCATTTTGGGACAAAATTGGAATTTTGAAATTCCAATTCCAATTTTTTGGATGGACATAAACATGGAATTGACATTATCCAAAATTAGCTAATGCCAATTCCAGTCTAATTCCAGCCCCCAAACGGATAAGAACAATCGAGACCACCAACAAACAAAGGACCCAATTCTACAAACTTGGTCACTCTTCTCCAAATCCTTCATATTCACTCTTCTCTTAATTGTTCTTTAATGGGCAGTTTTGAAATATAAACAAAGTGCACATTGGTTGAAAAGAAGGAAATTTGCTGACGCAAGTTTTGTTTTGTGTGGCCCTGTATTCTTGCCCACTCCCATCACCTTTTCCGCGGTAGAAAGCTATCCTTGCACACTACTCTTCTCCTTCTTTACTTTTTCATAAATTTTCACATGACTCTCTCCCCCTTTGACATCAATGGAAAAGGAAGATATTTTCAATTAAACCATAAAAACTAACTTTCTCCCCGAATCTAAATGTATGACTCACAAAATACAAAATTGACTACTCCCCCTAAGTAGTAGTCACCAATCATCAATCTAGATCACAAGATATGACTGTGAAATACACCAGACTGATGCATACCAATGCATCTTAGTTTTGATTAAGAGGATTAACCACCCCCAACTTCCCTTTGGGATACTCAAAAGTATCCTTAGGAAAAGGCTTCATGAAAATATTTGCAATCTGTTCCTTAGTAGGCACATACTGCAATCTAACTTCCTTCTCATTCACCTTTTTCTCTCAAAAAGTGAAACTTGATGGATATATGTTTGGTCTTTGAATGCAACACTAGATTCTTAGAAATGTCAATTGCACTTGAGTTGTCATAGTAGATAGAAATAGGTTCATCATACACCACTATGATATCCTTCAATATCTGCTACACTGTTCAAATGAACTCACTGAACTTCACTGCATCACTATCTCAGATAGAGAAATATGTTGACATCAATGACAACACATATCTCAAACATCTATAAGAACATATTTACACATTCTTCCAACATTTGTATACTTTTTAAACCCCTCTCTCTCTCTCGCTCTCTCTCTCTCTCTCTCTCTCTCTCTCGGGGATGACTTCTTTATAGAGGGTGTTTTCCCTTTCATCTAATGAAGATCTATTCTATCCTTCCCAGTTCTTTGAGGGACACATCTCATACATGGGTGCCTAAAATGGCTACACATATGTTACCTGGTCCATTTAGCATTCTTCATATACCCACCTAATATGCATTTATGGAGGAAATTGGAACAAAATTTTAGTTTTGCATTTAGTTAATTAGTTAAATACATATTATGCACCTAGGATAGGATAATCTTGCTTAGGCAGACTTCTATTTGGGTGTGTTATACTTACACCATTTGACTTGTACTTTATTAGTTTGCTGGAGACGTGTGCACATGTGACATCATCTACTATTGACCCATATTTTTTGTACAATCATATTTATTGGTGGCGTATTGTATATATATACCTATCATTCTCATCTCTTACATGTAATGTTCAATCTAGTGATCTCTTGATTTATTGTGCTTGTCTTAAAGCTTATATATCAAGCAATTTATTTTTGTATTAATTGCAAAAAAATCTTCCTAACATATTTCTTATCCCTTGAAAATAAGAATCCACCTAGAAATGAAGTGATCAATAAGGAAGCTAGATCCATGTAATCATTATTTTTAATGTCTCAATCTTTAGATTAACCTTAAGTAGTCTTGGCTTAATCAACAACATATTATTTTCTAAAAGCCAAGGTGTATTAACAAAGTTCTACAATGTATCAACTACACATTGAACACAGTAGTACAAAGAAGCCTTTAGAACATGGACCTTTTTTTTTATTATCTAGACATGAAGATCTCCTAGTCTTAGCAATAATGCATTAAATCTACATAGTAAGCCTCTATTGGAATTTTTTTTTCTTCCTCATACAATTCTTCCTAAAAATAAATACTTACCAAAACAATGGACTATGGACATCTTGTGAATTTATTATACCAAATGCCTCCTCACTCTTCACCTCTATTGCTTACATCTCCTACAAAATATCAATTGCCATTTTGAATGAATATAACTATTCTCTTCATTTCCTATTTTTCCAAACACTTCCCTTGTGCCACCATCATGACTCAATTTGCTAGAACTAACAAGGACCACCAACACTGTTAATCTACATATTAAACCTCTATTATTCCTAATTAGAAACAAAATCAGATACTCGTCGAAACAAAGAACCATGGACACCATATATACCAATGCCTTCCCATTCTTCCCAGTTATTACTTGCATATCCTCCACCATCAACTATGTTTTTGAACGAGTAGAGATATTCCCTTCATACCTATTTTTCCAAACACCTCCCTTGTACCACCATCATAATTCAATTTTCTAAGAGTGTCAACAATATTAATATACATATTAAACCTCTCCTAACATTTTTTCCTTTCTCTTATAACTCTTCCTAATCCACAACGAAATCAAATAATCATCAAAACAAATAATGATAAACATCCTATACACTAAAACCTCCTTATTCTTCTCCATTACTACTCACATATCTTCCACCATCAACTTAATGAATATAAATATTATCTCCATTTCATATTTTTCCAAAATACTTCCCTTGTACCACCATCATGACCCAATTCTCTAAGTTTGGGTCTTGGAATACCACATGCTGGATATAGTCAATTTTGGAAGATACAAATCCTAAAAATGATTTCCGGAATATGGGCTGACCCTTTTGGTTCACTCGGAAGATGACTGAGAAGATGCATAAGGAATTTTAATTCTTTATTTTAATTTCTTTGAATATAGTGTGTATATGTCTGTATATATACACACATACATGTGTATATATATACATATACACGTGTATATATATACACGCATGTGTGTATATGTGTATACATATGTGGATATACACACATGTATACACATGCATACATATGTATATATACACATGTGTGTATACACACATATACATATATACACACATGTATGTTTATATATACACACGTGTGTGTATATACACACATACATGTATATATACACACATACACACATATATACACATACACATGTGTGTATATACATACAAGTATGTACATATATACACATATGTATATATATATATACATAAATACACACACATTTGTGTATATACATATACACACATTTGTGTATATATACACATGTGTTTGTGTATACACGCACACACACGTGTGTGTGTGTGTGTATATATATATATATATATATACATACATGTGTATATATATACATACATGTGTATATATACACACATGTATATATACATCCTTATAGCAATATAATATACATTCTTATAATCACAAATCCCACGAAATATTAAATTTGGCTTTATAAAAATTGGAATTGGAATTTGAAATTCCAATTCCACCTATTTGAGTGGAAGATGCAAATGCCCATTTTGGGGCAAAATTGATTTTATATATACACACATATACACACGTGTGTTTATATATACACACACACATCTGTATATATATATACATACATGTGTGTATATACACACATATATGTACACATACACACATGTATATATATATACACAAATACACACACACATATATATACACACATACATGTATATATACACACATACATGTGTATATATACATACATGTGTATATATACACACATATATGTACACATATAAACACGTGTATATATATACACAAATACACACACATGTGTGTATATACATATATACACATTTCTATATATATACACATATATACACACACGTTTGTATATATACACATATGTATATACACAGATGTATGTATATACATACATATGTATATATACATATACATACATATGTATATATACACACATGTATATATACATTCTTATAGCAATATAACATACATCCTTATAGTCACGGATCCCACAAAATATTAAATTTGGTTTTATAAAAATTGAAATTGAAATTTGAAATTCCAATTCCACCTATTTGAGTGGAAAATGCAAATGCCCATTTTGGGACAAAATTGGAATTTCGAAATTCCAATTCCAATTTTTTGGATGGACACAAACATGGAATTGACATTATCCAAAATTAGATAATGCCAATTCCAGTCTAATTCCAGCCCCCAAACAGATAAGAACAATATAGACCACCAACAAACAAAGGACCCAATTCTACAAACTTGGTCACTCTTCTCCAAATCCTTCATATTCACTCTTCTCTTAATTGTTCTTTAATGGGCAGTTTTGAAATATAAACAAAGTGCACATTGGTTGAAAAGAAGGAAATTTGCTGACCCAAGTTTTGTTTTGTGTGGCCCTGTATTCTTGCCCACTCCCATCACCTTTTCCGCGGTAGAAAGCTATCCTAAGAAACCGAAACACCAGGTTTGGACTTCGTTAGCTGTCCAATCAAACCAACTACTTCATTATCTTCTTATCCCTGAGCAATATCTTCTTATCCCTGAGCAATCGCCATTTCCTCATATCTTTCCCATATGTTTCTTCATATATAGATAGAGAAAGAGACATGGATAGAGTAAACGTTGCATTGAAGAAAGAAGGAATGGGTCATTCAGCAGCTTTTTTAGCAGTTATTTGTTTCCTCTGCTGGGCTGCTGTGGTTCATGGGCTTGAAGTTGGGCATGGTTATCGTCTTGTTTCCCTTGAGAAAGGCCCTCATGGAAGCTTGATAGGAACCTTGGAGGTCATACACAAAACCAATACTTATGGTCCAGATATTCCACTTCTCCAACTTTATGTGAAGTATGTTATCTTTCCAATACTATGTTCCATTGATAGTTTGTTTTTTCAATAGAATCAATGAATGAAGCTATCTACGAGTAGTTGAAGTAGAAAAATAATAACAATGTATGAGGATATGAGAATGATACAAATTAGTTCATAAATTGGTGTATTGTTGTTTTTATTGAATCAATGTAAATACAAGCATGAGACTACTCTTAAGTAGGAAAAGACTAACAATTGTATGACCCTTTTATTTAAGAATGTATCTAACATATTGGGGGTGTATGTTATCTAAATAGATGTTAAGATCAATAATGATATTTCATGTCTTCAATTTTATGCCAGGTGTAGTTTATGTTTTTTGGGCTTATGTTTGATGCATTTTTCAATACATTGGTTTTGGATTCATATTTGTTGAATATGTAATTTTTATGAGTTTCAATTTAATTCTACTTTTTGAATTTCTAACAATTATATGTTGAAGTTATGTGTTTGTTTTCAATGTAGGAGGCCTTTATTTTTCATATGGAAGATCTAATATATTGAGTTTTATATTCTTTTTTTGAAAATTTGAATACATGCATAGTGTACTTAATCATCTATAAATTTATGATCTAATAGACTTAGATATTGACATTTAGCTTTACATAGTGGTTTTTAAAAATACATTTTAGATGTGCATTTATTTGTTTAAAATTTAGATTTGGGGTTCATGTGTTCTTTTTTTTCATCATGTTTTATATATGTTAGGTTGATCTAATTCAAAATATGTTTAACATAATTGGCTATGTGTCATCTTAGCAATGTTAACTAAGACCATATATTAATGTGTTCATATTCCGTAACCACTTGCATCAAGTATCCTTGGGACTTTGATGAACATAGCATAAAAATTCACAACATTGTTTTGCAATTTACACATAAATCAATTCAAATCCTTAGTTTTATCTAAATACACATTAAAATTTAAGCATTAGTAAGGTTATGTGTTTCTAGTCTACATCCATGTGGATGTTTTAACTCATTTATTAATTGGTTATGATTTCTTTATGTATTGAAGGCATGAAACAAAAGATCGAGTGAGAGTCCATATAACTGATGCAAAGAAGAAGAGATGGGAAGTGCCTTATAATATGCTTCGTAGGGAACAAGTACCTAGTTTGCAAGGAAGAAAGGCAATCAAAATCCCCACACTAGTGTTTGACTACTTTGAGTTTTCACGAAATGAGTTGATCTTCTCCTACGTTGCCAATCCATTTGGATTTGCAATTAGTCGCAAATCCAATGGGGATGTCCTCTTCAACTCTTCCTCTTATGGGAGCTTGGTGTTTAAAGATCAATATCTAGAGATCGCCACTAGCCTTCCCACATCAGCTTCACTATATGGGCTTGGGGAGAACACACAGTCCAATGGAATTAAGATCATTCCCAATCAACCTATTACTCTTTATGCAACTGATATTAGCCCTACAAATGTATACAAAGATTTATATGGCTCACATCCTTTCTACATGGATTTAAGGAACGGAGGTGTTTCTCATGGTGTTCTATTATTGAATAGCAATGGAATGGATATTTTCTATACTGGTAGTATGTTGAAGTACAAGATAATTGGGGGTGTGTTGGATTTCTACTTCTTTGCAGGGACTTCTCCATTGGACGTGGTTCAACAATACACTAGCCTCATAGGCTATCCAGTAGCTATGCCCTATTGGGCTTTTGGTATGTCTTTATGATCCTTATTCTACACATGCACTATTTCTTAAATATAGAACCAATCTATGAATTAACACCATGTTAAAAAATCATATGAGTTGGCATTAAGTTGTTTACCTATGTTTCATATAATTCACAAAGCTTGCAAACCATTTTTTCTAAGTGAAATATAGTGCTAAAGATAGCATAAGTTTCAGATGGCTAGTTATGTTTGTTTAAATGTTGTCTTTCAACAATACAAAGTAGCAAACTTTTATGCTGATAATTCTACTATTGGTTGTATTTTACTACTTGATTCATTGAATTGGACCTCTAGTTCTTTTAATGGGTTCAAATTAAAAATAAAAATAAAAATAATTATGTATTGTGTATATTTCAAGTGGGATAAAGGATGAGATCCCTTATATCCGTGTTAGTTCAAATTTAAGTAATTATTTAGATAATTAACTAAATTGGTGGGGGTATAAGGTTTTTTTAAATTTATTTTAGATTTAGAATGAACAAATCATTATATTTTATTTTTTAGATTCTAAAGTAAATAAATCTAACCTTGTAATTTATGAGTTTCCTTTTGTACCACTAATCTAATTAATACTAATTTTTTATTGAGTTCAATTGTACCATTTTGTGCTTATTTGTTATATGATAAAGAAATTGAAAATTAGAATTTTAGAGCATCGTGTATAGGGTTAATGTAATATATATTTTTTTCAGTTTATAAACTTTAATATATTCAAAATAGGAGTCACTTAGTAGTCAAATTTTAAATTTTAACATTTCTTGAGGATTTTTTGTCTTACAAATTTTGCATATTGAGGACAAAGATAAGCTATTCAATTTTTTAATATTTGACATGATTGTCTATTGAATTTAGGTAAAGAATAAAATTTAGAATGGGATGAAGTGAATAGTATCATATTTGTTCATATTATTAACATGATTTTTATTATTTTGTATACATTATATCATTTTTCTTAACTATAGTAATTCTATAGTGAGTTTTAAAATTATTTAGCAAAAGACATATATGAATGTATTTATTGTTTCTTGGTTGCCATTCTATACAGGGTTTCATCAATGTAAATTTGGGTATAAGAATGTTGCAGACTTAGAATATGTTGTAGACAATTATAAGAAATCACGAATACCCTTGGATGTAATGTGGACTGATGACAACTATATGGATGGAGCTAAGGACTTCACACTAGATCCTATCAATTACCCTGAAGAAAAGTTGCGTGCTTTTGTTGATCAAATTCATGCTAATGGTCAAAAATATGTTGTCATTGTTGATCCAGGTATTATCTTTTCTTGCATATTTAGTCAATCAATACAGCAAATATTACATTTTTATATTTTAAGATGCAAAGAGAGTATAATTAATTTGAGATCTCTATCTAACATTAGAGTTTTACAAATTGTCAAACAAAATATCATTAGATCATATGAATTTGGACATTTAAGGGTTTAGTACATTATCGAGAAAAAAATAGCAATTCCCTTCTCAGATGGAAAGGATATATAAATCTAGTCCATATGAATCATGAAATTTAGTTTTTTTGCCTATTTTAATTTGTGTAAATCATCGTAAGACATATATTTGACATTTATTTCTTGTTTTAATAATTTAACATTTTAAATAAACATAATGATAAAATTAGTACTTTTTAAAAATAAAATTGGCGTATTTGCCTTCACATAATTCATGCCCCCCACACAACTCTATTAAATTATTAGATGAGAAAAATTAACTATGAGGGAGGGTTTCTTTTCCCACCATATTCAAATTTCCTAACCTTTTCTATATAGCTTATCTAGCATTAAAAACATAAATTTTCTCTTTCCTACTCTATTTAAGTCTAAGCAAGAGTTGAGACCACCCTTACCCAATCAAGATGAATATTAGCCAACCTTGAAATT
Organism: Chamaecyparis obtusa; assembly: GCA_027943335.1. Classification (NCBI taxonomy): domain Eukaryota; kingdom Viridiplantae; phylum Streptophyta; class Pinopsida; order Cupressales; family Cupressaceae; genus Chamaecyparis; species Chamaecyparis obtusa. The sequence continues at coordinate 1,076,130 of BSBK01001217.1, forward strand.
TGTTCTCCATATAATCAAATGATTAAATTTTTGACACCTTTACAAATTTATTTATATAACTTTCTTTTACCTCATAATATTTCTTCATTTATTTTACAAACTTAATAAGATCTACTAGTATTACCTTAATAAATCCACTACATAAGGATTCAAATCTTTAGATATAAATGGCTATTAGAAATATGAAGAGAGATGGTATCCAGTTTTTGTATAGCCCCCCTTTTACCACTTGTATTACAACAATAATTTTCTTTCCTACCTCCCACCATTTAGGAATTGTGAAAATAGCTTATATTTTTTTATATTAATTGAAAAATGATCTAAACAAAGAAGAATGTTTGATGGTAAGAAAGATAGTGTCTTACTTGGAGAGAAGAGAAGAAGATAGACTATATTTAAATTATTGTACATTATAATAAATAACATAAGATATTATAAATATTTTATTAAAAAATAAATAAAATTAAAAAAGAACATCATTTTTTTAGTCATTGTCTAATTTATTTATTTCTCTATAAAGTAGTTTTACAAAATTCTATAAATTTAATATTTTCTTATATGGTATGACTTTCAATTGTCATTATATTTGTACTTAATTTTCTTCAATGGTTTTTCCCTTCACATAATATAAAATAATAATTTTTTTATTGCAGGAATTAATGTGAACTCCAGTTATGCTACCTTTCAACGAGGGACAACACTAGATGTCTTCATAAAACATGATGGTAAACCTTTCATTGGCCAATCATGGCCAGGGGCTGTTTACTTCCCAGATTTTCTTAACCCAAAAACAACAACCTTTTGGGTGGATGAGATATCAAGATTCCACAAGATGATCCCAGTAGATGGCCTTTGGATTGATCTAAATGAAATATCTAATTTTTGTAGTGGAAAATGCACTATTCCAAGGAATCAAACATGCCCAGGCCCAGGTGTTGTTTATACATGTTGTCTTGATTGTACTAACATTGAGAATACTAGATGGGATGATCCTCCTTACAAGATCAATGCCTCTGGAACACATGCCCCACTTGGCTCAAAGACGATTGCCACAAGCTCCATCCACTATAATGGCATCCTTGAATATGATGCACATAGTCTCTATGGCTTCTCAGAGGCAATTGCTACACATTATGCTCTTCAAAAAATCTTAAAAAAGCGTCCCTTCATATTGTCAAGGTCTACATTTGTTGGCTCGGGATCATACACAGCACATTGGACTGGTGATAATGCTGCAACTTGGGAGGACCTTAGCTACTCCATCTCAACTATATTGAGATTTGGAATGTTTGGGATGCCAATGGTTGGGGCAGATATATGTGGATTTTTTGGAGGTACAAATGAGGAGTTGTGTGCACGATGGATTCAATTAGGAGCATTTTATCCTTTTAGCAGGAACCATGCTAATTTTGATAGCCCGCGACAAGAGCTTTATTTGTGGGACTCAGTGACCAAGTCAGCACGCAAGGCATTGGGGTTGCGTTACAAATTATTGCCTTATATTTATACATTAAACTATGAGGCACATATGACAGGGGCCCCCATTGCACGACCTTTATTTTTCTCCTTTCCAGAGGATAAGGAGACATACAGTATAAGCACCCAATTTCTCATTGGCCCAGGTGTCTTGGTTTCACCTGTTTTACAAAATGACACAACTAGAGTGACTGCTTATTTTCCTAAAGGGAGTTGGTATAATTTGAATGACTTGAAACAAGCCTTGATTTCTAAGGGTGAGTATGTGAATTTAGTTTCCCCCATGGATACTATTAATGTTCATGTTTGTGATGGAATGATCCTTCCCATGCACCAAGGTGGTTTAACCACCGTAGAGGCTAGGAAGACTCCTTTCACTTTGGTGGTAGCATTTCCAAAAGGCTTAAATTATAGTCGTGGGAAAGCAAAAGGTCAACTATTTTTGGATAATGGTGAAGATGTGGAGATGAAGGTGCAAGAGGGAAGTTCCACCTATGTCAACTTTTTCGGTGAGTCAAATGGAAAAAAAGTTACAATCATATCTAAGGTACAAATGGGGAAGTATGCTATAAAAGAGGGATGGGTGGTGAAATATGTAGTAGTTTTAGGACCTTCCTCTTCTCCTTTAGTTTTTTATGTCCATTTGCCTATAGGAAAAAATTTTAATAGGACATGGGATATACTCAATGTTTAGTCAACAATGAGTTATAATTGCATGCTTCAATTCTTATTATTATCATGTTAGATGTGCCCATTTTAAAACTAAAAGGGTATCTCATAGTAACATTGATTTGATGTAGCTATTTATACTATAGAAAAAACTGAAGTCCTCAATTAAAAATAAATAAAGTACAAAATATTCATGTTGGTGTATTGTACAAAATTAATTTAGTGAAAATAGTAGAAATCAATGTTATATGTTATATAATTTAAATAAAAATATAACATAAAATATATTTTTTTAAAGATGCAATAAGCTATAGATATATGATTATAATTTAATTATTTAAATTTTGAATTTGAGAGTTGATTTATATCAAGCTTTGTTGTATGATTTAACTATAAAATTTAAATTTATTTTACTTTATTCAAACATAAATATCATAGTGTGAGTAGATGCCATTTTTTTCATCACTTTTTAATTTGAATACATAAGATGGAGATTTAGATTTTTCTCAATTAATTGAACGTTTTATGAACTTTTACATTCAAGAATGACTTATCATTCTCATCATGCATTTTATTTTATATGAATGGAGCTTGATCTCTTTTACATAATACATGATGAAACAGTGCATATGTATAATCTTTTTTCATATGAAGATTGTCTTAGTTTCAAACCAATAACACTAATTAAAAAAGGTAAGAAATCCTTTATGTTTCCATTCTAATTTTTTTAACAATACATATTTTATGAAATCATCTTCGTGATGATTTGGTTGGTTTTTTTCTTCTGATTTATAATTTCTCATTGTTTATATAACTTATGTAATCACATGTGAAGAAAACCTATATACATATGTAATCACATATATGAAAAAAACCTACATACATATGTAAGCACATATGAAGAAAACCTATATACATATGTAATCACATATGAAGAAAACCTATATTGTAGAATAAATTGCCACTAGTAAAAAATTCCTATCTACATGAAATTTTATCTATCATTTGAAGTCCACTATATTTAAATGTACATCTGACAAAGATCATTCCTAACCTAATTTGAGAATGGGTTGTCAACCATTCCTAATCTAAAGTAAGCTCAAATACTTTATCTAAACAAACAAGTCATCTATTTATGTGTATCTTTAGATTTAAGTACTTCTCATAAATATTGCACAATAGTTGATGTTGTTCATTGACCTATAGGTTCTTGTATCTCTCTACAACACAAACCTTAAGTTAATACAAATTAAAAAATATATTTTTTAGTTTACATAATTAAGCATATGTTAAATAAATGAATAACTTCTTGATTTATTTTAAGATTTAATGTTCCTTAAAAATAATAGGCAAACTAAAATAGAAAAATATTGATTTCAAAATTTTGAATCAATACAATTTCAAATAAGTCACATTCATATACAAAATACCAAAAGTAAATAACATACAAATACATCCAAACAACATGTAATAAAAACACATTTTCATAAAAGTACATACAACTACATACAAAATTGGGGAACAAAATTTACTTTAATACCATTTTTTTAAAGAAAAAACCACAAAACCCTTATTAATTAAATTGCATAGTTATCAAGCATAGGAAGAAACATTAACCCTTGAAAGAGATTAACATATAGATTACCTTTCAACAATTTCTACACTACTAAATGGCCCTAGTATGCATGTCATATCCTTCCAGTAAGAGGTAAAATAAACAATCTTGGAGCACAATTAACTTTGTGGTAAAATAAGAACTATTGAGTAAAAAGAAATATATTTTTTTTAACTTTATTCTTATTATTTGTTTATAGTTCATTATAAGATGATAGTAATAAAGTATAATCTTGTATAGATTTATTTTTCATTTCCATTTCAATATTTTTTGTTCACATTTTATTTCCATATTTCAATTTTTTTATTCTTTTAATGTGTTTCTATAATCCTCACTTAGCCTTTAATTCTTCATTTTTTTCCTATTTTAGGTTCACCCTTATTTCTTTGTACTCGTCTTCAAATTATGACCTTATACACTTATGTAACTTTTATGCTTATATGATTAATTTTCAACTTACTTATTATTTGTTTTTTCATACTGCTATTAATTACAACTATGTATTGCTATTAGTTACAACTATTGCATGGTCTTACCTATATAAAATGATGGTGTATGCTTACATGGTCAGGTAAACCAATTAATTTACTTCTTTATCATGCATTATTTTCTACTCTCCTTAAATTTCTTACATTTGCCTAATGCAACCAATTGAAGGAGATATAATTCAGACATTATAATTCATCTAAAGGGCCTTTATATAAGCAACAATGTAATGTGAAATAGGGTCAAACTATAATTTTCTCTTTGCTGGTTAAAAAAAATAAGTGGACTCTATGTTTGGTGGATGTAGCCCAAGATTGGGTGAACCAAATTAAATCTTTGTGCCTTCTTGTTCTACTTCTGTGTGATTTATTCATGTGCATTATTGGCTATATTTGCATGTAATTGTGATGAGAGTAAAACTTTGGAGAATAAAAGAACACAATAGGAAAGATACTTTCTATTATCTAAATAAAGATGCATATTATGTACACATTGCAATCAAAAAGAAAAGCTACATGCCTCACAAGCTACAACACTTTTAGATTGTAGAGGAAAACCCTTCTCTCAATACCTCCTCTCAAAAATTGTCGTTCCACCTTAAAGATGGGTCTTAAATATCCTATTTTTAGTTTTTGAGCCAAATTAAAATTCAGATTTTGAAATTTAGCAGTTGGGAACCAAAACATAAGTTTCAAAATTTAAATTTGCATTAGGTTGGAAAATAGGGTAGTTCCTGAAAAGTGGTCCAACTTTCGGGAGCCATAACTTTTTATCTGGGACTTCGATTGACGAATTATTTACATTGTCAAAAATATATTTGTGTGCTCTACATCCCTATAGACAAGAAAATATGTTCCTCCAATTTTTGAGGCTATACGGAACCGTTTAGTGCCTCAAACCTAAATCTGAAGGTTTTTCGACAGGTTTTCAAAAACATAAAAATTGTAATAACTTTCAAACAGTAAATGATCTTGACCTAATTATTTTTTGAAAGTGTTTAATATTCTATTTATAAGCTTCCCTTGTGTTCATGTCCTCGTTTTCCTTATAATTCATGCTCTCCTACAAAATAGCATGTTTTCCCTTAAATGTAGCAATTCCCTAAAAAATAGCAAGTTGACCTAGAAATGTAGCAATGGGGTTTCAAGAGTTGGAATGTCTATTTCATCCAAATGGGTATCTATAAATACAAAAACATCAAACAAAAACTAGCAAAAAATAATATGTTTGGGTGATGTAGGATTGCCTTAACACCATTGGATGCTCCTGCATCGAACACCCAAGGTAATTTGAAAAGTGACCCTGTCACTTCTCAACTGATTGAGGAAAACCCGACCGGTCAACCTCTACCTTGGACAACCATGTGGATTCTTCTACAAGTTTTCCCTTCTACTTCAATAAATATTCTTCATACTACATATTTCTAGTACTCCTTCACACGTGATTGTTCAAGATTGCTTCAATCCCCTCCGTCCCTGAAGTAGGTGTTGGAATGCTACATTGTTCCAGTACAAATTTTTCCTCTATTCCACATTCTTGATATTTTGTTAAATTTGCAATGTTGAAAATAGGGAAAATATTAATTCCATCTGGAAACTCCACCTTATAAGCATTCCATGAATCATGCTTCTTGATAATCTTGCAGGGACCAATCTTTTCCATCTTCATCTTGTTGTAGGTTCCTACTAGAAACCTTTCTTTCCTCAAATACACCATGAACCCATCCCCAACTTGAAACTCCTTATGCCTCTATCTTTGATCTGCCTTAGCCTTATACTGCATGTTCATCTTATTGATGTGCTCTCTCACTACCTCATGTAGATTCTTGATGTGATTTGCAAAGTATTATGCTTCAACAGTGGTCCTAATTCCTTGGTCCATCTTTTTCTTTAATTCTGGTGTGGTCCTTCAACTATCTCCATATACAATTTGGAATGGTGACCTACCAATACTCCTATTCACAAAATTGTTGTAGGAAAATTATGCATGTTGTAGGACTAAGTCCCATCCCTTGGTTTTATCTCCTACTAAGCATCTTAGCAAGTTATCTACGCTCCTATTCACTACTTCAGTTTGCCCACCAGTCTGTGGGTGGTGTGCAGAAAAAAAAATCAACTCAGTCTTTAATTTATTTCACAAGGTTCTCCAAAAATATCCAAGAAACTTGGTATCATGATTTGAAATTATACTCTTTGGAAGACCATGTAGTCTCACCACCTCTCCAAAGAATAAATCAACAATTTGAATTGCATCATGAGTCTTCTAGAAAGGAATGAAATATGCCATTTTTGAAAACATGTCAACTACCAAAAATACTAAATCATCGCCCCTTTGTGTCCTTGAAAAGACAAGAACAAAATCCATACTTATATCTTCCCAATGCCTTGATCGTACAAATAAAGGTTGATAAAGTCTTATATTCTGATTGACTCCTTTAGCCATTTAGCATACCTGATAGCTCTACACAAATTTCTTTACATCCTTTGACAATTATAGCCAATAATAATGCTCATTGACAATGGAAATGGTCTTGTCTCAACCAAAGTATCCGGCCATACCTTCACTATGCTTCTCTTTGATCAAATTATCCCTCATAGAACTCCTAGGGATGCACGGTTTACTTCCCTTAAACAACATACCATCTTGGATCATGTAGTCCAACCACCTTGTCCTATCCAGAGTAATATGTTCCTTGGAGTCCTTCCAATCCTCTAAAAAATAAGGATCCTCAAGGTATAGGGTCTTAAGTTCATTAAAACCAACCACTTCAATTTGCATTTTTGTCAGCAAAATTTTCCTCCTACTTGAAGCATCTGCAACTCTATAAGAGCTCACACTCCTATGCTCCAAAACAAAGGTATAGTTTTGCAAAAACTCTACCCACTTCAAATTTCTTCGGTTCAATTTACCTTGGCTATTTAAGTATTGTAATGCTTGATGATTAGTATAAAAATAAATTCTTTTGGCAATAGATAATGTCTCCATTTCTTCAATGCCTAAAATATTGCATAGAATTCCTGATCATAAAAAGAATACTTCTTCTTTGCATCATTTAAATTCTCACTAAAATATGAAATGGGCTTACCTTCTAGGCTAAAAATAGCTTTGATGGCATTACCACTGGCATCACAATCCACCTGAAACACATTATTGAAATTTTGGAGTGCTAAAATAGGTTTCTATGTCACCTTCTTACTCAACATTTCAAAATTTCTTGGAGCTCCTTTAGTCTATTTGAACTCTTTTCTATCCCCCCTCATTGTCTTAGTTAGGGGTGCACAAATACTACTAAAGTCTCTAATGAACTTCCTATAAAAACTAGCCAAATGATGGAAAGACCTCACCTCAGTAGCACTTCCTGGAGTAGTCCATTCTAGAATGACCTTCACCTTTTTTGGGTCCATTTTGAGACCATTTGGCGAGGCAAAAAACACCAAGTATAGTAGTTCCCCTTTTACAAAACTACATTTCTTCGGATTAATCCAAATTTTCTTGTCTCTTAGATTCTCAAAGACTCTACAAATATGCATTAAGTGCTCATCTAGTTCCTTACTAAAAATCAAAATATCATATAAATATACAATAACAAATTTTCCCATAAGTCCCTTAAGTACCTCATTCATGAGCCGCATGAAGGTTCTTGGTGCATTGGTTAGCTCAAAAGGAATGACTAACCACTCATACATGCCTTATTTTGTCTTAAATATAGTCTTCCATTCATCACCCTCTCTAATCTAAATCTGTTGGTATCCACTCTTGAGGTCTATCTTTGTGAAATATTGAGCTCCACTCAAGAATTCCATGAGATAATTCATCCTTGGCAGGGGAAATATGTATTTGATTGTTATCTTGTTTATGGTCCTAGAGTCTGTACACATCATCCACTCCCCATATTTCTTTAGTGCCAGTACTACAGGTACTACACATGGACTTAGGCTAACCCTAATCAATCCTTTCCTCAACAATTCTTGAACTTGTCTATTCAACTCCTCGTTCTCAGTAGGATTCATCCTATGAGCTCCTTTATTTGGTCAGTTGGATCCATGGATAAAGTTTATTTGATGAATGATCTTCCTTACTAGTGGTAACCCCTCAGGGATATTATCATACAAACTCTCCTGAAACTCATTCAATAGACCCAAAACCTCTACTAGAAATTCCCTACTATCTTCCTTATCCATTCTAGGAACTAAAGCATAACATACACGCTCATATTTCACGTCTTCTATAAATTTTATCTCGTCAACAAAACATACTCTAGCACTACTACATACATTTTCTTATCCTTTTGTGAGGGGTTTCATCTTATGACGAACTCCATCCTTTGTTAAAGAGTATGTTTTTCCTTGACCATCATGTATAGCTCACCTTTCAAACACCACGACCTCCCTAATAGTATATGGTATGTATCCATGGGTATGATACCACATAGTATCCCATCTCAATAGCTTCCAATCTTGAACTTCACCAAGCACTACTCATTGACCAAGAATTTGTGGTCATTTTGCAACCAGGAAATCCAATAAGGATGTGGATGTCTCTCCATCTTGAGCTTTAACTTTATGACCATTTCTTCTGATACTAGATTATTAGTGATTCCATTGTGAATAATCCCATCACAAAACTTGTCCTCAAATTTAAACCTAGTGTGAAATAGGCTCTTCCTCTGACCTAACTCATTTTCTTCATTTAACAAGGTTCTCCTAACATTAATAGTGTCTCCCCTCTTGGAATCGTCTGAATGCTCTGATTGAGCTTCTTCATCTGCATGTGCAACTCATGTTTGTCCTTCAGTCCTTTTGTATGTCCTTCCTTGGCTTTGTGTAAATTCATAGGCTCGATGTCCTTCCTCATCACAATGGAAACAAGTTCCTCTAAAGCCACTTCTCTTAGATCCGTGTTCATGTCTTTGTCTTCTTCTTCTTCTTTTCTCTCCATTGTTTTAATCATGAGAGTAATTGAAACTATTAGTCCTCTGATTTCAGTTGGTACCCACATCTTCATTTTTCCTCTACTCCTCATTTCGATTTCCAAAGGATCTTCCACCACTCCTTCCTCCTTGACTTCACCCTCTTTTCTTTTCATCAAATCTCTTTCTTAGATTATCTTGCACCCTTAAAGAAAACTTGATTGCATCTTCAATATTGGTCATTCTGACCAAGCTTAGCTCCTCCTAAATACTTTGCCTCAACCCATTAAGGTAACAGGAAAATTTCTCCTTGTTGGCCTCTGCATGGCCTATCATGATAATCATTTTGTAAAATCTTATGTATACTCCTTAACAAACTTTTTCTCTTGTCTTAACCCTTGGATTTTCTTAAGAAAATCCAACTCATAGTCCATTGGAATAAACTACTTCTTTAGTTTTTTAACCATTCAATCCCACTTGGTGATCTAGACTCCTATTTATTTCTAGTTGTACCTCCTTCCAATAGATACTAGCATGGCCCTTCAACTTTGTCTTTGCAAACTTGACTCGATCTGGGTCCTTTGTCTCCTCATACTCAAAATATTCCTCCATCTCATTTATCTAGTCAATAATCTCTTCTAGGTTCAAATTTTTAGAGCAATAGGAAACCTCAATCTTGGGTCTCTTTACTATCATTGAAATGGTCCTTATTATTCATAGTTTATTTTTATCTTCAACTTTTTATACTTCATCCTCGGATGGATCTTCAACCTCTTGTTCCTCTTCACTTTCTTCCCCTCTACCAGGGTTGAACCCTCTTCTCAACTCCTCCAGCAATGCATTGATATGTCTCTAAAGGGCCCTAAGACCCTTGTCTACTAGAGCATTTCTACCACCACACAACCTATGCATCACTTGGGAGGCATCTTGACCTCAAGCCCACAATCACAAGTCCTAGTGCGAAGTGCCTCACCGTCGATGCTTTGTCCACACACTCAGGAACAACCTACTTTGATACTACTTGATGAGGGTAGAAATCAGAAGAACAAAAAAACACAACATGAAATATTGAGAGAATTGGAGAATAAGATGTATCTTCATTTGATAACCCAGAGGTGATCTTATACAATGTTGGATGGTTACTAACTGTCATGTAGTTGGACAGTTACAAAATATCCATTATACAATGTACTACACCAACATTCCCCCCCTTAATACATTGATCCTAAACATATCAAAAAAACTATTTTCCCTAGGGATCTCCCCTTAAGGCTTATATAATAAAACATGATGATTACATAATATGAATACATATATTGAGAAAATATTCCTTTTGAAGTTGAAAATCCTAAATCATGAAAGGCTCCATCAAGCTATCTTGTGACCCTCAAAAAGGTGTAGCTTCAAGTTGTGTTCTTAAGCTCTCAGTCCTGAACTCTCAAATCACAGTCTTGAATTATTCAACAATGATCCCTAAGAGATGCGACAAATCTTTATCATTATCTGGTGACCAAGAAAGGGCATAATTCTTGATCATATACTCTGAAGCTCACTTGATAGCAATCCATATTAAGTGTACTACCAAATCTTAAAGCTGTCTCCAAAATGAGTCTTCATAAGACATATATTCTTCAAATTTGTTAGCATTAGAAAGAAAAACAAAAATAGAAAGCCAAAAATGCTTCTCATGCAGAACACCATCTCAAAGTGAGAAGCTAACTTGAGATGATGGAAATTCCTCCATCGTCTGATGCCACCAACCTCCAAAAGTGAAGGTTCAAAGCACAAGATTATGATTAGTAGGAGACTGGAAATCATTAACGACATCTCCATCGTCTGATGTGTCCTCATTTTCAATGCAGGCAACATTTCCTTCTTCAGATTGTTCTTTGATTTTTCCTTTAAGAACATCACTAGCTCTAGTTCTACAAATCCATGTTATGTGCCCCTTTTTCTTACAGTAAAAACATCTATTGTCTCTTCTATTGTTATTTAACCATTTTTTAGTACTTTGTGAGTATAATGCCTGATCTATTTGATGAGCTTCTTCTATGACTTCCTTTGTCCTGTTTTCTTCTGCTAGAAGGGTTGAAAGCATATCCTCTAGAGTCTGTGAAGTTAGTTGACTTAGTGTAAAGACAACATTACTATATTTGGAAGATAAGCTATTTAACAAGATGGCCTTAGCATCATCATCATCAACAGGAGCCTTAACTTCTGCAAGTTGTCTAATGAGAGACCTTAAATTAATTATACGATTGGACATTGTGATCCCATTTTCCATTTTGAATCGAAACAATTCAATTTTGAGAGAAAACTTTGCATTGACAGCTTTTTCTCCAAACAACTTGTTTAGATTATCCCAAATCTCGACAGAAGTGTTATCTAGGTCTATGTGATGAAGCTCAGAATCTACAAGAGCAAGATGAATAATAGCCTTGGATTTATCATTTCTACCATTCCACTCCAACAATTTATTTGCATCTATGGGGGTTTTTCTTTTCGACTTACTATTCCCCATAGGTTTTTAATCATCAATTGCATTTGGATTTTTATTATCCATGTATGAAAATTAAAACCAGAGTATTCATCTAATGGAAACTCCATTTCAAACCAATACAATCCAAATCAATAATTTTAAAATGCAAGTGTGCTCACCTAAAAGAAGTTGGAGACTTCCAATAATCCTTCACACTCTACACCTTACCCTAATTTTCTTGTACATGAATCAAACTCTCATACCTTCATCGTGGATTGAGACTAAACTCCATTACCATGCGAGTCTATATATATAGTAACATGTTGTCACCTTTTCTCTCACCCCACCAAATGCACAAGATAATGGTCTTTAATAGGCTTCAGAGCCTGCCACCAATGAGAAAAAATGAATGACTAATGTGGTAGTTGCCCAGCATTCTACCAGTAAGAAATAGTTAAAAATGCATGTGCCAGCAAGAAATGGTGATTATAGACTACAACGTGTGTGCTCTAGTCTCCCAGCCTTCCACAAGCACATTCTACCGTAACCTTTTTGTCCTTGTGAAGACCAAATTTCACATTGGATCAAATATATTGACCTATGCTTGGCTTTCGAAATGATATTTAATATCATTCTATGGATCCCATCACAAATAACACTGCAGGTGAATATCCTTCGAAATGACTGTCAACACATGAACTCTTGGCCTCTACGTGAGAAAAATAACACTGCAAGTGGATATCCTTCAAAATGACTATCAAAGCATGAACTCTCAGCCTCCTCTACATGGGCATATATAGTTTCACTAACTTCCCACTACCATTGTTCACTCTGATCTGCCAGCGTATTCTTCCGTTCTGCATTCCATCTGATCCATCATATCAAAGGCGGCTAAATCAATTACATTGCAACTCCATTGTCGGTTTCAATCCATTTGTTTGCTCTAATACCACATAAGAGAATTGGAGAATAAGATGTATCTTCATTCAATAACCCAGAGGTGATCTTATACAATGTTGGACGCTTACTAACTATCATGTAGTTGGACAGTTACAAAATACCCGTTATACAATGTATTATGCCAAAAAATATACATTCTATTATCTTAATAAAGATGCCTATTAAATGCACGTTTTAATAAAAAAGAAAACCTTCATGCCTCATAGGCTACAACACATTCAGATTTTGGAGGAAAACTATTCTCCTAATACATCCTCTCAAAAATTCCCTTTCCACCTTAAAGATGGGTCTTAAATAACCTATTTTTAGTTTTGGAGCCAAATTGAAATTTACATTTTGAAATTTGGCGATTAAGAACCAAAATAGAAGTTTTAGAATTCAAATTTGCATCAAGTTCAAAAATAGGGCAGTTCCTAAAAAATGGTCCAACTTTTGAGAGGCATAAATTTTGATTCGAGAAATCGATTAACAAACCTACATTTAAATCATCAAAAATCTCTCTAAGCGCTCTACAACCCTATGGACAAGAAAAGTTGGTCCACCAAGTTTTGAGGTTGTACGAGACCGTTAAGTGCCTCAAACCTGAATCCAAAGGTTTTTTAGCAGGTTTTCAAAAATATAAAAACTATAACAACTTTCAAACAGTGAATGATCTTGACCTAATTATTTTTCCACGATGTGTAATATTCCAGTTACAAGCTTCCCTTGCGTTCATGTCCTCATATGCCTTATAATTCATGCTTGTAAGAATTTTCTAAAGGCAATGAATGCAATGCCAAGATCTAGAAGCTCAATAGATAGCACAAATAAGAGAGACATGATGATATGATCAAATGAATAACTCAATAATGATCAAATGATAATGGATACATACAATCTAGATGTGTCTGAATATATAGACAATGCATGATAACTAGGAGATATGCAAGTCAGAACCTATCAATCACACTAGGTGTAATCACATGTCCATCAAAGGTGGATCATCCTCCATTGTACAACAAAGTATGTGCAACATGTGGAACAATGAGAGGATGATAATTTGATAAGAGCAGTAAAGGTGGATCTCACAAATAAAGTGGAAAGAGATAACAACTATCACCACCTAAAGTGGAATTCTCCTACACCATGTGCTAAATGAGATGCAATCTCCTAGGTGTCTCATATGCAAACTACTATGCAATGCAATCCTAAGTAAACTTAAGTAAAGTTTAATTAGTGAATACTCAATTACACCAACAATGATCTCCTACAAAATAGCCTATTTTCCTAAAATGTAGCAATTCCCTAAAAAATAGCAATTTTACCTAGAAATGCAGCAGTGGGATTTTGAGAGTTGGAATCTCTATTTTTCCCAAATGGGTATCTTGATGTGATTGGAAATGATAAAGTAATTCAAGCTTCTACAAAACTATGTTTAGTTTCCAATGTCTACTATCAAAACTCCAATAACCTCTAAGTCAAGAGTAGATTCAAGGCCTCGACCCACTTAGAAGACCAACTGATGGTCCAATCACTAGTTCACACCTCCACTTCCCTTCACACCATTCAAGTTCTCAAACATGATTCATTGCTTCCCACATTGTTCCTACACCAACTAAGGGTTTTTGTCCTAAAAGACAGTAACTCTGCATCTTTTGAATCCATACTTGGGACAGTCACTTAAACCACTCCCCTTAAACATTTAGGCTTTGTTCTCTCATCAAAAAGAGTCCCTAACATCCTTCTAGACTCTATCCATACACTTTCCCATCCACTAGATCCATTTAAAAAAACTCTAGAAATAAATATTCAAATTATACCTTCTTGTTATCTTCTTTGACATACCCGTACATAGAGGGCAATAACTTTTTAGTACGATAAAAAATTCTCAATCACTCTGGTGAGGATGGGCGCAATTAAAATTCCAAAAACATACCAAAAGATAAGAAATCTCCAATGGTTGGTTGGGAAGATATTTCCCCCGCACTGAGAGTCTCTTTTCTGAGACAATATTCTTTTCTTTTCAATGCATTTCCCATCAACCAATTCACTGTTTGTGGGTGTGGTTCCTTCCTTTGTCACTTTTATCTACACAAATGATACTAAAAAAACATATAATACATATTGTGGACTCATACCATGAAGGACTATGGTAGCATAAGGTTTTGGAACCTTGGACACTCCATTTTAAACAAGAAATTTGTGACTAATAACTCACTATCACAATGCAGTTTATAATAACCCAACAGAAAGATGCAAAGATAGATTCATAGAAAATAAGACTAAATTAGACAATACTCCATCACTATGCATAAGCAATGTGACTCATAGTATCCAAGAAAAAACAACAAAACTCTATTAAACTCTTCTCCATATTTTTAAGGATGCAGTCCAGTTCGTCCATTCCAAGAATGCTCATTATGCATTTCTCCTCTTCTCTATTTTTTGGAACTGTATCTCAACCATCTAATGCATGTCCCATTCTTGGGAGAATTTCTAACTACCTTTTAATTACTTAACTACCTTCCTTATAACCTATTTTACAAAAGTGATCAAATGTTGTCAAGTTGACAACAAAGTTCTCAAAACTCGACAACTAGATGTCTAACAACTAACCTCCTATAGGAATTAAACAAAATGGTATTTTGTTGACCTATGATAGATGACATAGTCATAAACCTATCCTTCTAAGCCTTACATGACTCCTTATTGGCTATATTTGTCAATCTTGGATTTTTTACATCTTATGCACAAAAATGGCTTTACCAACATGGCTTGATCAAAAAATGGCTTTAGAAGCCTCTTTACAATAGTATGATCTTATTGATCATTGTTTCCTTAGGAGAAGGCCTAGAGCATCTTCCTTATCTTCACCACATTTTTCTCTTCCTTGTCTTCACCTCCTCTTCCTATGCATGGAGTTGTAAGGTCAACCAAGTGCTTTGCACCATACTCCCAAGGTGGAAAATAACATGTCCCATGCATTAGATGTCCTCTTTTTGGTCTTCCAATTCAGGGGAACTGATTGTTGAGGATCAAAATAAATCAGAGGGTCATTAATGGGAGTCCCTTGCAAGCTTGCATCAAAGGAGATAACAAACACCAATATCATGACTTCAACATGTGAGCTCTTCCTGAGTGGAGAAAATGTCATCACCATGGTCTACTCATGACCAATGCATCCTATAAAGTCCTTCTGAGTGTTGTCCTCTGAGATTATATTTGCATCCATGAAAGGATTCCAACTAAGCTTGTGCCCTTTTTTTATACATACTACTACTGCTCCAAATTTACCATGTCATCCTTCATAAATAGCTTTCAACTGCCTCTCTAAGTGTTCTTCCCCATCAAGTCCTTGAGAACTGACTTGCTTGGAATCTTTAGCACCTTGGACTATCTTCTCACAACCCACTCCTTTCAGGGACTTCTTCTATGCAATCTCACATTTGCTGGCTCCACACTCTGACTCCTTGTCAACTTCATGAACCCTTACATACTCAGGTTCATGCACTACCTTCTGCTACTCACTCTTCACATCCATAGTTGGCTGCTTCTTGTGTCCTTCAAGTGGAAAAATCAATGGTGCATCCACCACTAGGATCTTCAGCTGACCCTTGTCTCCATTTTTTATTCCTTATTCATGTTGCTCCATAACACATTCTTGTTTCATGTCTGCAAATTTTTCATGTTGCTCAACAAGTTCCTTGATGTCTTATTATTGTTTCTCCAATAGTTTTTTCTCTAGGAGTGCATGGAGCATTCTCTTAGTTTCTATTAGTTTGGATTCATTGTCCTCTATCCTTTTCTTTAAGTTTGTGAACTCTTCTTGTGCTTGGGTTCTTGCTTCTTCCTTCTTCTTTTTCTCTACTTCTTCTCTTCTATTTCTTTTAAAAAATTTAAAGGCTTTGTATGCCTCATAGATTACCCTCGCTATACTTGTTACGTACATTCTTCCCAAATTCACTAACACCCAATAGAATCTACTAGTGGCTATGATACCAATTTGATGTGATTGGAAATGGCAAAGTGCTTTAAGCTTCTACAAAAAGTTTCTATGTTTAGTTTCCAATGTCTACTATCAAAAATCCAAGAACCTCTAAGTCTGGATTAGATTCAAGGCCTCAACCCACTTACAAGACCAACTAATGGTCCAATCACTATTTCATACCTCTACTTCCCTTCACACCATTCAAGTGCTCAAACAAGATTCATTACTTCCCACATTGTTCCCACACCAACTAAGGGTTTTTGTCCTAAAAGATAGTAACTCTGCATCTCTTGACTCCATACTTGGGACAGTCACTTAAACCACTCCCCTTAAACATTTAGGCTTTGTTCTCTCATCAAAAAGACTCTGTAACATCCTTCTAGACTTTTTCCATACAGTTTCCTATCCACTATATCCATTAAACAAAACTTTGGAAATAAATACTCAAAATATACCTTCTTATTATCTTCTTTAACATAATCATATACAGAGGGAAAAAACTTTTGAGTAGGATCAAATCTTCTCAATCGCTCTAGTGAGGATGGGATGGGTGCAATCAAGATTCCAAAAACATACCAAAAGCTAAGAGAGATCTAACAGTTGGCTGGAAAGATATTGCCCCCACACTAAGAGTCTTTTTTTTGAGATAATATTCTTTTCTTTTCAATGCATTTCCCATCAACCCATTCACTATTTGTGGGTTTGGGTCCCTTTGTCATTTTTATCTACACAAATGATACTAAAAATACATATAATACATGTTTTGGACTCATACCATGAAGGACTTATTAGAGTTAATGGAAAAATAACCCACAGCTCCCAAGAACACCTGGATGCAAACAACTGTCATAGAAAGAGAGAGAAGCAAACAGCTATGAAGACCTAAACGTATAGATCCATGAGAGAGGACAAATCATTGATTTGTAAAAAAAAAAGTTGCAATTAATAATGAAATGTCAGAAAAAGGTTACACGTTGTTATGAGATCAATCCTTATAAAAGGATATTAGAAAACCTAAAAAGGTAAAACCTATGTTACACAATAATAATTAATAAAACAATTAATTATTATATGCCTAAAGTTTAGCTTAAGTCAAAAGAGGTAATAAGTGACTCAATAATTAAATCAATATTATTTAATTAATCAGCAAACACTTTATTACTCTAACACCCCCCTTAAGATGAACTTTGGGAGAAGCTAAAAACCTAGAAGGAACAACTGAAAGCAAATGGGTCCTAGCAACAAAAGGCCTGATTAGGTACCCAAGTACAAAAGAGAGTCTCTGAAAAGAAGAGAAATAGAGAAAACCACATGGGAAAAACTCTACTCCAAAAAGAGACAAAGACTAGTCTAAAGGACTGAAGAAGCCTCCAAAACTAGGAATGTTCCAGAAAATAGGAACAAAGATGAACATGTAGAACATCACTGAAGCATGAAACTACAAACTCTATCAAGAATAATCTAATGACTTGAAGATCCTCCATAGAAATATGACCAGGTAGAGAAGACTTTAATCTGCATGAGTGCCCTCAAATAACACTACTCGAATCAGGAGGCAAACAAAGGCAAACACTTGAACTCAAAGATATGGATGGCATAAACACCAAAAGTCTGAAGAGCTTATCAATCAAAGCTGGAAGAGTGCATCCAAAAAATAGGAAAGAAATAGTGTCCATATGGTAAATGATCCATCTCACCGAAATGCATAGGTACCCAACCACTGCAAGCGCCTAGAACATAGAATAAAATATTGAATACATAGATCAAACTATCGAGCCAAGGAAGCAATAGAACCAATAGTAGAAACCCCCCCATACTGCTGACAAGGGAGTAATGATAGGTACACTAAAAAGATCATCCACTATGAACTGCATGATGAAGAAGAATCTAAAACATTGAATGTGCAGAGAGAGTACAAAGACATATAGAGATACCTGAGGCTAATGCCATTGGAGGAACACTCACATGATAAAAGTAGATGGAAAACAAAGGCAAACATCAAACCCCCCTGGCACTTTATAATAGAGTGCGAGTACATAGAGCACAAACATGTGCAAAATCCTAGATATGCAATAGAATTGCACTTTATCTTAGTGTGTGTGCATAAAAGAATGCTACAAAAAAGTGAAGTATACATTTCTCAAAGAAGAGGGAAAGCTACTGAAACAAAAGAATAGCTTAATACGAGTCATCCCTCAAAAGGAAGAGAACCTAGGACCTGTAACATCCAAGATATCCACCAGACTGCAAAAATTCAAGAATTTGAATAAAATGAACCTGGAGCAGAATCTGGAAAAATTACTCACCGCACTAGAAATCTCTCTGAACAAGCTTTCCAATGAAATATCATTTTCCCAAACTGGAGTTCGAATGCACAAGATAGAGCTCTTGGAGTGGAGAAATGAACATCTGGCTTTGACAGTGAAAAACATCATCAAAAAAGAAAAAACCAAAAATCAAACCTCAGATCTAGAAAGAGATCAAAATCATCTTTTTGACTATCATATTTGATAAAATATCAGAAATAGCTTTCCAACAATATCTTGTTTGTTGAAAATGGAGTCCGGATGCAAGAGAAATAGATCCTAGAATGCAGGAGGTCTGAAACATTGCGAGCTCAAAAAACATCTAAGTTTGATAGAAAAAAATAGCATCAAAATGGAAAAATCATGAAACCATACCAAAAAATTTAGATCAGGCTTGGAACCAGCTTTCTGACGATATATCGCACTCCCAATTTCAATCCCAGATGCCTGAGATATTGACAAAAATTCACCTCCATGTCTGAATTGCATAATAGAATCATCAAAGCCAAAATAAATGGCTTCAACGCCAAATAACCACTAGTGGTCCGCAAACTGATATGAAAATCATCAACGGTGCCCCTGGCGGTGGCACTTGGGTGGCTCTATGGGAATTTTTTAAAATTTTTTTGAATCTGTACCATCTCGATCTCATGCCAGGACATATGGGTTGGGATGCAAAAAAAATTTTGTGTCCGAGGCCAACTTGTCCAAAATTGATAAGTTTTATATGGATTTTGGGTATCTCGAATGCTTCAGATGCATCTATGATGTCCGTTTGGGCTAGAAGAACTCTAAAAAATAGTTATCACCTCAGGATCCATGTCAAGGCCGGTTACAAAAAATTTTTGCCACAGATTCCAACTTTGTCCAAATTGGACAAATTTTATATGGATCTTGGGGTTCTTGGATGTTGTGAATGCAACTGTGAGGTCTGTTTGAAGACAAGATGACCAAAAAAATAGGTCCCCCTAGATCAAATAGGAAAATCTCTGAAAATGCAGATTTGACAAAGATGACCGAATCTCTTAGGAAGAGGACAAGGGAAAGAAGATCCGAAGCTCTAATATCATATTGGAGATGATGATAAAACAACCCACAGCTCCTAAGAACACCTGCATGCAAACACATGTCACAGAAAGAGAGAGAAGCAAATAGCTATGGAGACCTGAACGTATGGATCCACGAGAGAGGAGAAATCCTTGATGTACAAAAACAAAATTTGCAATCAATAATGAAATGTCAGAAAAAGGTTACATGTTGTTATGAGATCAATCCTTATAAAAGGAGATTAGAAAACCTAAAAAGGTAAAACCTAGTTGCACAATAATAATTAATTATTATATTCCTAAAGTTTAGCTTAAGTCGAAAGAGGTAATAAGTGACTGAATAATTAAATCAATATGATTTAATTCATTAGTAAACACTTTATTACTCTAACAAGACTGTGGTAGCATAAGGTTTTGGAACCTTGGACACTCCATTTTAAACAAGAAATTTGTGACTAATAACTCACTATCATAATGTAGTTTATAATAACCCAACACAAAGATGCAAAGATAGATTCATAGAAAATATGACTAAAGGAGACAACACTCCATCAGTATGCATAAGCAATGTGACTCATGGTATCCAAGAAAAAACAAAAAAAACTCTATTAAACTTTGCTCCATATTTTCAAGAATACAGTCCAGTTTGTCCATTCCAAGAATGCTCATTATGCATTTCTCCTATTCTCTATTTTTTTGGAGTTGTCTATCAACCATCTAATGCATGTCCCATTCTTGAGGTACTTTCTAACTACCCTTTAACCACTTAACTACCTTCCTTATAACCTATTTTGCAAAAGTGAACAAATGATGTCAAGTTGACAACAAAGTTGTCAAAACTCAACTAGATGTCTAACAACTAACCTCCTATAGGAATTAAACAAAATGGTCTTTTCATGACCTCTGATAGATGACATAGTCCTACACCTATCCTTCTAAGCCTTACATGACTCCTTATTGGCTATATTTTCCAATCTTGGAGTTTTTACATTGTATGCACAAAAATGGCTTTAGAAGCCTCTTTACAATAGTATGATCTTATTGATCATTGTGTCCTTAAGAGAATACCTAGGACATCTTCCTTGTCTTCATCTTCCTTATCTTCACCACCTTTTTCTCTTCCTTGTCTTCACCACATTTTCCTATGCATGGAGTTGTAAGGTCAACCAAGTGTGCTGCACCATATCTAGATATACAAAAGCATCAAACAGGAACTAGAAACAAATATATTTTTGGGTAATGCAGGATTGCCTTAACATCGTTGGATGCTCCTGCATCAAACTATTAGATTTTTGTCTTCTAATCCTAACAAATTCTTCCAATCATATTATTAAATGTTACCATTCATTAGATATTAAAAAAAGTAATAAAATGACAATAAATCATATTAATTATACATGTTACTTTTTGATCAATTATATTTTTCTTCTTTAAATAACTATTATAACTAATCTAATTTATTGAGTCTAAAATAATATGGGTTTGTTGAATTAATTTACAATTAATTATCTTAGATTCGCTTAATTTAAAAAAATAATGTCTAACAAAAGGTTTTTTTCCCTTTGCAAAGAAATATTCTTTTGTTTATTTATATCAAATTTTTAAGACATTTTAGATATCCCTAAGGTTCATGAGTTTCCAGTCAAAAATATTGTAGAGGATGGTGCACATTGACAACAAGTTGTCAAGATTAAATTTGTGCACTAGTTTTTTATTTTTAATTATTTATTCCCTAAATTAATAATCATTTCTCTAGACATCAAGATACAATTATGGATTTTTAAAATTACTGATATAAAAATTTGTCAATTAAACTTAAACGAAACTTGTTTGTCAAAGAAAATAAAAATCATGGAAAGATTTGTGAATTGCATTTGTAATTTTTAATCCACCAAAACTTTCACAACATTTTGTAGATCAAAATCTTGTTTTCCCAAAATTTCACAATAGGTGATAGTACAAAAAAACTTTATGTCTCTGCCTACATACCAACTAAATAAGAAGCATACATATTAGTAAATAGTAGAAGTTGGAGAAATCACCAAAAGTTTAGACCATGTAGATGAAAACATTTTCTTATCTAGCGACAGTAATGAAGAACAAATAGAATTTTATCCATGTAGCGCCAAAGTAATTGAAAGGTAAAGTTAACACTGTTGGATATTGCTAATGCAATGGGGAGATTGTTGATACATTTAATATGTTTAATCATGACGTTGAGTGATTCTGGAGTTTTTTATGTTGTCATTTGTGTTTTCTCACTGATGTCAACATATGTTTTTGTGAAGAGAACGGGCTAAGTATTACAGTGTACAAACACTATACGGATGTTTCAGAATGTGTGAAGTCATTTGTGTATATTGGAAGGTGTTGTGATCTTATCTCTAAGATCGCATGATGAAATATTGCATATTGGCTGAGTTACATAAGATCCGGTGAAGACTGGTTATTGGACAGTGACAGTAGAATTTGATAGAGTTAGTCTCTGTATTTTGGGAATATCTTACGGGCGATGAAGATTTAGTGTATGCGAGCTTGAGGTATGACAGCAGGGTACTGAAGAATGTGTATTGCATAAAAATTACATAAAGAACAAACTTAAATAAACTAAGTTTATCCTACCATATTCATGCAAACCTCATAAAATAGCAAGAAATAAATATGGAATATGGAAAGATGGATATGGAATAGAAGGGGAAGAAGATAAATAGATGGGATGGACAAAGATTAGAAGATAAAGTGGATTGAATATGATAGAAAAAAGAGAAATGGATTAGACATGAGAGGGAAAGGCCAAATGGATGTTATGGGGTAAAGTTGGAAGATGGATAGGAAGATTGAATGGATCGAAATCAATGACAAGGGAGAACCAAGGTATGGTAGAGGAAAGGGGGAACAAATGTAGTGTATGGATGGAAGGTAGATGGAGGGAATGGATAGTGATAGGATATGTGGGATTAAAAGGTGGGGAAAAGAGGAATGAGGATCAAAGGATGAAGGAAATGTTAGAATAACTGAGAGGGGGGTGAATTAGTTATCCACAATCCCAAATACAAAATGTATCACTAAAAACAAATTCAGCTAATTCAACAGCTCTATAAATATAAAATACTAAACTGTCTGTGTAATTACTGATTACCAGTTAATTGCTCATAGTGATTACTGACCAAATCAAATATGCAATATGTAAAGTATGATAACCAAACAATCACCACATAAACACATAACACAATGATTTAACATGGAAACCTTGTAAAGGGAAAAACCACCTGGGACCAGTACCAAAAATATTTTCACTCTTCTGAAGTGAGCTCGGTGAAGAGCCAACCCTGTTAAATGTTACAAAACACACTATAAGGTGTGACCTTGTTAGAGGATTTAACACTAACACTTATTGTCTAACCAACATTCACTATGGGGTTGACAGGATAACCATGTACATTCTATGAATGACATAATAATACTTTCAAGTCCACTCAGTTAAAAGATTTTTTTGTTACAATGGTTAAACTGAAATAGTAGGTGATCTGATTACAAGACTACTTTATTTTGCACATGTTCAAATATATTCTAAGCCCATAAAAATCCTTTGATCAATATTTCTATTCAGTTCATCAACATTCAATAACTTACTGTCCCTCGATAAAGTTGTTTGATGCTCAGAACTATTCTACATTTCAGTTCTTCTTCAACCAGTCTAATGAGGCATGCATGAAGCTGTGTTCACACGATATCTCCGCAGCCTCCTTCTTCCGGCATCCTTTTCACAATGAAACCAATGTCTCTTATATAGAAGATTAAACCATTTTCTTTTCATCCATCAGATTGTGCCGCTTAATCTCCTTCGTTGATTTTGCTGCTTAAACCTTCCTCAGTAGATGTGTCAATGACTCATTTCATTTCCATCCTTTAGATCTTCTTTGAATTTTGTTAGTCATTGATTTCGTAACAAACTTTATCTTTCCACCTCGTAATCATACACTTTACATCTGATCAATTTATGTCGATTAAACTAATCATTTAGTTCTTTTGTCCATACTCGGTTAACAAAGAAATGTTTCGGTGAACACAAGCTCGGTTGATACTGTCGCTCGATATACACTACATTGGCTCGGTGTATACTGGAGTGCTTCATTAACTGACCACACTACTTTGTAACATTTTTCTTCTATCTTCATAACAGATTAATGCAACATAATCAAGTCAACAATATGAAGTCATAGACTCATCAATAAGTTACCAAGAGTATTCCTTATCCTCATCTGCTATATCCATCTTCCTCCATGTAGATATCTTGGTTCTTCATCTTTTCTCTCCTCTTTAGAGATGTCTAGATATTTGCAACTACCATGATAAGTACTATCAAAACTAGTTGACATCAATGACAACATAATGATTGATTCAATTATCTTACATATCAATTCAATGCTTGGTGATCTCTAATCACTTGTAGTTCATCAATCAGGTTCTCAATCAGTTTTAGCTCATCAATCTCTCCCTTTGACATTGATGGAAACTCAAGCAATATGAAATATACCATACACATACCAAACATGTATTCTACAACTATGTAAGCAAATGTTGTAGCTTGGTAAGCTCTCCCTAGCTTGATATTAAATATGTTTAATCACTATGTTACATGATAGCATTGCAAGTGCAGACTTTCTTCTACAAATATGATCTTTATAGTTCTTAGATTCCTTATGTTCTCAGCAAAAAATCTTCAAAACTTTCCTCTGACTATCCTCTAATTATCTCTCGCTTAGATAGATGTTCCAGTGATCTCTCAGTTATCATATTGTTTATCTCTCCCTTTGACAAAAATGCCAAAGAAAAACATAAAACATTCAGCTCTACAATAGCCATGTGACTCTCTGTTGTCTGGTGCATACAATGTATCTTGATATACTGATATGCAAATAGTTGTTCCTGAAATCTTTCACAACCTTAGATAGAATCCAAAGTGTGAACTATGCTACATCAACATAAATGATCTTCTGATAAGATTAGGCTAATGCAACCTCCAGATCACATTAGTGACTGGTAGACAGGGGATGGACCCCAAATCTAGTCCTCAAGTATTCAAATGTTTCCTTCGGTAGAGGCTTGGTAAATATATTAGCAAGTTGCTCTTTTGATGTAACATATTCCAGTTTGACTTGCTTCTCCTATACTTGTTCTCTTAAGTAGTGATACTTAATAGATATGTTCTTTGCTTTTTAGTGCATCACCAGATTCTTTGAAATGTTGATTGTACTTATGTTTTCACAATATATAATCACCGACTCAGTGATTACCTCATTCATCCCTTCCAACACTTGCTTGATGTAAGCAATGTTTGAACAGTTTGTAGCAACAACAACATATTTTCCTTCGGCAATAGACTGAGAAATACAAGGTTGTTTCTTATTTATCCAAGTAACAAGTCTTTCACCAAAGAAAAATGATCCTCCGGTGGTACTATTCCTGTCATCTATATTTCCAGCCTAATCTGCGTCAGTGTAGACTATTAGTTCAAACTTGCCTTCCTTAGGATACCATAATCCATATTCCTCTATTTTCTTTAGGTATCTTAAGATTATTTTTGTTGCAACCATGTGTGAATCCTTAGGATTTGTAGAAAATCTAGGAACAATTCTCACATCATTTGCAATATCTGGTCTACTATGCACTACATACATCAACTTACCAATCATAGATCGGTACAATGTCTGGTTGACCTCTGTAGATTCATCATCTTTAGTCATTTTTCAGCCTGTGACCATTGGTGTTCTAACTAGTTTAGCATCTTCCATGCCAAATGTTCTCAATACCTCCTTTATGTACTTTGATTGTGTGATGAAAATTCCATCATTTTGATGAATAACCTGCAAGCCTAGAAATAACTTAATCTCTCCAAACACAGACATTTCAAATTCTTTTTGCATCTCATCAGAAAATGATTTACAGATATGATCTTGTCCTCTAAAAATAATATCATCCACAAATATTTCAGCAATCAAAATAGTGTCATCAGACTCTCCTTTCATATAAAAATTGTTGTTTTCACTGGTTCTAACAAAACCAATACTTAACAAATAAGTATCTAGCCTTTCATACCAGGCTCTAGGTGCTTTCTTTAAACCATATAAAGCTTTATGTAGTCTACATACCATGTCTTTCTTGTCTGGATCAACAAACCCTTCTAGTTGTTCTATGTAGATCTCCTCTTCTAGTATCCCATTCAAAAAAGTAGACTTAACATCCATTTGATATACTTTAAACTTTTTATGTGTTGCATATGCAAGTAACATTCAGACTCCCTCTAGTCTAGCAATAGGTGCAAAAGTTTCACCATAATATATACCTTCCTCCTATGCATATCCCTTGCATACAAGTCTAGCTTTGTTCCTTATAACCTCTGCATTCTCATTCAACTTATTCTTGAAAATCCATTTAGTACCAATAATATTCTTATCTTTTGGTCTAGGTACTAAGGTCCATGTCTTGTTTTTCTCTATCTGTTCTATCTCTTCATTCATTGCATTTACCCATTCTTCATTCTCCAATGCAACCTTAACATTTTTCAATTCAAATTCACAAACTAAGAATGTACCTTGTCTTAACTTACTTCTTGTCAGCATGCCAACTTGCTTGTCTCCAATGATTTGGTTCTCAGGATGATATCTTCTGACAAATCTACCTAGTAATTGATCTCTTATTTATTGTTCATCCTGTTCAGGTTTATTTGCTTGCTCGGTAGCTCCTTCCTGATCATTGGTTTCCCTTTGTTGTTCCTCAGTGTTGTTTTCCTAATGCCCAGTTGACACAGTCTGCGGCTTCGGTAGGTACTCTGGATGTTCAATGTAAGTGAATCTACCATATTCTTCCAGCTCCCTAGTGCTTTCTTCACCATTCTTAGTATCAAATTCATCAACCCTGACATTAGTACTTTCAATAATTTTATTAGTAACTTTATTCAAACACTTGTAAGCTTTTCTTTTAGTGGAATATCCAAGAAATATCCCTTCATCCCGTTTAGAAACAAACTTTCCATTTCTTTCATCTTTCAGAATAAAACATTTGCTACCAAAAATTCTGAAGTAACTTACAATCGGTTTGTGACCAAACCATAACTCGTAGGGTGTTTTGTTTGTGTCCTTCAATTGTACTTGGTTTAGAACATATATAATCATGTTGACTGCCTCTCTCTAGTATGTCTGAGCAACATTCTTTTGTAACTTCGGTGTCCTCGCACAATCAACAATTGATCTATTCCTCCTTTTACCAATCCCATTCTGCTGAGGTGTTCTTGGTGCGGAAACCTATCTTTTTATACCATGCTCATTAAAATAGTTAGTAAATTCATCAGAAATAAATTCACCACGTCTGTCAGATCTCAAGAATTTTAGTTCTTTCCCAGTTTCTTTCTCTACTTTTTCTTTATACCATTTAAACATCTTAAATGCCTCAGATTTCTCTTTTAAAAACATTACAGTCATCAATCTAGTGTAATCATCAACAAACAGAATGAAATATCTATCTCCATAGTAACTCTATATTCTCATGGGACCACATCGGTCGGTGTGAACTAGCTCCAAAATTCTCTTTGTTGAATAGTCTTTACTCTTAAAACTAGACTTTGTCATTTTACCCTTTTGACATTCATGACACACAACATGATCCAACTTTGTTAGGCTAGGTAGACCTCTAACCTTTTTCTTTCTACTGATCTTAATCATGTTATCAAAGTTTACATGACATAACCTTTTATGCCATAACCATGCATCCTCATTTTTCATCATTAAACAAGAAGACTTATCATTATCAAGATAAAACAAGTTACCTTTGGTTTGTGCTCCTATTCCAACAAGTTTTCCTTCATCATCAAATATCTTTACCTTATTGCTCTCGAAAGCTACTCGGTGACCTGAGTTGTTAAGTTGTGCCACACCTAGCAAATTGTAATTTAGTACTTCTACCCAATAAGCATTATCACATTTGATTTTATCATTTATTAGTAAAGATTCTTTTCCTCTAACCATACATGGTGTATCATTACCCATTTTTACAGATCCTCCATTATATTTCTCAAGATTATCAAATTTTTCTTCATCACCAGTCATGTGATGTGTACAGCCACTATCAATGATCCATTTATCATTTTTATTAACTTTAGAAATGAGTGTTGTCTCTACATACCTTTCTTCTTCCTCAAAATCATCCTTCATCGCAACAAATACTACTTCAACATCATCATCTGTGTCGGTCTCGGTATCATTCTCTTCAGCAATGTAACATACCTTTTTGCCTTTATCATTGTTATCTGGGTTATCTCTGTTGTAGTTTTGGTAACTTCTATTATTTCTCCTCCCATAGCTTCCTTTACCAAATCAATCTTTGTTTCTATCATCTACTTTCCTATTTGGGCATTTAGCAACAATATGACCAACTTCTTTGCAGTTAAAACATGCTAAAGGTAATTTACCCATATATCTACCTTTACCTTTAGGTAACCTCTAGGCCATAAGAGCTTCAAGCTCATCAAGCTCATCATCAGTGTTAATGCCATTATCATCATTATTACTTCTGCTGCTAGACTTACCAATCTTCAAAGAAGTCATGAAAGCAGACTCAATGGATGGTACAACACTATTATCAAAGTTGTTTAACTCAAAAGTTGTTAGCTTACCAATCAGATTATCAAGAGTGAGAGTACTGTTAGGTGCTAACCTCATTTCATGTATTGCAAATATTCTGATTGCATAAACAGGCAATAAAGTCCTTAGAATTTTGCTTACCACTGTATCTTCATCAATGACACCACCAGATCCTCTAATAGCATTAACTACCTCCTTTATTTAGTTTGTATACTGCACTATATTTTCTCCTTCTTTCATTTTCATATCATTGAATCTCCCTCTTAAACTTTTAGCTCTGGCTCTCTACATTTGCATCACCACTATAAACTTGAGTAAGTTTATCCCACATTTCCTTTGAAGTAAGGAAATCCTTGACATCTTCAAATTCAGCATCTGATAGAGCAACAACAATCTCCATCATAGTAACATTATGCTCATGTCTATCTCTCAATTGATCAAGAGTCAAAGGTCCTATAGGTAGTGCTAAGTAGCCATTATCCAATAGGGTGAGGGCAGAATTCCCAATTCTAGATATATGAAGTCTCATTCGGCTTTGCCATATTGTAAAGTTGTCTTTGTTCAGCTTTGGCACTTCCCTCTTATACATTTTGTGATCTTTCTGTTGAAGTCCTTAAAACTCTATTCAAAGCAACCAATGATTTTTTGATACCAATTGTTAGAATAACTAAGAGGGGGGGTGAATCAGTTATCCACAGTCCCAAATACAAAATGTATCACTAAAAACAAATTCAGCTAATTCTGCAACTCGGTAAATATAAAATACTAAACTGTCTGTGTGATTACCGATTACTAGTTAATTGCTCATAGTGATTACCAACCAAATCAAATATGCAATATGTAAAGTATGATAACAAAATAATCACCACATAAACACATAACACAAAGATTTAACATGGAAACCCTGTAAAGGGAAAAACCACCTGGGATCGATAACCCAAAATATTTTCACTCTTCTGAAGTGAGCTCGGTGAAGACACAACCCTATTAAAGGTTACAAAACACACAGTAAGGTGTGACCTTGTTAGAGGATTTAACACTAATAGTTATCGTCCAACCAGTATTCACTATGGGGTTGACAAGATAACAATGTACATTCTATGAATGACATAATAAGACTTTCAAGTCCACTCAGTTAAGACATTTTTCTGTTACAATGGTTAAACTGAAATAGTAGGTGATCTAATTACAATACACCTTGATTTTGCACATGTTCAGATCTATTCTAAGCCGATAAAAATCCTCTGATCAATATTTCTATTTAGTTCATCAACATTCAATAACTTACTATCCCTTGGTAAAGCTCTTTGATGCTCGAAACTGTTTTGCATTTCGGTTCTTCTTCAACCAGTCTGATCAAGCATGCATGAAGCTATGTTCACGTGATATATCTGCAATCTCCTTCTTCCAACATCCTTTTCACAATGAAAACAATGTCTCTTATATAGATGAGTAAACCATTTTCTTTTCATCCATAAGATTTTTCCGCTTAATCTCCTTCGTTGATTTTGCCGCTTAATCTCCTTCATTGATTTTTCTGCCTAAACCTTCCTTAGAAGATGTGTCAATGACTTGTTTCATTTCTATCCTTTAGATCTTCTTTGAATTTCATTAGCCATTGATCTCGTAACAAACTTTATCTTTCCACCTTGTAATCATACACTTTACAGCTCATCAATTTATGTCGGTTAAACTAATCATTTAGTTCTTTTGTCCATACTTGGTTAACAAAGAAATGTGTCCACGAACACAAGCTTGATTGATACTATCACTTGGTATACACTACACTGGCTCAGTGTATACTGGAATGCTTCATTAACTGACCACACTACTTTGTAACATTTTTCTTCTATCTTCATAACAGATTAATGCAACATAATCAAGTCAACAATATGAAGTCATAGACTCATCCATAAGTTACCAAGAGTATTCCTTATCCTCATCTTCCATATCCATCTTCCTCCATGTAGATATCTTGGTTCTTCATTTTTTCTCTCCTATTTACAGATGTCTAGATATCTGCAACTACCATGATAAGTATTGTCAAAACTAGTTGACATCAATGACAACATAATGACTAATTCAATTATCTTACATATCAATTCAGTGCTCAGTGATCTATAATCACTTGTAGTTCATCAATCTCTCCCTTTGGCATTGATGGAAACTCAACAAATATGAAGCGAGATATTTGAAATATGAACTTAGGACTTAGGATAAAGTTTGGACTTTTTTTTTATTTGATAGGGTAGGGCCTCAAGGACTTTGATTTGATTTGATTGGATTGATTGATTAAGAGGGCAGGGCCTCAAGGATTTGATTTGATTGGATTATGGATTTGATTAATTATGAAGGTAGGGCCTCAAGGATTTTGATTGATTGGATTTGATTTGATTTAATTTTGGATTTGAAGTTTTGAGACAAACCTAGGTGGAACAAGACCCTGTGATGGTGGAAACAAATGATTGATTTGGATGTTGATCTTCTTCTACTTGGAGATGGACTTGTGATCCCAAGAAAAATAGGATAGGATTAATGAAATTAATTACTTGAGACATACTAATGCTCTCAAAGCAATAATTTGATTAGATGTGTTTTCTAATGATGAGGGTCTATGCAACACTTTTGATTAAAATCTTTCAACCTAAGATTGATTAAGGAATGAAAGATGAGATTTGATTTAAATAGTCTTGATTATGCTTGGATATGGGTCAATCAAGACAAGATTTGATTAAAGTCCAAATGATGATTTTGCTCCTAATTTCAAAGTAGAAGATTTTATGAAAATTTGGATTAGAAGATGATGTGGATAGAGATGGAAATTCAGAATGAAATGAATTTAGAAGGTAAATGAGGGATGTTGAAAGACAATGGAATGGATAAATGGGTGATTGATTTAGATGAATAGGATAAATAGATTGAACTGGGATTTGATTGGAATGAAGTTGACAAGGGGATTATATTAGAAAGATAATTATGTGATTAGATTAGAAGGATGACCAAGATGAAGATTAGGACCTTGATTGAATGATTAGGAAGAGGATAAAGATGACTTAGAGGAATGATTAGATTAGAAGAATGATTAGAGTGATTGAGAAGAATGATAAAGATGACTTAGAAGAATGAGTAGGATGATTAGAATAGAATAGGAATGACTTGGAAGAATTGATTAGGATGATTAGAATGATTAAGAAGGAAGATGCTTAAGATGATTAGAATGATTAAGATGGAAGATGCTTAAGATGATCAAGTGATGAAGAGGAAGAATGATTAGGATATGGAGGAATGTTTAAGGATGTAGATGAATTATTAAGGATGATTGAATTGGATTAAGAAGATGACTAAGGATGTTATGGATGATTAGAATAGAGGAATGAATAGGATGATTAGGAGAGATTACAATTGGAGGAATGACTTGGAGTGATTAAGAAGTTGATTAGGATAAGAAATATGAAAAAGGTGATGAAGTCGATAGATGGAAGAAGTGATGTGGAGATGATGTGGAAAGCTTGACTAAAGACAACTAAGTTAACAAAATGTTTTTGTTGTTTTTGGAATGATTTTGATTTTTTTGAGATTTTTGAGTTTTGTAATGTTTTTGGGTTTTCAAACTTTTTTCTTTTTTTTTTTCGTATTTTAAACTTTTTTGATGTTTTTGGATTTTTGAAAGTTTATGCTTTTTTTTTTTTTTTTTCAAATGTTATGATTGTTTTTGGATTTTTTATTTTAAAATACAAAGAAAACAAATGAAATTATATAAAAACACAATTTCTAAGGCTTAATTTGGATGGTGTGTCCCCTTTTGGCTACAAATGGGGAGGGTTTTAAACATTCAAACACATCAAACACACCAATAATCCTATTGAGGTTTCAACTAGGATATACAAGCTCAAGTAGGGTAATGTCCTTGATATACGCAAGGTACGTGAGGCCCAAATCCATTGATGAAAGATAACAATGCCACACAGTCAAGAGGAGACAGTAACCCAAATCTCCACCTTCACTTTCCAAAGGTCAAAATTTCTTTGGGGCTTAGCCAAGAGGGACATGATTCTACTTCCAAGAGAGGTGTCTTTGGATTCACCTCCCGCTATTTATACTGTGTCAGAACATGGGAGTTGAGGTCATCCCTTGAGATGATCAAATCCTCAAGCAGGCCTCCTAAAAAGAAAAATAAGACCACATATTTCTTGTGGGTCACCCAAAGGCGCGAGAGGAGAGATTATGTACATGACCTTGGGGTTTAAAAGAAACTTATTCTTTTTAATTCCAA
Source organism: Chamaecyparis obtusa (assembly GCA_027943335.1). Taxonomy (NCBI): domain Eukaryota; kingdom Viridiplantae; phylum Streptophyta; class Pinopsida; order Cupressales; family Cupressaceae; genus Chamaecyparis; species Chamaecyparis obtusa. The sequence goes on from BSBK01001217.1 coordinate 1,108,955, forward strand.
ACCCAAATGTGAAATTTTTATTTTAAGCCCAATTTGAAAATATGTGAAAAACACTTCAAATAGAATGTCTTAGGCTAAAATTAATTACAAAATCATATTTCTTGCATTTTTTTTATGAATTCTAAAAAAGAAATTGCTGAAAAATGATTTTTTATGGCCAAGTTATGAGTGTTTGAAGTTGAAAAGAAGGGCTGACTTTGAATGAGTGCACCTAATTTTCAATGAGTAATATGATCAAATTGTTTGCAGATCTAGACAGAGGCTTGAATCAGCTTTTTGGCACTTTTCAAATCGTCAAAATTAGAGCTCGCATGCAAAAGTTATTAATGTTTTCGTGAAAGAGCTCCTTTATGTGTTTGCAAAATGGAAGGGGCTAAGATAAGCCTCTAAATGCCTACATTTAGCTCCCCATGTGACCATAACCTAGAGACTCAATAAAACAAAACAATAAATTATTAATTTCTCATCTAATAATTTAAATGCCTATAAAGAATGCTATCTAAATGCCTATAATTAAGGAAGTTGAATTAAAAACAAAAATTAGAATCCAACTTTTAAATAAATAAATAAAGCATAAAATCAAACTTTTTTTAAGATATGAATTTTTTTTTAAATTTTTTCTTTTATTTTTTTATTTTATTTTTTGTTTCAATACATATATATATATATATATATATATATATATATATATATATATATATATATATAGAAAGAAAGAAAAAAGGTGTATTGATATATTTTTTAAATATATATTATTATATATAAATATATATATGGCAGTATATATATTATATATATATTGATAATATATATTAAAAAATGAAATAAAAAAGATTTCTATTTTTTTAGTTTTGTTACAATTTTAGAAATTAAAAAAAGAAATGTAAGGCATATACATAATATATATATTTCCTAAAACTTGAAAATAATAAAGTGAGCAAAAGATAAAGAGTTATAAATCAAAATTTGTCTCTTGGCTGCCCCAAACACATTGGTGAGGCTATTTTTTTGATTTGAGACTCTTTGTAAAATTTGACTTCCAAATGCTTCTTCAACCTACAAGCTTAAACACTCACAAAAAGCACTAAAAAATACATTAGAATGTTAGTTTGAACTTGTGAAGTGGGTCCCACCGGGAGTGCCAAAATGTATTGCATAAAAATGACATAAAGAAAAAACTTAAATAAACTAAGTTTATCCTAACATATTCATGCAAACCTCGTAAAATAGGAATAAGTAAACATGTAAATATGATAACTAAAACTAAACAACTAGTTTAATCTACTCAACATAAAACAAATGCAAACCTCCCAATATAAGATGAAAAGATGTTTGATGTGTTGAATATGGCATGTGGTTGCTCACAAATCCTGTAGCATGACAATGTGTAAAGAAGGCATGTTGAATGAGGAGAAAAGCTCTCAATTTATAGGAATTTGAGGGAAACAGACGATTTGGATTCAAATTTAGATGAAGGGCTAGGATTCTTTAGGATCAATAAGGTGGCCATGAGGTGGAGGCCAAATAGATTCCATGTAGATGACATGTGGATTAGGGTTTGACCATTCAAAGGGAGAAATATTCTCACACATGTGTGAGAAACCTTTGAAAGTGACATGTCCATGACAAAGTGTAAGAAGGTGTAAGAGGGTGTAAGAAGGCCAAAGATGCTCACACATATGTGAGCAACTTGAGAAAGTGATGACTCACTGACAAAGGTCAAGAGATGTAAGTGTTGGAAATTTGGTTGAGTTAGATATCTAGATGTTGTCATTATGGCAACATATAATCTACATGAAGACCACATATGACAAAGAGCAAGTATGACAGAGTGCAAAGCAAAATTGTCTAAGCATGTGCAATATTTTCCCAGTGTAACCCGAGATAGTTTTGATTGGTGATGTCGATTGGAGTAAGTTCAATGCTTGCGCACTTGAACATTGATACTATGATGACTATTGAAGACTCACCTGAGAGCGCAAGTTTGTACAACATGTATGGAAGATGTTATGACAATTTTACCAAAGACAGTGTTAAAGCCAACATGACAGAGAAGAAGACAAAATTGGTAAAGAGTTAAGGGATTATTTTGTTTATCAAAATAATGTCTTAATAATATAAAGGGACGACATCCTAGATATTAACCCTTGGGTAAATATGTATTTTGTGTAAAGCTTTATGTTTTGTAAAGCCGACTGTAAAAGTTCTTATTCCTAATAACTTGTATAAATGTAAGGCATATGAAATGTGAAGAGATATGATGTATTGTAATGAGATAGATGATATAGAAAAATATATTGATGCAAAGTTGTGAAAGACAAGCAAGCAGTATAAGGTTATGTACCTTACCCTATTTTGTAATCAATAATCATTGTACATTACTTGTTTGGGCAGTGGGCTCATCTTGTAATCATTTGTAATCAGTACTACCAACTCTTAGCAGGGTTGAGGTTTCTAACAAGGCCTATAGTCCCTTAATCAGGACTGAGACACTATATGCATGTAACAGGCTCCTAACAGGGTCAACATCCTTAACATGATACTTTTGATTAGTGGATCTTTGTGGGTATCATCCCCACCAGGGTTTTCCCTTGGCCACGGTTTCCTCAAGAACAAATAATGTGTTCTAAGTTCATTTGCTTTATTGTTATGCATGTTCTTTAGTTTACTATGTTATGCAAGCATAAAGATAATCTGTTATATCCATAATTGGGAAAAAGTAAAAGTTTGTAGAATACTGATTCACCCCCCCCTCTTAGTACTCCCTATTTCTAACAATTAGTATCAGAGCTTAGTTACTTGGAGAAGAATCATTCAAAAAAAGCCTAGCAGCTTGAGTAAGATCTCTATGGATATGGATCAGCTACAGAAGAATCTTGAAGAAGCTCTTGAACAGATTGATATACTTACTGAAGAAAGAGATACTCTGAAAGGAAAATATGATGATGCAAAGAACCTCATTGAAAAGCTGAAGAATAAGCTGGAGGAACTAAAATCAGAAAAAGAATCTACAATTCAAGTTAAAGATTGTTACGATAATCTGAAAAAGGAAATGAGATCCTTAAACATGAATTGAAGATAGTAAATCTGAAGTTGAGTTTGAAAGATGGAAATAGCAAGAATGAAGTAAATTTGAAATTTGAGAATGAAAATCTAAAATCTGAGAAAGAAGATCTCAAATTTGAGAAAGAAGATTTGAAATCTAAACTTTGTAAAGTGACATCTGAACTTGAGAAAACTAAATTGCAGTATGCTGAACTTGAAAAGTACAATAATATTGTGAAAGGTGAATTGACTCAGTCTAAGCAACAACTTGAGAAGCTATATACTACTAGTGAGAATATTGATGAACAAATGTCTTATCAAAATCCATTCTATGATAAAACTAGTCTTGGATTTAACTCATCTAAAGTGAGTGAAGAAAGTAAGGAACCAAATCTGAAAGTTTCTGAAAATATAGAAGAAAGGAAATTTGATAAAGTTGACAAATATGAAGATACACCTAAAGAAAAAGAACCACCTAAATAAGAAGAATCACCTAAAGGTATGCAGAGAGAATTTAAAGGTAGATGTTTTGCATGTAATACTTTTGGTCATATGAAGAAAGATTGTACTGGTAAGCAATTTAAACCTCTTAATGTTTATTGTTATAATTGTCATGGTTTTGGACATAGAGCTATTGAATGTAGGAAGCCTAAATTTAATGAGAATAATAATAGTAGTAGAATGTTTAGAGATACTAACCATGCAGATAAGAAACCTATTGAAGATATGAATAGAAGAAATGCAGTAGTATGTTACAGATGCAATGAGGTTGGACACATTGCCAGGAATTTTAGATCACAAATCAACCAAACTGGACCGAGATATGGAAACAATAGAGTAGTTTGTCAGATATGCAACAAATTTGGTCATACAACAAGGTTTTGCAAGATGAATAACATGAGAAACCCTAACCCTAGAAGTCATGCAAGGAGAAATGAAAATGCAAGCAACAGTCATGGAGGTTGTTGTAGTAATTCAGAAGAAGTGAAGTTTATTAAAGCCACAGATCAAGGAGACACATTCAGCACTAAAGGTAATTAGAAAGGTGAAGTATCTAATGGTAAGAGTGAATCTCTACCTAACCCATCTCAAAGTACTTAATTCATGAAAAATACATTAGAATGGGAACTTTAGGATAGTGTAGAAGTTAGTATAGGATGAATTGAGTCTTGTGCAGTTGATGCAAGGTAGTATATGATGTAGTGATACTATGGTTAAGAGTGCATAAGATAATATGATGTTATGTGAGATCACAAGAAGTTTTAAGTTTTGCAGGTGAGAAGGAACAACTTTTTGGAAAGAAGCGGCAAAAGAATTAAATGCGATGTCAGAATCTTGTGAGATTGAAAGGTTAAAAGGTTATGATTGATATTATTTGATAATTAAAGTGAATACAAGTGTTAAGGAGATCAAAGGAGCAGTGATTCAAAGTAGTTTGCAAGGATTTTGTGAAAGAATTTCGTGTCAGATCTACGCAAACCCTGAATCATGGAATTGAGGTGTTTCACTAAGGAAATCTATCAGTCAGTTAGAGAATTTGTAGAAGATATGGATGTTTCATTAATTCACAATGTAAGAGATAAGATTAGACCTAAGACTAAAAGGGAACCAATAGAACCCTTGGAAGAAGACCCTAAATTGGCTTTATCATCCATACCAGATAGATTTCTACATTTAGAGAATGTTAGAAGCTATTTGGGATGTAAACGTGAAACCCTCAGTGATAGTGATTTTACGAAAGAATATGAGAAGCTTTACTCTTAGGATATGTCATTGAGAGTAGGGTTTGAACATTTAAAGGATAATGAAATCATAAGGTACTCTTTACAGTATGAATTTGATGATGAAGAATGCACTAAGATAATTCTGAGCAGAATACATAATGGAAAGTTTTGGTTAGATGACAGAGTGATAGACATTATAGCAGACCTAATTCATAAAGTAACTAGTTTGTCTCAATCTGGATTCATACCATTTAATGAAAAGAATGTGAAGAAAATTGTATTGGACAACACTAAATCATCTTACAATGGTAGAGGTACAGTGATTAGCAAGATACAATAGGATGATGTTAGGTATTTGTGCAAGATCCTTATAGCTAAATTTTGTGCTAATTCAAGAGAAGATGACATGGTGGTTGGAATGATTCATGCAGCCTATTTGATGTGTTTTGACAAAATACAAGTAGAAATGTGTGAAATCTTGAGAATATAGTTATTTGAGAACTTGGAAAAGATAAAGAAGACTAAGAACTCCCAGTTTAGATTCTCATCATTGATCACTTATATGTTTTTCCATTTGTTAAGAAGATTTCCATTTACAATTGGAGATGATTGGAATGATGGTAAGACCACAATGGAAAGGATAAACCAAGTATTCAAGAGACATCTTATTGACAAGGTCAATGAGAGTGAAGTTTTAGTGATTAAAACATTTTAGAATTTGATGAAGAACAAATCAAGAATCCCTTAGTCAATTGTTGAAAAGTATAAGAATGAAATATGTTTTATGGTTGACACTGACTTTACATTCATTGAAGTAGTTAAACCTAGAGTAGAGTTCATAGACCCTCTTGGCTATGAAATTTCTGAAACTAAAGCAGAAGAATATGTGAATAGATTGCTTAAGAGAAAGTCAGATATACACGGCAATAGATTTGGGACTTTTGAGGATAACTTCAACTCCGCCAAGTCTATTCAAGAAGAAAAATAGTCAAAGAAAAAAGTAGAAAGTACAATTAAGAAGATTCTAAAGGACACAGGATTGACAAAATAGGAGTTTATGATTGCAAAAAATATAGCAACAACTATTAGAGACATTGGACAAAAGGAAGTTTTGTCTGTTCCAACCCTATCAGCGGTTGAAACTAGAAATTTGCAGCATAAGCTGAAAGTAGAGCAAGAAGAACAAGAAGTTAGGAAATCTACAAGATCATCTTCAACTCCACCAGGGAAAAGAGTGAAAGAAATAACTATTGGACCAGGTAAGAGACAAAAGATAATAGTTCCACTAGTACAAAGGAGAATAGTAGAGATAAAAGATGATGAAGATATTCGAGTGAAAAAGAAGACATGGAAACCAAAGATTGAGAAGGTAAATGAATAGATTATTCATGATGGAGATTTTTCTAAGATGAACAAGTACTATGATCTTTATAACTATTCAGAAAGATTGAATTTGGAGAATTTAGTTGTGAGACATGATCCTAGTAGATAAGAAGTTTGACTCAATTCAAGGTAAGATACCTGGTGCTTTGTTTGAGAAGCTAGTTAACAGGAAAAAGAGAGCAACTGAAGAAGATAATAAAATTAGAGAAAATCTTGTGAGAAAATTATGTGATGTCACAGATGAAGATTATTTTGAAGAAATAATGAAAGAACTTGGAACCCATCTAAGAAAAAAGAAAATAACCATTCAGATAATGGGAGGAAACTATGAAGAGATAAATAAAGAAACAAAGCAAGCAATAGTAAAGGTAATGGCATCTAGTGTTGGAAAACACTCTAGTGCAGCAGAGCTAGTAGAACAGACAGAGGAAGCTGAGCATCAGAAGAGTCTCTCTCCACCATCAATTAACATTGAAGATGAGTCAATACATGTGGAAGAAACCAAGATCACATTGGACAGTGATGATAATTCTTTTCAAAATCTTGAAAACATTGTTGACAATTCGGCTCTAGAAGAACATGATAGATCTAGTGAAGAAGGAGAGAAAGAAACAAGGAAAGATGAAGAAAAGCAAACAGAGAATCAAGAAAGCACATAAATTCAAGGACAGAAAGAAGTCCCTAACAAAGAGGAAATCAGTCTTACACCTGAGATTGCAAATAAATCTCAAATTGGATCAATATTTGAAAGCTTTGGGAAAGAGGTTGATGATGATGATCAAATGGAATTGATCACATCCCTAAAAAAAAAATTTGGAAAGAACAAGAAGGTGAAAAGCCTTGAAGGATCTTTGTTGGAAATAACAGAGAAGTTACAAAGTTTTGTGACTAACCAGATAGCAGAAATAGACCCACTAGAAAGAGCTAAGAATGTTATGAATGCATTTGCTAATGAGTTCACTAACCTATCATATATGGCTAAAGTGAAGGTTCAGGCAGCCTATGAGGCCAAAATATTTCATGATATAAGTTAGAATATCATAAATGATATTAACAATCTGGATGTTTGTATAAAAGACTTGAGAAGGAATTTGGACAGAGGTAAAACTTTGTACATTCAGTGTAAAAAATCTGAAAACCATGTATCTGAAGTAGTGATGAAGGGTGCTCCCCTTAATACCACAAACACATAACAGATATAGAGAAACAACAACAATATGCAAGAACAAAAAATTGGCTTCTTATTATCTCCACAAATGTGGAATTACAAACTTTCAGAATTACAATATGCAAAGCCACATGGGCATTCCGTTACAATATTCTGTAGGACAAAGCCTCGAACTATTACCCAGATCTACTACCCAGAACTATTCTGAACTGCCTAAGACAATAATACAGCCTTCCTTATATAGGCAATTCCCCACCGCCTGGGAAGGTTCTAGAATTTTAGCCAATAAGGCCGACCAAACTTAGAATTATTTTATTTTGCATTTCATTACATCATAGTCGGCTCAAGATAACCTTTGAAACCTGAACAGAAATTTTGAAGAAAATTATTTTTCGCCATTTCAGGTGGCCCAACTTCGGAAGACCATAAGTCATCACCAGTTGACCCGATCGGCTATTATAACCCCATTTCGGAAACGCCACGAAGCGCTCTACAGGCTTGATTGGCGCAAGCGCTCGTCACCCAAATTTTTGACCTCATTCGGGGCCTCTAAAGCCTTCAAAACTAAGTTCAAAGTTTCTGTACCCTGCTGCCAATACCGAAAATCTTCAATATCTTCCAATATACACTTGATCTAGCAATGAAACTTTACTGGCAGACTTATATGACCAAAATGAACCTCCAAGAAAGAAATCAGATCATTCTGAGCACATATGAAAATTACCAAAAATAGTAACTTTCCATAAATAGCAGCTCTGCACAAAATAGCCCTTATTGAAAATAGAAATATTTTTGGGTGATGCAAGATTGCTCTTACACCCAGGATGCTCCTGCATCAAGTAGTTGAGAAGATTAAGGCTAAAGAAGCAGAAATTCAGTCAGAGACAAATCTTTTAGCCAGCCCTAATGTGAAGATATTGGATATTGAGAAAAGAATCAGCAAAGTAAATGATGAAATAAGGATTCTCAATGATGAAAAAGATAGGAAATTGAAAAGATTCACTCTTCTAAGAGAGTGCATTTCAATAAAGATAAGCATTGTTGAAGGACAGTTGGAAGAATGTCTTGCATCTAAGACATCTTTTGAGAAGTTTAGTTTTGCAAACCTTCAAGCATGTGAGATCACATCTTATGGATTGTGTGCACTACTTAGTGTTGCAGATTCCATTAAGAAGGCATGGGAGAAGGAGATAGAGAGAATTAAAGTGAATTTTGCAGATTGTGTTGCAAGCCTATCAGCTCTGCAATACTAAATCAAGGTATATAACTCTTTTTTTAACATAGTTTTTGGCACCCTTTTTTTTGTCATTGTTGTCAAAGGGGGAGAGATATATAGCAAAAAATTGATGTATGTATGATAAGGAATTATATTCTTAGGGGGAGAATATAATATAGATAATATTTATGGAGTTATAAGGACAACGAATTTTTTTTTTTTGTTATGGCCACAATTTTGAGTTTTGAAGTTTTGAGACTTAGCCAATTTTCTCATATGTTGCCACCAATGACAAAGGGGGAGATTGTTGGAAATTTGGATGAGTTATATATCTAGATGTTGACATTATGACAACATATAATCTACATGAAGATCACATATGACAAAGAGAAAGTATGATAGAGCACAAAGCAAAATTATCTAAGTATGTGCAGTATTTTCCCAGTGTAACCCGAGACAGTTTTGATTGGCGATGTCAATTGGAGTAAGTTTAGTACTTGCAAACTTGAACATAGATACTCTGATGACTATTGAAGACTTACATGAGAGCGCAAGTCTATACGGCATGTATGGAAGAAGTTATGATAGTTTTACCAAAGACAGTGTTAAAGCCGACAGGACAGAGAAGAAGACAGAATTGGTAAAGAGTTAAGGGATTATTTTGTTTATCAAAATAATGTATTAATAATAGAATGGGATGACATCCTAGATGTTAACCCTTGGGTAAATATGTATTTTGTGTAAAGCTTTATGTTTTGTAAATTCGACTGTAAAAGTTATTATTCCTAATAACTTGTATAAATGTAAGGCATATGAAATGTGAAGAGATATGATGTATTGTAATGAGATAGATGATATAGCAAAATATATTGATGTGAAGTTGTGAAAGACAAGCAAGTAGTATAAGGTTATGTACCTTACCCTATTTTTTAATTAGTGATCATTGTACATTACTTGTTTGGGCAGTGAGCTCATCTTGTAATCATTTGTAATCAATACTACCAACTCTTAGCAAGGTTGAGGCTTCTAACAATGCCTATAGTCCCTTAATCAGGACTGAGACACTATATGCATGTAACAGGCTCCTAACAGGGTCAACATCTTTAACAAGATACTTTTGATTAGTGGATCTTTGTGGGTATCATCCCCACCGGGGTTTTCCCTTGGCCAGGGTTTCCTCGAGAACAAATAATGTGCTATGAGTTCATTGGCTTTATTGTTATGCATGTTCTTTAGTTTACTCTGTTATGCAAGCATAAAGATAATCTGTTATATTCATAATAGGGATAAATTAAAAGTTTTTAGAATACTGATTCAGCCCCCCCCCCCCACCTCAGTATTCCCTATTTCTAATAGTAAGAGGATGGGAGAACCAAGGTTTCTCACACATGTGTGAGCAACTTTGGAAAATGACATGTCAATAACATGGGTCAAAAGGTGGAAGAGAAAGAGAGAACCAAGGTTTGGAAAGTGACATGTCAATGACATGTGGGAGACAAGTGTGTAAGAGTGTGTAAGAGTCACATTTGACTTGGGTTTGGGTTAAGATTCCTTAATCCTTAGATTAAGGTTGTGCAAATGATTAGGGATTGATTAGGTGGTAGAATAGGATTAATTAGTGGAAAAGTGGGTTGAATTGGGTTAGAAGGATGGGTTAGGTTAGGGAAGTGAGGTTAGGTGAGGGTTAAATTTAGGAGCCATGTGCTCAAATAGAATTAAGTATAATATTTAATTCCAAGTGGGTTAAAAGGGGATTAATTAAATAAACAAGATCATTTACTTAATTAAACGGAGGATTAGGATGAGGGGAAATGAAATAGGATAAAATTAAATAAATATAAATTTATTTAATCAAGGCTAGGATAAAAGGCTTAAATTAAATAAATATAAATGTATTTAATCAAGGATAAGGGATAAATAAGAGTGTAATTAAATAAGGCATAATAAGACTAAAATTAAATAAATAATAAATATTTATTTAATTGGCTAGGAGAAGGGTAATTGTTAGGACAATTTTAGGTGTCTACAGAATGTTCGATGGTCTACGCAAGGTACAAAAAGCAAGTTGACGTCATCTATGGTGTGTGTTCTGGAGATAACCTGTTTGGAAGCTAACTTCAAAGATAAAACATGTATTATGGATGATGAACTTGAATTAAGGATATCAGTCCTTCATTGTTATAATGTAATTGTTGTATACTTATTTTAGATATCGTGTGTATCTTAGCAAGGAGTTATGTAATTGTTTGTATATTAGGAAACCCTAACTGGCCGACCTGATCCTGTAGAATGTAATAGGGTATATATGTAAGATATTTTCTTTTGGAAAGATATGGAGAGAATGTATGTGATCTAAATGGAGAATTGTGGAAGTTGCAAGCTTGTGTCTACTAAATGTAGAGAAAAAGATAATTGTGTGCTTCATTGGAACTGACCAAGCAAAGACAGTCGCTAGGGGATAGTTCAAAAGATTATGTATTTCTTTAGATACACTCGTGTTGCAAACAATGAGTTCTGAAGGTGGACATAACCTTCTTTGGGCAGTGAGCCCACCCTTCTTTTCTTAACTCCTAATAGGGTATGTCCTCTAATAAGGACTGTGTATTATAATGTTTTAATCAGTTCCTAATAGAGCTATATCTTCTAACAAGGACATTATACTCTCAATACATTATTAGTGGGTGTTGATTCCCACCCGGGTTTTACCTTTAACAGGGTTTCCTCAACAACAAAATATTATGTTATTATGTTGGCATTCATTGTGTTAATTGGATTTGATATTGTTGTTATTTAAAGTTTAAAGTTTAATAATCTATCATACAACTGATTCAACCCCCCTCTCAGTTGTATTATGGACTATTATTCCTAACAATTGGTATAAGAGCTACTGGTCCTTATAGAGAAAGCTTAACAACTTGAGGTGATCTTGGAGATGGTGTTCTATTGGAAGATATTCTGAAATTTGATCTTGAAAACTTTGATAGTTGGAAGAACAAGATGCAAACTCATTTGCTATGTTTGGGCATTGACTACTAGATGATTACAAAGAATCGGGTGGCTATGAAAACTAAGAATGAATTACCATCGGAAACTGACGATGAGAAGAAGGTATTTTCATATAACATGGTTGCAAGGGAAGCACTGATCAACACACTCTCTAAAGGAGAATTTACTAAGGTAAAAGATCTAGATTCTGCACACAAGATTTGGACAAGGTTAGAAGCATTATATAAAGGAGATAAGTTTACCAAGTGAGAAAAGTTACAGAACTGAAAAACTAGGGTGGAGAAGCTAGAAATGAAGGATGATGAAAGTGTTAGGGCTTATGTACAAAGAGTTACAAAGGCTATGATTGGAATCAAAAATTGTGGAGGCACTTTTGAAGAGGAAGAAGTCATTTCAAAGATTCTTAGATCATTGACACCTATCTACAAGACCAAAATTTAGGATATAGAAGAGATCATACCTTTGACTCCAAACTTTAGCAGAGAAATGTTGATAATGCATTCAAAGAATCTACACATAAGAAGATAATATTTGCACTTCCAAGAACCAGTAGTGAGAACATAAGAGAAGAGCTCAGTCAATATGTTGATGAATGGGAACAAATACAAGTAGAAGAAAGAAAGATGGATGAACTTGTTGCACTGATTGCTAGAAGGGAAAATAGAGGTAAGGGTAAATTTGAAGGAAAGTTACCTTTGAAATATTTTCCTTGCAATAAGATAGGTCACTTTGCATATAGATGTCCTACAAGAGTTCTTAAGCACAAACCTAATTTTTTCAAGTCTAAATATTCAAAGGATAAGGAATGTTATTATGCTAGTGAAGGTATTTCTTATGATGATGATTTGGATTATGAGGAGATTGGATTTATTGCTATAAAAGATAAATAACCAATGCATAAGGAAAAAATATTTAGTATCACATGTTGATAAGAAAACTGAATGGATTATAGATAGTGGTTGTTCACATTATATGACTGGAGACAAAAACAAGTTTGTAAAATTAGTAAAGTATGATGGTGGTGTTGTAAGATTCGAAGACATTGTTCCTAAATCTATCATAGGAGTAGGATCTATTACTTTGGATGGAAAGACTAATACTAACAATGTATTTCTTATTGATGGACTTAAGCATAACTTTTTGAGTGTTGGACAACTGATGGATAAAGGATTTCAATTAAAGTTCCTTTATCGGAAATGTTTTATCAGTAGTAAGACATAAAATTTGCTTGCAACTGATACTAAATCTAGAGGTAATGTGTTTGAATTAAATACATCTAGAGCTTCTTGTTTTGTTGTGAAGGTAGATGAAACTTGGTTATAGCATAGAATATTTTGTCATGTTAATTTTGATAACATTGTAAAGGCAAGTTTGACTAATGCAGTAAGAGATCTACCAAAGATTGTGAAACCATCTAACACTGTATGCAGAGAATGTGTTATGGGAAAATAGACTAGAAGCAATTATAAAAGTAAAGCATATACATCAAAAGGAAAGTTGGATCTGGTACATACAGACCTATGTGGACCTACAAGGACAAAATCATACTATGGTGAAAGGTATTTTATAATTTTTGTTGATGACTTTTCTAGAATGATGTGGGTTACTTGAAAGAGAAATCAAAAGCATTCGATAAATTCAACATATTCAAAGCAAAAGTAGAAAATGAATCAGGCTTAAAGATAAAATTTTTGAGGTCAGATAGAGGTGGAGAGTTTACTTCAGATCTATTAAATTCATACTATGAAGAGCATGGAATACAAAGACAAACATCTGCTCCTAGGACTCCACAACAGAATGGGATAGCAGAGCGAAGGAATAGAACTATGATTAGTACAAACCTAATCTATCTTGAAAGGCGTAGACATGTCAAACATTAGTTTATGAGCATATACCTAAGCTTAAACAGAAAAATGAATACAAAGACACTCAGATAGAGCTTAAATGGGAGCACCCTGTCACTATTTGATTTTCTCTCGCTTTAGGGATGTGGGTGTGCTCTCAAATCACTTGGAGCATGTCCCTAATGATGATTAGGAGGTTTAGGGATGGATTAGGGACCATAAGAACCCCATAATGGCACAAAACTAGGTATGGAACACCTATTTTGCCCCTAAGGCCTTAAGGATCCTAATGAGCTAAAATGCAGTTATGCTATGGAATACTTATTCTAAGTTAATTTTAATCCAAAATAGATGTGATATGATAAATAAGATATGAAAAAAAATGAAAGAAACTAAGTTAATCCATTATTGCTAATCTATGATGTGTGTTAAGAAAGCTTGAAAATGATGAAATCTAACAATTATATGCTAAAAGCTTAAGATCTAGATTTAAACTAGCATTATAACATTACTATGAAATGAAAGGTGAATTGGTGTTTTTATCTTAGGAAGTGAGGGTATTTATAGTATTTGGGAAGGGATTGGGTTAGGAGGATGAGTTAGAGTTGGGGGTAAGGTTTGAGGTAGAGTAAGAGGTATGGTTTGGGGTATGGTAAGGTTTAGCTTGGGTTACGGGTTGCTCACACGTGTGAGCAAAACTAGGGAAGTGTGCAAGGGGAACATGTGTGGAAGAAGAGACATGGGTCTCTTTATGAGGCTATAAGAAGCCTCAAAGAGTGTGCAAGAGGCTTAAATGAGTGTGTAAGGCTCATTAAGGGAAGGGTTTGACTAAAAGTCAAGGAGACTTGGATTATCTTAGGAAAAGTAGGTAATTTCTCCTAAGTAGGTTTAGGAAAGATTTAGGGAAGATTGGAAGGATTTAGGAAAGGCTAGAAGGTTCTAGTTTTTTGAGGCTTTAAAAAAATATGAAATTTATTTAGGGATTGTGACATCATTTGTTGAATATTGATTCAATAAAGATAGGAAAATCATTTAAATTTGATTTAAATGCTTTGGGGAGGGATTCTTTAATTAAAGATGCTTAATTAAAATAAAGGGATTTAATGGCATAAAAATATATTAATTAATTAACAAATGATGATGTCATCAGAGGTTTTCAGAAAAATAAAAATACTTTTATTTTCTAAAGGATTTTTAGGTGTCTACATCTTTCCCCTCTTTGATGCGATACCACAAGTGGTGTGGCATCAAAGACAAGAAAATAAGATGCCCCAGGCTAGAATAGAGGAATAAGGGGTTGTGCCCCCTTGAGAAAATAATGCAAAGAGAAAACATTGTGGAATTTTCTCAAAAAGAAACAGAAGGGGAAAGACTAAGGAAGAAGGGGAGATAAAGAACCAAGCTTCCAAGAGAAAAGATGGATGAATGCAAGATGAAGATGGAATGCAGAATGCAGAATGCAGTGATGGAGCTATATGAAAGATGCAAGATGCAAGATTAATCTAGATGATGTAGGATGGGGGAGTTCGGGGACTCCAAGTGAAAATGTGGAGAGCACAACCTAGTTTGATATAGCAATGCTAGAGACCTTCCAAGGCTATGAAATAACACAAGGCTTCACCACCAGCATTACATAGGACTGGCACAAAAAAGACACACAGGGTTTCCCTAGCATCACACATGATCCTGAGAAGGAGGCAAGGTAGAAATGATGCTAGAGAAACCACAAACAAACAACATATCCCAAGTGCACCATGTAACCCAGAAGATCACATGTGAACCATGCAAGGCTCATGTCCGACTAACTCATAGGAAGAAGCAAGAAATCAAAATACCTTGCCCCAGATTGCCCTCATTCACATCGAACCATGATATAAAGGATCATGGTGACTTTGAGGAGAGAAAAAATGAGAAGTCATAAAAGATTAACAAGATCCAAAGGACAAAATCCAAGACCAAAATGCTAACTCCAAAAACATCCTTTGCTAAGGAGAGAGATTTGATTAGAGGGTTTGATTGATTGATGATGGGAAGATTGGTCTAAATGTGTGGAAGGATACATCGACATGGACCTGGTGTGATTGGTGGATGATTAGGTCTGACAGGAGGAAGGATACATCCTCAAGGATCCATTGATTGATGAGAGAATGAGTGTTTTTGTTTGCTAAAAAATGATGAGTAGAGGAATAATCACTGTGATCAAGGATAGTCGACAATTGATGTTGTTGAAGTACAAGGCTGAGTGGGACAAGATTTATGATCAAATGTTGTTGTAGGATGGACAAAGATATGTACAACAAGATGGAATGATATGTACAATGAATGGGGAAATATTTACAATGGATATGTACAGAAGCTCAGGATTGGGGATAGGAAGATCATGCTATAGAAGATATATATAGGAAGGACTACACTATACAAGGTATGGTACAAGATATCATACAAGATATGGATAGGTTGGATTGCAGATTTTCTTGAGGATTAAAAAGAGGAATGTTGGGGGATGGTAGAAAAAGGACTGGGTTGGATGAGGAGATGGGAGTTTGATAGATAATGACTCGGTCCACTATGAATGGCACCTATTTTCTAGGTTTTCACCAATATACTTGTCCAAGGCACTTAAATTGCCAAGTTTTCACCATTGGATGATTATTTTTCTTTGCTTTTTTTTTTTTTTTTCATTTTTTATGGATTTTCTAAATATGTAGGATCTGGTTCAAGCATAGAACCTCTTCAGATGTATGATGTTGATCGGATCATTCAAAGGCTCACCTTCTGGTGTAGATAGCTGATGGGCTTCGGAGCTAAAGCATGATGTGACAACATAGGGGCCCAGCCAAGTAGGCTCAAACTTTCCTTTCTTTTCTCTCTGTGCTTGGACCTTCTAATTTTCCTTCAGGACCATGTCACCGACCTAGAACTGTCTAGGATGGACCTTTTTTTTAAAACTCCTTTTGAGTCAATTTTGGTATGCAACTAGGTGATCATATGCTTGTTGTCTCTTTTCATCTAACAGGTCTAGCTGTGTGAGGCATGCCACACGATAGTCTTCATCAGTGGTATAGTTCTTCATGAAGACTCACAATGATGGGAGCTCGACCTCGATGGGTAGAATGGTTTCAGCACCATATATAAGGGAATATGGGGTGGTGCCTATGGGAGTGCGATAAGAAGTGTGATAGGCCCGGAGGGTGGGATTTATTTGGAGGTGTTAGTCATGACCAGAATCATTGACAACCTTCTTGAGAATTTTTAGGATTATTTTGTTGGTTGCCTCAGCTTGATCATTTCCTTGAGGGAAATATGGACTGGAGAAATGGTGATGGATGTGGAATCTGGCACACAGATCATCCACATGCTAGTTTTCAAAAGGTGTGCCATGGTTCATGAAGATGGTAGATGGTATGTCGAAGCGGCAAATGATATGGTAAAGGATCAACTTGGATATTTGGATGCCAGTAGTAAGGGTGAGCAGAATCGCTCTGACCCATTTTGTGAAGTACTCTATGGTAGTTATTATGTACTTATGTCCATTGGAAGAGAGGGGAGTGATTAAGCAAATGAGGTAAAATCCCCAACATGAAAATGGCCAAGGTGGTGCAATGGGCTACAAGTCTTGTGCTGGTGCATGAATCAGATTTGCATGTTGCTGACATGGTAGACATTTCCTGACAAATTCACAAGCGTCATGTTCCATGGTTGGCCAATAATACCCGACTCGAAGAAACTACTTTGCTAGAACCATGCCACTCATGTGGGCATCACAAATTCCAGTGTGGACCTCTTGTAAAGCCAGGATGACCTCGTTTGAATCTAAACACCTAGAAAGGATATTGTGATATCCTCAATGATAAAGGGTGTTGGCTACAAGAGTGTAGCAGGAGGCTCTGCGAATTAAGTTTTGGCATTGGTTATTAGTGAGATTGGGAGATATGATACCTTTCTTTAGATATGCATGGATGTTGTGGTACCATGGGGACTGAGGACCAGCCAAGACACACACCATTTCTATATTGGCGTTTGCATAAGCGGGCATGTGTACTTGCTCAACTAAAAATTCATATTGAGTTGAATCACGAGGGAACTCCAATAAGGATCTGATGGTTTCCATTGCATCAGCTACTTTGTTTTGAAGCCTTGGTATCTGAGTGAACTATAGATTCATAAAATGCTCTTTTAGTCTGTCCACTAGTTCTTTATAGGGTAACAACTTGTCATCCTTTGTCTGATATTCATCTAGGAATTTCTTGATAATTAGTTGTGAATCTCCAAACACTTGTAGTTCTATGATATTCCATTGGATAGTTGTCTTGAGGCCTAAGATGAGTGCCTCATATTCTACAATGTTATTAGTACATGGGAATCCTAACTTGAATTCTTTTGGAATATAGTCACCTTAAGGTGTGACAAATAGGATTCCTGACCCTGATCCATGTGATGTATAGGAGCCATCAAAGTATAGCTTCCATATGGGTTGTTCTTAAATCATACATAGGTGCTCATTAGGGAATTCCATGATTAGTGGATAAGCATCCACCAGTAGTGCTTTTGCTAGTTGCTAAGTAGCATGACCCATTTTGCCATAGGCCTATGAGAGTTGTCCTTGATAATAGATACTTGAGTGGGTCCACCTTTGAAATGAGCCTGATTGTGTGGCTTAGCATGTAATGTCTAAGTTTTTGAGTGGCAAAGACCACTGCAAGGCATGCTTTCTCCATGGGTGAATAGTTAAGCTCATAGCTGACAAGAGTTTGACCGATATAGTAGACGGCTCTCTCTTTGTTGTCATCATCATGCTGAGCTAAGAGTGCTCCAAGTGTCATAGTGGTTGCCGAAATGTAGCGTATGAGAGGGCATCCTAAAACTGGCGGTACATGGATGGGAGAGTTAGCTAGATATTTCTTGAGTTAGTCAAAGATTTTCTGATAGATGGGATCTCATTTGAAGCTTGTGTCTTTGCAAAGCAGATGCGTGCATGGTTGGCACTTGTCTGCCAGCTGGGAGATGAACCGATGCTCTGATTGGAGCTTTCCTTGTAAAATCCTGAGCTACCTGAGTGTTCTTGGTGGAGGCATTTATGTTATAACTTTGACCTTCTTGGGGTCAATCTCTATGCCATGTCATGAGACTATAAAGCCTAGAAGCTTTCCAGATGTTATGCCAAAGACACATTTCTTCAGATTTAGCTTCAAGCCATAATGTTGTAGGTGATCGAACACACTCTCAAGAATACTTAGGTGTTCACCTTGTGTTTTTTATTTTGCAAGAATGTCATCCACATAGTCTTCTAGGATCTTGTGGATCATATCATGGAAGATAGCTGTCATTGCTCTTTGATATGTAGCTCCTATGTTCTTTAGCCCAAATGGCATCATGTTGTAATAGAAGGTACCCTATGGATTTGTGAACATTGTTTTATGTTGATATGATTCTGCTATCTAGATCTGATTATAGCCTGAAAAGCCATCCATGAGTAACAACATCTCATGGCCCGTTGTAAGATCTATGATCATGTCTATGTTGGGAAGCATGAAATCATCCTTAGGACATGCCTTGTTCAGGTCCCTGAAATATGTGTAGATTTTGATGTCGCCTAAAGGCTTTTTGACTGGTACCATGTTGGAGATCCAATCTGAGTAATCAATGGCTCTTATGATTTTTTCTTGGAGAAGCTTTTCTAATTTTTCTTTTACTAGTAAGGCCACTTTTGGATGCATTTTTCTTAGCTTCTGCTTGATTGGCTTAACATTAGGGTCCACTGCAAGATTGTGCACAATGAGATTTGGTCGAGCCCAGGCATATGCACATATGACCATGCAAATTTTATGATGGCTTCTTGGAGTAGTGCAGTGAGAGCCATTTCTTCACCCTCTATTAAAGCTACTACAATGTAGCTGATTCTCAGACATTCTTCTATGTCCAAGTTGACTAGTTTAGTTTCCTCTATGATGATAGGCAACTACTTGGGTCTGTAATCCTAGATAGGAGGAAGAGGCAAGTCTCCATCTTCTAGCGCTTGAATTGCCAAGTTTTAACTAGAAGATATGCCCTTTATTTCTACCTTTTTGGAATCAGAATGTGCCCCAGAGGGGTTTTCACATAAACTTGTGCTTTTCTCTTTCTATTTCACTTTTGCGGCTAAAGCTTGCCTCTTCCCTGAAATATCCTTTAGGGTCGAGCTTGCAGATGTGAGTTAACTCTGAATCTTGATTTGATTGTGGGCTTGATGCCCCCATGAACTCTAGGAGTGCTTATGTGCTTTGGAGCTCATTGATATGTGTGACGCTTGGTTGGTCCCAGTCTATGAGTTCGGGGTGAATGAGGGGAAGTTATATGAGGTTAATGGTGAGTTGTTGGATAGAAGTGCCTAGGAGGGTATCATCATCAAATATGTCATCATAAGATTTATTTCCTTCCTCTTTAGGGATATCTTCGGTCTCTACGAGGTCATCCTGGCTATTCAAGAAGGGAACGTTGGTCATGTTAGTGCCCCCAATTGTGGTATTGGGCTCTTTTATACACAGGAGAGGGGTATTAAAGCCAAGACCTTGATGTTGTGGATTCTTTGATGTTGTGATAGGGTCTTTGCTTCTACCTTCTTGTGGTCCTAGACCACCACCTTGATACTTTCAATGTTTAGTGGTGTACTTGTGCCATTGTGGATACTTATCTTTGAAGTAACCAAGAAGTTGAGTCTTAGGTGGTGGGGAATCTTTATACAACCACCTATTGATGTCAAGATCCATCTCTTGACTATTTATGTTGCCATGGGAGACAAAAGTCATAGATCCCATTTTCTTGATTTCATGATTTGCTTCAGCGGGTTAACTTTGGTGATTCAGGCGCCCCTGCGTATGTGGATCAAGTGGGAGGGCCCCTACTACAAATGTATCATGTAGGTTGTATTCACCATAGCCCTGATTATTGATCTTGATAGAAGAGAGAGTGGAAGCGAGAATAGTCTCTGGATCACAATGGGATCGGGATGAGCTGGCAACAAAAGTGCCAATGTCAGTTCCAGGACAATGAGTGGAATGAGGGAATGATGCTTCCATCACATGATAGTATGTGAAGGGTTGGGGGTTTACATGGATGGTGACCTCAGTGCCTTGATGCATAAATTTGACACACTAATGGTAAGTAGATTGTACAACCTTGATGGAATGGATCCATGGTTGGCCGAGGAGGATGTTGAATGGTAGGTCAATATCAACAACATGGAAAATGGTGACTTGTGTTGCTGGGCCTAGCTAGATAGGAAAAAGAATGTTACCTTTAGAGGTATGCTCCAAGTTGTCATATACCTTGATGGTGATTACTTCATGTGAAATATCAGCTTCTGTGAACCCTATCTGTTGAATGAATTTTAGAGTACACAAGTTTAGGGCTGAGCCATTATCTATCATGACTCTTTTGATGGCAAAATCTCTAACCATGACGGCAATGCGGAGAGGGAGATTATGGTCATGTGCAATAGCTGGTATGTCAGATGGTTCGAAGGAAAGAGCACATGGTGTAGATAGATGTCCCACAAGGTTTTCAAAATGGATGGCGTTTATATTTGTGGGGACTTGTGCTTCATGAAGGGCTCAGTAGAGGATTTCTTGATGGAGGGACGAAGTGTGAAGAAGGTCGAGGATGGAGATTTGGGCTGGTGTGTTCCCAAGATGTTCTATGAGGTTGTATTATGTATTATGTGCATTGTGTACTGGTCTTGGATGGGCACCGATGATAGTTATCTGGCCTCTATGGGTGGTAACGACACACTGACTATCTGCTCATTTGACATGGATGACATTGACTATGGGTTCGACTTGGGTTATACATCCAACAAACTTGTCATAATTGATATAAGTAGTAGTGTAGTCTTTGCGATCGACATGAGCTCCTTGTTTTCCTTTTCCTTGGTTCTGATTAGGAGGATTAGCATTAGCTTGAACTTTCCCAGAGTTGTGTTGAGGGAACACATTTTGATAGATTTGCAAATTGGCATTAGGCGAGGGTAGTGTGTCCTTTGACATGATGATAATCACGGTACTTGTGATCATTATACCAGTTGGGCTTAGGAGTGGCATCATCAAACTATTGGATTGGTGGGTACGTAATCAAGTTAGCCTTGGCCATTCAGTGAAAGATAACATCCAGAGGTTCACCAAGCAGTGTAAGATCCTCTTCTGATAATTTTGGGCTCTAGGTCTATTCTGATTGGGAGTAGTATTGATGGCATTAACCTGATTGGTTGGATTTCCTTGATGGGCTTGATGTGCTTGTTGCTGATAGTTTTGCTGATTGTTTTGGGGCTGATATCGCTGCATAGGTTGCTGATGATTTTGAGGTTGTTGTTGATATGCAAGAATTGGTGTAGGACCAACCACAATGATTTGGACATGCTTGGTATCCATAGCTCTATCAATGACTGCATTTTTGTTATGATTCCAGTAATGGGGTTTATCATCTTTGGGTTTACTTTAGGAATCATTCTTGTAATGATAGATTGTGCCTTCATCTAGGAGACCTCTTTCAATATCTGTCCCTTTGCTTTTGATATCCTGATATGTTTGGATACAGTTCATTCTCATGAAGTGGGCTAGTTTGGGATGTAGGTTATTGATGAAGATCTTGGTTAGATGTTTCTCAGGTAGTTGGTATGATAACCTGGTCGTGAGGTTTTACCATCATTGCAAGTAGACTACTAGGTTTTCTCCTTCTTTCTATTTGGAGTTGCAAAGGTTTAATAGGGTCTACTCGTTCTCAACATTGTTGGCATATTGAGCTACAAATTTTTCAGAGAGCTCAGGAAAAGTTGTGATGGTCCCACATGGTATCTTGTAAAACCACTCAACAGTAGTTCCTCCCAAGCTTTTGGGGAATAGGTGCAAAAGATAATTGTCACTGTAAGCCACTTCTTGACATGCCATTTAGAACTCTTTGATGTTATTGACTGGGTCTCCTTTTCCTCGATATTTATCGAACTTGGGTGTGTCAAAGTTTTTAGGGAAAGGAACAGTTGCGATTGATCGGTCAAATGGGTAGGGACACACCTCTTCAAACTTGAAGGTTTTATTCTCTATACCAGTTTGGAGCTCCTTAAGAGCATTCTTCATTGCTTCCCACTTAGTATTGACTGGCATTGGAGTGGGTACTCCCATTTGAAAAGGATCTAGTGGTGCTGGTGAATAAGGGTGATTTTGGGGGTGGATATTGTGGAGTGGGATATGGAGATTGTCCAGTGAGATAGGTAGATTGGAATGGATTTTGGAGTGATGATTGTTGGGGAGGATATTATTGATGTGGTGTGGGGGTGTATTGTGGTGGAGGATATGAAACTACTTGCTAGTGTTGGGGGATGATGGGATGTTGTTGTTGCACTAGATAGGATGAAGCTTGTTGGTGTTGGGGAATGATAGGGATTTGTTGTTGCGATTGGAAGTATTGTTGTTGTGGAGGCTAGTGGAATGATGTAGCTTGTTGGTACGATGGCCCTTGTTGAACTTTGCTTTGTGCTTGGTTGATGTAGGATGGATGCATCCCCACATTGCTTAAGGGTGGAACTGATGTAGGGAAGCTAAGAGGAGGTGGTTGGGCAAGGTAACTTGCGAGATGCGATGAACTCTACTGCTGAGGTGGTGGAACTTGTTAAGAAGCATTGGGTGGTGTGAATAGATTATTTTCAAATGGGAAAAAGGATGAAGTTGGCGGAGGTTGAGATGGTTGTTTTTGCGCTTCTTGTGAGAAGGTCTTTTGTTGATTTGCTAGCATGGATGCAGTGAAGTGGGTTGGTATTCCAAAGGCTTGTATTTCTTCCTTAGTGAGGCCCCATCAAGAACCAATGCATAGTGGGAGCTGTGATGCAGAGGATGCTAGAAAGGTAGACGTGATGGGAGTTTGGGACACGAATGGTGGATTTGAAAAACCCAAGGAAGGCATACCCGTGGTGAAGGAATTTTGTTGGGCTTGTGCCTGGGTAGATGTTTTCTGGGGGGTGAATGAAGATGCTTGCGTGTCCCATGAAAAGGGTGATGCTGATGTGGAAGTTTGTTGGGAGAAAGAGGAGAATGATTGTGTTGCCCCTGGAAATGATGTCATGGGTGTAGAAGCTTGTGAAGTGAAGGGGAAGGATTATTGTGTCCCCCCTGGAATGAATGGTGTGGATGCAGAGGCTTGTGAAGTGAAGGGAAAGGATGATTGTGCCCCCCCAAAAAAGAATGGTGTGGATGCAGAGGCTTGTGAAGTAAAGGGAAAGGATGATTGTGTCCCCCCCAAAAAGAATGGTGTTGAAGTAGAGGCTTGCTGGAAAGATGAGGGAAATGACTGCGTTGCCCCTAGAAACAATGATGTTGCTTGGCCCATGGAAGGTGGCATAACTACTTGTGTAAAGGCTTGTGTTGGAGGTGGCATTTGGTTTTGTGAAAAGCTTTAGGTAGGGATGATGGATTGAGCTGTTATGGAAGATGATGGTGCACCTATGAGAGGAAATGGAGTGGATTGTCTCACTTGTGTTGTAGGGCCTGTGAAACTACTTTGCAAAAGAGGAGGGATGGGCAAAGCTACTTGTGATATGTGGAGAAGTGGATCAGGGATCTGTTGGATGATGGGGGTGTATACTTCTACTGGGATTTAGATGTTGTTGATGGGGATGCGAGGTTGGAGATATGGTGGAATGGGAGTACCCTCCTATGAAAAGTTAGCCCACATGTTTCTTTGATTTTGAGTAGTGAGTGTATTAATCATTTTTACATTCCCTAGATGATTTATGATTGTTTCTATTGCAAAATAAGCCAAGAGGATATTGGGATCATCCCATGCATTACCAGTTTGTTGCATCTGTGGATCATAAGCTACCATCGCGCTAGTAGAAATGTTGGGATCAGACAAGCTGGGGACTTGATAAGGATCCATGTTCCTTCATTTTCTAGATCTTGTCTTGACGGACATGGAGTGGAGATACAGATGCTAGATGGATGCAAGATGTTCCTAAAAGATTCTAAAGAATGATGGATGCAAGCCTAAGAAACTTCTAAGGATGGTGGATTTCTAGAATGCAATGCAAGGATTGGTGTGATGCTTGGAT
Organism: Chamaecyparis obtusa; assembly: GCA_027943335.1. NCBI lineage: Eukaryota > Viridiplantae > Streptophyta > Pinopsida > Cupressales > Cupressaceae > Chamaecyparis > Chamaecyparis obtusa. The sequence continues at coordinate 1,133,412 of BSBK01001217.1, forward strand.
TTGGATTAAGGATGGCAAAAGATTGGCGACAAATTGGTGAAATGTTTGGCAATGATGGGGGCTTGGTGGGATACTCTGATTCGGATCAAGATTTGGTGGATGATTGGTGGGATGCTGGTGGAAGATTACTAAGTGTCAACAAATGAGCTGTTATTTTCCTGATGGAGGATCAGTGATAGGATTGGTCAACTAAGAATAGACTAATGATCTTTGGTCAACATGATTCTTATAAATGCAAGCCAATCTCTTTCTCCAGATGATGAGGTTGTGCAAGGACAAGTTGGATTTCCTTTAGACAATGCTCTATTAAAGGGGGTATTTTTTATTTAGGATGAGGATTGAAAACAACTCAAAGGTTTTGAACACTAAGTGCTTGTGGATCTAGATCACTGGATTTGGTGCAAAGATGGCGGGTTGACTTGGATGATGGATGCCAAATTTTGGATCAATGATTTGGGATTTTGATTATGGATTGCTGATGGAATGATGGTGAAGGATGATGGAATGATGCTATTTCTAAGAGAATGATCTAGATGCAACTGAAATGGATGACCTATGATGTAACTAGGAAGATGATGATAAATGCAACTAAGAAGGACTCTAGGATGTAACTAAGGCTTGGTGGTGATGCAAGGATGAAACTAGGATGAGTTAGGACTTTCGAGATAGGATTTTGGATCCGAAGGTAGAATGGACATGTGATGGATCTAGCTAGTCTTCTCTTTTGAGATTGACGTAATGATGGTTCACTCAGAATCGGTAAGCAAACTGCTTGACTCTTGCATTATAGCCCACGTTACCAAGCTTTTCTTGATACTTTTCTTTGGCTTGGGTTGCTTGCACAAAAGATTGATGGCTTTTAAGATTTGTCTCTGCAACTTTCTTCTCTTGATAGGCTTGGGATTTGGGAAGTTTAGCCTTTGGGTGTTTGATCAAATCAGACATAACTTGGGTAGATTTTTGACAATTGGATTGGGACAAAAGCTTCGGGCATCTAATTTTGAAAGATGCTTATGCAATTTTTTCTAAGTATCTTGAATCAAGTTGTAGATCAGTTTGATGTTTCCAATAGCAAAGGACAAACTTGACAAAGATTTTTGAAACAACAATCTCATAAGGGACAAAGCAACCTTGTGGGATACAAGCAAGATGGAAAACTCCTGAATCTGAAAAAGATTTAAAAGGTGTATGTTCCCACAAATGTTTTTACTGAGCCTTTGACTGTGCAAATCACTTCAAGGAAGATCTACCCAAGGGAGGTGAGTATAAAAATCCTTACCCACAACTTGATACCCCCTGAAAGGGGATACATATGGTGAGTATTCTTAAGGTGATCTGGTAAACCCCTTGGATCGATCCTTGCACAAGGATTCTGATACCTTCGGATGTAGATAGGGTAGCTTCTATTTTAATAGGTTTGTAGTTGTTCCATGGAGTCCTCCCAATCATTTTGTACATGCATGACTCACTTAAGAGCCTATTTGACCATGCTAAAATAGTAGGGATTATTCACCTACCCTGTGCTACCATCAACACACATCGCCTAAGCTTGAGGTGATGTAAGTGAGAGGTTGCTCAATGCTTTATTTCTATACTGGTCAGGGAAGATACCGGTTTGAGGTTGTTCTCCAGAGAGGAAGCACTTTTCTCTTTAGACAGACCTCTCTAAAAGTAAAACATGTGAACTTTGTCTGAGTTCAAGTCTTTTACGTTTACTTATTTTAACAAGGATTTTGCAAAATTTTGAAAACTCCTAGAAAACACAACAAACAAATGTTCTTTTTCCAAATTTGATTAAGTGATTTTGAATTAAAATTTTGAAAACACAAGTGTTTAAGGCTTTGATCTTTTCTTTCCCTTTTGAAAACAAGAATTTTGAGTGTTTGCAGTTGCTTTGTTTGGGCATTCAAGATTGATTTTGCATGTTTAAGAACTTTGAAATTGAACTAATTTTCAAAGATGAGGGAATAGAGATGCTTTTCATTCACCTTTTAAGTCATTCAAGAATGTGTTTGATTTGGACTCAAAAATAAAAATGACTTGCTTTGGACTTTGGCTTAATTCCTTAGTTGCATTTAAGATTTTGTGTGCTAGAATTCAGTTTTATTCCCAAAAAAAGAGGTATTCCTAGATTCGTTTGATGCATGAAATTTGGAAATCATTCAAGATTGAATTTGGATTGATTTTTAAAACACTAGATGGAAATGTTTTGATTGTTCATTTTTTAGCCTTTCACTCAAGATTTGTTGTTTTTAGAGCCCATTTTGATTAGCACAAAAAACTAGTTGATGGAAAAAAATGACTTTGAAAATTTTAACCCCCTTGCAAAAAGCATAACTTTCTACTCACAACTCAAAAAGACACGCCATTTACACTATTAGAAAGATAATCCAATTATCTAGAGGCATAAATGCAATTTACTAAAACATCTAAAAAATAGATTTTTTGATTGACTTTATGCATTCAAGATTGGATTTTGGTTCTTTTTAAACACCTAAATAAATGTTTAGTTTCTATTTTTTTAGAACATTAATCTGTGTTCCTATAAATACCTACAATCCTGCAGATAGAAAACAACATTCCCACGGAATGTACAAGCGATCCCACAGGACTGTCAGAATAAAGCAAAAAATGACAAAAAGCAATTAACTGTTGAATTGAAGGTGATACCTGCAAACACATTCTCGCTTGGTCAAACAGTGTTCCCGCAAGGTCAATAGGTGATCCCGCATTGAGAGAATGATGGCACAAATTTTGAGAGTTTAGTTATTGCCTTACAGCTTACAAAATTCAACAAGCAATCCCGCCTGGTCAAACAACGTTCCTGCGTTGCGGGAATGTGATCCCACAAAAAGGGTGCAGAGGACCGACTGGTGAATTCGGGACAAAGAGAAAAAAAAGATAGAAGATAGAAAATTCCTTCATGAGAATTCATTCTCGTAGACTGTACACATGTTACCACAAACCGTACCCACATTCCCATAAAACTATATTTTTTCTACGATGTAAAATTTGAAAGCATGAATTTTATGAGTTTTCTTCATTTTAGGAGCAGATTTGCATGGTGAGGGTCCACCGGGCATGCCAAAATATGATCAATGCAAACCTAATCTATCTTGAAAGGCATAAACATGTCAAACATTATTTTATGAGCATATACCTAAGCTTAAACAGAAAAATGAATACAACGACACTCATTTAGAGCTTAAACGAGAGCACCCTATCACCATTTGATTTGCTCTCGCTTTAGGGATGTGGGTGTGCTCTCAAATCACTTGGAGCATGTCCCTAATGATGATTAAGAGATTTCAGGATGGATTAGGGACCATAAGAACCCCATAGTAGCACAAAACCAGGTATGGAATACCCGTTTTGCCCCTAAGGCCTTAAGGATCCTAATGAGCTAAAATTCAGTTATGTTATGGAATGCTGATTCTAAGTTGATTTTAATCCAAAATAGATGTGATATGATAAAGAAGATATGAAAAAAAATGAAAGAAACTAAGTTAATCCATTATTGCTAATCTATGATGTGTGTTAAGAAAGCTTGAAAATGATGAAATCTAACAATTATATGCTAAAAGCTTAAGATCTAGATTTAAACAAGCATTATAACATTACTATGAAATGAAAGGTGAATTGGTATTTTTCTCTTAGGAAGTGAGGGTATTTATAGGATTTGGGAAGGGCTTGGGTTAGGAGGATGAGTTAGAGTTAGGGGTAAGGTTTGAGGTAGAGTAAGAGGTATGGTTTGGGGTATGGTAAGGTTTAGCTTGGGTTAGGGGTTGCTCACACATGTGTGAGCAACACTAGGGAAGTGTGCAAGGGGAACATGTGTGGAAGAAGAGACATGGGTCTCTTTATGAGGTTGTAAGAAGCCTTAAAGAGTGTGTAAGAGGCTTAAATGAGTGTGTAAGGCTCATTGAGGGAAGAGTTTGACTAAAAGTCAAGGGGACTTGGATTAGCTTGGGAAGAGTAGGTAATTTCTCCTAAGTAGGTTTAGGAAAGATTTAAGGAAGATTGGAAGGGTTTAGGAAAGGCTAGAAGGTTCTAGGTTTTTGAGGCTTTAAATAAATATGAAATTTATTTAGGGATTGTGACATCATTTATTGAATATTGGTTCAATAAAGATAGGAAAATCATTTAAATTTGATTTAAATGCTTTGGGGAGGGATTCTTTAATTAAAGATGCTTAATTAAAATAAAGGGATTTAATGGCATAAAAATACATTAATTAATTAAATAATTAATTAATTAAAAAATGGGTATGTCATCGGGGGTTTTTAGAAAAATAAAAATACTTTTATTTTCTAAAGAATTTTTAGGTCTCTACAAGAACAATACTAGGTGTTGCTAGAACAATGTTACTTGAAGGAAATATATCTCATGTGCATTGGAGAGAAGCTTATGGGACAATGGTGTACACATTGAACATAATACAATTCAGAAAAGGTAATGTTGATAGTAATTTTTATTTAAGAACTAGTGAAGATGGAGTTTTGATAATAGAAGTTTTTGTTGATGATATTATCTTTGGAGGCAATGATGAATTGTGTGAGAAATTTTCTAAAGAAATGGAAAATGAATTTGAGATGTCCATGATAAGAAAAATGAAATTCTTTCTTGGATTGCAAATAAATCAGAGCAAGAATGGCATTTTTATTTCTAAGACTAAATATCTTAAACAAATACTGAAAGATATTGGAATAACTTTTGATGAACCAGTGGTTATCCATTGTGATAACACAAGTACAATAAACATGTCAAATAATCTTGTGATGCACTCTAAAACTAAGCATATTTCTATTAAGTATCACTCCTTGAGAGATAAGGTAGCAGAGAAGGAAATAAAGTTGGAATACATTAGCACAAAGGAACAAATAGAAGACATCTTTACAAAGTCGTTGCCAAAACATACCTTTGAATATCTCAAAGGTATGCTTGGGGTGCAAGCCCCTCCTAGTTAGAATTAAATGATGTAGGAATGCATTAGTACAGAGGTTTTCAGAGCCTTATTATATTCTGGACTTGATGTAGGGATCTACTCCTCAAGGGGAGTGATTGTTGAAGACAGGTGTTGAAGATAGTTGATGACTTATGGCACCCCTTTCCATTGTTGTCAAATGGGGAGAGTTACTATGAGAAAATCCCTAAAGGGGAGATATGCTATATAAGGAAGAAGGTACTGAGAGAATACTATTTGAGTTGATGGATTTTCCCATATGTTGCCATTAATGCCAAAGGGGGAGATTGTTGGATATTTATAATGCAATGGGGAGATTTTTGATACATTTAATATGTTTAATCACTACGTTGAGTGATGTTGGAGTTGTTGTTGTTGTTGTCATTCATGTTTTGTCACTGATGTCAACATATGTTTTTGTGAAGAGAACATGTTACTGGACAGTGACAGTAGAAGTTGACAGAGTTAGTCTCTATGTTTTGGGAATATCTTATGGGTGATGAAGATTCAGTGTATGCAAGATTGAGGTATGACATACACGGTACTAAAGAATGTTTGATGGTCTGTACAAGGTATGAAAAACATGATGATGTGAGCTGTGGCATGTGTTCTGGAGATAACCTATTTGGAAGATGACTTTAGAGATAAAGTGCGTATTATGGATGGCACACTTGAATTAAGGATGTTGGTCCTTAATTGTTGTAATTTAATTGTTATATACTTGTTTTAGATACCGTGTGTATCTTAGCAAGGAGTTATGTAATTTTTTGTATATTAGGAGAGCCTAACTGGCCAACCTGATCATGTAGAATGTAATAGGGTACATATGTAAGATCTTTTCTTTTGGAAAGATATGGAGAGAATGTATGTGATATAAATGGAGAATGTTGGAAGTTGTGAGCTTGTGTTTTTTGAATGTAGAGTAGAGGATAATTGTGTACTTCATTGGAACTGATCAAACAAAGACAGTTGCTAGCAGACAGTTCAAAAGATTTTGTATTTCTTCATATAAACTTGTGTTGTGAATAGTGATTTCTGAAGATGGACATAACCTTCTTTGGGTGGTGAGCCCACCCTTCTTTTCTTGACTCCTAACAGGGTATGTTCTCTAACATAGGTGTTTAGAGAATAGAGAGGTTGAATTGGGAAGAAATTTGTTTACATGCCTCTATGTGTTGGGATGAAGATATTTTAGATTGTTGTCCTCATTTGAATAAATGTAACTAGATTGTGCTTTAATCTAGAAAATTACAAAACATCTATCACTTTAATACATGAGAACGATCCACTTTCCTAAGTTTGATTTTAGTATTTGGCATTTGATTATCATCCAATCGGGCTCACATATAAGAATACCCTCTTGATTCTCTTGGAGCTCAAAGTGTAGAAGGCCCTTAATGTCTTGTTAGTTGGCATTTCTTGTCCTCAATATATTGATAGTGTAGATATGATCTCCTAAACTTTTAATCCCAAGGTTTTGGTATTGTGTATTCCTCTTAAGGTTGAGGGTTGCAATAAAAAGCACTGACATATGGTTCTATACATTTTTTATGAATGGGTGTTCTTTTATGAATATATTACAAATTTAAATGCTAAAATAAATAAATTACATGTGGTATAATGACAAAGACATTGAGCTTCTCATTTCATTAAGACACAAAATAACAAATAACTATGTAATCCAAACACTGGGACTTATAAGGAATATGGCATACCTAATACAATCCCTTTAAGAGATGAGCACATCCCCTCAAGACAATTATTCCACTTGATTGAAAAGAAGCCAATGCATTATGTATATTCCTGTGTTGCTTAAAATTATGAAGGAGATAGATAATATGTACTTATGCTAATGATTAAATGATATAAGAAATGAACTTAATGAATTGATTTATGAAGCACAGAAGGGGCTTAGGATGATTTTTTGTGTACTTAGAACCTAAATAGGAAGAATTTTAATGCAAATCTAAATTTATAATTGTTAAGATCCCGCAGACACCTGTAATTGCAAATCAACAACCTCTGGGCTAGAACCTGTCTATAGACTAAATCTAAACCTGATCTGATAGGAAAAAAATGCCCTGGAAATTATATTCTTGGGAACAAAACACCTCAGGTGTTCTATACCCTTATTTTGAAGCTAAAATAGACAACACAACAATTATCACAAGGCAAAGAATCTAGTTTTCTTCTGACAGCTATTTTCAAAGTTTGTCACACCTACAAATCTGAGAAGAGTGTGTGGATGGTTATATAGGGGTTTTCCTTTGTCAACCGACCCATTTTTATGATTCCTAACTCTACGGATAGCTAGTATAACAAAGCTAATATGTATTGTGCTCATGAATCTAGGGTATGTCTAAATTTCTATGAGCCTAAGTGCATAAAAGTCGTGTAAAGATTCTACCCTAATGTGATATTAAAAACCCTATATGAAAATGCAATCAATATGTGATTGAGAGCATGTAATAAAAATAAATTTAAAGATCAAATGCATAGATCTAAGAATAAAAAGAAATCATACCCAACCTAAGAGGTATAGTACAAGCCAATCATCATTCAATTATCTCCTACCCATCATCGCGATCCTTTCAAAACTTCATGTTGATGCGATAGAATACTTGATAATTGCTTGATGTAGTCTTGATTCACAAGCTCTTACTGTTAGATCCTAGAATAGATTACTAAGAGTGGGGATGAATTAGTAATCTACTATTTCAACCAAACTTTAGAACCTCTTCTATTTAATTTAACTTTCACAAGATTACCATTAATAACATCATATAATAATCATAACCATAAGCACATCCACATAATAATGAAACACTTCACACAAATATTTATCTCATAGAAACCCAAAATGGGAAAAAAAACCACAGTGGGGATTAGTACCCACTAAATGATGTACTCTTCTAAAGTACGCCCTGTAAGGAGCTTAACCCTATTAGGAGTTTACAAAAGCATTGTTAGGTGCTACTCAGTTAAGGGATTTACCTCAGGCTTGTTAGGACCTTTATCCTATTAGGACTAGAATTTTTAGAGGACTTAAAACATAAGCTAATGTGCCACCTTTTTAGAGGATTTACAATGGGGACCTGCTAGGATCCACCCGGTTAAGGGATTTTGACTAATGTAACTATTAGAAAATAACAGAAAGAGTGATTTTTAGAATAACACAACCTTTTCTTGATCAGATCCACTGAAGCACACTATCCTTTCTCAACACATTTAACTCTCCTCTAGATTGATCGCAATCTTCTCTTTTCCACCACACTTCACCAACACATGATCAAAACACAAAACTTTCAACTTCATCCAATATATAATGAACTATTAAGTTCACCACCTTAATCAAGCCCTAAATCTAAAATAGATTTGATTTTCAATCATCCCACTCAAACCAAACATGCCACAAAACAAAATCCAATGTACAAAATAAATTTTTAAGACCATGTTGACCAACACATAGATTTACATAGAATTTTTTGTCATGGTGTCAAACACATTTTGACTAGCAAATGCTTCTACTAGAATCTTATCTATACACTAGCATCAAGAAATGTGATGCTAGATCATCACCTTCAATCTTTAAGACACATCAGTAGATCATGACTAACTCAATCAAATTCATCGCAATCTCTACATCAATCACCGATCAATGATTCATCAACTATCACTCAAGAACACAACCACTTCAACCTATCAACAACTCTGACTCTACTCACCGATTACCTATTCTTCACTTTGGTCATCCAAGTGAGTTGTGATAGCAACCATAGCTGTTAAATACTATGATCATCATTTATCTCTGATCGCATATCATAATGCACAAAGGATTTGACAAACCAATCAAATCACCTATTGCATGTCACTAACTAATCTAGTAATTGCACTATTTGCCTTTATTTGATCATAACTACTTTTTCGGTCAATTCAAATAGTAGTGGCTATGAATTTGATATCTAGAGACATTTCCAAGTCTCCCATAGGAATCGCTACAACTGAAACTTACCACAACACCTTGATCATCATACTTATACTTGGCAACACACTAGAAACACTAACTCAACATTTGACATCAATGAAAACTCAATAACAAATCATCATGCAATCAAACCTATATCATTACAACACCTAAACTCACTTACCATCATTGCATCAGTTATGCCAATGTAATCTCCCCCTTTTGCATTGATGACAACACTCTCTTCAATTCATGGCAGCACTTCTAACTTTCACTTTATCTTTGCATTACTCCCCCTTTCACTGAACTCTTATCTCATCTCCACTTTCCTTCTGCATCTCTAAACAAACAAATCAATAAATTTCTCTCCCTTACTTTCTCTCCCCCTTTGAAAACAATGTCAATGGCATCAAAGACACCTGATATATGCTTTGTTGCACTTGACTAACCACAACTTGTTACTATATAGACTGCTCCCTCTAAGGAGTAGCCCCACAACATCAATTCAATCATAAAATATTCAATGAATAAAATTGATTGATGCAACAACATCTCTTCTAGTTTAACTCGGGTAGGGAATTACCCCTAAATTACCTCTTAGATACTCAAAATCATCCTTAGGTAATGGCTTTGTAAAAATATCTATAATTTTCACTTTAGTTGGCACATACTCCAACCTTACTTCCCTTTTGTATACCTATTCTCTAATAAAATGGTACTAGGTAGAAATATGATTAGTATTAGAGTGCATCACCAGGTTCTTTGAAATATTAATAACACTTTTGTTGTCATAATAAATAACCACCAGTTTAGTTACATTTTCTTGAATTCCTTCCAAAATTTGTTTAATCCACACCAGTGTACAATTAATTGCAGCAACAACATGTTTAGCTTTAGCTATTGATTGTGATATACAACTCAACTTTTTTCTTTTCCAAGATACAAGCCTATTACCAAGAAAGAATGAACCTCCACTTGTGCTCTTCCTATCATCAACATTTCCTACCCAATCTGCATCAGTAAACACACGTAAAGAGAAATCACCTTTATGTCCATACCTGCAAAGACCATAATTTTCAATACCTTTAAGACATCTAAATGTCCTTTATTACCACAGCCAAATGTGATTCCTTAGGATTAGAAGAAAATCTAGCCACTAATCCAATTACATGTGCTATATCTGGTCTATTATGCACAACATATTGTAGCTTTCTGATCATAGATTTGTACAATGTCCCATCCACCTCTTTAGAATCATCTTCCTTTGACATCTTGCAACTACTTACCATAGGGGTACCAACCGGTTTTGAGACTTTTAACCCAAATGTATTTAATATTTCCCTTACATACTTGGAGTGAATGATGTAAATACCATCTTTCATCTATAGAACCTATAATCCAATAAATAATTTGATCTTATCGATCATATAAATCTTGAATTCTTTCCTCATCTCATCTAAAATTGATCTAATCATCTCTTTATTACCACCAAAAATGATATTATCTACAAATATTTCTGCAATCATTAACCTATCATCTTAAATGATTTTTAAAGATACATTACTATTGTCACTTGTCCTTGTGAAACTAAGTTGGGTCATATATGAGTGCAATCTCTCATACCATGCCCTAGGAGCTTTCTCCAATCCATATAAAACTTTTTGTAATCTGCACACCATGTTTTTACCTTCTGAATTAGCAAATCCTTCATGTTGTTCAATGTTTACCTCTTCTTCCAATGCACCATTGAGAAAATTTGACTTAACATCCATTTGATATACATTGAATCCTTTGTAAGAAACATATGCAAGTAATATCCTTAAACCTTCATGTCTGGCCACAGGTGCAAATATTTCACCATAGTCCATTCCTTCCTCTTGTGCATAACCTTTGCATACTAATCTTGCCTTGTTTCTTACCCCTTCACCTTTCTCATTCATTTTGTTCCTAAAAATCCACTTAGTACTAATTACATTCTTGTTCACTGGTCTGGGTACTAATGTCCAAGTTTTATTTTTCTCAATTTTTTGCAATTCCTCTTCCATGGCCTTCACCCAACCATCTTCTTTCAATGTATCTTTCATTATTTTAGGTTCAAGTTCAGATAGAAAACATGTGCCTTCTCTTATTTTTCTTCATGTTAGAACACCAACATTTTTGTCACCAATAATCTCATGAATGGAATGGTTCAATATTACATACCTTGGCAATACCAGTTCAGTTCTAGGAGTGCCTTCAATCTCTTGTATTGATTCCTATTCATTTACCTATCTCTCCATCTGTTCTTCTATAGTATCTTACTCTATTGATTGTACATATTCAAACCCATGATAGTCTTTAGGTTCCTTCTTATTGAATCATCATTTTGTTCATAAAATTTATCTATTCTCACACTATCACTTTCCACTATCTTATTTATTCTCTTGTTCAATAACTTGTAAGATTTTATCTTTGTAGAATATCCTAAGAATATTCCCTCGTCACTTCTTGGGTCAAACTTTCCTAGATTTTTATCTCTTTTTATGTAACATCTACTTCTAGATTTTCTAAAATAACTTATTGATAGAGATCAGTCATGCCACAACTCATAGGGAGTTTTTTTTATACCTTTCTTCAACTAAATTTTGTTCAACATGTAAACAAATGTGCTCACCAATTCTCTCCAAAATGTTTGTGCAGCACCTTTCTGAATTATTAATGTCCTAGCACATTCAATGATAGACATGTTTCTTCTTTCAACGATGTCATTCTGATGAGGTATTCTAGGAGCTAACATCTATCTTTTGATTCCATGTTCATCACAATATGAAATGAACTCATGTGAAGTGAACTCACCTCCTCTATCAGATCTAAGACAGTTTAGGGTCTTACCAGTCTCCTTCTCCACTATGGCTTTGTAGATCTTAAACATGTGAAAATATTCTAATTTTTCCTTTAGAAACATAACCCACATCATTCTAGAATACTCATCAACAAGAAACATGAAATATTTGTCACCATAATAGCTTTGAGTTCTCATAGGACTACATAGATTGGTATGAACCAGATCTAAGATACTTTAAGTATAATATGACTTACTAGTAAAATTGGAACTGCTTAACTTCCCAAGTTGACATTATTTTCATATCACATTGTCTAGCTTAACTAAGTTAGGAAAATGTATCATTATCTTTATCTTCCTTACATTGACTAGGTTATCAAAATTTACATGAAAAAACACCTTATGCCATATCCAACAATCTTCTATCTTAGAAATCAAACAACTCTTAATAGTAGAATTTAGATGGAGCAAGTTAACTTTAGTCTATTCACCAATAGCAATCAATTATCTTGATTTCCCAATGATCCTGAATGTACCTCCATTGAACTCCAATCTATATCCTTTTTTATTTAATTGAGAAACACTTAACAAATTGTATCTCAAACCATCAACCCAAGAAACACCATCACCATTTTTTTTTATCATTCAAAGCATAGATCCTTTACCTTTTACCAAACAAGGAGCATCATTACCAAATCTTATTGATCCTCCATCACATTTCTCCATTTTGATAAATTTTATTCTATCACTAGTCATATGATGAGTGCATCCACTATCAATAATCCAATCATTGATGTGATTCATGTTTGAAACTAGTGCTTTCTCACCTTCTCTAGAGAGTTCTTCCTTTACAATAACAAACACAATTTCTTCTTCATCTCTACCATCATATTCATCATATGTAACTCCTTCCTCAGCTAGATAGCAAGCCTTCTTGTTCTTATCCTTGAATATCCTTGGCCTTTCCTTCGTATCATTGTCAGGGCATCTAGAGGAAATATGTCCAATCTTATTACATGAAAATCACTTTAAAGGTATCTTACCCTTAGAAAATTTCCTTTTACTCTAGGCATCCTTTTAGCAAATAAGGCTTCCAATTCTTCTTGTTCTCTTTCTTCAAATAAAATAGATTCATAATCTTTAGAATAATATGTTGAAGAACATTTGGATATCTCTTTTCCTTTTCTAGATGATTCAAGAGCCAATGATGACTTGAAAGAAGCTTCAACTTTTGGCATACTATTGTCATAATTGCTTAACTCAAATGTAGTCAACTTTCCTATTATTGCATCAAGAGTAACAATGACAATTCCTAGAGATCTGAGCTCTTGAATAGCTGAAAATCTAATAGCATACTGAGATAATAAGGTTATTAAAACTTTTCTTACCACATCCTCCTCAGGAAGATTATCTCTAGCACCTCGAATAGAAACAACAATTTACTTGATTCTCAAACTATATTGTTCAATGTTATCATCGTCTCCCATTCTCATTTCATCATACTTTCCTTTGAAAATATCAACCTTTGCCTTCTGCACATGTGGATCTCCACCATAGACAATCTTCAATTTATCCCACATCTCATAAGTAGTATCCAAGTCTTTGACATCAATAAAGTCTAAATCTAAAAGAGTACTTACAATAGATTCCATAGTAGTGGTATGTTCTTGTATGATCCTTAACTGATCTATACAAGACTCCTAAAGGGATAATATACCTATTAACCACATGATCCCAATATTGATCTCCCATACCATTGAGATAAATCTTCAGTCGACCACACCATACTATGTAGTTATGTCTTTTGAAATTAGGACCTTCCTTTCACATCATCTTTAGATATTTACCTCAAGCTGTTAAGCTTCACCATGACAAAATACCAAGGCTCTGATACCAATTATTAGATCCCATAACATATTATTGAGAGGGGGGATGAATTAGTAATCTACTAATTCAACCAAACTTTACAACCTCTTTTATTTAATATAAATTTCACAAGATTAACATTAATAGAAACATATAATAATCATAACCATAAGCACATCCAAATAATAATGAAACACTTGACACAAATATTTATGTCATGGAAACCCAAAATGGGAAAACAACCATGGTGGGGATTAGTACCCACTAAATGATGTACTCTCCTAAAGTACATCTTGTGAGAACCTTAACCTTGTTAGGAGTTTACAACAACATTGTTAGGTGCTACCTGGTTAAGGGATTTACCTTAGGCCTTTTAGGACCTTTACCCTATTAAGAGTAGCCTTGTTAGAGGACTTTAAACGTATGCTAATGTGCCACCTTGCTAGAGGATTTACAATAGGGACCTACTAGGACCCACCTCGTTAAGGGATTTTGACTGATGTAACTATTAAGAAACAATAGAAAGAGTGATCTATAGAATAGCACAACCTTTGCTTGATCAGATCCAATGAAGCACACTATCCTTTCTCAATACACTTAACTCTCCCCTGGCTTGATTGCAATCTTCTCTTTTCCACCGTACTTTACCAACACATGATCAACACATAAAACTTTCAACTTCATCCAATATATAGTGAACTATTAAGTCCACCACCTTAATCAAGCCCTAAATTTGAAATATATTTAATTTTAAAATATCCCACTCAAACCAAATGTGCCACAAAAAAAAATCCGATGTACAAAATAAATTTTCAAGATCATGTTGGCCAACACATAGATTTACATAGAATTTTGTGTTAATATGATTTAAAACAATAGAGAGGGGGGGTGAATCAGTTGTTCTCAGGTCCAGATGTATAAAACAAACTTCAAAAACTTTTCTTTAAATCAGATCTAATAACCAAAACCAACTTGGTCATCACTGATTCTATAATAGAAACATAGAACATTGCAGTCCACTACCCAGTTTATAACATGCTACTATTATTTTCAGTCTTCTGAAGTGAGCTCGGTTAAAAGCCAACCCTATCAAAGGTTACAATACACACTGTTAGGTGTGACCCGGTTAGAGGATTTCAATCACTCTATTAGAAGTGAGCCTTGTTATAGGACTTACATACACTCCATTAGAATGCAACCTTGTTCAAAGGATTTAAACATATGATTGTTAGGTCAACCTCTGTTAAAAGGATTTTGACTGTTACAATGGTTAGAAAGTAGCAACAGTATTGATCTGAAAAACATACAACTCACTTTGCAAATATCAAATCCAATTATGTACACAAATTTTGGTTTACTGACTTTGAAACTTTGCCATCTCCATCTCTAATATGCTCGAAACTTTTCTTCAAGCAATCACCACACTTCTCCTTCAGCCTTTTTGCTTATACAGTCAATAACATCTACTGATCTTCCAGCATCCTCTTTTCACCCATCCACACACATACCTTATGCTTAGGTTCCCTTAATACTTCCTCAATCAGGTTAAGTCATCTTTTGTCACTCAATCTCCTTTGTAGATCTTAGGGTTAGGTCAGATTCATTGAATCTACCCACTTTATGTTCTTCGGCTCCTTTTCTAGAAACATCTCAAATCTCTTAAAGATTTACAATAAAACATTTTTCAATGCATTCAATGCTTTCAAACAATCAATAAATAAAGTCGACAAGTTTTACATAATCCAAGAATTCAACAATGTCGGCCCCAAATCTGAATTCTCTTCAAATATAAAAATACTGATGCTTGGTCAATACTGTGATCAACTACTCGGTCTTCATATAGAAAGCTCGGTCATTACTAAAAATGTTTCCTCGACTTATACTGTCTTTCTCGGCAATTAACTGATGTTCAGTTGACACTAGAATTTTGCTCGACATATATTGACTCGGTCAACACTAACATTACTCGGCTTGAACATGATTTCTCCATTTTTTCTCAGTCAAGCCTACCAATTTAGTCTTCAATCTTACTAAGATAAACAATACATTGTCTCATCATTGTACAACATAGTCAAGTACACTTTGCAATATCAAGATAACTCAACCTTTCCTTAGGTGCTATTGTTACCATCCTTTCTTTCCCTTCTTCACAATAATACAATAGATATAGTACTTTCCTAAGTAGCAATAGTCTTACCAGTTAAGGTTTGACATCAATGAAAACACAACAATTGATTCAATTTCAATTTCCAACATTTTGTCTCATGGGGTCAAACACATTTTGACCAATAAATACTTCTACTATAATCTTCTCCATACGCTAGCATTGACCAATGTGATGCCAGATCATCACCTTCAATAATTACGACACATCACAAGATCATGACTAACTCTACCTAATTCATCACAACCTCTGCACTAAGCACAGATCAATGATTCATCAACTATCACTCAAGAACAAAAACACTTCAACCTGTCAACAAATCTGACTCTGCTCAAGAATTACCTATCCTTCACTCTAGTCATCCAAGTGAGTTGTGATAGCAACCATAGCTATTAAATACTATGATCATCATTTATCTCTTATCGCATCTCATAATACATAAAGGAATTGACAAGCCAATCAAATCACCTATCGCTTGTCACTGATTGATCTAGCAATTGCATGGTTTGCCTTCATCTAATCATAACTACCTTGTCAGTCAATATAAATAGTAGCAGTTATGCATTTGACATCTAGGGACATTTCCAAGTCTCTCATAGGAGTTGCTACAATTGAAACTTACCGTAACACCTTGATCATCATACTTATACTTGGCAACACACTAGAAACACTAAGTCAACATTTGACATCAATGACAACTCAATAACTGATCATCATGCAATCAAACCTATATCGTTAAAACACATAAAATCACATACCATAAATGCATCATTTATGCCAACACTTCATGGGTTGTCTTCAAATTGGGGATTTAACCTTGCAATTTATTTCACCTTTCCAAAAGGAAGCACGAGGCTTTCTTTTATACAAAATCATGGGATAAACTCAAGAGATCCGACCATAGATCTTGAATCCAAACTAAAATAATGAGATCAAGCCTTGACCTTAATTTCAACACCATTCTCAGGGAACATAAAGCCCCAGTATTTTGTTCCACCCAATTAGAGTTCAAATCAGGATCGTGGGTCCCAGATGATTAAGGGATGTAGGATTACAAGATACAACTAATTTTGAGATCAAGATAAAACACAAAGGCCACAAATGGTAAAATACAACCTAGGTGATGAAATGAATTATTAGATTGGAGTAATAATAGAGGATCACACTTATAAATAAGGGCTTAGCTCAATTTTAAACAAAGTTTAATTGATGGAGGACACATATTTTAATTTAGGTGTTCATTAGTGCCACATGAAGTCCTATTATGCATGATAAAATGAAAACACACTAAGGTAGGTGCTAAACAATAATGAAATTATACACACCACTTAGGTGCTTGTAATTTGCAATAGCACATTTAGCCCCCACTTTAATGGTATATGACCCTATGTGCATATGCAAGCTACTAAAGTACAAGAATAGTAAAGAAAAAGTATATTCCAAAGTCATCAAATGAAAGCCCCCATCATGCAATGTCTACAAAAAAATGTTAGGAACTACATTTTGCAAAATCACTTTGTCAGTTGAAAACCATAAATCACCTAAGGCTTACTAAGAATGAAAAAAATTATGGGTAGCTATATGCCCTCTGTTTCAACTTGCTAATCAAAAAAGTGAAATGGGGAATCATATTTACCACAATGAATTGTGAATCCGAATGTTTTGACAAATGCTATCAATAGGGTTCAAGATTAACTCAAAACATGTAGAGAATTTGGATAGATAGAGAACTAGATCATGATCTCAGTGCAATAAACTATGTGAGAATTGAAGTTCTCTAGTTCAAGATATGAATTCATGATTATGTAATAAGTGCATTAGTGAAAGAAAAGAAAAAAAGGCTAGCAAGAAAATTATAATACTCACCACTTAAATAGTGTTTACCTTTACCACTCAAAGCATTATTTTCATAATTTGTCTTTTGTGATTGTTGAAGACATTAAGAAGGCGTCGAGGAAAAATCTGATCGTATCCATGAGTATCAATAATTTGAGATGTGTAGTGGAGGATGGGATGCCACTAGATGAGGTAGGATATTCAATCACTTGCTTTGACTTTATGCCTTTAATGTTTGACTTTTTCTTGATACATCACTATCCATCCAAAATATACATAGGCGCCCAGTACCCTTCTAGACATTTTCTACCCTTCAAGATGTTCTATACCTAGATGCACATTTTGTACCCTCTTACGCATTTTATAACCAAGCGGGTTCTATGTAATCTCTTGGGAATTGTGTACCTCATTAGGCATTATGTACCTACTAGAGTGTTTTGTGCCTAAAGAGGATAGGATGCATAATTTAGAACAATAAATTTTTTATGTATATGATGTGTATTGGCGTCAATTTTGTGTATTGTGATGGTGAGAGCATCCGGAGATATGAGATCACACAAGTGGGTGTGTTATGTCATATTTACAAGGTTGGATGTGAGACTTGAGCATCAAGGACCTTAGTCTAATGAGACATGTAAAAAATATTCCAACACCTAATAAGTAGAAGGATGTCAAGATTTTTCTAGGTCATGATGGTTATTATAAGAGGTTTATCAAGGAGTTCAACCGAATAGCTAGATCATTGTATGCATTACTGACAAAAGATGTCAAATTTTAATGGACATCAGCCTATGATCAAGCATTTTAGAATCTCAAGGATATATTAACTCAAGCTCCTATCCTCAAAGGACTTCAATGGACTCTTACATTTCACATTCATACTAATGCTTCAGATCATGCAGTAGGAATACTCTTGGGACAAAAAGAAGGAATTATTGAAAATGTTGTCTACTATATCAACAAAAATCTTTAAGGAGTAGAATTAAACTATATTGTCATAGAAAAAGAAATGTTAGCTATCATTTATGCCTTAAACAAATTCAAACATTATATTATAGGATATCAAGCATTTTTTACCGACCATACTACAATAAAGTATTTGATCAATAAATATGCTTTCCCTAGTAGGCTTGCTAGATGGTTACTATTGATCAAGAATTTGATATCATTGTTATAGAAAAACTAGGAAAAGAAAATGTTGTAGCAAAATTTTTGTCTAGGCCAACAAGCAATATAGAGGAACATACAATTGATGACACATTTCTAGATGAACACCTAGTTACTATAACTATTAAAACACCATGGTATGTAGAAATTGCCGATTATTTGGTAGCAAGAAAGGTGCCTCCCCATTATTCACCTAGGCATGAAATGTGCCTCCACATTGTTCACCTAAGCAGAAAATGACGCTTCTAGAAAATATTTTTCCAATTATATGGATCTCAAGATGCTTATTCTACACAAGACCAGATAATTAATGAGAAGATGCATTAGGGGGGATGAAACATACACCATTATCTATGACTATTATGATGAGTCATGTGGTGGGTATTTTGTTTCTAAAAGGATAACCATGAAGGTTATAAATGTTGGATATTATGGCCTACTCTGGAAAAGGATACTATGCAATATACTAGAAAATGTGACAGCTTCTAGAGGATGGAAAGGCCAAAAAGATCTTATGAAATGAAAATTCATCTACATGTGGTTGTTACTCTTTTTGAAAAGTGGAGTATGGAATTCATAAGCCCTATTGATCCACCTTCAAATGGTAAGTCCTATATGTTGGTTTGCACTCACTATCTAACTAAATGGTTTTAAGTCAAAGCTATGAAGCATGTAAGGGATAACAAGGTTGTAGAATTATTGTATGAAGATATATTTACCAAGTATGGAGTGCCTATATAAATTATGATAGATCAAGGATCCCAGTTCACATCTAAGCTCATGGTAGCATTGGTAGAAGAATATAACACTAGGAACATGAAATCAAACCCATACCATCCTGAAGAAAATGGACAAGTTGAGGTAAATAATAGATAAATTGAGGTCATTCTAACCAAAATAGTAGCACTTCATAGAGAGAGAGAGAGAGAGAGTTGTGCAACACGCAAAATTAATTAAAAAAATAGAAGACAAAATGGCATGATAAATATATTTAAAGGAAAACATTTATTCATGGATATGACCTCTCTTGTATGACTCAATGTATATGGACAATCAGGGGAAACTTCAAACCAGATGGTCGGGTCCTTATGAAATTGAGGAAGTGTATTCTAATGGAGTTATCAAGCTCATTAGTATAGATGATGTCAAATTCAAATTTCTATTCAATGACCACTATTTACACCTTTATCATAAGCCAACAAACAAGGAGGATTTTATGAAGTAGTTTTTAGAGTACAACAATGATGCTTTTCATTTAGTCGATCAACGTGGTCCTCTGATTTTATCACATATTTGATTAATATGCAAACTTTTCATAATAAAGTTTCCACGTCCACATGGAAATATTCTTTCCATGTACATTCCATGTCACTTCCACCTCATCCCACTTTTCTTGCCTATCACTTTCACTTCACCATCATTTTCTCAGCATTCAACTTTCCATATATTTAGTTTGCATGTACATTTTGCCAACACAATGCACCACTTTGGTTATTTTAATGAGGTATGTATGAGATATTTCATTCATTAGTATTTAAAAAATAGCTTTTATCATTTTTTATTTATTTATGTTGCATTCAATACTCGTTATCCTTCCACATGTGCAAACACCTATGACACTTTATGTTGGGGGGATGAAATTTATCACATGTCAATAATTTTATGTTTATGTTAAATTTGAGCACATGTTTATAGTCCTGTATGCCAAAATTTATTGTATTCCAAGGTTTATCCCAATAAATTCATTTATTTAACAATATTATGCTTCTTTAATTTTTTTGTACTTTCATTATCTTACACTTGCAACCATAATCTTTTTGTAATAACCTTTTGAAGTAGCATGAGTCAATATTATATTTTCCATCATAAGAGTTGTGAGGGTTGTGATTGCAATTTAAGGGTTTGACCTTCAAACTAGGAGAAGATTTTGTGAAGCGGGGAATTTGAAGTTATAGAGAGAAGGGGGTTTTTGAAAGAAACTTGGGGGATTGAGATTTGTAGAGTGAAAAAATAGGAGCTCCTTCAGTTTTTCATGAACCAATGGGCCATTACCCCATCTTACAAGACTAGGACCATGAACCCATATACAAAAGATGGTTGGCTTGATTATTTTGTGAATTTGCATGAGTTTAATGACAAAATAGCTTTGGAATTTTCTTGGACTTTGAGAAATAACCAAGCATTGATCAAGGGCTTGAAAATAGTTGTCATAAAGAAAAGACTTATAGAGGTGCAAGAATAGCAAGGGACATGTTCATAGTACCAAGCGACCCTCCTTTAGATGTTAGCAGTTAGGGGACACAAAGATTGTCTTTTACACCAAAATGGGCTTAGAGAGCATCCTACATTATGATGCACCTAACATGTGAGAGTTGATAACCTCAACTTCATGTTAAGCCACCTTAGACATGGTCGACTGATGAATTTGCCTTATTTTCGCTACAATATGTTGAAGCAAATGACAAAGAAAGTGTAAAGAGTTAGTGTTCAATCTATTTCCCATAATTATTTGATTCAATTATAAATTGAGAAAAAACTAGAAGAGACACAATCAAGTATGAGTTGGGATGAGTTTCTAAAGGTTAAAGGGGTTAGACCAATAAATGTAGGACTTGCAAGCTAACCTTTAACCCGGAGAATAAAAGGGGTTGAGGGTATAATTAAATTGACAAAGGGGGATTTATATTCAAAGTCATCTCCTATACAATCCTCTAGTTAAAACCATTATTGAAGGGGAACTCATTCAACCAAGTCTAGTGAAGAAACTAATGAGAATCCTCGTTATACACCAACAAAGACCCCAGTATCAAGCATATATGCTAGGGTTAGAAGTGAATTAAAAAGAAAATCAGCTAAAAAGGGAACAAAGAGTACTAAGAAGAAGGGAAAGGCTATAATATTGTTGGTTAACAGTTTGTCCTCCCTTTAGATTTATAATCTTTGACTCTTCTTAACACCCAAGGTGAGAGAACAAAAGGATGTTCACCAACAAATGGGTCAGTGTACGTCATCTATCACTGCCCTCTGAATTGATAGGTACAGCTCCTTGATTGTGTTTAATCTTCAATGTATTTGTTTCTTAATGATCATCAGATTATCTCCTACGAGTTTTAACCAAATTGTTTGTAGGCACAAACAATTCAGGAAAGGATAAAGTGGATAACCTATAATCCCCAATGGAATGTTGATCACAGATTATCATAAAGACTATCTTCTAACTAAACCTATCTATTCTAAGAATGCATAATCTATTGAGGAGAATAGAAGCAGAATTATACATGGACAGTAAATGGAATTACTTATGCTGCAATTACTAACATGAAATGGAATCCAAGCAGGAATCACAGTTCCATAAAGAATTGTACTTTCTATTCATGTGCATGCATCTAAACTACTGAATGAATAGGAGACGAATCATACATGAAAAGTAAATAGAATCACTTATACTGCAATCACTACATGAAATGGAATCCAATAAGGAACTGTAGCTTCATATATAACTGTTCTTTCTATTCAAATGCAAATGAACAACTACTGGCACAACAAACATGAAAGAAAGCTTAGCAAATAGAATTACTCTGCTCCAATACAAGTTTTCTGACCCCCACCATTCATTTTCTTCATGGTATTTATACAATGCTTACAGGAAAATGATTCATCTTCCAAAATTCAAAAAGACCAAGTAGAAAGATTTAACATCTCGATGATAGAATTTGAAAAGCCAATCACTAACATGAGAACAAGAAAAGACATCATAATTGTGACACTTCAATTTGAGTCCTTCATCTTCTTTTTAATAGCATCTGTCAAGTCAAATCCATTGGGCTTCTCGGAGTCCAACTATCTTTCAAACAATAGTCAATCCGATCTACAACTGCATTCAACCTTTTTTAAATGTCTCAGAAATATTTGGCGTGATCTTATAGCTGTTATCATTACCACCACCTGTGGCAACCCATGTTGCATCTACTAGACCGCAAGCTATAGCATACAAAATTGTTAGGATTATACTCTTTATTCTTTCCCTACCCGTGACCTCAGTCGAGAAATTTATCATCAATATCCCCTTCGGTTCTTAGTCACCTTCGACGTACTTATTTATGACAATTGAAAATGGATTACGTCAACTTTTTAATCTCTTTATTTTCCTTAAGTCTCGGGTCCCACCTAACAAGTTTCTCATCTGACGGTGGTCGTATGATCACAAGAGGAAAGAATATTCCTCACGATCATACGCCAGCCGTAGATCTCTTGGCAGTGGACCCCCTACGATTTATCATTGGTGCAATATTTAATAACTATTCCATCTCATCATCGCACTTGCACTGTTGGCCTACGTGGGTCCCAGTAGAGTGCATTCGCCTACCCGAACTCCATTGTCGCATGATCGCATAGCATTATTTTATTCCATGCGATCATGTGACTGTTCTATGATTGGTGCACGTGGAGCGATCCCGCTAACCCACAAAGAATCTTCTGTACCATATTGGCAAAGTGGCGACCATCGATTAAGCATCTTATAACCGCAGACAAACTTTTCTTGGCCCCACCTGACACGTGGAAAGATCTCACAAGTTCGCAAAAGCATTTGACAAGGATCGCGATTATGCGAGGGCCATTGGATCCTTTTCTTTGTTCCACCATAGGTAAGTCCGTTGACTCGGGTCCCATCGCTATGCGTACGCATCTCGTAAATTCACAAAAGCATTTGGCAGGGGTCATGATTTTGCGAGGACCATCCGATGTGCTTTGATGAAGTGCGGCCTCTGCCATTTTTTCGCATTAGGCTCGAGAGTAGAAAAGTGCAGCATATGTATATAACACGCTGTATAATATGCATTATAATGCCATGACCGAGCTCCATAACATCATAAAGACTATTCATACAATCAGATGATAACCATTTCACCTTTAAATGATCATTGGTTATGAAATAAAACCACTGTATATCTTGAGATGCTACAGCTTCATCACAATCACAGTTAACTCTTGTGGATCGATGAGACCCAACATAAATGTTGGCACAGTTATGGGACCGAGGCCTACATGATTTCATTTGCTTTTATCTTCAAGATTAAACACAATTTGATTTTGAACAGTCCCAAATTCTGCTACTTTAAAGTTGAATCAAACCAATAGATATCATGTTGACACATGTTTGATATTAGGATCAACATTGTGTTCTTCCCAAGGAAACACCCTTTCATGTCTTGAGCCTGTGGATAGCACCATCATGTGAGATACAACTGTGATGACATCCATACTTTTAATTTCTCATTCTTCAATTTTTTAGGACACTGTCTTAAGGTCCTGTCAACCTTCCAGATTTTTAATATAAATCAAAGTCTTCACTGTAATCTCTGCTTCTCTATTATCAATGTATTCATTTAGAATAAGAGAAGCCTCAACAACTGAATGCACACATTATCACATAGAATAAAATCTGAATCTTTCAATGCCAATTCTGTTATAATATCAGTCACATGAAAACTTTCTTCCGATGCTTTGCAAGTGCCTGGAGATCATGATCCAGAATCATCATGTCATCTTAGAAAGAACATCAACAGGAGCATGAGTCTCTACCAGGTTAGGATCTAAAACCTACCCAAATAATGAGACTTTAATAACAACCCACCCGGCTTAAACAAGAAGGCAATGGCAGGGGAACCCGGCAAAGACTTCCTATCCTAGAGAAAATCTAGACCTATTCCACCGACAATTGAAAATGGATTACGTCGACTTTGGGCTGTCCCTCTCACTGGCCCTTTTAAGGCAATCTTGGGAGGCGAGCCCACTAAGTTTTAAACATGTTCATTTGAAAGCATTAAAAGTGGATTTGGTAGAGCAAGTTTGGGAATTTGATTCACTCAAAGAGTGAAGAGCATATCCCTATTGCTTTTCCCTTATCCCAAACACTCACAATCAATTTGGTTCTTTTTCAACCCCGTGACAAAGGGGTTCTTAGAATTGAAATGTTTGTTCTTTTCCTTTTATGATTAAACTATGTTTTGAACTTTGAAAATGCCACAATTTAAGGGAAGTTTGCAAGCTTGATGAGAGAAATACCTCAAACGATGCTAGCAAAGGCTAGGTGCATTTTTAAGTAGTAGATTTTCTCATTTTCTCTCCAAATCCTTCCCTTACCTTAATGAAACGTTCCCTCCACCAAGAAATTAGTCGGCACAAACAAACAAAGTGAGGAGAAACCAAAATCAATGCTTAGAATGCTACAATTTTGATTATGCTTTTTATGCTTTCTTTTTCTTCAAAATTTGCAAAATTTTTACAAACTTAGGGACTAAACTCCCAATTTAATGATACGTATTTCTATTTGTAAGCATCTACAACAGCAATGTATTTAGCATATAACTCTACATCCCTTTCTAAGTCATTGTTGAGAACAAAGGTGGTGTGTACCCGGTTTTCCTTTCTTATCCTCTTAGCGATCAATTTCTCTTCTAAGTTATGCCTTCTCTTTGGTTTTTGAACTTTCTTATGACATACCATACTCCTGAGACAAAAAAAAATGGACGTGAAGTCAGAATACAGTCATTATTTTAACACTTTTGATAACATATAAAAGTACAGCCACACGACATTGTCCAGACTGTACGCGAGATCTAATTTAACAAGGACATGATTACTTTAACCATGAGTGTCACCTTAAGGGGCTCAAGTGAGATTAAAATAACCAGGTGCGATATCAAATTCTATCTACGCGTGAAATCTTTACCAGACGCGACAACAGTCATTATTTTGATAAAATATAAAAGTGCAGCCAGGCGACATTGTCCACACTATACGCGAGATCTAATTTGGCAAAGACGTGATTACTTTAACCATGAGCGTCACCTTGCGGGGCTCAAGCGAGATTAAAATAACCAGGTGCGATATCAAATTTTACCTACATGTGAAATATTTACCAAATGCGACAAACTGATGCTATAAAAGCGATATCTAATTTATCAAAGGCGACATTTCAAATGACAATAGTGAGAAATTAAATCGATAAAGTAGAGTAATCCCTTCACACCAGATGTAAAATGATTCCTCGGCCGCGGCTTTTTAAGTTTGATTAAGTGACATTTAAATGACCAAAGGCATCAATCCTTTATCCAAAATGCGAGAGTTTAATTTCTGAATGCGTGATTTCTTTCATAAAAGCGTGATTCTGTAGGCTAAAATGCGTAAGAGTTCAAACTGTAGGTGATATTTTAATTCGGCATTCATGACATTTCTTTTCTTTAGGCATGACTTCTTTACTGGCAGGCATGATTTATTCTCTGTAACCTGCAAACAGCGAGCAAATTCATGCAATTCTAGCCTAAATTTTGCAAATAACGTGAAAATAATGATGAATTTGAGGCCTTGAGCCCCACGGTGGGTGCCATTTGTGTGTGTGAGTTATACACCTTCATGAAATAATAAGATTTAAAAGACAATTATACTGTTCAAAGCAAACTAATCTAAATAATGCACAATTAATCTAAATATCTCATGGATCTCTAAAATAAAGTGGTAAATGAGGCTCTCAGCTATGATCCTCACTAGTGACACTCTAAAGATGAGAATTAAGCTATATGATATGCAAATTTAGATCTATTCTATCAAATTCTAGCTCTATTTGATGAACAATCTACTATTATCAAAGCAATTTAAGCTAATTAGCAATGAAAAATGATAAGTGAGTGATGTGGATGCAAATTGCCAGAGCTTTGTTGCAATTCAAAGATATGGAGTGGATGATTTATGCTTCTAAATGCTTTCTACTTATAGGATTTTCCCAAGGGTAGGGGGTAGAGTGAGATAACCATGGTTATGCTTAGGTAAGGTCAATTGGCTTTGCTTTGTCCATAAATGGGGGGACAAGGAGGGGACAATCATTTAAATGGTTTCAAAAGGCTGGACCATTTCAACAAAAGTGAGTGATTTGTGTCTATTTTGTCTCCTTTTTGCTTTGTTGAGAGAAATTAGTATTTATTAATTAATTAAAGTAATTAAATTTAGCCATGAAGGGTAAGATGTTCATTTTGATTTTTGTTTTCAACAACTATGTCATTAATTGAATTTAATCAATTTTGTAGTGTTTTTCCCCTTTTCAAGCTTTATTTAATTATTTAATCATTTAATTGAATTTTCCTTTGATTCGAATTGCCTTTGTTCCATTTATTGATTTTTCGTGCTATTTTGATGATTTGATGCACCTTTTTATTGATTTAAGCCTTTTGCCAATTTTTCATGTCTACAGGTTGTATGACATTCCTTCAATAAAAAAACACATCATTCGCAGGTATTTCATTATCAAGAAGAATAGTTCATTTGCGAGTAACTTCAAAATATTGATTATTTCTAAACTTAACAGATCCTCCTAGATGTGTTTCATAGTGAATAAATTTGGACTTATCTCCTATCATATGCTGAGAACATCCACTATCTAGTACCCATAAATCTTTCTTAACATAATGAAGTATAGTTTGAACAACTAAAGAATCTTCCTTAACTTTAGATTTCCACACAAGTTGATTACTTCATTGTTTTTCTAATTTTAAATTTCAAAAAACTGTCATATGTCCAAAATGATTACAGTTAGAACATTTAAAAACTGCCCTTCTTCTAGACATCATGTTATGTCTATTTGACTAATTTTTATAATGCAAATTAGATGAAAACTAATTAGATAGACAAGGATCACATCTAGAAAACTTACATTTTTTAATGTCTAGATTCATCATTTTACTTGTAGTTGCCTGAAATTTGTAAGTCCTTTGTAACCTTTCAAAATTTGTAGCAATAGAAAGATATTTCTCATCTAGGAAATGCAGATCCCTTTGAGAAAAATTAAGAAGTTTCCTTTGACATTCTATCCTAGAAGCTAAGATCCTTTGTTTTATCCTTATTTCACAAAGATTTTTTTGAATGTCCATAATGTACTCCCTAACCAAGAAACCCTAAGGAAAGGGATTGGCTCTGATACCAATTTTTAGGGTACAATATCACTAAGTGGGGGGGTTGAATCAGTGGTATATAACGATAGGTCAATTTTTAAATCCAATTAAAAAATAATAACTAAAGTAAATTGAATGGAGACAACACTATAAAGCAAGACATGCACATAAAATTGTAACACAAGCTATGTCATGAGTAGAAATCTTCTTGGAGAATAAAACCACTCAAAGTGCCACACTGGCTTAACCTAAAATATCTTTTTACAATGTCTCACTAGCTGTACAAATGTCTTACTAACAATGTTATCTCACTAATAGTCTTTTATGCATCACTGGCTTTACAACTCACTACAACTCTCCATACATACAGAGTTAGAAAATATGATCTTGTATAGTCACTAAAATCAAATACCATACATCATTAAACACAAATAAAACTTTGTGTTAAACAATCTATGATACAAAGGCCAAAATCCCTATATGTCTGCATGGTCACATCAATTTGTCTCTACTTATAAATGTCTCATACATATAGTCATGTTTCCATATTATGTCTTTTATTGTAAATGTATAAATGCTTCTGGTTCAACATTGTAAATAATTACTGATTACTAATCCTTATTCAAAATTTAATCAAAAACCTTTTATGTCATTCTTTTGAATGTAAACAATAATCTGTACGTCATAATAATACTGATCAAATAAACAATTCTGATTTTATCTTTAATTTCAGTCATAAATTCTTTTCAAAAACCAAATACCTTAACCATTGTTATCAATATTTTTATCAAATGGAATCTTAAACCAAATCCACATAATAGAGTATCATAACTTCATACTCGAATACAAGACCACGCATGTATTCAAAACTCACCACATATTACAACTATCCAACCATGATAATGAAAACCTCAAAATCAT
Source organism: Chamaecyparis obtusa (assembly GCA_027943335.1). Lineage (NCBI taxonomy): Eukaryota > Viridiplantae > Streptophyta > Pinopsida > Cupressales > Cupressaceae > Chamaecyparis > Chamaecyparis obtusa. The sequence continues at coordinate 1,162,059 of BSBK01001217.1, forward strand.
ACCTATGTTTTAACTATGACAAACATCACAACATTAAAAACTGAGTATACATGGTGATAAAAATACTCAATACTTGGGTTAAGAAAGATCAACCAAGTTGACCCGAAAGAACCATATCCCATACTTGAGATTGACACAACGTATGATAATAGGCAGTGGTAGATACAAATGTTTAATTGCATACATGACAATGTATAACTACAACATTAGCAAAAAAAAAAAATTTGCAAACTTTGAAAACCCTAAACCCTCGACTAGGGTTTATACCAGAAAAGAAAAAAGAATGAACATATAGACTGTCGGGTTTAGGATATGTATTCATATATTACAAAAATATATCAACTCATTATAAATATAATGAATATAAGAAATAGAATGAATGTTGACTTGACCCATGGACAATACAATACATCAAACTACAATCATGGGTAAAACAATGACAAACCCGATAAGGTTTCTAAAAGAAACATTAAAAAAACATCATACATAATAGCATGTAACAAACCCTTTTAACAAAAGATAAAATACTAAAATGTACTTAACAAAAATAGAGTAAAAAAATGAGTACACCTGGAGATGATATCTATTTGCAAATCTTTCTCAGAATCTCACTGAATTTGCCTTCACACCTTTCATTTTATAACTACAACTATTCACAATCTAATTGTTCAAACTTCCATCTTAACCATAAGTAGTGTGGCATCCCAAGACTGTAATAGTGGTTTCCAATGTTGTACCATTTACAATATTCTCCCATATGAAGAATTGCTAGGGGACAACCAAAAGGCCTACCTAGTGCAATAACTTGTGAATGCTATGGTCACATTTAGATGACATTCAAAAACAGTAATATATCCTTAGTACATAATGCTCATAATACATATTACTTTCAGCATAGGTATTTATTTTTTAAAAACCTTTTACAAAAGCTATCAAGTATGTTGCTTTGCAAAACAAACTATAATTTATCCATGTAAGCATTTTCACATAAAAATGATTGTGCAATAATGCTGATTGTTAACAATATCATTTGTATGTTGATAAACATCATTATCAAACTAAACGTAATCAACAATTCTATTCAACTTACTCACTGATATAGATTTTCATATTTGAACTTTGTCAACCTATGAAATGCATTCATGATAACTCTTGATTGAAATGAATATGCAATGATACTGATACTGAAAAGATAAATGATACTAAAGATACTATAAGGCTCACTAATCCTGATGCAATACTAAAAGTTGAAATGCAACCATATGTACACCAAACTAATTTATCTCAACTGAATGCATTGATTAACCCAGACTAAATCTCTAAGATGATGTAAACTTGCAAACTTAAAATGATCATTGATTACAATACTCATCATCATAAACTAACATGATCATCATAATATTATTTGACTATACTACCATACTATATCATCATAATACTACCTAACTATTAGTGTGTTTGGCAACAAGGACAAAAAAGGTGAGGAAAAACACAAGAATTCAAGATATTTCATTCCACCATATTCTTCATTATAGAAAGCTTCAACAACTATTATGCAAGCATGTTGTTTCTCATGTCCTTTTAGGTATTTCTGAAGTCATGCTATTGCATCAACACTTGTGATCTCATTTCAAGAACAATTGCACTATCAAGGTATAAGATATCTTATTCTCTTATCAAGTATTTTCTACTAACATACGCTTCCCTCTTCAAGGATTTCTTAATTTTGATTTCAAGGTTAATTCATCTACATGGGTTTGACTAGGGTAAACCGGTTTCCACCAACATTTCCCTATTTTTTTATGCAAATGGTAGGTGGTGCAATTATGGAAAAGGCTACAAGAAGGTCTAGCAAAGAGCTGCATATTGATAGTATTTTCATAATAATTTACAAGGTCTAAGGTGAATCCATAGGTCTGGGGTGAGTCCAATTGTCCTTGACCCTCCAGGTCACCCTGTACTGGCAATTTCAGACTAAAATTTGGATCACAGGTAAGTCGCTATTTTGTATTTCCATATTCGGTATCATAATTAGGTTTACAATCTATTGTCTACATGTATTCATATCATTTCCTCCTTCCTCTAATATTTTCCATAAATCTTGCATTCTTCATTCTCATTTGTATAGTCGTCTTTCAACTCATATCAAAGGAATCCTTGCATTCATTTAGCACTTAAGTATCCTTAAGCCTAGTGGATTAGCCTTCCTTCCAATGTGTGAGAACAAATAGGTGTGTTCTTCCTAGTTTAATAATCCATCCTAGTGACTATCCCTCATTTCATATTTTCTTTCATTGCTATAATGCAATTTTACAATGTTGCAAAAAAAAATTGGTTTTTTGATTGATTTTTTGCTTAGCTTAGTTCTTTTTCTTCTAGTAATCTCTTTAGGATTCTTCTCTCTGTTGGACCTTTTCTTCTCTTCATCTCCTTTATTCTTTTATGTTTCCTACTTGGTAGGCTTGTGTATCTTGTTTCTTTTATATTTTTAATATATATTACTACAACCTTGGTTGCACCTTATCAAGCAAAAAAATATAATTAATATAATTTAATTATATTGATATAATATATATAATCTAATTAATAGATTCATTTTTAAAATCCAAAGGGACTTGTGATTCTACCCATGATTAATTGAAAAATAAAACCTTTGATTTGTTAGTATTAATGAGTTGACCAAAAGAACTACTGTAATTTTCAATGGTTTTTAGATCATAGAGGCTTCAGAGTATTTTTGGGAACTAAAGAGTAATGTATTTTTTGCAAATAGGAAATTCCAAACATAGCCAATATTTTTAGCTATGTGAACTTCTTTCCACAAATCCTTGTTAGTAGCCATTATTGTGTTCCTACTCAAAGCTTTTAACAAATTATGAACAAAAAAAGGATAGATGGGATCACCTAGGCACACATCTCTAAAAGAATGGAAATATCCCATAACACTATCATTTACTAGAATTAAGAATTTTGAATCTAGGATAAACATTCTAAAATCAAATCACACCAATATAAATGCTAAAACCATATTTACCCATAACTTTTAGAAGAAAAGTACATTCAACTATGTCATATTGGCATCGTGCTCTCTACAGATGGGTGAAAACAACCGAGGGCAAGGCAGATCAACCGAGGGTGAAATATTCTTGCAGCCTATCTGGGTGCTTTTTGTTGCGGACGATTGAGTCTAGAGGCATCTCCGAAGCACAATTTTGGAAGCCAGGCAGTCACTGCATGTCTTCTACATCTCACAGGTTGAACACAGGGAAAGGGAATGCAGTAGCAATGGAGCCGCAAAGAACCTTAAATATTTAAATATTTGTAACATGATTTGCAGAATAGTGAATTTGGTGATTTTGGAGACAGGACAAGCAGACACGACAAGCAAGGAACAACAAGGCACTGCAGGGTCCCACATTTGGATCTCACAGGGAAAGAAGAATCATGGGCTCCACAACAGGAAGAGACAAACATGGTTCATTTTTGTCGGGTGAAAACTATGAAAAGGGATTGTTGTCTGCAAACTGTTTGACAAAATGCCTATTCTGTGAGTTTTAACAGCGATAGTTTCTGGACGTTTGACTTGCTCTTGTGAGTCATGGACCCCCTACCTGATCCAATCACACTCCAGCAACTCATTGACCACTTGATTATAGTGGAGACTGACAATGCAACCCTAAAAGATGCAGTTATTACATCATCTACACTCTATATTAAACTCTTTGATCAGTTGACTAAGTTGGAAGTTGAGAACCATACTCTCTGGGATACTGTGCAATCCCTAGTCATTGAAATTACAGGCTCAGATCGGATTTGAACCCTATTATCTAGCAGCTCAAGGAACTTGACACTATCAAAGAGAAATAATCAGAGATTGTGGACACGCATTCCTCTTTGTTGATGGAAACTAAAGACAAGGTGAATACTTGGGCCTCTTTGTGCAACTCTGTTGTTGTTGCACCCCTTTCAGGTGTTGAGAAGTTGGTTCAAGGGAAGATGGACAATGAGCGTGTGAGATAGACTCATGATTTAAACCTACAGGTATGTGGTCTCCCCTCCAATGCTGACCCAATGGCAGCTAGGTACTCCTTCCTCATGGACCAGCTTGGCATCTCAGACATCACACTTGATAAGTGTTGGTTAGGCAAGGATGACATTCTCTTTATCCGGTTTCTCTCCCTCTCTGACAGGCTACGGGCTCTTAGGGAAAAGAGGAAGTTATTCCCTCTTTCCCCTAAGATTTACTTAGATGAGGACCTCACAAAATCCTAGCTGACAGAGTTGAAGCATTCTAGGAGCCTCATGGCTGAGGCTAGGCGCAATGGTAAGTGGGCAGTTATCCGTAACCTCAGGGCATTTATTCATGATTCTCCTCCTAGCAATTGGGTAGCGAGATAGGCCCCCAAGGTCGCATGACATTCTCACTAGTAGTTGGTCTATTAGAATAACTAAGAGGGGGGTGAATTAGTTATCCAGTGTCCCAATTCAAAATGTATAATCCAAAACAATTTTACTACTTCTGCTAGTCGGTAACCATATAATACTTTCACTGTCTATGTATTTACCAATTGTTAGTCTAAACTTTGTAATAATTACTGACTAAATCTAACATGTAATAAGCAAAGTATTGTTAGGAATGAATGCAAAGTATTTTGGCAGTCATTCTATAGCAGTTGTTGTTGCATTCATGACTTGGATTGTCATTGATGTCAACACAATGATATTCTAGATATCAGTAGGAAAGTAGGTACAATTTTGTTTTGCACACATGTATTATAGATTGGCTTTTGTGCAGTTGATGGTATGTTCTTTGGTGTGTTATTAACCTATGGTTAACAATGCAAAAATAAATTCATTCATTTATGAGAGTTATGAGCATTTTGGTGAAAGCAGTGTTTAGACAGTGTTTCTGTGAAGCGATTTTCAGAAATCGGAGGATATCTCTTAGCTGGGATGGAATCTGATATTGCATAGTTAAAGGGATGTCGGAGACTCATTAATGATGATGTGGTTCATAGTGAAAACTTTGAAGATATGTTTGGAGAAAGTTACAATATCTGGAAGCTGACAGTTTTATGTGAAATTTTGTGTGTAGTGTGTAGAATTTATTATTTTGTAATTGAGGACCGACTCATTTATAATTATTTGAGTTTGGTATATAAGAAGGAACTTTTTCCTTGTTGAAAAATGTACTATGAAGGTTATGATGTGAATATATGCATGAAGTGAAGAAAAGAGCTAATTCAGTGATCAAGGAAGACTTGTGAGTACAGAGATCTGGAATTGTGATCTTGTGTAGCAGAGAGTGCGATTTTGGCACAGTGTGAAGGAGGTAATATATTTTATATTATTCTATTGAATAATTCTAAGATCTTTTGGATAGTGGGTTCAGAGATCTTGCCTTGAAGCTGTTTGGGCAGTGGGTCCTTTTGTCTTCCATAAACTCTTAACCGGGTTAGAATCTTTTAACAGGGATTCAAAATCTCCTAATAGGGATTTATATGTATTGAATGTATTTCATAAGACTCCTAATAGGGTCCATCCTATAACAAGGAACTTTCATATTAGTGCATCATTTTGTGGGCATCATTCCCACCGGGGTTTACTCTTTTCAAGAGGTTCCCTAGTCAACATATCTTGTGTTATTGTGCAATTGTGTATGGTTATCTTTCTATGGTTGATTAGTACATTAATTATATTGTTTAAAGCAATTGAATGGTTAAATTATCAGATAATTGATTCAACCCCCCCTCCTCTCAGTTATCTTGGGGATCTTTACTTTCTAACAAGTATGATAACAAATAAATATCACAATCAACACATAACATAAGAGATTTAACATGGAAACCCTGTAAAGGGAAAAACCACCTGGGACCGGCAACCCAAAATTGTTCACTCTTCTGAAGTGAGGTCAGTGAAGACCCAACCCTATTAAAGGTTAAAAACACACTGTTAGGTGTGACCTGTTAGTACCTACAAAAAATTTCACGGCCATATCTTGTTTCCTCTAGCCTCTGTAGTATTTTTCATGGTCTCTGCCTTAAACCCTTGTCAAAATTTTCAAAATCTAGCCGTTACTAAGAAGAACCCTAGTGCGCCTTGGTTTTAAAATCTATTCTTATGTTACTTTTTGGGCCACTTAAAAGTCTTATAAAGCATGTGCTTTAATTTTATTACCCTGTAGAGATCTTCACTTTAATATTTCCTAAGTCCGGCGGTAGTTAATTTTCCCTAAGTCTTATGCGCTTAATTTTTCCTATGTTTCAACCTTTACATTTCCTGGGCCCACTTCTCTGACAGCATCTCAATCTAACGGTTGTCACGAAAGCACATTGAGTGTGTCAGAGGCATGTGCTTTTGCAATGACCATTGATTCTCTTTTGTGACGTAACATTTCAATGCAGGTGGGTCCATTGCCACATAAGCACAAATGGCACTTCCCTATTAGCCGAAAGAATCAATGAAGTGGCAGGGTTGTCAGAATGTCTTGTGAATGAAGAAAAAATGGTTTGTCCGCTTGCCAAATTTTTTGATGTGGTGGTCTCTCATTCGTCAAAGTATCCTATGCAGCACGGTTGGGTCACGCTCTGTGACATCAGCTAAGATTCCAAATCGACGGTTGGTGCGTATTCTCATAGAATCTTTTAAGCCCTTCAGAACATGCACCAACCGTCCATTTCACCAAGTGTTCAGGTCAGTATAAACGGTGGGTGAAAAATGACACGCAAGCACAGTTGGTGATTTGTGATTGGTCCACGAAACAATACGTTGGCAGTTGTCAGTGGGACCTAGTTTTCGGCTTGTCAGAGGGTCCTAACATCTATAGAGAATCAATGGCAGGCGTAGGTTCTTAAGGAATGTGTCAAACGCATGAGATCTTCAGACAATCGTCGATCTCACCTTTCTCAGAGGTGATAAAGTGATGCGGGTCCACTATTACGTGTACTCATGCGACAAATTTTAATTGGTCGACGAGGGATGATGTGGAGTTTGTCAAAATGGCAGATGTTAGAAAGATTGAACAATGATCGGTGCATGATCTTATGGAATATTCTTGCTCCATGAGATCATACGCCAACCGTCCATTTTGATGCCGAAGGGTCAGTGGGTCCAATGTTAGAAATGACTAGGTAATAAGAAATGAATGGTGTGATGACAAGTGGCATAAAGTGGGCCCAGGCAGAGGTCTAAGGTTTAGCAGTCTGAATAAATGTGTTTAGCGAACCGACAAAGTTCAAAAGGTTTCGTTCATTCACGTAATAAAATGGCGGTGCTCCAAATTGACTAGCGATTCAACAAACAGGCATTTGCATTGTCTCTAAATAAACTGGCAGAGAGATAAGGTATTCCGCGAATTGGAGAAAGCCTTCAGTCGCCAGTTCGCTAATTGTGACCGGGGTTGGTTACTTTCCTTTGTTCGATGAGTCACTAGGTTAAAGCTGCAGTTAGGATTTCACTTCACGAATAAGGAATTGCCTTGTCACGTAATCATTGTGTTAACCTGAGGATATCTATTGAGTTAAGTCATGAAGCCCACAAAAGGAAGAAGATCTGACGGTCACGACTTAAAGTTGATCAAGTTTTAAGTATAGACCGTCAATATACTGCTGGCGCCATGAAAATGACTGTTGCAGTTTGAATTCAATTTTTTTGAGGGTTTCCAGTGACAGAAAGGATAGAATTGAATGTTTTATTGGTCAGATTTGGTAGAATTGGTTTTGCCGACTGTTGCAGTGTGGTCCAGGGTGTTCCATGATTGTTTGCAGGGGATTTTGGTATCGTGATGGTGTTGCTCGAGGCATGTTGCAGGTGGGAAATCAGATCAATAAGTCTAATAGATTCATGATTCTTGGTACAGATCAAAGAATTACCATTTAGGAGGATCATTCCAGGATCTGTTTCTCCAGGCTGCTTGGATTTCCCCCCTTTTTTATTAAATTTTTTACTATTTCTAGTTGGTCTGGTTAGCATATGGTAAACAAAGAGTATTTTGAAATTATCTTTAAGTTCCTAACAAAGTTAGGATTAAAGTCTGAGGTAGTTTCAGTGAGTTCATGGCTAGATAAGGATTTGATGTCCTGATATGTGAGTGAGAGGGATAATAGGCAAAGCACTTATTCTGAGTTCAAGTGTGTTTGAGTTAAGGTTTTAGTTGATATATATTATCAAGTGACTCATTGCCTTGGGTTAAGGCACTAATCTATTATTTGGAATCAGTCCATCATCATCAATCACACACACACACACACATATAAATGATAAAATCTTTCAATCAGTTAGTAAAGGGTATATTGGTATAATATTTAGTGATTCCTTTCAAGAAGTGAATCAAGGGTACACCCGCCTGAGCATTGAGGCTCAAAGTGTAGGAGGATCTCCTTGATCCTTGTTAATTGGCCTTTTTCCTTACAAAATTTGGAGTGGTGATAGAATCAGTGACATTTAGTTGTCAATCATAGTGTAAACCTACAAGTAGAAATGAAGAGGGGAACCAACAGAATGGCGACTCTGTTGGGGAGAGTCTAGAGATAAAATTCATTGAGTGGACTCTTGTTTTTCCTGCCTATATTCAGTTAAGGATTTCCTACTTTGGTGGGTGGCGACTCAAAAAGGTTAGAACCGGTGCTATAGATTGTGAATCATGGAAAAAGGAAGGAATACTAGGTCCTTTGTCAAGAAAAATCTAGAGGTTACTTTAGAAAAATTGCCTAGACAAGGAAAGAAGATTTGGATCAGAAGAAATGGTGAGTCTACTAGTGCTCCCATGAGAGAAAAAAGAAATACCAGAAGTAGAGCACCACTTGTATCCTCTCATAAAGATGATTCACAACACAAGAGTTCTAGATCAGATAGTGGCCACTCTGAAGATAAATTTTATGATACCCTAGAGATGGTATTTCAAGATAAGGGTTCATTACCTACAGGTCAGGATGAACAATCCAGAGAAATGGGTTTTGAAACTAATTTAGATCTTAATGAAGATATGTTCATAAGGGAACCCATGAGACAAAGGTAAGTCCATTTTCCATATCAAAGTCTCAGTGATATGGATGTGTCATCAGGTTCAGATGATATTATGATAGACCCACATGATTTGAATGCACTAAGATTACAATTGGTGGAGCAAGATGAGATACATAAGAGGTTACAAAAGGAGAGACAAGCTGAAAAGGTAAATGCTCTAATAGAAAGAGAGTCTCTTCTTAGAAATATTAATGAAATGAAGGAGAGAAACAAGATGCTTGCTTCTGCTCCTAAAACTTTGCAGCATGATGTCTTTGGTGATCTTGATGCTTTGAGAAGTGAGCAAGAATACTTGCTGGAAGATCATGAGTTTGATAAAGAGGGCCCTGTGGTTAGACAGGTTCAAAGCTATGCGTCCCTCCCTAAAGATAAAGATGGACGTGAGATCACTAGGCATGCTGCTATTGTTGTTGGTGAAAAAGGAAAGAAAAAGATGGTGGGACATCAAGCAAGCAAATCATTGATAATACCAGGGGTCCCACTACCTAATTCAAATAAGGATATGGAGATGGAAAGAAAAAGGAAGGAAGATGAGGACCTTGCAAGAGAATTAGAGAGGGCTGAAGTTGAAGCCTCCATTGCAGAAAAAAGAAGAAAGATCCAGTTCTTGAAGGCTTCATCTACCAATGCTCTTGGCCCATCTGCTACTAAACTAGGTATGCCATCTATGATTGCCATTGTTCCACTTAGTAATGCTACTAGTTCAATTCCTTCCTCATCTACTAGGATAGGTGCTAATCCTAGACAACAGTCAAGTGCATAAATAGATGGAAATGTAAATGTAAATGTTGATCCTAGGGTTAACACTAGTTCAAGTTTTCAAAGAAGACCTATGCAATTAGAAGGCTATAGGCAAATTAGCTTTGATGGAATTCCTGGCTACCCAAATGTTTTTCCAACTGATATAAGAGATAAGGTACCTAAGTTTGCTGGTAATAATGCTATTAGTTGTGAGGAACATCTTAGGTTATTTGTTGATATGTTGAATGATTATGAGGTAGAGCATGAGGATGTAGTCATGAAATTATTTGTTCAATCCCTGGTGGAGGATGCTAGGGATTGGTTCAAGAGACTCCCTGACTGATGTATTGATACTTGGGATTCTTTTGAGAGATGTTTTAAAGAGCAGTATGGTGATAGGCCTAATGCTAGTTTCATGTTGAATGAATTCAATACCATAAGAAAAAATTAGAATGAATCTACAGCTAAATTTAATATGAGATTTCAGAAGGGTATGCATAAGTTATTTCAAGTTATGCGGTTAGATGACAATGTTTGTTTGACCACATACTTCAATGCCTTTGATGGAAAGATGGGATATTTGTTGAGGGACAAAGAACCAAGAACTCTTAGAGATGCTTTTAGTATTGCTGTCAAGATTGAAAACAATATGAAAATATCAAGAAAATTGGGTGGAAAGAGAGATGATCCAAAGTTGTTTGGAGATCAAAAATACAAAAGGGATAATGAAAGGAGTGTTGGAAATAAGAAGCAAGAAGAAGATAAATTGGATAAGGTGTTGAATGCATTAAAGGATTTGAAAGCACCTACTAATAGGAATAGTAATGTTCCTACCAATGAAAAACCTCAATTCAACAACAATTTCAGGAGGCAGAATAGATTGCAGAATTATCCCTATAACACCCAATGGAAGGATGGTAAGCCTATTGTCCCTGTTGCAAGAAATAATAATGATAGAGTTGTCCCTGATCCTTTACAAAAATCTTCTATAAATGTTATAGAGGATACACCATGGTGCACAGCATGCCAATCCCCTCATTCTGTAGAACATTGTGTGGTTGCACAATCCATGTCAGCATATCAAAATGATAGTAATGAAGAGTTAGATCAAGAAGAAACTCATGATGATATTGGATGCAACATGGCAACTTCATATTTAGGATATGGAGATGATTCTGATTTTGATGAAGCAGATGTATGTTTGATGAGACACAATCATGCACTTTTCCATCAGGAGGTATTTTCTAACAGTGAAGACATTGATAAGAAAATATGTAATATGATTTCTTCCTCAGAGACAATAAATTTGAGAAGACCTTCAAAGGAAGAAATGGATAGAATTACTACAAAAATGATTGCTCAAGTGCAAACTAGAGGCATGGTAGCAAGGGATGTAAATGGGAAGGCTGCAGGAATGTTTATAAAAAATACCAACTCCGGAGAACCAGGTGAGAGTAAATAAAAAAATGATCATATGGTAAGGTTCAAGAATGTAAAAGGTAAGAAATGGGAATCTAAGGGAGTTGGAGTTGAAAAAAATTCTAATGAGATAGAGAAGCCAGTTAACACAATGGCTAAAGATGAAAAGATGAAAGTCACCAATACAACTAATGTATCAGATAAGCAAAAGGACACTAAAGCAGTGCAGATTGAGATTCCTCTCCCTGCTCCTGTTGATATGTTAGTTGTATTGTCTCAAATAATTGTTAAGGTTCCTTTGTCAGAATTATTGAAGATCCCTGAACATAAGGATAGAGCTATTGCATGGGTAGATAATGTTCATCACAGTGATGTTGCATGCAATGAATCTCATGCTAGAGTTTTGAAAAGAGTAGAGGCTCAAGGATTGGAATCTCAAATTCCACCTATATACTTGGATAGTTTTGTCAATGCTAGCCTTGAGAACATAGATCCATTCTTTTTGAGTGTCCTTGTGAATGGAATGAAATTGAGAAATTGTATGATTGATTCAAGTGCCTCCAATACTATCATGCCTTTCAAAATCATGGAGAAGTTGGGCCGTAAAGTTGATACAGTTCAAGGTAGATGTTGTGCAATGGATCAGAGAGAAGTGCCAATCATTGGCACTATAAATGCAATGCCCTATAGATTGGCAGCCTATCCAGAGAAAGAATTAGCAATGAGTTTTTTGGTGGTGAACATCCCTCCTCATTATGGGATGCTATTATCTAGAAGATGGAGTGATGCCATGGGTGGAAGTTTACAATGTGACTTGTCCTATGCAACTTTCAAGATTGATGACCAGTTTATCAAGATTGATTGAGAGCCAAGAGTGTGCCACATGATTGAAAGAAATATTGATCATGAGACTACATGCTTTGTGGATACTGATATAAATGCCTTTAGGGCAGAAATCCTTGTGCTTGAGAAGGAGCCTATATTGCCATCTATCTCTGTTGAGGGAAATGCTAAATCTATGAAGGGTAATTTGTGGGTGATGTACTTTGATGGTGCTAGCTACAAAGATGGAGCAGGGGCAGGTATCCTACTTATCTCTCCTCATGGAAACACCTACAAGTTTTCTTTCACATTGAATTTCTTTTGTACCAATAATATAGCAGAATATGAAGCATTGTTGTTAGGACTGATATTGGTACAAAAGCATGGAATTAGATGCATAAGGGTTGTAGGAGATTCTGAATTGGTGGTGTCCCAAGTCATGTCAGTGTATGCTTCCAAGAACAAGAGGTTGAAACAATATAGGAATGTTGTGTGGGATTTGATTGAATGTTTTGATGCCTTCAACATTGAATGGAAGGATAGAAGTAATTATAAGATGGCTGATTTGTTAGCCAATGTAGCAATCAATCCCACTGATATTACTTTTTTTGATCTCTCTAAAGTTGAATTTCAGACTAGGCCAAGTATACCAAACAATGTTGAGAATTGGCAAGTCTTTGAGGATGACCAGGATATTTTGAAATTTATGAGTTGTGAAGATCAGTATCATGGTTAAGAATTAGATTGTTCAGCTCTGATTGATACTATAGAAGGAAAGGAGGTTGTACTTGGTAATGAATTTATTCAACTTAAAACTAACAAGGTTCCTAAGGGACTTTTTATTCTTGAGATTGTGTTTGATAACTAGGACAGAGTTTAGAAGGATAGTAAAAAGGAAGATCAAATGGATTTAGAAGAGATAAATCTTGGAACACAAGAGACACCTAAGAAGGTGTACATTGGTAAGGACATGTCTCATAAAGTAAAGAAATCTTTTAATTGAATTATTAAGAAAATTCAGGCATGTTTTTGCATGGTCATATGATGACTTGAAGGTTTATAGAGAAGACTTATTTCAACATATTATTCCTTTGAAAGAAGATGCTAAACCTTTCAGGCAGAAACAAAGGCCTATTAATCCTACTTTAGCACCCAAGATGCAAGAAGAATTGATGAAGCTAAGAGATGTTGGAATTATCAAGCCTATTAGGCATTCTTCTTGGGTGTCAAATCTTGTCCCTGTCAGGAAGAAGAATGGTGACATCAGACTTTGTGTAGACTTCAGGAACCTAAATGTGTCTTCCCTAAAAGATAACTATTGTTTGCCCAATATGGAAGCTATGTTGCAGAGAGTGACCGGATCATTATTGATGTCTATGATGGATGGTTTCTCTGGTTACAATCAGGTAATTGTAAAAGAGTTAGAACAATTCAAGACAGCTTTCACAACACCTTGGGGGACATATGTTTATGTGAGAATGCCTTTTGGTCTCACAAATGTTGGTGCAACTTTTCAGAGGGCAATGGATGTTGCCTTTTCAGATTTTATTGATGCTTTCCTTTTTGTTTATCAAGATGATTTAACTGCTCATTCCAAGAAGGAAGAAGACCATTGTACTCATTTAGAGAAAATATTTGTGAGGGCTTTGGAATATGGCATTTCATTAAATCCAAGGAAATATGCTTTTGGTGTCACTGAGGGTAAGTTGCTTGGCCACTTGGTTGGCAAGCAAGGAGTTAGAATTGATCCTAAGAGGGTGGTAGCCATTGATAAGATTCAGAGACCAAAGAATATCAAAGGAATTCAGTCCTTCTTTGGTCAAGTAAACTTCTTGAGAAGATTTGTAACAAACTTTGTTGAGGTCACTAGACCTATATCCAAGATGTTAAAGAAGGGATCTGCTATTACATGGGAAGGTGAGCCTAATGAAGCTTTCAAGAATATCAAGCAAGCTATTAAAGATGCACCTGTGCTTAAGGCACCTGATTATAGTATCCCAATGCATATCTTCTCTTTTGCATCTTTTCATACTATTGATGTAGTATTATTGTAGAAAAATAAGGAAGGTTATGAGCAGCCTATTGCATTTTTAGTAAATCTTTGCAGGCTGTTGAATTGAAATATGACATCAATGAAAAACAAGCATATGCATTGGTCAAGGTTGTGAAAGCTTTTAGATGTTATTTAATGGGAGCAATTGTGATTGCCTTTGTGCCAAGTGCAGCAATCAAAGATATTTTCTCACAGCAAGAGGTGTTTGGGAGAAGATGCAGATGGATCAATAGTATCCAAGAATTCAATATTGATATCCAAATTACCAAATTGGTTAGAGGACAAGGATTGGCAAAATTGATGGCTCAATCCAATCTTGATGCAAATCAGATAAATCAAACTATGATTGATTATACTTATGATATGGATGATTGTGTCTGGTATCAAGATATCATCTATTACTTGAGAAATATGAAATGTCTAGTAGACATGGATGACAATAAGAAGAGGACATTGAAATTACAGGCCATCAAGTATGTAATTGTGAAATGTAAGTTTTATAGAAAGAATTTAGTTGCATACTTTTGAAATGTGTGGATGAGAATTAGGCTAACAAGTTGTTAAAAGAAATGCATGAGGGAGTTTGTGGTGGGCATTATATGGGTAAAACAACTGCTCATAAAATCTTGAGAGAAGGATTTTGGTGGCCCACAATCTTCAAGGATGCAGAGAAGTTGGTAAGGAGGTGTGATGCTTGTCAAAGGTTCTCTAGTAAGCTTAAATTTTCAGGCAATGTGCCCTTAAGGCCAGTAGAAGTACAAGATCCTTTCCAACAATGGGGAATAGATTTCATTAGGGAGATACCAAACAAGTCTAGTGGAGGACACTCTTGGATACTAGTTGCCACTGATTACTTCACTAAGTGGGTAGAGGCTATCCCTACAAGAAATGCAACTAGTAAGGTGGTAATTGATTTCCTACTGAATAATATTGTTACAAGGTTTGGTTTCCCTGAGAGAATAGTCAGTGATAATGCAATGTGCTTCAGGTCTGGTGAATACAAAGAATTTTGCAAAGGTCTAGGAATTTAGAGGTCAAACTCCTCACCTTATCATCCACAAGGAAATGGACAGGCAGAATCATCTAATAAGAGCCTGATGAAAATCCTAAAGAGGATTCTTGAAAAGAATAAAAGAGCATGGAATTCAAAATTTCCATTAGCCCTGTGGGCTGATAGGGTGACTGTGAAGAAGGCAATTGGTTGTGCGCCATTTGACCTAGTATATGGAATACATGCAAGAATGCCTCAGAATAATTTGTTGGAAATGTATAAGTTTGTTCAGTTATATCATGATGATATAGATGATGAAATGCAATTAAGGATTGAGGATCTCATCAAGCTGGATGAAACTAGAAGACAATCAACTTCAAAGAATGCCAAATTGTAGTTACAGATTAAGAATTTGTATGAAAAGAAAACTATTGAAAGAAGGTTTGAGCCTGGTGATTTGGTGTTAATTTGGAATGCCAGACTGGAGGATAAAGGAAAACATGGAAAATTTGATCCACTCTAGTTAGGGTCATATCTAATTCATGAGAAATGGAGCCAAGATTCATATATGATCAAAGAATTGAATGGTGAAGTTCAGGAATTGCTAGTTCATGGACAATTCTTGAAGAAATAATTCAGTTGAAAGTATTTTATTTCCATGAACAGTAGTTAGGTCTGTATATGTTGTAAATCCTATAAATAGTTGCTTGCCCCTATTTCATTTTGTCTTGGTTTGTAGGGTTTTGTCCTGTTGTTCTCTATTGTTCAGTTTTTGTCTTGTGCGATGGTCTACTTTAACCAATGATTCTAGATTCTTGTTGTGCCTGCAAGAGCCACACATCCCCAGACAAAGCCATTGTTAGTACCTGCAAAAAATTTCATGGCCATATCTTGTTTCCTCTAGCCTCTGCAGTATTTTTTATGGTCTCTGCCTTAAACCCTTGTCAAAATTTTCAAAGTCTAGCTGTTACTAAGAAGAACCCTAGTGCATCTTGGTTTTAAAATCTATTCTTATGTTACTTTTTGGGCCACTTAAAAGTCTTATAAAGCATGTGCATTAATTTTATTACCCCACGGAGATCTTCACTTTAATATTTCCTAAGTCCGACGGTGGTTAATTTTCCCTAAGTCTTATGCGCTTAATTTTTCCTATGTTTCGGCCTTTATATTTCTTGGGCTCAGTTCTCTGATAGCATCTCAATCTAAAAATTGTCATGAAAGCACATTGAGTGTGTTAGAGGCATGTGCTTTCACGATGACCATTGATTCTCTTTTGTGATGTAACATTTCAATGTAGGTGGGTCCACTACCACATAAGCACAAATGGCGCTTCACTATTGGCTGAAAGAATCAATGAAGTGGTAGGGTTGTCAGAATGTCCTATGAACGAAGAAAAAATGGTTTGTTCACTTGCCAGATTTTGTGACATGGCGGTCTCTCATTCGTCAAAGTATCCTATGCAGCACAGTGGGGTCATGCTCTGTGATATTAGCCAAGATTCCAGATCGACAGTTGGCACGTATTCTCATAGAATCTTTTAAGCCCTTCAGAACATGCGCCAACCGTCCATTTCACCAGGTGTTCAGGTCAATATAAACGGTGGGCCCAAAATGACATGCAAGCACAGTTGGTGATTTGTGATTGGTCCACGAAACAATATGTTGGCAGTTATTAGTAGGACCTAGTTTCTGGCTTGTCAGAGGGTCCTGATATCTGCAGAGAATCAACGCTTGGCATAGGTTCTTAAGGAATGTGTCAGACGCATGAGATCTTTAGACAACCATCGATCTCACCTTTCTCAGAGGTGATAAAGTGATGCGGGTCCACTGCTACATGTACTCATGTGGAAACTTTTAACTGGTCGATGAGGGATGATGTGGAGTTTTTCAGAAGGGTCGATGTCAGAAAGATTGATCGACAGTCGGCACATGATCTTATGGAATATTCTTGCTCCATGAGATCATACGCCAGCCATCCATTTTGATGTCGAAGGGTCAGTGGATCCTGTGTCAGAAATGATTGGGCGATAAGCAATGAATGGTGTGATGACAAGTGGCATAAAGCGGGCCCAGGTGAATGTCTAAGGTTTAGCAGTCTGGATAAATGTGTTTAGCGGCCCGAAAAAGTTCAAAAGGTTTCGCTCATTCGCACAATAAAATGGAAATGCTCCAAATTGACTGGTGATTCAATGAATAGGCATTCGCATTGTCGCTAAATAAACTAGCAGAGAGATAAGGTATTTCACGAACTGGAGAAAGCCTTCAGTCGCCAATTCTCTAATTGTGACCGGGGTTGGTTACTTTCTTTTGTTCGTCGAGTCACTGGGTTAAAGCTACAGTTAGGATTTCACTTCATGAATAAGGAATTTCCTTGTCACGTAATCGTTGTGTTAACCCAAGGATATCTATTGAGTTAAGTCATGAATTCCCCGAAAGGAAGAAGATCTGATGGTCGCGACTTAAAGTTGATCAAGTTTTAAATATAGACCATCAATATATTGTTGGTGCCATGAAAATGACCGTTGTAGTTTGAATTCAAATTTTTTGAGGGTTTCCAGCGACAGAAAGGACCAGAACTGAATGTTTTAGTGGTCGGATTTGGTAGAATTGGTTTTGCCGACTGTTGCAGTGTGGTCCAGGGTGTTCCATGATTGTTTGCAAGGGATTTTTGTACCGTGATGGTGTTTCTCGAGGCGTGTTGCAAGTGGGAAATCAGATCAATAAGTCTAATAGATTCATGATTCTTGGTACAGATCAGAGAATTACCATTTATGAGGATCATTTCGGGATCTGCTTTCTCCAGGCTACTTGGGTTTCCCCCATTTTTTATTAAATTTTTTACTATTTCTAGTTGGTCTGGTGGGTGAAACCCTAACCCTAGTCATCTGAAGCTTGTTGCATCCTATTTTGGGGATTCCAAGATGACTAGGGGGTATATATTATGGTATTTTTGACTTAGTTGGGGTTCCAAAACTTTCTTTTTGGTCCCTGGTTTGATGGTATTATACTGAACAAGGAGAGCCTGGATTTTGGGTCTGTTTCCTTAGCATTTTGTTGTTTGATAATGTATTGATTTTGAAAATTTTAATGAGAATACATTTGGATTCCAATTTCATATTTGTGTATGTCTTCTTGTTTTGTTCTTAAGCTCATATATGTTAATTTCACAAAGTGGGTTAGCATATGGTAAACAAAGAGTATTTTGAAATTATCTTTAAGTTCCTAACAAAGTTAGGATTAAAGTCTTTGAGGTAGTTTCAGTGAGTTCATGGCTAGATAAGGATTTGATGTCTTGATATGTGAGTGAGAGGGATAATAGGCAAAGCACTTATTCTGAGTTCAAGTGTGTTTGAGTTAAGGTTTTAGTTGATATATATTATCATGTGACTCTTTGCCCTGGGTTAAGGCACTGATCTATTCTTTGGAAGCAGTCCATCATCATCAATCACACACACACATATAAATGATAAAATCTTTCAATCAGTTAGTAAAGGGTATATTGGTATAATATTTAGTGATTCCTTTCAAGAAGTGAATCAAGGGTACACCCACCTGAGCATTAAGGCTCAAAGTGTAGGAGGATCTCCTTGATCCTTGTTAATTGGCCCTTTTCCTTGCAAACTTTGGAGTGGTGATAGAGTCAGTGACATTTAGTTGTCAATCATAGTGTAAACCTGCAAATAGAAATGAAGAGGGGAACCAACATGACCTTGTTAGAGGATTTTAGACCAGAAGTTATTGTCCAACCAGCAGTCACTCTGGGGTTGACAGGATAACAATGTTCACTCTATGAATGAAACATCAAAAGACTTTCATAGTCCACTCGGTTAAGAGATTTGACTGTGTACAATGGTTAAATATGTAACAGTAGATGATCTACCTAAATACAACTTCAGTTTGCAGTTTATAGATCAATGTTCAGCTCATTCAAATATTTCTGACCAATATAACACTTCAGATTCAATACTATATCAACTTACTATCCGTCGGTAATAACTCTTTATAGCTCAATAACTATTCTGCAGCTCAGCTCTTATTAACCAGTATGATCAAAAACTTTCTCCATGCGATAATTCTACAGTATCTTCTTCTTCTGGCATGTTTTCATAATGAAACCAATGTCTCTTATATAGAAGAGTAAATCATTTTCTTTTCCTCCATCAGATTTTGCCGCTTAATCATATTCATAGATTTTTCCGCTTTAAGCTCCCTCGGCTAATGTGTCAGTAAAACATTTCAATCTACTCCATTAGATCTTTTTTATTTATGTTAGTCATCAATCTTCATAACAAACATTATCTATTACTCGATTTCATACATTTTATAGCTCATCACTTTATCGGCTAAACTAATTATTTAACTCCTTTCTATTTTTCTCGGTTAACAAAGAAATATGTCGGTGAACACAAGCTCAGTTAATACTACACTCGGTATACACTACACTTCATTAGTGTATACTGAAATGCTTTATTTACCGACGACACTGCTTTGTGTCTTTTAGCTCTATTCTTCATCATAGATGAATGCAACATAATAAAGTCAATTCCATCAAGTCATAGACGCATCAACAAGTTACTCAGTGTATTCCTTATCCTCATCTATCATATACATCTTCCTCATGTAGATATATATGTTCTTTATCTCTTTCACCCTCCTTCAGATGTGTCAGTATAGTAACTTACAAGATAATTACTGTCAAGCTAGTTGACATCAATGACAACATAATACTAATTTAATCATCTTGCATATCTAATCATCAACTTCTCAGTAATCTTGAATTACAGATTCTTCATTCTGGTTCTAAATTAGTTGTAGTTCATCAATAAGGGTGGACCCTACTCTGACTCTCTTCTTGTCAACTGTTGGAATGGTAACGGCTCTCTATGGTCCCTCGTGGGTCTCCTCCATGATGTTGTTGGTTTTACAGATATACTGGTTATCACTGAGATGCATGAGAGTCTCGTTCATCCTCTTCTGAGTTTTGTTGGGTATCAGTGACTTTCCACTTGTAGGGAGGAGGTGCGGGCCTCTAGTGGTGTTCGGGGTTCAGGTGGTGTGGGATGTCTGGTCAGAGATGATCTCTTTAGTGCTACCTCTTTGGTCCACACCAACGTCCATGTCAGATTCATGTGGATTCATATTAGTCCTACTAGCCAGTGTCAGAGGGACATATTTATTATTGTTTGCTACTTCCCCGTATGCCATTCACGGTGTGGAGGATGGGGGCCCATTCCTTGACTTGTACGAGTGCATCTCCAATTTTGTGGCTATGGGTGACATCATTTTATTAGGGGATTTTAATGCCCGGACTAGAGATTTGCATACTCCTATGCATGACCACCACTCTGATTGGACTTGTACTTCTGAGATGGATCATGCTAGCCTGGGTCTTCAGTGCACCTCAAAGGATTGTCAAGGGCCACTCTCTATTTATGGTTGCCACCTCCTCCAGCTTTGCGAGTCCTCCGACCTGGTGATTCTGAATGACCTCCCTTGCTTTCACGGTTCTAAGTTGTTCACTTGCTAGCCCCACGGTGGGGGTGCCAGTGTGGTGGATTATGCCCTCGCTTGTTCATTCCCTTCATTTTCCGCTTCACCGTCACCCACCTTCCCCTAGCGGACCATGCTCTTCTCAATCTTGTGCTTCACTTCTCCCACTGCCATTCACCTCCTCTCCTCATTTACCCCCCCTCTAGGGCCCAACAAGTGCATGTTTGCACCCCTATCTGCTTTCACTTCCTTGAGAGTGATGGTGACTTTTTCCTCTTCCATCTCAGACGACTCCTTCCCCAAGTTGGCTCCCTCTTGTCTTGCAAGATCTCCTCCATGTTCAACATTTTGGCCACTGCAATCTGGGAATCTGCTCTCCTTTCCATCCCCCACTTCCCTCATCATCATGCTTTCCATCATAGCACTTGCCCCATGAATCGTTGGTTCGATGATGACTGCAAGACCTTCCACCACTACTTGCGCTTTGCATTCTTGTCACACTCTGCTGATTTCATTAGTATTCACCGCTCTTATAGTTGTTTCCTTGGCTATAAGAAGCATTCATTCTTTTCTTCTCGGTGTCATTCCCTTTGTGACACCTTATCCCACAACCCAAAGCTCTTCTGGTGTACTTTTCTCCCTCGCTGCTCCTCCCTGCCCTCCACCCTTGACCTCCGCTCCCTCACCACCCATGCCTCCACTCTCTACGATATCCCTAGCCAACCTCCTCTCCTCTTTACCTCACCTCCCAACTGCCACCTCTTCACCCCGTCCATCATTCATGAGGCCATCAGATTCATGAGCTCTAGTAGAGTTGCCGACGAGGAGGGTTTTCAGGCTGAGCTCCTCAAGCTCAGCGTCCCTGTCTTGGTTTCCTTTCTTCCTGTGCTCTTCAATAGTTTTGTTTGCACTAGTTTCCCTGACTCATGGTCGAGGCACATCATCTATCCAATTTTCAAGACCGGCTCGACTTCAGATCTAGGTAACTACATAACTATCATGATTGGGCACACCTTTGCTAAGCTTTATGCTACAGCCTTGAACATTATTCTTTCTAGTGAGCTTGATAGGAGTGCATGCAGAGCCAAGGGTTAGGCTGGCTTTCGGGCTGATTACTAGACCATGGACCATATTTTGATGTTGTGGGCCATCATCAAGGAAGCTCTTCATCGCTTTGACAAAGTCTATTGTTGCTTCGTGGACTTTCGTAAGGCCTTTGATATTGTCATGCGAGTTCCAGAGACTGAGGGACATTGGTATTTCAATGATTTTGTTGACTACCATTATGAGATTATATGAGTGTTACTAGTAGATTCAGGATGCCAGAGGGTTTCTCTGAACCTATTCAGAGCACTATTGGGGTGAAACAGGGTTGCCCTCTTTCCCCCACCTTGTTTGGTATTTATATTGATGATCTGGAGACCTTCCTTAGAGACTCCTCACTCCCTACAAATGGTTGCTACAATCATCAGGTCTTGATCTCCATTCTCTTGTTTTCTGATGATGTGGTCCTTTTGGCCCCCTCTCCGAAGAGTCTTCAGAGACTTCTCGATGGCTTGGCCTCCTTCTGTGACCTTCATCAGCTCTTTGTGAACCTAAGCAAGACTCGAGTTATGGTCTTCAATTGCCTTAAGACCTCTCATCTGCACTTCTACTTCCAAGGTCATGAGATCGAGATCACCACATCATATGTTGAAAAACCAAATATGTTGAACAAATCTTACTACTAGTCTTGCTATCTTATCTTATATAATGAAGATTCTCATGAGTGATTAAAATACCTTAAAAAATCTTTCTCTAGGATAAAACTAGCTTGTTCAACATATTTGATTTTTTGAAGTAAGGTAGCAAGACTAGTAGTAAGAGCCTTGGTAGTAATTTTGAACAATATTGCATAAGACTAAACATAAATAAATGAAGGGATTAACCACCATTATATTGGGAATAAGAGAAATAAAATTATCGATAGACTTAGGTTCAACACATTTTTGTTTCTTATCATTTCCTCCACTACAACTCAAAAATATTTCTTCGTGAAGTGCCAACATTTCTAGAAAAAAATGTAGAGGGGTTGGGGAGGAACAATCAAATCTTGATGCTTTCTCACCATCTATAGAGAAATCCACTTATATTTATTTCTTCAACAAACCTTGTTTTGTTCATCTGATATTGGACTTGGAATATTTTTTCCAGAACAAGTTCAACATTTGAGTGAACAAATTAAACATCCTTATATAACAATGATTTGAAACAAAAAATCTCTATAGATATCTTGAATATCAAATAGCACCTCATTAGAGTATATTTCTCTACAAAATTTGATCAAATCTTCTCCTCAATTTGGTTGAAACATTTAAAAATCTTAATATTCATATCTCCCCTCTTTGAACCACAACTCTTTAGATTTTTGTTTCCAAAAATCTTCTTCCCTTTCATAAATTTCATTTAGTTGTTGAAGCAAGTCTTTTTCAAGTAAATTATCACTCTGATCCATGCCTATTTTTCCACCCTTAAATTCAGATTTTGTAATTCTTCTTCTTATCTTCATTTTTTAATCAAAAACTATTTTTTAAGAGATCTTAATTCCAAATCCTAACCTAAATTATTAAAAATATTAACTTTGGACAAATTTGAAAGATGTGTGACCATTTCCAAAGGTACATAATTTCAGGTTCTTATCTTGGAATTCATTTATTTTTTGGGTATACCTAAAAAAGAATTCTAGAAATTAGCTTCTTAGAAGAGTAAATAGTTGAATCTTGTTTGCAAAATTCTATAGTGTCAGTCTTCACGATGTCTCATCTTTACATGCCTTACAAGGTTCTATAATCTTTGAAGAGTACTTTGAGGAATCTTGTATAGAGTGACAAAGACAAGAAGATAAAGATTCCTTTATTAGCATGGAATAAGGTATGTAAGCCCAAAATGCTCAATGGTGTAGGTGTCAAAAATCTACATTTACAAATTTTACACTTGTGTCAAACTAGTTTGGAAAATGTACTCTTCTCCCACTTTTAGATGGTATAAAGGGAAGCAAATCAAACAAATAGATTCTTCGCAAAGGAATAGAATTTCATGATTTCCAATCCTTATTCTTAGTCTCACGAGTAAAACTTTATTATTAATTGCAAATAAATCTAACTTAAAACATATCCTAGGAAATGAATAATGGAAAGAAAGTTTTATTTTGACATGATTCATGAAATGGTTTTGAGGTTATTGATATAAAATCTTAGTTGAATGATGCCAATTCCTTCATTTTAAACTGTTAGAGTAATAAGTTGTTTTCTTATTAATTGAATCATATTGATTTAATTATTAAGTCACTTATTATCTCTTTCTACTTAAGCTAAACTTTAGGCAGCCTCCATAGTTGTTTGCTTCTCTCTCTTTTTGTGACAGGTGTTTACATGCAAGTGTTCTTGGGAGTTGTGGCTTGTTTTCTCATCAATTCCAACATAAACTCTTGGGGTGGGATTGACATGTCTATCTCTAATTATTGTTCTATTTCTATTCCAATGGACTTTTCCAATTGTGACTTTACAAAAAATTAAAAGAAAATTCTAAAATCTATTATGTCAAAGAAATATATTATTTCTAATAAAGAAGGTAAACTAAAATGGATGGGATCTCCCTCAAGTATTTACTCTATAACGTATGATTACTTTACTCCTTTGGTTTATAGTCATAAATCTTAAATCTGAATGATCTTTGCTTCTTTGCATGGCTAGTCATTCTAAACAAAGTCCTTACCAAGGTAAGGTTGCAAAAATTTGGTTTGAATGTGGATTTTCTCTACCATCTATTTTTGAAAGATCTTGAATCTATTGATCACCTCTTTCTTCATTGTCACTTTTCTTCTAATTGTTGGTATTGGATTTGGTTTCTAGACTTAAATGGTTAGGTGCTCCTCCTAGCTCTCTTTTAATATTATTTGGGAGTTGGCCAACACTTTTGCCTCTACTTTTGGGTGCTTGTAGATCATCATTCATTTCTTAACCATATAGCATATTTGGAGATAGAAATTTGAGTCCTCAAAAACACTTCTCATAGTTAGGAGTCGGTGATTCATAAGTTGGAGTTGGCTATATTAGGATTGGTGATGAATGTTGTTATTCATAGTTCCAAGAAAAATATATGTTTCTTCGTTTAGAATTTTGATACTATCAAACCTTGGTTCTTATTGAATCCTCTTCCACCTCATGACTCAATAATCTTTTTCTTTTTTAAGAACATTCAAGAATAAATGCAAATGGGTTCATCCTTCCCTTTCCTTGGTAAAATTAAAATTTGATTGTGTTTCTAGAGGTAACACAAGGGCATTGATTGCATATTGTATTATTTGCAATTGTAATGGAAAGGTAATCATTGTTGCACCAAAACATCTTTTGGAGGGACTAATAGAAAGCAAAAATACAAGTTCTTGCTTTAAGTCTTGACCTTTCTCTATAAAGTGATTTTAAAGAAAATCTAAAGAAAGGACATCTCATGTTGATAGTTAATGCAATAAAAAATAGGAGCTTTAAGATGTGGAAACTTTCATACTTGATGGAAAGGCTCTGGTTTCTACTTAGAAAATGTGAATATTTTGAATGCTATCATTGCTTCTATGAGGCTAATATTCCAAGTGATAGACTTGTGAACTAGGCATTAGATAATAATTTATAACATGGAATGATTCAACTATCACAGAGATATCAAATAAGGACTTAAAAGGTATTTTTCTCAACTAAATTATGAGATGTGCCTCGGGTGCTTAATTGGCTTGGTGGTTGGTTTGGGTTTGGCTTAAATTTGCTTTTCAGTATTTTTAAAAAAAAATTCTTTGGATGTTTCTTTCTAGATTTAGTAAGATCAAATCAATTGAGTCTGATTATATGGGCAGGTGATTGGTGTTTTACCTTTACCCTCTAGTTGATCTTCTTCTTTGGTTGGGTTTTCCCTATCTTTGAGTGTTATCAGCCCTAAATTATCTTACATCAATTCCCTTTCTTCCATCCTTGTGAGGGTGTTGTCTTTAATAGTTTTTTTATTACCTTTAATTAATAGAGTTTTTTCATATTCTTCAATTGTCCTCCATTTCCCTTGGCTTCATTGCACAAGATTTGTAATCCCTCAAATTACAGATAATTTCTAATCCCAATTATTTTTCTCCTAATATTATTTCCATTGATTTCAATGTGGGTTGGTACATTGTGAATTACACCTAGCCTCCTTTATATGGTTTCTTTGCAATCTTTAGAATTGGGCATTTTGCACACATGTTTGAGTGATGGCATTTATCCTTAAACATGGGTTTCTTCAAGCCAACTTCATTGTTTTCTTGGAGGCCTTCTATTTATTGATATTGATGTTCCAAATGATTTATCCTAATCCTCTTTTTAGTTTGTTGTTAAGTTTGTCATGGCATGTGGATGTTGGGCTTCCCTTCCAAGAGAATATTGGGAAAGAAGTGATCCTTTTGAATATGACAGAAAAATTGAGCATGATTTTTTTGATTGTATCAATCTTTTGATTTCATATCAACACAATAAAAATTGTGATTTATCATAATTAATTTTTTTCATCCACACGATTAGATCATAAATTGATAAAATTAAATTAAAATAAGTAATTTCTTCAAAAGTTTTTGCTTTTTTATTTATGCAATGACTTCTTTAATTATTATAATTTGATGCAAATTTTTTATTTTATTTTCATTTAGTTTCTCTCCTATTTTAAGAAATGTTTAACTCAAAAGGAAAGTAATATTTTATTCATTTATTTACTATATTTTTTAATCACAAACACTAATAATAAACCTATTTTATTTTATATTAACTTGCCATACATATATGAATTCACTTGGTTTAATGGCAAAGTCCATGTTGTAGGCACCTAAATGGTGTTGGGTTCAAATCTTTGACAATTCAATTTTTTTCCAAAAAATTTATTAATATTAATTTATTTTTTAATAAAAATATTCTTTGTATGTGATGATTGATAATAAATATTTTGAGAACTATAAGAAACCATAAAGCCAAGAAATATCTTGACGGAATCCTCACAAAATATTACTTATCAAAATACCTATTATTAAAAAATATTAGAATGGAAAGAAAAAAGAATTCGTGACTTCATTTCTAAGGTTGTTGATTTTAATACACATAGATATACACATACATACATATATACATGCATAGACACATACATACATGCAATGCATGCATGCATACATACATGCATACATGCATGAATACATACATACATACATATGGATATGTATATGTTCACACACACACAACATAACGAAAAAGCACATTGAGAGAAAATGTTATGTTATGTTTTAAAATGTGAAAGCTCATAAAACTTTCAATTACTTATGAAATACCTAAATTTTTATTATAAGTATTTAGATTAATGATGATAATAAAAACACAATAGACATTAAATACTCACAATAATACATACACTAATAAACAATATCATGTTGAAGTTCAAATGAAATATGCCACAAATTCAAATATTGTAGTCTAATCATATAAGAAGATTGATATAATTTCACATCTCAATTCAAAATTCAAATGATTAAATAATAGCATAAATTCATAATTAATTACATCATAAAAATAAGAAAACATTTTACAAGTAATATTTGGACTTAAATTCTACAATGTTTAAGATCAATCTATACATATTCGTCATAAATTTATTTTTCACAATGCTCCAATATACATCTTTTGTGATTTCTTCATTTTTAATTGAATAACTAACATTAAATATATTATAAATACTCACATTCAATGCTTAAAGCCAGACTTCATGACACCATTTGGAATGTTTTACTAGGAGTTACCTTTTTAATTTGGAATACCTGGAACATTTTGCATAATCATAATAGGATTTGAAGCTTGATAACTCACATATGATTCGATTTTGTTTATGTCCCATGTAATACTAAAGTTCTTTCCTATAGAAAAATTAACATGGAAAACTGAAGGAAAGGAAGAGGGTCCTAAAACTACCACATGTTTCACCACCCAACCCTTTTCCATAGCATAGTTCCCCATTTGTACCTCTGACTTGATTGTAATCATTTTTCCATCTGATTCACCAAAAAAGATGGTATAAGTGGAACTTCCCTCTTGCAACTTCATATCCACACCTTCACCATTATCTAAAAAGAGTTGACCTTTTGCCTTTGCCACACTATAGTTTGATCCTATTGGAAATGCTACCACCAAAGTAAATGGAGTCTTCCTAGCCTCTGTAGTTGTTAATCCCCCTTCTTGCATGGGAAGAATCATCCCATCACAAATATGAACATTAATAGTATCCATGGGCGCCTCTAAACTCACATACTCACCCATAGAAATAAAGGAGTTTTCCATGTTATTCAAACTATACCAACTCCCTTTAGGGAAATAAGTAGTCACTGTAGTTTTCTCCTTTTGTAGAACAGGGGATACTAGGACACCTGGACCAATGAGA
Organism: Chamaecyparis obtusa; assembly: GCA_027943335.1. NCBI lineage: Eukaryota > Viridiplantae > Streptophyta > Pinopsida > Cupressales > Cupressaceae > Chamaecyparis > Chamaecyparis obtusa. The sequence goes on from BSBK01001217.1 coordinate 1,190,068, forward strand.
AATTGGGTACTTAAATCATATGTCTCCTCATCCTTTGGAAAGGAGAAAAATATAGGTCATGCAATGGGAGCTCCTGTCATATGGGCCTCATAGTTTAATGTATAAATATAAGGCAAGATTTTGTAGCGTAATCCCAATGCTTTGCGTGCTGACTTGGCCACTAAGTCCCACAAATAAAGTTCCTGTCGTGGGCTATCAAAATTAGAATGATCCCTACTAAATGGATAAAATGCTCCCAATTGAATCCATCGTGCACATAACTCCTCATTAGTACCCCCTAAAAATCCACATATATCAGCCCCAACCATTGGTATCCCAAACATCCCAAATCTCAATATAGTTGAGATGGAGTATCTAAGGTCCTCCCAAGAAGCAAGATTATCCCCAGTCCAATGAGTTGTATATGATCATGACCCAACAAATGTAGACCTTGACAATATGAAAGGACGTTTGTTCAAGATATTTTGAAGAGCAATGTGTGTGGAAATTGCCTCTGAGAAGCCATAGAGGGCATGTGCATCATACTCAAGGATACCATTATAGTGTGTGGAGCTTGTGGCAATAGTATTAGTTCCAATTGGGGCATGTGTTCCAAAGGCATTGATCTTGTAAGGGGGATTATCCCACCGAGTATCATTGATTGTGGTGCAATCAAGGCAACATGTAAAGAAAACACCTGGGCCAGGGCATGTTTTATTATCAGGGATGGTGCATTTTCCACTACAAAAATTAGATATTTCATTCATATCAATCCAAAGGCCATCTATTGGGACTATCTTGTAAAATTGTGATATCTCATCTGCCCAAAAGGAAATTGTTTTTGGATTGAGGAAATCTGGGAAATAAACAGCCCCTGGCCATACTTGGCCCATGAAGGGCTCACCACCATGCTTTATGAAGACATCAGATGCCATCCCTCATTGAAAGGTTTCATAAGTAGAGTTCACACTAATTCCTGCAATAAAAATATAGTGTATGTCAAATAATGGGAATAATATTTTATTAAGAAAAATTGAGTACAAAAATAACAATACTTAAACTTATGTCATACAAAAAATAACACTTCGATTTTTATAAAACTGTATTCTAAAAAAATGAAAATTAGACAATGATTAGAAAATAGATGATGTCCAAAAATATTTTTACAATTTTATTTTATAACATACTCTATGTTGTGCAAAAAATTAAATAGATCTATATTTATTCAACCTCTCCCCAATTAAGGCATTTCCTACCATCCAATGTTACTCTTAAATTGATCTAGTATGTAGACCTCCTTTCAATTAATCAACAAAAATATCCAAGTTTTTCACACGATTCTTAAGGTTTAAGGGTAGGAGAGAAAATTGTATGGTCTCATTGGTAAAAGAGATAGACTATCATAATAATAACTTATGTTGAGATACATGTTTCCTTATGTATTGGCTTTAATTAGTTTAGTAGTGGGAAAAGATGTTGATATCATAAAATAATGCAAATAGACTATCATGAGGTAGAATGAAAAACCTTTCATTTTTAATGTGGTAACATGTAAAATCTCTATAACATTCAACCATGATTATATGAAGAAAAAAGTACAAGCTCTTTGTTCAGATCTAGAGTGCATCCAACTCTTATTTAGATAAATTACTCTTTAGATAGTAGGTGTGAGAGAACTTGTGGTTTTACTAATAACTATGTTTGTTAGGAATAGCCATTAAATTTAAAGGTGGAAGTGGGAGGTGCCCCTCTTTCCTAGTTAACTATGTTCATTTAATAAGTCTACAAAGTTGGGTGATGTGAGATGTTTTGATTCATATTTGAAAGATGAATTAATGAGTGGAGGATATTGATTTAGCTGATATGATTTCATAAAGAAGCATAGGTGTGGTCTTATAGACTATAAGTAGTGGTAGTCTTAATAAATTACTCATCTTATTTTTAAAATCATAATAAAATCTTAACAATGTGAAAAGCTAAAATAATTTAAGCTTTACCAAACAATTTATAGATATAGATATGGATATGGATATAGATGTAATTTCAATTATATTCCCGCATAATTCTTTCCATAAAAGTAGTACTTTCAAAATTAATATTAGAATGACTTAGCATAATTTGTTAATTAGAAGGCTTAATAAAATCTTTCTTATATAAAAAAAATTAAAACTTAAAGAAAAGTTCAATTGCCTTAACAAACAATACAACTAATAAAAATCAAAATTCTTTTTAAATATTTAAATTAAAAGGACTTTATATCCTTGAAAATAATTTTTAAAATATTTCTTTGATTCTAAAATCAAAAACAAAGTTATTTACACATTGTAATTATTTAGTTCAAAAAATGCATTAAAAGTCTTATAAATTACAAAAATGATTGTTTATTTACTTAAACATTTTGATTATTATTTTAAAGACTTTCACACATGTGAAATTAGATGTTAAAAATGATCCAAAATAAACTCGAATGTATATTATAAGAAAAGACAAAGTATACATATACAATTCATTTGTAAAAAGGATATCATGTTAGAGGCTTTATCATTATACTCGCTTTATAAGAATTAAATATCCTCATTATAAGAAGTTGTTATGTTGACCATGAATTATTTTGATGTCCAAATGCATTTGGTATAGTGATAAAGTTATGCTGTACGCATCTAAAAGATGTTGAGTTTACTAGATGCGAATCATATCACTCAACATTCTTGTTTAGAGCTACTATACTGCCTAGGCAGTGTAGTAGCTCTAAACAAGAATGTTGAGTGATATGATTCGCATCTGGGGGCCGCCAGCGCGGGGGTTGGGCTTTTGGAGGTGAACCACAAGGGATATATATATATATATATATATATATATATATATATATATATATATATATATATATATATATATATATATATATATATATATATATATATATATATATATATATATATATATATATATATATATATAATTTTGATTATAATTTCATTAAAAATGTTAATGTCTGTCTTTTAACCTTGTTTTTCCTATTTTACTTGATATTAAAAGATATTTGTTATATTTATGGTTTTAGATATATTTTAAATTTAGATCTCTTAATTTTTTAAGAATTTTTAATAACTAGAAGATTTCTTATTGTATTGTTTAAATTTTATTTTGAAATTTATATCTAATTATGACTTTAAGTTATTAAAATTTATTTGTCTAAAATTTATTTATTTAAAAGATGTTAAGAAATATGTATTTATTGAAGGGCTACTGAAACACTTAACAAACAACTAACGAACAACTCACCAACAGACAAACAATAGTAAGAAAGAGACCAAATATAAGAAAACTAAATCACCTTTGGAACCTTTTGACCACTATGAGGACCCTTAACCAGGGATAGAGAGGCATGGTTATGCTTAGGAAGACCTCTCTTCCTTCGGTGCACAACAACCCAAGAAAGATTAGCCTCCAAATGTATAGAGCAAGGGGAAGCAAGATGACCAATTGGCAAAGGTTTCATAGGAAGAGAGATTGGAGGATAAACCATAGAAACAAATCATCATGCGAGCAAGCCATAGAAGGCTCTACAACCAGTCAAATCCACACACTATTCCATAGGATCATCAGGAATATCTTAAGTAGCCATTGTCTTTGACACCAAATTTGGACCATTGGAAATTTGTGTAGTAGTTGCAACCTTCGAAATCAATTTCTTATACTCAATATATCCTCAAGATTAAAAAATTCTCTCATAGTAAGATGCTTGTGAAGAGCTTTTTTGTACCATATTGCATCATTATGATGATTTTTTTGACAAATTGTAGTTAGGTGACCAGTAGCATAAAATCTTCTCTAGTGGAAATGGAGGACCCTCGTAGACAAGAATATGAGACCACTACCTATCCCTAATAACCAAGATGACCTCTTCAAGAAAATATTTTGAGTTATCAATATCCACAAGAATACAGGCAAAAGTAGGGTATTCATAGATTAAAGAAGAAGCATCAACAATAACGAACCTACCAATAGCATTTCCAATAGATTCAAAGAAAAGACTTTCTGCAATATTGGAGAGGCAAATTAGGAAGTCTAACCCAAATGGGAAAAACACTAATATATTCAGAGAGAGGGTTGAAGGAAGGGAACCAAGGCCCGGGGGAAAGTGAATGCTTAGTCGATAGCCAAACCCCACCTTCCACTCATCCTTAGATTGACAGGCTACCACAAAAAAAAATCTAGAAGAAGAATAAAGTTCAATCCTATCATCAATAATAGACCTAAAATCTAAAACCTATTTGCTCAAATCTGGAAGGGGGGGGGCATAAATCATTAAACTTCTAGAAGGAGAGGAAGAACACAAACTTCGAACCCTATGAGAGGGATGAGTAGGAGTAGAATAGGGTTTACCATCATAAGACCTAGCTACCTTAGAATAGTAAAGAGATGTTGGGTTAGAGGTAGGGGCATCCACCCACACCAAACTAAAACCTAAACCAAGAAAATCTACAATATCAAGGAAACCACCATTCGCATGCAATGAACTGACAACAAATGGCAATAATGAGCTAGCAGCACGAAACAAACTAGCAATCATTGGTGACAACAAACCAATAGCAAGCGGTGACCTAGCAGTAAACAACAATCCAACAACAGACAACAAACTAGGAATGTAGCCAATGTCAAAATGCAAAAGGGTTTCAACAAACAAAAGGAAACCCATTTCAAATATTGATAAGTTGGTATTGTTATTCTTCATCTCTAACCTCTTTTTAATTACATCCCTACTTTACATTTGTAGTTTATGTAATCATGATATATATCCTTGAAATTTATTGAGACCGTGAGTACTTAGATCATATTGAGGGTTCTATGTGCTTTCCACTTTCTTGGTTAATTAATACATAACGTGAAGAGCACACAAGAAATAATGAGAGGTGGGGGTGAATCAGTATTTCAAATATTTTAAACTTTTAAATGCATGAAACCACATAAAACATAAAGAGAGCAACCATCAAGATGCAAACACCATATTTCTCGTGGAAAACCCGTTCAAGTAAAAAATCATAGCATACAATAGCTTTCATTAACAAAATAGGCACCAATCCAAATTACATAAGTGAACACCAACCCTCCTCAAAGTGCCAACTCCAATTCTATTAAGGCACCAGCCTCAATTTGAGCACCAACTCAAAAATACTTTGAATCGTGAAATAATTCTTAGCTAATTCTCTTTAAAACATATTAATCAAATCACTAGCTCGGTATATAGCATTACATGCTCAACTCCATCATACTTGATTCTAACATCTAAATCTTCTTATTCAACCTGCTAGACTTTCTTGCCCTAAACAACTCCATCATGCTAAAGTTTGTATCATTACGACCCAATCACATACACAATTCCTCCAATCCTTGCCTTAGCATAAAAACCTCATCACTTGAAACTAAAGCAAAAGTGTCGTATATATTCATCCACACGTATCTCTCCAATGAATAAATTTATTCACCGCTGAATCATAATCGGGAATAATCATCATTGTCGTAATATATTTCAAATGTTCCATGTTATAGAGAAGGTAATACCGAGCCCAAGAAAAAGAATAAAACATTAACACAACTTCACGCACTAATAACACCACAGAACAGTGCCAGAAGAAAAGGCCAAGATACCCCACATTTTTCTTCAAAAATATTCTCATCTTAGTCAGAGAATAGAAACATCCTACTCGAATCATAACAGTTGCATTCAATTGCATTGTTCTCAGTTGGAGTCATCCAACTGACAAGTAGGCGTTATAAAACTCCTGCCAGACTTGAGTCGTCGCACAAGAAGAGGGATAAAAATATATTAATAAATTTGTAGCCATAAGCAACCGAAAAAGTGTTGCACCATTCAATTCCTTGCTTTCTTTAGTTATATCAAACGTGTGTTGCTTTGGATAATCGCACCTACCTACACATTATCTTGAATGGTGCCTTCACATTATTTATCACACAAATTAATAGAGTCGCTAACTTATTCAATGCTCCATTATGAATTAAATTGCTTATCTTCAAATTTGTTGTTCCTTTATTATTAAGTCTTTCACTTGATAAGTCTGATAGAATTCTTTTTCTCTTTGTTTGCATAATTGTTGGATATTTTGTGCTCCCAACTCTTGTCGTTGAAGTAGACAAGAAGCCTGCACAAGCATACAACCAGCTAGGTGAGTAGACAAGCAAGTGGTTCCAGCAGGCACCCAAGTAGCTCAACCAGACAACCAGGTCACTCAAGCAACTTAAGCACCTCAAGCAGACAACTAGGCAGCTAAAACCAATTCTCTATTACTTAAGAGTAATTCTCTGACATTTATACAACCTTGATCACCAACCTACCTTTGACATCAATGACAACATATTCAAAAATCTTCCACTTTGTCATTGATGGCAACTCCATTTGAAAACAACCTGAAACAAAGAACTGCTCTGAAATAAACTGAAACAAGCTAACTTACTTTGGAATACAATTGTTCCACCTGACTTATTTCTTCCTTTGACATCAATGGTTGAAACCAAGGATGGCAAACTCGCCGAGTTTTCCAGTTCAGCGATTAACTCGGCTAAGTACTTGCCATTTTCCAGCCCACGAGTTTTTAAAAAACTCGCCCAAAAACTCGGTGATTATTGTTAAAACTCGGCGAGTTTTTAAAAAAACTCGCCCGCATTTGTCATATATAGCCGCAAGTCAAAAAAAATGTCATTTTATTATTTCAGTTGGTTGTTGCTGTCTCATTGGCGACTAGGGAAGAGTTGGATTGAGTTTCCAAGCCATTGTAAGGCGTATTCGTTTAAGTATAAGTTTGATTTATACAAATATAACATTTAAGTACAAGTTTGATTTATTTAATTTCTGATACTTTAAGTTATATTTGTATAAATTATAAAATATAATACTTCCAGGATGTTTGGGATAGGTTCCAGCTTCGTAGGAGTTAAGATGCAGATTCTAGATTCGAAAAATTCTAGACTTAGCCAAATTCCAGGATTCAACAAGCCTTCAGCAGGGTTACCTCCCACAATCCATCATGGCTTTCTAAGGTCAAACTGAAGCTGGCAAAAGGATTCCCAAAGGGTTTTAACTCATTTTTTCACAAATCACTTGGTTTCAACCCCATCTCTACGACAGACTTAGCTTAGCTCTCGCCCAAATCCCAGACAAACATGACTTCCCAACAGGCCAAAATCACTCAAACCTCATTTGTCGGACCTAGGGACTTGAAAACAGCCACCAACAAAGACTACCTAAGACCTAGTTATGAAGACTTTGACATTTGGCATTGATCAATGATCAAGCATCATAGATTCATACTAGTTTTGTAGAAACTGTTTACTATTTTGCTTCCAGTCATCAGCATTCCACATGAGAATGCAATTTTCTACCCACTTTGCATTTATATATATCTAAACTTAGCTTGTTTCTTTTGTTTTCTCATTAATTAACTCATTGGATGCATCTTCTCATAGAATTTTGCAAAAAAAATGCATTTTTAATTAAATTTTATGCTATTTTTAAGTTTCGGAGTTTTTTTGCTGAGTTTTTCCAAAAACTGGCCGAGTTTTCCCGAGTAATCTTTTTTAGGGCTTGGCGAGTTTTGGGCGAGTGAGAGTTTGCCATCCTTGGTTGAAACCAACCTATAAAACTGAAATTGGGGCTGAAAAATGTAACAGTGAAAACTCCCCCAAAGTCTAAATAACAAATCAATGATGGAGTGAAATCACTCCCAACTTCTTCCTTTAGTTGGACTGGTTTCTTCTGGCTGGTGATTGGGTTGGTGAACAGTAGACTTGTGATGCTGAGATTTTGCCAATTATGGGTTTTGATCACTACCCTATTGGTTTGAGGATTCAAGAAGACGCCACTCCTTAGTGTTGTCTGTTTAAGTTTGAGGCTATGTGGTTCCAGGCGGAAGGCTTCAAAGAGTTGATTAGGGAATGGTGGATGAACGCTCCAAAAAGAACAGGTAAAAAAGCTTTCATTTTCTTTTAGAAATTGCAGCATGTAAAGGAGAAAATTAAACAATGGAATAGAGAACATTACAAAAATATCTATACAAAGAAATTTAAGTTAGAGCAGGCCTTAAACACTCTGCATACTAAAGTAATTGAGGAAGAGATGAATGAGTTTGATTTTAATTGAGAGAAGCAACTAAATAAGGAATATGATGAAATTCTTGCAAAAAAGGAGGAATTTTGGAGATAGGAATAAAGGGAAACCTGGCTTAAGGATGGAGATAGGAACACAAAAAAAATCACAATTTTGTCAAGATGCAAAGGGCCCATAATAAAAAAATTTCAATTAAAGATGCTAATGGTGAGGAAATAAGGGATAAGGAGATGATTGATACGGAGGTTGTTAATTATTTCTCACAGTCAAGAAGAATGGTGAATGTTGATGATCAACTTATTGCAGAGGTGTTAGAGGTTATTCCTCCTAGCATCATTGCTGTCCAGAATGAGATGTTGATGGTCATGGTTACTTTAGAGGAAGTTAAAAAAGCATTATTTGGTTTGGGTAAGGATAAGGCTCCAGGCCCTGATGGATTTCCAGTTTTGTTCTTTCAACATTTGAGGGACATTTTTGCTTAGAATTTGCTTGAAGTGGTGAAAGAATCACAGAAGGAGGGTTTCATTTTGAGGGATCTGAATAATACTTTCATAGCATTGGTGCCTAAGAGGTCTGAGATTAATACATTTGAAGACTTCAAACCTACTTCATTGTGCAACACAATTTATAAAATCATTGCAAAAGTGATAGCTAATAGGTTGGAGCAACTTTTGAAATCGGTGACTTTAGAAGAGCAGAGTGGATTTTCTCCAGGAAGATCTATCTTTGAAGGAGTTATAATTGCACATGAGGCGGTGCACTCTATTAGAAATGTCAAAAGCTAAGAGGATGATGGTAAAACTAGACATAAAGAGGGCCTATGATGAAGTGGACAAAGGATTTCTTCTAAAGGTTCTTTCCAAATTTGGCTTTTGTGGTAGTTGGATTAAGAGGGTAAAAAGTTGTATTGAATCCCCAAGATACTCAGTTTTAGGGAATGGAAGTCCACATGGATTCTTTGAAACAATTAAGGGTATTCGCCAAGGGGATCCAATATCACCCTTTCTTTTTATTATTTTGGCAGAAGTGTTGGGCAGGTTAATTAGAAGGAAAAAAGAGCAAGGTAGGTGGAAGGAGATTAAGGTGGCTGAACACGATGATCCTATCTCACATTTGCAGTTTGTGGATGATACTTTCTTGGCTGGTGAAGCTTCAATAAGGGAAGCTCATGTAATAAAAGAGACCTTGGAGTTGTATGGGCAGGTCTCTGGCTAATATATTAATTGGAGAAAGCCCAAAATTTTCTTTTTTAACACCCCTCGGCAGAAATAAATTGATATTGGTAGAACATTAGGTATGAGGGTTGGAGCTCTTCTGAGCAAATACTTAGGGATCCCTCTATTTAAAGGTATGAATAAGGCAGATTTTTGGAAGGACTTGGTTGACAGCTGCTATAAGAAGATGGATGATTGGAAAGGCAAATGGTTGACCTCTGCTACAAGGATCCTTATGCTAAAAGTGGTCATCTCAGCAATACCTAAGTTCTCGATGATGTGTATGTAGATTCCTAAGAAAATCATTAAGATGATTGGACAGCAGATATGGAAATTCTTTTGGAATGGAGCAAGTGAGGAGGATAAGATTCCACTTCTTGCGTGGGAGAAATTGTGTAAAGCAAAGGAGAAGGGGGGGGCAGGTTTAAGAGATTGGCAAAAATGAATAATGCTCTTGGTGCTAAACTTGTTTGGAGTATCTATTCTTGTCCGAATCAATTGTGGGTGAAGATCTTAAAGGCAAAGTATTTGGATTCAACTGAGAATCACAAAATTTTTACAATGAGAGTCCCCCCAAGAGGGTTAGCTATTTGGAATTTCATTGTGAATTGTAGGCCT